>CM062588.1:8463892-9063892 GCA_031468815.1 Morus bassanus
TGCTAGTCCTGTGCTGTGAGCTTGATTCTCCAGGAACGTACCTTGAAGCCATGCGGAACAAATCGGAGCATCGCCACCACGGGCGTTAGCTGCAGCGGTTACAGCCAAAGGGAATTCCTCCCCACCGGGGAAAAGAGAGCTGCACCTTTGGAGTGGGAGGCTTAAGAAATTGCGTGGTGTTCTGTCCCAGATTTGCCCTCCCACACACGGGTCAGTGGATGTTGTTGCAGATACGATGTCAGGACAAAACAGTGCTTTGCTTGGTTGCTTGGAGCTAAATTCTCAAAGATGCTGGTAGGCATGTAAATACCTCATAAAAATCTGGCCCCAAACTCTCCAAAGTAAAGCATCTGGCCTTGTGGGCATGACTCATAGCCAGCTGAAAAAGCCTGATTTGTTCTGCCCCTGCCCCCAAAATCGAAAGAATTGCGGGGATTTATTTTTAGAGAACCCCAGGTCAGCTTTTCCTGAACAGAACTTTGAGTAGAAGCAAAGGTTCGGGGATGGGGGAGAATACCAACAAGCACTCAGTGCTTGTTTTAAAGTCGGATGAACGGGGAGCTCATTTCAGTAGTTCCAAGTCAGAAAGGCAGGAGGGTCCAGGGGGCAGGGTTTTAGCCTCTGTTTTTTTTTCCTCCCCTGATGCTGCTGCACGGAGCCAGAGGTTTAGCATTGACAGTATTGTCAACTCGCAGTAGTTATCTTGGTTAACCTCTAGGCAGATCAATTATCCCTTCTGACAAGGAATATAATATTAATACCCAGTTGTGTTGGTTTACTTACAATAGCTCTTTGGTACTTTTCCATGGTATCACAACACATCTTAATCAGATGGTGAGTGGGCTTAATTAGCCGAAGTATAGGTTTTATTTTTGATTTGTATGACTACTTAATCTAATGGAAACACATTATCTGCTCCGAGGTCTGCAGTTTTCCATTTGTAATTATTGCTGCTCTTAATTGAGAGTGCAACAGGGGTTGTGGCTGCAATATGGGAGTTGAAATATGTCGCTTTTCTTGAGTACGGCTCCTAATATGTTACTGCGAAAGTGTCTGTGCCCCTATGTGCTTAAGCAGATGGACTCCCGGGTTTGAGATGCTGGATACCTGGCTTCCGTCAGAGGAAGGAGGAAATTCTTTGGAACTGTGGAATGTTCAGCGTCTGTGGTGCGGGAGCTACACGTTGTGAAGTTTATCGTGCCATTTCGTGGTGGAGTTCAGAGAATTAAAATGCCTGGATATAGTAGCTGGAAGCTGTTCAGGTAATGGAAGCAAAACAGCTTATAAATTTCCAAAACGAAGCCTGGCATTTATGACTAAAACCTCACATTTCAGGACATGCAGATGGTTAGGGAGGAACAGCTTGGAGGGATGGGCTAATATAGAATTATTAACTAGTGATTTTCGCACCCCTTTGCAACAGGCGCCCGTAGCCCTTGTTTGAAACAGGCGGCAGTTTGGCGTGGCGGTGTGAAGGGTTGGGGGGTCTGGGGGGCACGGTGATGTTAACTCGGCCTTCCTGAGCCACGCTGGCTATTCTGTACGCTTCTTGCGGACGGAGCTCGCGAGGTTGTGCGGTTTAGCCTCTCTCATCTTCCTTGGAGAGAAGAAACCGGGCTGCATTATGTGCTGGGGCCGGCAGCACCCATGCGGCCAGCTCCTGTGGAGCAACGGATGTGCAGGAAACGGTGTGCTGCTTGAGGGGGACACAAATATATGTTTGTATATGTGTTTAGATGCATTTCACAAGTCCCAGCATTTTCACGAGGCTTTTGGGTGTTGCCTTTTCCAGCTTCTGCCAGCAGAGGGAATACACATGAATGTGCCAAATGCTCTTTTCTCCTCTATTTGCTTCCATTAAGAGGACCCTGCTTAGCTGGAGAGCAGGCAGCGGGGCGGGCAGATACTCAGCAGTGCGATGTTACCTCCTGGACCGGCTGCGCCTGGTCCTGGGCCATGCCATCCTGTGCTCGGGACCCTAGCAAGGGCCTTCCCATGCACATGTGAGGGGAGGCAGTTTATCTTAGAAAATATTTGCATGGATTCCCTTGTGCCCGACCTGCTTCAGTGACAGGGAGAAGCTGAAGCCTCTTCCCCAGCCTCTCACAGGGTGACTGATCAGATAATGTTCTCTAAGCAAATGCACAAATAACATGAATTGGGGTTGGCACTGAGCAGTGAGGTGTAAAAAAAGCAATTTGAGGTGTTCGAAGAAAATGCCAGAGCCTCTAAGATGTGATTGCTTGTTGGAAAGCCGTGCCCACAGCGCAGAACCGCAGCGGGCGCTGGCGGTGCTGCTGGTGAAGCATCAGCCCCAGGGAGAGCACTAGGGCTGGCTTGGGGGACAGAGTGTGTGGATTCCCTCTGCGAGCCCAAGCTCCTAGTTTAATCTCCTCTGGCAGTTTGTTGCTCAATCTTGTAAACTGCTCAGGGCGGGGAGAGCCTCTGCTGCACCCGTGTGCAGCCCCCAGCGTGATGGAGAGCTGCTCCGAGCAGGGAGGTGGCACGGGCAGGGCTCCAGGGAAGCCATGGCTGTGCCAGGGCGAGAGCTGGGCTTCCTCCTCCTCCTCCTCAGCAGACAGTGAACAAAAAGCACAGGCAGAGTTCAGCGGAGCTGGCATCATCCTTCATTTTCCAGTTACAAGTGTTGCCGGGCACAGATTCTGCTGCACGTGGCTTTGAGCCTGGGACGGGTCCCTCAGCGATGCCTGCTCTGGCCGGTTCTTCCTTCGCCCTCTGCTCCAGCCGAGCCCCCGGTGCGGCGGGTGCTGCCATGCCTTCGTTTCTGCGCGAGCCTGTCTGGAGAGAGGCAGACGATATCTGAGATGGCAGCCTTACATTTCTGCTCCATTTCCCTCCAGCCTCTGCCTCCTCCCTCTCCTCCTGTAACATTCATTAGCCGCAGAGAGAGGCAAGGCTGAAGCGCTGAACAGAGGCTGTGTGCAACCTCTGACTAACCTCGCTGCCAAAGCCCCTGCCTTTGCACCCCCGCCATCTCCTCTCCGTGGAGTAATAAGTCCTCACCTCTGTGCCCCAGCCGCTCCGTGTAATACCGGTGTTCCTTGTTAGCACTGCAGAATCAACATCTGTCTCCTTTATGGTGTCTGTTTACATTGGGAAACTTCTAGGGGAAGCTCTTTATTGTTAAAAATAAAAGCAGGGTTATAAGAAACCTGGGAATTCTGTATTATTTAGAAATCGCGCATCTCACGTTTAGGAGATGAGGTGCTTGCAGCCTTCACGGGTGTCACGGCCACCCAAATGGCCGTTAAGGTAACGGGCCGTGTTATGCAGGGACGTGCCGGCTGCAGAGCGCTGGGACATTTTGCTGGGGTAGCTGCCCTGCTCTGCTGGCTCCGATACAGATCCAGGAGGGTCCCATAGCTCAGGTGCGTCACTGGGTTAGACTTGCTCTCCGGGTCGCTTTTGCAAAGCCAGCACGTGCAGCTTGTGAAACCGGTCCAGGTCTATGTGAAGGAACTGCTCCTCCCTAGACCTTTTCATGCTTGCTTCGCTACCGAGCTCGCGTCCCCACTCCTGTCTCTCCTCTCCTCCTGCTCATCCCAGCCTGGCAGAAGAAAGGTCTCTTCAATGCGAGGGGCCCTGGAGGAGGTCAGAGCTGAGGGCTGCGAGTTCGGCATCTGTTGCGGAGAAAAGGGGGGGCGGGACGGCATGAGGCCGTGACAAACGAGGCCCCGGAGCACTGCAGGGTGAGGGGCGCAGGGAAGACATGAAGCGTGGCAAGCCACGTGAAGGGTCACCTCCAGGGTGGCAAGGGGAGAACCGGTTCCAAACACTCCGGCTCTTTGCAACTGGTTTGACTGGTTAGTGCAGCTGGATGTGCTGCGAGGGTTTGGCAGATGGGCTTTTGATGTGATGCATGTTGTTCTTTGTGCGAAACCGAAGGTGCCGGAGAGGTTTCAGGTGAGCAGCTGGAAAGCTGCGGTCCTCTCCATCTCCTCCCGAACGCTCCTGGTGCTTTCCTCGCATGTCTTTACTGCTGCTTGAGCACAACACCGGGACAGGAGCTAAAATACTCTTGCAGATAAGGATGCAAGGGAGTTATCTGGAAGGCTGCAGATACTGTATGTGAGGGGGAAGGTCACTGAAAAGAGGGAGGTGGTGGAGATGGAGATTAGGTGATTTGGAGATGGCTTGAGGGATTTAGTGGAGAGGCAGAGCTCCCGCAGAGCATGAATGGGCAGTAGCACCTCTGATGGATTATAGGGAGCCTTGTTCAGAGGCTTTCCATGCTGCTGCAGACGCCAGCAGGGAAGAGATGGGGAAGTCTTGCATTGAGAGGAGGCTGCAGAGCTCCAGATAGTGACATCCCTTGTTATTTCCCTCCCACCCCGAAAGCACGCCATCACGCAGGCAGACTCGGAGCAGCTGCCTCGCAGCGTGCCAGCGGGTGCTGTGCCTGCCTGCCGGCTCGGCGCAGTGAATCCCCGGGGCAGAAGCGTGGCCACGGGAGGCGGGTGGGGGATAAAAGGCCTCTTCTGTCGCTAAGAGCTCCCGGTGAGCACCGCGTGGGGATGCTCTTCCCAGGGCAGGGTCTCTGCAGAGAAGCTCCTGCCTGTCCTCCAGAGCCCCAGTCCTCTGTGCCTCGCTGTGTTCATCTCCAAACAGCTTGCTTGTGCGAGCTTGTTCCCAGCTCCCGTGAGGAAAGCGCTGCCTCTGACCTCCTCTTGCTGTGTCTGTGTTTGGGATTTGCTCCTTTGTATCCTATTTCAGACCCGCTTCTTTTAGTGAAAGCACAGTTTACAGTCTTGCCCCTACGGGCAGTGTATTGCTTATATTGTACCGGGGCTTTTCCGTGCCCCTTCGCTGCTACAGAAAATATGTGGCAAGCTGACACTGCCGTGCAGTTGCTGTCAAGGATGCAAGCCCCAGGTAATCGGCAAAGAGATCATATCACTTCAGCTGGACGTAAGCGGTGAGATCCCTCCATCACAACCGGGCAAACAATACCGGACTTTGTCCTCTATTGTTTAGGACAAAGAACAGGGCTTTGTGTCCCAGCCTTAAGCTTTCTCAAATCTCCAAGTATATTCCCCAAACATTTTTCTTGGCTGTGTTTCCAGAGTGGCTGTTTCTCCCAGTTGCCTTTGTTTTCCATCGGTGTTGCACTTTGTAATATGTATTTAGTAAATACCGTCAGTACTTACTGCAAATTGGCAGCCATGTTTCTGTTTCAAAGCCAGAGCTTCCTCTGGGATGCTCTGCCTTCCCCTGGCCTGGGAAGGGTGGCCTGGGGACCCGATTTGGCCCGTTCCCTGTGCAGCAAGGCTCTCGGCTGCTGCCGGCGTCATTTCGTGCTGCCTCTGACGCGCGGGAGGTGCCTGTATCCTGGAGAGCGTGTTAACATTTAAATCAGCGCAATGGTCTGGGAATAGCATCGAGTTAAAAGGACCTCTCCTGAAAAGAGCACAGCAGGGGCTTGGCTGAAGAGTTCTCTTAGCCCTTTAAGCATACACGGCTGCACGGATTTTCATCAGCAGCCAGCTTCATGCTAGTCCATTAGGGCTTGATTTAGCAGCTTTTGGGGTGAGGAGAGAAGGGGGAAGAATGGGCATCTCCCCCTTTCACTTGGTGGGTCACACAGGGGGTCTGAGACCTGCTGGCTCCCTCCTTCCCCCTCCTGGAAATCTGCCTGGGCCACGTTCTCGGGGTCCTTCCCATGCGGGAGAATCGTGTGAGCAGTTTCCAGTGGGATTTGTGCTGCTTTTGTAGCCAGGGTTACAGCTCCGTCATGGAGCTTGAGGCCAAGCTAATAAATGTAAAATTACCTGCCCCGCGCACGAGGCTTCATCCTGGTCTCTTAAGAGACCAAGGTGCTTGTCAGCATGGAAGATGAGGTTTAAAAGGCGTCTCGGAAGCACTTCACCGTGTGTTTCCATGAGCCTGGGTGCTCCCGGTAGCCGTGCAAGCACGCAGGCCCCTCTGGAGTCCTGATAAGCTTTTTGTCCTTATTTCCTGCGGCAATAACTTCAGCAACTTAATTACGGCACTGGAAAAGTATTTCTTTTTATCAGCTTGGATTCTCCTCCTGTCTGATTTTAGCGAAAGCCCTGGTTCTCCCATTTTATGAGCTGGTGGGGAAGTCCCAACCTACCTCTTATGGATCATCTCTTGTCTTTTTATTGTCTCCTCGTACCAGTTGCCATCCCAAAGCCAGAGCCTCATTTTTAAAAACCTGTCTCTATTTCGGAGCTGCCCAGGACCTTCACCGCTTTCCTCCGAACGCCCTTATCTCCTTGGTCTCCCTTCTGCGGTGGGGAGAGCAGGCAGGGTGCGGTACCTCAGGCGGGATGCGGGATGCCGCAGCCTTCCCTGCAGCGGTGCCATCCCAGCCGGAGGAGCCTTCCCACCCTCCGCCGCTGAGCCAGAGCTTTCAGTGAGCTGTCTGTAACGTTGGCAGCCCCTTTAGCTGAGCTGACAGGATTAATTTAAAATCCCATATGGTGGAAGAGTTGGCTTTTCCCTCCCAGATTGCTCCCTGCGTGGATAGCAATCCACATTTGGCGTCTCGTTGCCACCTTACCTGAGTTTCCGCTGATCTTTGAAGCTCCTCGATCTCCCCTGGACCTGGGGAGCGGCAGCAGCTGTCCTGCCCACATGGTGTTGCCATTCTCACCGCTTTCTGGGGTAATAAAGCACATCAAAGCCTGTAATCAGACACGCCGAGAGCATATGGGTTTTCAAGATCCTCCGTCTAGTGGTCCGAGTGATTTAGAGCGTTTGGAGGAAGGGGGAAGCTTCCATCTTTGACCCTAGATCTGACAGCAGTGGTTAAAAAAAATAAGTAATCCAGTTGCTGTGTAAAATGTGCAGGGAGACGCTCCGTTCTTAACGGGGGGGGCGGGTGCCAAGGTATCGGGGCAGTGCCCTGGTGCGAGCTGGATTGCCTGGGGCTAGCCAAACTGGGGCAGTAGCACGTGAACCGCTTTGGCTTAGAGCAGGGGAGCTGAGACCCGGCTTCCGCTCGCACGTTTGGCTTGATTTAATGTAACTTTGGGCAAGTGAATTAATCTTTCTGTGTTTGTTGCTTTTGCAGCTCCCAGCGCTGAGGTTTTGTTGTTTAATGTTTATAAAGTCTTTTGAAATGTGGCTGTTGGTGCGCGGGCCCAACAAAAAGAAGCAATTGTGAACAATAAAAGAATATTTTCCAAAATACAGTGTAGTAAAAGCAGCTGAGAAGGTCTGCTCTCATTAATTTAAAAAATGATATTTTTCCTTCTTTCAATAAAAACTGTCTGCATGATAAACTGACATCTTTAACAGTTGTTTAAGCTGCACGGATTTAAGTATGTACTTCCTGCATAGGCTGCTGATGAGTCACTAGTCAAAATTATTTATCGGAAGTGATCGCTCTGTGCTAGACAGCATAAGACTGAGCTCTTTCTTTTCTTGCCAGAGCTATGCGGTTACTGTGAAGAATTACCAGGGCTCTCAAGTTCTGCCCATGATTAAATGGTTTTGAGTCAATTCGAACATCTTTGGGAAGCCGGAGGAGTTCTAGAGAAGGGCATATACAGCACCAAGAACGCAATATTTTCCATAGTCCAAGGGAATAAGCAAGCTTAAGCCATTCTCTGGAAATGCCTTTAGAAATGCATGTTGGGAATCTCAGATGCTCAGAGCTGTGCTGTCAATTTTTGAACGCTTACAATCCTCTTTCTTTTGATTGCAAACACATAAACACTCTTCAGCTAATGTAAGAGTAACTCGCTATGCAGAGAAAAGAACAAACAGACTGTACCGAGGGCTGACAATATGTACGGTGAGAGAAGGGGTTTAATAAATGCGTGAAGACACGCACACACCCAACAAGCTTGTGTCAACATGGGCTGCTATGTAGCAAGCATAAACATCTTGGAAGGTGGCTCGTAAGGCATCTACCAAAAGCAAGCTCTGAAGTCTTGCTGTGTTGATTTAGAGACTTGAAACGACTAGAGCCGTTGGCATTTGTGATTTGACTTCACCAGGGCCAATATTTGTAACTACAGTGGCCCTGGGAGGAGGTTTGCTTCAACAACACCAAAACAGCATCAAGTAGGGTGGAGGCTCTGTTGATGGACTCTGCATGGGAAGGGGCTTGAATGCACCGTAGGCTAACCTGGGTAACGTGGATGAAATAATAACGGGACGCTCACTCACTAAATTGTTTATGAACGTCGTTTGGCTGAGCCCAAAGAGGAGCCCCAGTGCTCCCGGGATGCCGAGACAAGCGCGATGGGTTTCGGAGGGCGGCTGACCCTGCTGGTCCCTGGCAAAGCGCGGTCTCTTTGAAGCCCTGCCCGCCCCTTGTCGCCAGTATCTGGTGGCAGCGAGCTCCATAGCAAAATCCGTGCCCTTGCCTGCCGGAGGACGGGGTCTCTTTCTTCTGGCGTTCGCAGGGCTGGTCTCCCGCACAAAACGCCTTTATTTTCTTTTAATCAAATTGTCACCAGGAGACACATCTGTTCCTGCTTGCCTTGCCGCTTTCATCAGGGGTGAGGATGGAGCTGTCCTTTTGAGCATGCCAGTGCTTATGCAAAACACTTCAGCCAGGCAGGGCTACTCGGATATCAAAGGCAGAGACTGAAGAGGTGGCCTGCTGGAATTTGCATATAAAATTGCAAGCTGAAATCCAAACACCAGAAAGATGTGAAGATCAGTGTGAAGGGTGAGCATGAAAAGCGCTGGCAGGCCTGGGAAAGGGGGGAGTGAGGGCAGGTAGGGGGAGAGAAGCGGCGAGATATGAAAGAGGAGGAAAATGAACACACAGAATATTTTAACTAACAGAAAAGTTTCTTGTACTGCAGACAGATGATGAAAGAGAGACAGTGAGGAATTATTAGGACAGAAGATAAGGAAACAGCAGAGATAGGAAATAATTATTTTGTATCTGTCTTTATAAATGAAAATGAAGGGCATTAACTTAAATAGGATTTAGATTTTCAGGGACAGAAGGGGATGAATTAGGAAGTGTTCGGATAACAGCAGAAATGATTATTAAAGGTCGGGGGCTCTTGAAACCGATGCTGCAGCTCGGCCCGCGCAGAGGCTGCCGAGGAGCGTCCCGGGGGCTGCCCGGACACGAGGGTGCTGGAAGGGGACATCCTGGGGTGCTGCCATCCCGGACGCAACACCTTGCTCGCGGTTGAAGGGGCTGCTGTGTGCCGGTGGAGCTGACGGGCCGCCCGAGTGGCCTGGGGAGGCATGGAAGGATACCAAGGGTGCTGGCACTTGGAGAAAAGCTGTAAAGCCCATCTCCCCTTCCTGGTACCTGCTGCCTGGGGAGCAGACGTCACGGTTTTTCCTGGGCTGCTTTGATAGAGGACGGAGCAGCCCGCCCAATTCAGCTGAATTACTCCAAGAAGAACACGCGCAGGGTCTGTTTTCAATCTCAAAGCCCTCACCTGTGGCAGACGGTTCCCCAACAAAGATGCTGGTGTTTAGGATAATGATAATTAGGAACATTTTCTAATATTGCTGTGGAGGGAAAAACAACCCCAGCCCCGGTAAGAACCACCTAGAGTGGTTTTATCCCCCTTGCAGACGTAGAACGCAATTCAGCAAGTCAAGCATTTTTATTAAGTTCTTAAGCCAAACAGCCCTCGGCCCTCTTATGTTTTCATGCACTTAGAAGAGCACTTGCAAAAGTCTTTTCATTTGCACTAAGTTTAATTTCAGATGATGCTTTCGTAGACCAGCTTCTCCACTTTGCATGCATGGCTTCGTACCTGCGGTTATTCACAAGCATAAAAACTCATGTATGGAAGTAAAAATGTTTGTTTGCCTGGGTTAATAGAACAAATGGGTAGGTTTGAATATGCCAATAATTGCAGATGGAGAGGTTAGGCTGAATAATTCATTTGAAACTACAGGTCAAGATTTTTCCAAACAGACCAGCAACATCAAGTTTAATGTCCGAAACGGAGCCATTTGAGCAAAGCCTGACCTTCGGAGCCTGCATGCTAACTACTTTGTAAAAATGCTGTTGGAAGCGCTTCAGTTTGGGCATTGAACCTCATGAGCCACTTAGGAAAATCCCTGCTGCTCCTCCGGCACTGGCTCTCCAGCCTGATAGGAACTTTTAACTTTTACCCGGATAAACAACATGTGATAGGCTTTACATAAACCAAATAACAGTAATTTCTCTTACCCTCAGGCTCTTAATAACACTCCTCTCTTGTATCGCTCCAATATACTGAACCTCACTGGTAACGGACTGGGTTTGGATGCCACCGTTGTCCGCATGGGTTCAGAAGACTCCTTTCAGCTGGTCTACAGGGCTTTTTATACGGTCTTGCCGTGGAAGTCCTGCATGGGAAGAGCTGGAGGAGTTCCGTATGCCTGTTGCCTAAAAGAGGAGCAGGATCAACCTCTTGAGTGGGCGAGTCGCTTATTTATAACTCTCCCACTGAGCGTGAGTTTGTTTAATTTTCTGGAGCAGCACAGCGCTGGCTGTATAAATTTGCTAACAATAACGTCTGTGCCTATATATAAACCTGGAGGTGCTGCAGTCCACGGTGCATTCCAATTAACAGGATGATGCGTGATATATGGCATGCTGTAGGTAATCTGGGACCTTACGTTGCTGCTGGTCTTACCAGCCCTGAATCTCCCTGGGAGCATCAGTACGTCTCCCTCCTTTATAAAGCTTCGGGAAAGTTTTAATCCCACCTAGTCTTGTCCTCTGCTGTTGCATTTTAGTGCTACCTGATGCATTTAGACCCACGTGTCACGGGTCCCCCTTGGTCTTTTACCCCTGGCTCTTGCGTCTGATTCGCGTTTGCGCCCTCCGAGCAATTGCAGTAAGTCTGCGTGGGACGTCGGTGTCGGTTTGTGCAGACCCTTGCCGAAGACGGTGCCGCATGCGACCAAGAAGAGGCTGGCAGGCAGCGGAGACGGGCGATGCAGGGCAACGACGAGTGACGTTGCAGCATGAAGGGCAGCAGTTTCAGCACATCGCAAGCAAACTGCTCAGGGTTTTTAAATAGATGTCACTGGAAAGAGTTCTCTTAAGAGATGTCCGTTATACTGTTAATTGCTAAAATCTGACACAGAGTAAAGGCCAGCATCTGCATGAGGGAAGCTAAGCTTGTCCTGTAAATTACCCAAACAGAGCTTTACTTTCCTCCTCAGCTATTCTGTTGGCAAGAATAGGTCTATTCACCTGTTAAAGTGGAAAACCTTGTTCGAAATGAGATTTACAGCACAGTTGTGGGAAATAATCAGAATGAGGGGGCTGCCTTTCCGAACCGCTAACCGCCAGCAGAGAGGCGGCCAAAGGAGTGCCATCGCAGGAGCAGTGGCTGCTGCGGGCAGGGTAGCCGGCGACACCGCTGCTGTTTGGCTGGGGCCCGTGGGGAGGGTGCGATGTCGGGGTGGGATGCAGGGCGAGGGCTGCAGGGAGTCGTGCATCTGCTCCCGGTGAACCGATGCCCACCGAGCTTCAGGCGAGGGGAGTGCTGAGGTGCGGCCGTATCGGGAGCAGCAGAAACACCCGCATCGGTAAAGTACCTGCGCTTGCAAGATTACTCTACTAAGGCCTTGTAAAAATCAAATTAGAAATAAGCACTTGGCCAACGGGACGCTTCCTTCCAACGGGAGAGTGTGATGTGTCCACTTGGTCTTTGTAAAGGAGCCGGTTTGAAATGTAACCCAAGCCTCAGAGAGGGCATTTGAGGGGTTGGGAGAGCAGTCTTGCCTATATGGTCTAAGGACAATTTATACCCTGCATAAGCTTACTGGGCACATGCGCAGCCTCTGTTTGGAGCGGCTGTGCTCGCTTGCTTTTTGGCATGCAGCAGCCATAGCAAGTTATGCACCGTCTTAATGGAGCGAAGTAAATTCCATCAGCTCCAGAGGCTGTAGACTGGACCTGGGGAGGGGCTGCTCCGACCTCCCGATAAACCGAGTCGCAATATCACCGTTTCACGTCATGCAAAACAAAAGGTGCAATTTAAAATACCATCCTTCAGGTACATTGAGCAGCATTTGGTTGTCAAAACTGGATTTCTTTAAGCCAGTGGTCCAGAATAAACTGGTAATGAAGAGTCATTTGACAGCAGGCAAGCTGGAAACACATATATGAAAATAATACGCGAGTTTCCAGTTTATCGTGCGTTTAGCTGACTTATTTTTTTCACGTGCAGCTACTTACCACAGAAGGTAATTTGGCATAACTGTATTTTAGGGAATGAGGCTGCATAAATAAGTTGCACGCATATAAGGCGTAGAAAAGGACATTCTGCCAGCAGCGCACTCGGTGGGCCGCAGCACTGCCAGGCTTGTCAGGCTACTTCTGTGCATAACTAACTCCTCGGCTTCTTTTGTATCAGTGGCAGAGCTTGAAAACAAAGGTGTTTTCTTTGATACCCAGCTATGCTTGCGTAACAACTGCTACAGAAGTGGCTTGTGTTACTTTGGCCAGAGATTTGGCATGGCATCTGCCGCACCGAGCCAGTGTTCCCACTCACAGAAGTCACATTTCCTCTCTAGCTAGCATAGAGGATAAACGCCCCATGCCTTGATTTCTACATCGTTTCCCTGAAGCCTGGAAGAAATGGCTGACAAGACCTATTATTTTTCCAGTTATCCAAACTGTCCGCATCTTAACAGCTTCCTACTTCAGTCGAGACAGTCTGAAAAGTTTAATATCATTTCAAATCAGAGCGCCAATAAAACTTGACATTATTAATATGATGTCAAGGGGTTTTCCAACTGCTTAGGGAAAAACAACGTGTCCCATTAAACAAAGCTCCCTGCATTGTGAAATATTAAGTGACTTTTCAACGAGTGCCAGCTGGAGCTATTAGTTTTCCTTTGGTGCAGTTGATGTGGAGAGGAGGTCTGGTCGAGAACCTTTTATGAAGACATTAGCTGAATCTGTGCAGTCGGAAAGGCTTTTGCTTTCCGAGGGACTGCGCTCTATCTGGGCCGCATATGCGCCGATGAATTATTAAAGGCGGTAAATACATTTGGCGGGATGTGCTTTCTCCCTGCCCCCCCCCCACCCCATGCACTTGTTACACTGGGGAGTCTGGATCATCCACTGGGAATTTGATCTGAGTTTTTTAATAAAGTGAACCCACTTCTTAATCTTCTCCCACCTCTTCCACCGGGAGTTGGAAAACAAGGGAGTGTCGCAGGCTTTCTCCCCCGCAGTCCGACTCATGGCTGGACTGTGGTCGCTTGTTCTGGGGGTTGCTGCCGGGGCACTGCCTAATCGCAGTCCTGCACCTTGACCTACAAAGCCTGGCTTGGCACTGGATGCTGATTCTTCAGAAAGGACTTCCCCTGGGTAAACTCGCTGCTGCTTTCCTGGCCGGCTTGTTTTTCTCGTCGGTGCTTGGGCAGCTTTCAGCAGGCGGGAGGCCTGATGTTTCTGCAATCTTTCCTCTACTTCCCTGTTACTGTAAGAGAAAATCACTTTGTCTCTTGGTCCAGACTAAACATGTTCTGCACAAAAAATTTAAACGTATTTTTTTAGAATGCCTTTGGTAACACACCCGGGATTGAGCGGGTATTTAGTGTGCTCAAGGCTTTGTGCGGCACGTTGAAGCCTCATCTGTACTCGATGTTTATAACGGGCATGTGTTGGTGCATGTTCTTAAACACACCTCTGCATCCTGGTCTTGGCTCTGCCTCCGTCCCTGCTTTCCCCGCTGGTACAATAGGTATCGCTTTGATGTCTCACACGGGAAGTGTTAAGTATTTAACTTTTAGGAAGCTCTTTGACAATGTAAAGAGCACTGCCTATGAAGCAGAGTTTCAGGGAAGTTGAGGCAGTGATGTCCCACTTCTTCCTCTGAGACAGTTCCCGCATCTGAGCACAAAGCCCTCCAAGCCCCAGGGCCTCCAGCCAACCGCACTGTTGCCTTAAGGCCATAACTATTTTTGACATTTTTAGCCAATAAAACCGTGAACCCCCTCTTCACATTCCACTGCACCCGGACTGCTTTATTGTCCTAGCAGTTAATTCCTTCCACCTGGCACCGCAGCAATGTTCAGGGCTGGAAAAGAGCCGACTCTCGGCTCCCTTCCCAAGGGTACCGCCGTCCCGTGCGCGGAGCTGGGATCTGTCCCGGAGCATCCCCCGGGCCGCTGCTCTGGGGGGCTGCTCCCTCCGGCTGGAAGCGGCTCTGCCTGGCCGGGGCAGCTCTTTGCCCTGGCCGGTTTTCAGGGACCCTCCAGGCAGGGGCGTGGGGCTCCAGGGGCCGGGCACTGCTTCGGCTCCCGAATAAGCCAGGCTCCTCGGTGGAAAGCAGGCAGTTGTTATGTAGCCTTCAAGGAGGAGGAAGCCTTTTTCCTGCTGCACAACCTTCCTTCACCTTCCTTCTTTTAATGTCTTAATCAAGTGGCTGATAAGAGAAGTGATCCATGAAAAGGATGGGTATCTTGACAAGGCACAGAAGCTTGTGGCAGCACTTTCCCCACAGATCAGCATCCTCCACGACAGGGAGAGACAAAAAAGGCAGATTTTTGTACCCTTAAGCTTCCACCACTGCAGTTCAAAAGACCAATCTTTACAGAAAATAAATTTAAAGGAGAATTTTTGATGTATATGACGGTCTCTTGTGGTCGACGGGAGTGCTGCTGGCAGTATATGGAGTTATGCAAAGCCAGAGTTGGGATTACTTAAAAGTGTCTGTAGTTCTTTGATTAACCAGTGTGTATTTTATTTTTTATATGGCATAATCAGAGCCCTACACCGGTAATATCTTGCTATTATTGTTCGATAGGCGAAACTCCCCTTTTTCCTGCAGCGCACAGCTGCTTTTTAGGGCGCTTTTTAAAGAACTCGCTCTCTGCATATTAAATTCGCAGTTTTAAAGGAGGGCTTGTGTGCTCGGGTGTAATTTTGGCGTGATGTCGTGCCCTCGCGAAGGGCGGTTCGTGCGTGTGGAAGCGCGGAAAGGGACGGGCGCATCTCCTGATAACCATAACGCTCGCTGGGGCGGGGGGAAAGGCTGGACCGGGGGGCTTGCAGCATCCTCCTCCCTTGCACCGAGGGTGCGTTTAAAGCTGTCACAGAAGGAGTGGCGCTGATAATTTTTGGTGCTCTTTTTAGCACGATTCTCTGCCGGCTTTACGAGAAAGGCAGGTGAAGCACCAAGCGGGGCGGGGGTGACTCGCCCGGGATGATGCATTGGGTCACCAGCGCAGCCAGGAACAGATGCGAGGCCTCTGTTCTAAATGACTGCATTTTCTTTGTACCCCCTCTCATCAGCTGCCTTGTTCAGCTGTTTCCTGGGTCTGGGCTAAAGGCATGCGAGACGTTTGCAAAACACGGGGATAATAATAGTAAACTCCAAGAAGGCAGAAGTGAGCAATCTGAGGCTGGGGTTGCTGGAAGGGGAAGTTCAGCAGCTGTAATGAAACAAAGGAGGAAAGCCTGCTCAGCACGGAGGGGCGGGTTGGGATTTAAGGATCGCTGCTGCCTTCTGCTTTCTCCTGCACTTTGGCCCGGGAGCCTTCAGCCTTCGGAGACCTCCCCTGCCCGGGGCCAGGGGAGGGGAGAAGCACGGAGCAGAGGCGAGACTCGCTGTGCATCGTGCGTGTGCAATTAGAAGTTTGTCCCTGCTCAAAAGCCCTTACAACCTTTGCAGCGAATGCAAAGCTGGAAGCAAGGCTACAAATTCCAGCTGAAATCTGAGTCGAGCCGGTCTCTTCCCCTTTTGCCCTGTGACAGATCTTTTTTATTTTTTTCTCTGGCCTCTCTGCTGCCAGTTCCTGAATCGGGACTGAGGCAGCATAGCGTTAATCCGTATGATCCTCTACGATCTCTGTATTCTGTACGAGGTACTGAGGCTCCGGTTCTCCCCTCTGCGGCTGTATTGCCTTTGCAGCGCTGATGGCCCTAATGGCTTGTTCTTGCCAGTTGGCTGAGCAGACAGGACTCCTGGGGTATACGCGTAGCCAGAGATGAGCTACATCAAGGTGTCTTATTTCCCCTCCAGACTTACCTCCGCCTTCCTTCGGAAAGGGGAGGAAAAAAACCGTGTGAAGATCATTTAGCCCATTCTTGGGGACCAGAGAGCGCTCAGCATCACTTTGGTTTCTCCAAAGGAAAGGGCACCTTCTGTTTCTCTGCGCTGAATTTACGCAGGGACCGCGATGGCGTTAATAAGCTGTGTATAACGGCCTCGGTTCACCGCCCTCGGAACTGTCTTGGAAAAGACGAGTGCTGCCGGGGGGGAGAGCCTGCCCGTGGATGCTCCGAGAAGGAAAAGGCAGATGTGGGCAGTGGGAGCTGGTCAGGGGCGGTTTGTTCGGTGGTGTAGGATCAGACCTGAAGGGGAAAGGGATGCTCAGCCCTTTGATTATTTTCCTCCTTTTATAATGCTTCCACTTTAAATAGAAATGAAGGGAGAGAGTAAATTTCACATCCAAAGATGGGTGTCTGCTCCTGAATAGGATCGACTTAGGGTCAGCGCTTCAACAGCGCGCTGGATTTGGGTTTCAAAAGTTCCCAGCCATTACTGCAGTCAGATTTTTCTAAAGGGCCCAGCGTGATGACATTTACAGCCAGATTTTTCAAAAACAGCGTAGTACTTCAGATGCTGAACTCCTGAAAATCTAGTCATTTAATTTGTTAAATGAGAGCGAAGGTCTCTTCAGATAATCTCCCAGTCATTGTAAGAGTCGAGCTCTTCTGCAGGAAAAGCAGCCTGTTCCTAACTGAAGCTCCTTTCAGGTTCAAAACACATTAGCCTGGAGTCACTTTAAAGTATATTTTAACGGCGGAAAGCAACCTAAAGAGTGCGAAATGCGACCTAACATCAATTAGCCGGAATTTGCATGGCTTGTCACTCAAATTCGGAGACGTTCGGTCTGTGACAATGATGTCTGTGCTCACCAGAGGCCTCTTGCTGAAGCAAAGCATGGCGTTTTCCACGTGCGTGTCTCCGCTGGAACGGGGAAGGCTACTGCAGAAGGCTGCATGAGTGAGCGATGGGTCTCCGAAGGCAAATAAAAATACTTCTGTGACAATTCACTCCCAAGATTTCAGGCACATCTTTTCCTTAAGAGACTCCAGTGGGCTGAGCACCGTCTGGGGATACACAACTCTGAATTCATTACTCCCGCCAGCCGCAAACCGCCTGTGGTGAGGGCAAGGCATTCAATCTGCCCGTCCCGCTCTGCGGCGTGGCGTCGGTAA
The DNA here is from genome assembly GCA_031468815.1 of Morus bassanus. Taxonomy (NCBI): domain Eukaryota; kingdom Metazoa; phylum Chordata; class Aves; order Suliformes; family Sulidae; genus Morus; species Morus bassanus. The sequence goes on from CM062588.1 coordinate 8,481,048, forward strand.
CTCCCCGAGCCGTTTCCAGCCTGCCCCGGGAGCATGCAGGGCGCTGACATTCCTGCCCCGAACTCCGTGTTCTGGATCGGATCCCACCCCCGCATCCTAACGGGTGGGTAGAGGGTCATTCTGTCAGCGGGCAGCTTTCCCTCCGTAGCTATAATAATCCTCAAGTGGCGAAATAACGGCTAGCCGATACCTGGTCCCGCTCACCTCCATCTGCTCTGAAAGCAAGAGCTCCTGCACGCGAGCCTGGGCGTGACCGCTGGCGTGACCGAGGTGCTGTCACCTCGATGAGCGCGCAGCGACTCGGGAAGATGCTGCCCCGAGCACGGTGTGTAGGTGTAGAGCGTGTGTAAATACCAGCTGATGAGCTAAACCTCTTATTGACCTTTAACTACTTGGTAACTGATTCTCTCCCATAATAAATATCTCCCACAATTAATAGTCAATTGGTACTTAATTAATGAAGCAATAACGGTGGGACAGAACATTGTTGCAGGATAATGGTCTCCCGCAGCCATTATACTGGAGCTGCCCCACTAAATCAAAATTAAGTGCGGTATTATGCCTGTTTGGAGCGGGGAAAGCGGAGCCCTCCCGCCCTGGCTGCCTTCCTGCTGCTGGCCCCGGCCCATCGCTGCCGCAGGGTGCTCTGAGCACTCACGTTCTGGGGCGGGCAAGGCAAAGAGGAGGCTCTGGTGTGAAACAGGCAGGTAATTGCACTGAAGGTTAAGAGTACAGAACAAATGGAAGCTTTAAATAATCTTCCCTGAAGGTCTTGAGTAGCCACTTGGTACGGCTGCAGCTGCATGGGGGGCGGATGCCGGGAGCTGTTGCTGTTAGCTGCGTGCAGAGCAAAAGCTCAGCTCGCGCTAAGCCGAGTTTAATAGCGTGGACAGCATGGATCCTTTCTCTTCCCCCGTTGCCTCCTTCCTCGTGCTGCCCTTCTGCTCCAGCTGGCCAGAAGGACGCGTGCTTCTCTGGCAAGCGGGGTTTTAAAGAGTGATGCAAGAGGCTTTTCCTCCAGGGCCAGGGCTTTCTGGGAAGTGAGCGTGAGCTAGCTGTGCTGCAAAACATCCCTTTGCTTGGTGCTGTGCCCTGTCCTTTCCTGAAGTGCAGGCTCTTGCCTTAGAGGTGACTCAAAGCATGCCAACACCAGCTTCCTTTTCGTTTTGGTTTTTTTTTTTTTAAAGTCCCATTTTTCTGTCTTGTCAGGTCTATTTAAGCATTTAATGAGGTGAGATAGTACCAATAAATTTAACACAGCACAATAACTCTGATGTGGGCCACAGCCTAATAAACTTCCATCCCTGGGATGGGAGGGCGATCCAGCCGGTGCTAGATTGCATCCGGTGCGATTGCTTCGCTCACGTATTCCCGAGGTTGATCAAGGACTTTGAAGGTGCTGCCACAAATGTGAGGCCGTTCGCCAGGACGGGCTGGAGCGGGTTTCCTGGGGGCAAAGCTGGTTGTGGTTATTTGGCAGCGGGGGCACAGAGGACGGGACTCATTTCTCCCATTTCCAGCCCCGCTTTGTCCCGTACCCCTCGTGTTGCTGCCTGCTCGGAGGGCTTGGAGCTGCACGGAGGTCTCTGAGGATGCATCAGCTGAAACACCTGGTGCTGTAGCAAATGGAGCTGACTTTCGGCTTGAGCTGATATCTTTCCGAGGATGCACAGGAGCAGTGTCCTCTTCGCTCAGGAACAGTGACTTATGCGCAGGCAGGCTCAGAATCTAGGCTGGCGCTTTGGAGCACCCGGCTCCTTTAGATGCTGGACGTCCACCAAAGCTCCGTGCCTTGTGGGTGCCCTTCCCTCCACATCTGCGCCCCACGCCGGAAGGCAATGCGGGTGCACAACTGTTCTCTTCTGTTTGCTGTGACTGATCCCCAGAGCGGATAGTTTTGGTAGCCAAGCCCTGTGATGGAGCTGAGGATCCCTAAGCTAGCTGGCTCAGACACTGCGGTCCTGACGGTTCTGCTGCATCCAGCCTCACATGAAATACTAGGAGATTTTTGCAGTGTTGCAGAGTGTGGCGAGATCTGTAGCTTGGCCGTTTTGAATGTCTCCTGAATGAGTAACTTGACAGATTTCTTTTTTTTTTTCCCCTCTCCCTCACTACTTGCAAATCTGTTTGCAAGCAGCTTGCTTTCTCGGAGGAGGACTTGGAACCATCAGCTGGCTCCTGCATCCCGTTTACTGAAGCATCCCTTCCTCTGAATGGCTTTGGCAATGCTTTTTCTCTTGATCTGAATGGGTTTTTCGGGTAGAGAGAACAGGGAAAGCTGAATTTAAAGCCATTTCATGCAGGAGCATCTGCAAGTTTGGGGCTTATTCTGGCACTTTGGCATGTGCATTTGTGGCTGAAGCGAAGTTATGTTGGAGTCGGAAACAATTGCCTCCAACTTTGTATCTGTCTCAGGATTTTAGTCGCCTCTGTAGTCCGATGTTGCCCATTCAGCAGGGGCCAGAGCTGAAGTATTAGCTAAATTATCCATCTTTGCGCGGGTGCTATACGTTATAGCGGCATACAGCAGGAAATTATAGGAAGCCTGTGATTCTCCTGCTTTTTTCCTAAGGCTACATGAGACATAGTAAAAGTCGTCCAGCACTGACACCCTCCGCACTGGGGGAGAGGTAAGAACAGCATCCACACTGCCTGTCGGCGGTATCTGGGTGCGCCAGCGGGCTCTGTTTACGTGGATCCCATACAAATTCACTTTGTGCTCTTCTCTATTTATAGCTTTCTAATGCCAGCCCATACTAAAACCTATCATACTCTATAACTGGCCAGACACAAATCTAATTATCCTGAAAGGGGAGGGAGCGGAGAGAAGAAAGCACATAGAAATTTCATCATCCAGCCTTGTGGAAACGTGTGTGATTCAGAGCCCCAGAGCCCTTGCTTCGCAGAGTGCAGCTCACCTTCAGAAGCACGGCTTCCTTAAGCACACTTCTGTTGAGCTGCTTTTTCTCCCTGCTCTGTGCACCGTGCTGAGGGACATACTGCGAGTAGTTTATTACAGCTTTCTGTTTAGTTCTGCCGCGGTGCAGTAGAAATAATGCAATCATGCCTCAGCTCCATATGGTCTCGGAGGCTGAGAAGCAGAACAACCTTTTGCTTTGTTTGTGTTCTCACCGCCGGCGCTGGGGAACGCTGCGGGGATGGCTGGCTCTGCCGCCCCCACCGCCCTCCGCCGTGCCCGCTCCCCAAAGCGCCGAGGCGCGGCGGTGGGGTCCCCGTGCTCAGGCTCGCGTGGCTGGAGAGGAAACACTGTGCTTGGAAAACAGCCATCGTTTAGCTAAATATTTGTGTTTGTGTGTGTGGGCTCCATATTGCAGAGAGCCGGCGCGATGCCGTAGCCTCTCTAGCGCGGCGGGTCAGAGCATCCCACCCGAGGGTGCCTGCCAGGCTCAAAACGCACGAGTGCCTTCTCTCGCGCTGCAGAAAATAACCTCGCGCCGCCCGTTGGCTTCAACCGCTGTGGCCTTTGACGCTGCTCTTACCCTGCAATCTTATCTGGGACCTGGGGAAATTAGGGGTCGTCGCCTGGATTTGGGAGCTGTGGGTGTGATGGGACCTTAGAAAGGAGCAGCGTGGTGATGGCTGCTGAGGGTCGCCGTGGCGGGTCGTGATGGGATTCGGCGCGAGGGTGGGCCACAGAAATGACGTGCGGGGTGTTGGGCGAGAGCTCTGTCCGGAGCATCCAGGTGTGCATCCGATGCTTGGGTTTATTATCAGAGCGAGCTGCTCCAAACAAGTCCAGGGATGACTCGCTGCTTCGACCAGGGAATGTGTGTTCCAGCTAAATAAAGAATTTAGCAGTTCTTTGAACAAAGGGTTGAAAGGTGCGAGTCCCGTCAGGTAAGAAGTGATTCGGTACAGAAAAATACCTGAACTGCTGGGTTCGCTTGGCTGTAGAGGTCGTGAACTCCGCTAAATTCTTCCAGCCTCCGGTCCTGGAGCTCCATGAAACAAACCTGGGGGAGAAGGAAAACATTCCCGGTGCCCCTGTGCCCCCACAGAGCTGTGGCAGCAAATGTTTCCAATTACTACGCGGAGTTTGCATGCGCTGGGTTATTTCACCCAGTGCCGGAGGGTCTGAATTGCCTCACTACTGTGGATAGAGTCTGTCAGCCAACATCCACGTTCATGTAAAAACATCAAATCCAGCTTTGTTCTTCATCATAAAAATAAACTCTGTCCCACAGAAGAGACGAGCAGAGGGAACGCGAGCAGCGTGGGGGCGCGGAGCGGAGCAGATCCCAGCGGGCAGGGACGTGGGGCAGGGATGCTCAGGACACCAACCCCTCTGTGGGGAGCCGGGGGGCACCGGGCACGGCACCGTGCAGCCAGGGGCGGGTGCAGGGAGCTGTCCTGTGCATATAAAACAGCTTGTTTGACATGCTGCCTTTGAGAGAAAAAAATGGGACAGAATGGCTCTAACGGTTTCTTAAACCTACCGAAACCCAACCCTGCACGCCCCGTTTTCCTCAAGAGAATAAAGCAGTAAATGGCGTGCGGTAGGTGTCCGTCATGTTGTTTAAATACGCTGCTGTTGGGCACAGGCGGTGTTTAGAGAGACCTTGAGGAAAGGCATGGGGGAACAGCTTGAACTATCAGGAAGGCTCTTGCACAAAGACGGAAAGCAGCGTGAAAGAGCGGCCGCTGCCCATGGAGCTGTGCAGATGGACAAGACCAACCAACCCAGCTGCAACAGCGATACCATCCACGTGAAAAATAAGAGGGCTTTGCCTGGGACGTGCCGGACGTGGGAGAGAGTCCGCCCAAGTGTTTGAGCAGAGCAGTCCAGCCCTTGGGATGCTGCTTGCCTAAACTCTCTGCAACCCGCAGCTATAACTAGGCTGCACGCTGGGTATTTACAACCCTTCCTGACTGCTCCGATCGCGTTGAAAATGTCCAAGCGCAGAGTCATCGGCGGGTAGCACAGAAATCGGTGCCGGAGAGGTAAAGCCCGCCAGACCAAGCGGTGTGGCGCAGCGGGGCGTACTGTGCGTGCAGGACTGACCTGGGTGAGCCGAGAGCCCCCGGCTGCCCGGGGAGGGGAGAAGAGACCCTGCAGCCGCCCGGCCTCGGGCTGCGGTCGCCGCTTTTGCAAGCCGAAGCGGGGTCGGACCCGATATGGGCTCGAATGTGAGACCTGCAAGGGGAAGCTGGCACGCCTTGGGGAACGATGTAGCTTGCGGAGTAGGAAGTGTTTTGCCAGTGATCAACCAGCATTTTGTGCGATGCGTGGGTGCGGGACCCATGCTGTGAGCGAAGCAGCGGAGTTCAGGATGTAAATACTGAAGTTTCTGAAATCTGTGGCCTCTTGCCACCCGAGGGAAGTCTGATGCTTGGAAAGCATTTGTGGCGTTGGCATCACGGCGGTTTTTCACCCTCTGAAGGGGCTTGTGTTTGATTTCTGTTGCGCTTTCCGCCAAGGCCTGCGACGCCGGGAGCAGGAGGGTCTCGAGGAGAGCTTGCCTCTAGTCAGAGAGAGGAAAAACTGCTGATGGGTAGAGAAAGGGGGTTAAGTGATCCTCCACGAGGCGGAGAAGCTTTGGGAGGGTGTCAGACTGCCGACTCCATTTTCCTCGCTTCGCTACTCCGCGGAGCGGGAGGGTGGGCTGTCAAGAGCTGGCTTAAGAAGCGAAGTAAGTTGCTGGCAACTTTAGGAGCCGAACTAAAAAGCCCCACAAACCCCACGGGATGCTTATTTGCCTCCATTAACTGTTTCCTGTTAGGCAAACTGACAAAACGCACGTAGTGGATATTCAGTGTTCTACTGAAAAGCGGGAGGGTAGGGGCGGATGATGGCAAACCGAATGCTACCTGGCCAAGTAAGCAGGCAAGTGCTCGTGCTGGGCGGAGAGGCGGAGGCGGCCGTGCCGTGGGCAGGTCGGCAGCCCTCGCTCCGGTGGGGCGGCCGGCCCTTGGGACGGGAGCCGCCATCGGGGCCCGAGCGCTCAGCGGTGCTCGCGGGAGCGCAGCCGGATCGGGGGGCTCCGGGCGTCAGCCCGCGCGGCGGCCGGCCCGCCGTTCCGCCGGGCGCGCTCCCTGCTGCGTTGCTAAATGCCCTGCGTACGGATGAGTGTGTCTTTAAAGCCTGTAAGAGTGAGCAGCAGCAGAAGAGATGCTTGGCTGCCTGACAAGCCAAATGTGGTAGAAATGCCATATGCTCCTGGCTCTAACCCTCCACACAGTGCCCCACTCTCTCCATGTTTTGATATATTTATTTTTTTCAGATCAGACTTAGGCAACTCTTCCCATCGGCCCCGTGGCTGGTGGGGAGCACGCTCCTCTCTAGCCTTTCGCTGCCGAAGCGAATTAAGCAGTGCCTCGGCTCCCTCGCCCTCCCACATGCTGCCAAGTAAATCCCGCAACTTTCTTGGGTGACGCCATAAATTTGCAATGGCGTTCTACAAGAGCTCCCCGCCAAACCAGAGCCGTCTAGCATCTGTAACAAGCTTATCAAAGGGCTTCTTCGCAGGGAGATCTGAGCCCTCCAGGTTTTGATTCATAGCAGGTGAAGGCAGAATGTGCTGAAGCCTGATTGAAATGTGCGAGGTCAACAAAACAGAGCAGAGAGTGCACAATAATTGGGGAAGAAGCGGCAGCCTTGCTTTCTGCATGTGTTCCTGTGATCCCTCGACTTTAATCTCCCATTTCCAAAGGGAAGCCTGTCTTGCATACTTTATTATAGCGTTCATTTGCACAGGAGGCCTCTTTTTACAGAAAAGGGAGAAAACCAAAAACTGAAACCATCGCCGACTTTATTCTCCCCCTTTCTTGTGCAACCCAAAAGGGAGACGTCTCGAGACGGGCTGTGGGGAGAGGAGTGGTACCCGGCTTTCATTTTAAGGCGTCTTGCCACTCCCAGAACGTGAGCTTTATTTTCTTAGCAAAGTGCCGGTGTTTGCTGCAGATCAGCAGATCCGAAGACGAGGAAGGGGGTTCTGTGCTCTTCAGGAAGTTAAATATCGCTTGAAGGATGAGGCATCGGGGCTGAAATAGCCGGGCTCCTTGGGGCGAAACACATTTGCTAGTAAAGATTGTTACCTTGCCTTGGGAGAATTTACAGTTTTGGGGATCTCTGGCCTTTCTCAGGGATTTGGGGAAGTGGTAGGAAGAGTTTTATTTTAAGCACACGTTTTCCCCAAAAGCTATAACGCTTTGTTGGAAATGCTCCGTTCCCTAACATCTGTGCAAATTAAAACCCTCCTTTGCTTTTGAGTGTGCGTTTGGGGGGTTTCCTTTCTCTTCTGCATTCTGACTCTGAAAGGGGAATAGATTAAAAAAAAAAACAGGGAAGGGGGAAGAAATCTGTCCCCTCTTCCCTCCTTCCCATCTGTTGTTGAATCACCAGCTGTTTGTCCTTAAGCTTGGATTACAACCTCTCCATCAGCCTGTTCCGTACGCCACCCTGTGCAGCGGGGCCTTTGCGTCTCGCACGCTGCATTATGCATGCGTTGCCGGTGGAAAGAGCCACGGCAATGAAAATCTGGGGGAGATTTCGAGCCCGTCGCTCTCTGGCAGAAACGTTAATTTCTTCTCCCTGCGCGCCCCTGCTCGAGACGTTTCTGCTGGAAATGCCCGGGTGAGGGGGCATGGGTCTACGCCTCTTGCCCCAGGGTGCAAGTGTTTGGGGTCACAGTCTTTCCTACTTGCAGCAGGAGCGATAAGTCGGCCCTTACGCACGTGTAGCAAATACGGGCTGTTACGGCAGCACGTTATTTACTCGGTGCCAGGGAGTGGATAAATAAAGCCGAGTTTCACACCTGTGGCTGGGAGGCAATGCCCGGCCGGGGGCCTGAGAGCCGGCGTGGCAGAGCGGGAGCCGGAGCGGTGTCCCCCTCGCCTGCCCTCCCGGGGCTGGGCTGCGGGAGCTGAGAGGGGCTTTGTGCCGCACGGCAGCTCCCCGCGCGCCTTCCCGTGCGGGGCACGGCCTCGTGGAAGGGAGCTGTGACAGGCAAAGCAGCTAATGGTGCTCGGTGGAGTAAGAAGCCAAGAGTGACGCCGGGTTTTTAGGATGGGTGCCAGCTCTGCCTCCATCTAGAAGAGCTGTAGGAGAAGTCAGCACAAAACCTGGGGATTGCTTAACAAGCTCTTTAGTGCTACCGAATGTGCTGAGCTCACCCAGGGAAGCCGCGGGTGCCAAGTTGTTCTTACCGACGAACTTCATACCGTAGGACGGGGAGCCATCAGTCCGCTCCCTCCGCTTCCCGTCTCCCTCTGGGGAAAGGCTCACGAGCCCCGCGGCCAGCCCTGCGCTGGCGGGGCGGCTGCCTTGGAGCGCATCGCTTTGCTCCCCATCTCCCTTTCCCCTGGCTGCTTGCCGCTGAAGCCCTTCCAGACCCGCTCCGCGTGCGGGCCTGCGACCGCTCCGCCCTTGGCATCACCCGCACGTGCCCCGCTTTGCCGTTCAGACCCCTGGCTGGTGACAGCAGCAGCGGCAAGGAGGATTCAGCTGCACCACGGTTGCCTGAAGACATAGCTACTGGAGCCTAATTATCACCAAATCGGATCACTACCTCGCTGCAGCCACCAGCCTGATTAGCAAACGTCCCCCGCCAGATGAGAGCTCCCTGCGTAACCCGCACGGAGAGCCTCTGTGCTCCGCAACAAAGGAGGTGGAGGTTTAAAGAGGCGACGTCTCCCTGTGCATGCGGCGAAGCACCAAGCAGCGCCTGCTGTATCATTATTAATGATACCGCTATCAAATGTAAACTATTCTTAGACACCTGTGTCAATCGGGGAGGACAAGAAAAAAGCAGAAATCCAGGCCTGCCAAACACAGCATCCAAAATATTTTTACAGATTAATCCGACTTCTTTTTTTCAGAGCAGGGAAAGTTGAAAGGAAAGCAGGGCATGGTAAGCGGCCTGGTGCAGAGAGCTGGGAATCAATTGATTTAGCTCCGAGTTCGTACTCGTATGAAAAACTCAAGGGGGGGGAGATGGGGCTGAGGCTTTTGGGGCGCATCTCGTGGCAGAGGTCTAGGGGGTTTCTTGCCGGTACGGGTGAAGCGGCTGCTGGAGACGGGATGGACGTTGCTGCTGTGTGCTGTCTGGGACGTGCCTGACCTGAGGCACGCTTGCAGCTTGCGCTGCGACCGCAGCGTCGCCTGCCTCCCTGCGCTCAGGCCAAGTCTGGGAAGGGTGGCTTTAAAACATGGTTTTTCATCTCGGATTTCCAGGGAAACCCAACAACGCCAGAGTAAGGAGCAGTTTGGAGTCAGGAAGGCCATACGTTCGTTGGTTAATGCATCATCAGCAAATCCGAGCTTCATTAGATGAGGGCTAATCATTTACAAGCTATACGTTTAGATGCGTGCCTTAAAGTTCATTACCTCATGCCCCGAGTATGCGCATCGGTTTCCTGGCTCGAGGGTGGTGTTGGTGGCTCAGTCTTTGTCCCCCTTTACAGAAGAGATGGGCGATGCAGTGCACATCCAGGTGTGGCACAGGCTCGCTACCTCTTGTCTGGTAACCATCGGCGTCAGCCTCTGGAAGGAAAAATCATACTGCAGTGCAACTGCGAGTCTAGTGAGCCTGGAGATGCTTGAGCTTTTAAGGCTTCTGTCCTTTGGCGGCCGCGTATATGGGAAGGGTGTAAATGAGTAAAACCTCAGCCTTTGATTTGCAGCAGGGCTTTCAGCTCTGACCCAGGAGAAGCCTAAAGCCTTAAACTCAACTTAAAATAACTTAAAATGGATGCTCGTATGCCAAACTCGCGCCTTGAAGGTGCAAAATTTGCAGCCGGTGCCCTGCGGGAGGGTCTCGCCTGCAGGGGCTCGGCAGAGGCTCTGCCCCCCACCCCCGGTCCCCCTTGCCTGGCAGCGTTCCCCTCCTTCCTTCCCCACTCCTCGCCCGTGCCTCTGGGCTCAGTCCCTGGGTTCTGCCTCTAAATTTCCCCTTCGAAGCGGCTATTGATTTTCCTGACTAATGCACCGGGCTACATTGTGCACCACACACCAAACAAAACAAAGAGAACTCAATCAGCCACTTAAACATCAAAAAAAAAAAAAAAAAAAAAAAAAAAAAAAAAAAAAAATCAAACAAAACCCACCGGCTTCCCATTATAGGCTGGGCATATCATGCAGTTATAACTTGAAAGGGTTCCCATTGACCCGTAGCACTCAGTTAAAATGAAGGTAGCAGTGCAAATACAGGCTGGAGATGCAGGCTCAGGAGAGCTCTTTCCTTACGTAAAAAAGAACATTTTGCTTTTTTTCTTCCTTGTTACCTGCAAATGAGAACGAGATGCTGTTCTCCTCCGCTCTGTGTAACGTTATTCCAAGCGTACCAACTCTCAGCGCTTTTTTCCCTTAGCTAATAAGTAATCATGAGGAGGTTTGTGGCCTTGTTTATTATATTTGGCCCAGAAAATGCTTTTTTTTCTCTCCTCCTCCCCCTGCCTCTTTCAGTAAAATGCTTCCTGAGATTTATTTGTAAGCCCGTAAATGCAGAGTAAATAGCTTTAATTTAATTTACCAGGCTACTGGAAGAAACTGTATCTGCAAGCAGGAATTCCATCAGCCTCTGCTGAGCGGAGAAGTGTTTGTGGATGCTGGATGGTCAGATCTTTCCCATTCCCCCCCCCCCGCCCCTTCTCCCCTCCTTCCTAAGGGAGAAACTGTTTCCCCGCCTTCTGCTGCCGCCTTCCAGAGGCTGCAGGAGCTTTGCTTGCAGGATGCCCTGAGCGCTGGTCAGACGCTTGGTGCCGAACGCGCCAAATCGCCGTTTAGACCCTGAGAAATGGAAGGCAGTGGGCTGGTCCTTAACGAGGCCCGTGCCGCTGCTGGCCCGGCTTGCTGTGAGATGGCAGAGCCAGAGGACGTCGTCCTCCCTTTTGCCAGCCTGCGCTCCAGAAGAGGCTATTCCCATATTTTCTCATGACTCTTGGAGGCTTCCTGGTTTGTGGAAAACACTTGGCAGACGGGGCTTGATGCCTGACTCTTTCTATAAACAGCGTCTCTACAGAGATGTGACTGAGGTGCAGAGTTTTATGAATGGGGAATAGCGGCGGCATATGGGAAGAAGCGCTGAGCCTAAAACGATCGTGGGGAAAAAAGGGAGAGGCTGCGAGCTGACGTTCAGTGACGGCTGGAGTGAATGAGGTTCCTGCGCTGCTCTGAGTCTGGATGGGTGCCCCGGGCGCTTGCGGAGCCCGGCCCTAAGGGATGGCTCTTTCAGTCCAAAGCTTGCGATTGCTGCCATGTAACAGAACCGCTCCCCACATCTGCCTAAAGCTTACGGTTTGTAAAAGGACAAGGGCAGTACCAAAAATCAGGTTAGCAGCATCCCTTCCCGGCCCTCTAGTCTGTGGCAGGTGCTTTGCTCGCTTCCTCAGCCCTTCGCCCTGGGCTCCAGAGGATAAAACTGGAACAGCAGCCACGTGCCTCCTCCTCTGCTCATCTCGAGGAACGCCATGGAGGATCGCAAATCACTTTTTAACCCACGTTCCCAGGACACGCGTGTGTGAGAGCTGGGCACGGGGGTTCCTGTACCTAGGAGCAGCAGTAGCACAGTCCCAGCTGCTTTTGGAGAGACAGCACCAATGACGAAATGAGACGGCTACGCCGCTTTCTCTCCTGACTTCCAGGGCTGTCCTGTCCACCTTCCCTCCCTCCCAGCCCTGGGGCCGTGGGGAGAAGCTCCTCAGCCCCACGGAGCTCCTCACGTCGGGCGCTCTGTGGCCGCGAGCCCAGAGCAGAATGGGAGGGCAGGCAGGCGAAGCTGGTGGCCGTGGCAGGTTAGCCGAGGTAAAGCCTGGATAAATGAGTCGCTGACGCAGGAGGCTCGCTGTGCCGCGTTTCGCCCCCGTGGCAGGGGCTGGCACTCCCCTCGTTAATCCAGCGCTTCTTGGGCTCCCCGGCTCACGTGCAGGACTGGAGTGCTGCTCCAGCCTTGCTCATCCGCCGGCAACGAGCCCCGAGCTGAGGGGGTGGCTGTGCCGCGTGCCTGCGTGCGCGTCGTTCTACGCTTCCGGTTAGGAGATTTGCCAGCTGAGATGTCTTATTTTGCATCCATTTGTGAGGAGGTTATCCCCACACACACCTCTTTTATTTTGTTAGCTGCCTCTGTTACGTCTGACGGCTTATTCAGAAGGGGCCGGTGCCCAGAGGTCGAGTTTGCAGACAAATAACTTTCACCCGACGTGACAGTGCGCGAGAGACTGCAGAAATCCGAGGCGATGCTCGCCGGCGTGGTGGTGACGATAGGAGTTTTGCCTTCGCTAGTTTTCCCTGCATAAAGACTTGTAGCTCTGCCCGGCCCTTAGTGCGTGTCAGCGGGACCGGGCTTCACCAACACCTCGCTGCTTGCAACCAGCTGCTGCTCTCCGGGGGATTTGAGGAGCGCAGACACCCTTCCCCTACCCCTCCTCTCCCCGGCGAGCTGCGCTGGGACGCGCGAGCCTTGTTTCTGCATCTGCAGAAGGTTTTTTGCCCCTTTTTTGCCCGCACAAGCAATTAGCACAAGGATGAATCCACGTCTTGTTTGGGCTCGGAAGGAGAAGGGAAGGGGTGACGGTTGCTTCAGCTTTTGCTGCTTAGCTCAGATCGCGGAGTTACAGTGAGTGTTGTTCTCTTCTGTGGCCGTAGCAACTTCTAAATTAATTTTGCTTACTTTTAATCTGAAGTATTTGCAGTTCCCCCATGAGTTGTCCTCTCCAGCGCCGATCTCAATTACCTCGTTATGATCGGAGTGCGTGTGGTGGCAGGGGGAAGAGGAGGAGTAAATCCTACCACCGCTGAGAATGGGCTGCGGGCTGGGATTTATGACAGGAGCGCGGAGGCTGATCCTCCTGGGCTCTGCGGGGGGGGCTGAACGGGACCCCTGTTTGACACAGCTTGTCTCTGGGGCAGGCCGTCCAGCAATACAGCTGCCCGCTCGTGACCACTTACCTGGTGGAAAACCGGGTTACTCTACAACTTCAATCTCCCTTATTTAAGCCTTGGGTCGCGGAGCTCTCGGTGGCGGGGGAGGAACCCCTTCTCCATCCCCTCCCGCTCCCAAGCTGCGGCACACACGTGCCTCGGGGGCAGCTGCTGAACATCCACGGAGAAAAACCGCCGGTCTCCCCGAGAGCAGAAACTGATGACACACTTCTCCTGCTGGGGTGCAAGTGGGCTACCATTTTTCCTAATTAGTCATGATGTCTTGCCCATCACAGGAATAAATAGCAAGCTTTCCCTAAGGATGCGAGATGAGAAGCGCTATTTATCGTTGCTCTCAGAGGAAGCTGACAGCATGACAGGTGAAATATCAGGAATAATTAAGAAAAATAAGGGCTTATGTACTTTATTGCACCACCAGCAGGGATGCATTGCCAGCGACTCGTGCATCCCCACGCATGCCCCCGTCCTGACATCAGCTGTAAATACCGCGTTCTCTGCGCCGCGCTCCTGTGCCGGTGCAGTGCCTCTCCCCGGGGCACTCGGCGACTGCCGACCATCCCAGCAGGCACCCGGCGGCGCTCACTGCTCCTGGTTTTACTGGCTTAAATGAACCGAAAGCACCTGCTTGGCGCCGCGGTGGTGGGCTTCGACCTGCGGTCGGAGGTCCTGGCTCTGAGATGCGAACACCTTGGGTAGCAGATGTGTGTTTAGGAAATACTGTTTTCCAGCGACTGGACTTTTTGTCCAGGGGCGGGGATGGAAACTAACCAGTAACCTGTGTATGAGCAAAGGACTTGAGGGTTTTAGACTTTATACAAGTTGCTGCCTTCGGGTAAGTGGCTGGGCAGCAGATCCCCCCCGAGATGTGCTGTCTGACGGGGCTACAGCTGGGCTTACCGCCTGCCTTCTGCCCGGCGGTGCGAGCTCTTGGCTGCCTTAGGGAGAGCATCCTCTGGCTTTGACCCAGAGCTTGCTGTGCCCTCCCCGCTGGAATCGATGATGGATGACGCACCGGGGTAGGGGAGCGGCTCCGGTGACCCGGTTTTCCATTACAGCGTTAGCCTTGTCCCCGGGGTGCTCCTGGGTCCGCTCGGGCTAATGCCAGGCTCCATAGCCTCGTTGGGAATGAAGTTAAATCTGCAGCCCGCCCGCACTGGGGAGATGTGTCTGCTTATGAGGCAGGACAGCTGGGGAGCTCAGGAACTGTATCTACTCAAACAATGTGAAAATCTGATTACAGCAAGTGTCACTGGGCATCACTTAACTCTTCCTCTGCAACCCCAGCCTCGCCTGACAGGCATAATAGATCTCCTGGATACATCTTGCGCTGAAATAAAATGCCTAGTCAAAAGCGCTTAAAACCCCTCGAGTTGCGAGTTTGCTCATCATGCCTCTCACTCGCTTGGCTCCGCGTGCTTTTTGGGGCCGGCCAGCCTCCATTAAGCCTCATTAAGGCTGTGCAGCAGCGTTCCCAGACGTGGTCAGTAAAATGCGTCTTTTTTTAGGCACTTGGGAGAAAAGCAGTCGTACGTCGCGGCCCTCATCTCGTCCTCTTTGACCATGTGCTCCGAGTGCTCATTGGCACTTTTTAGGAGGCTTGTGAAAGGGACCCTTTGTCCGGGGGAGGAGGAAGCCAGCAGCAAACAACTCCTGGACTAGGAAATGCTGCTCTTGGGGCACTTATATTTAGCTCGCTTGCAGCGCTGTCCCTTCAATTTATACTCACTCTTTTGTTCCTTTTAGCCACCAGCGCCGAGGGTCTAAAAGGGAAGGATACCAGCGAGGGATAGGCAGCTCCTCCTTGCAGAGGTGAAGGTATTTTTAACACAATGCCCAAGAAAGAGGAATTTGTTTCCTCAACCCTTCAGTCAAAATCAGTGCTGTGAAGGATCTCTGAAGGAAAGCAAAGCCCAGGCGCTTCTGTTGCGTGCCGCAGTGGAAGCAAAATCGCGTACAAAAGCTGAAGAGGTGCGCTGAAAAACAAAGGCAGAAGTTCATCCTTGCTTAGTGGCCTGCAATGACTCACTCTTGAAGGCAAGGAGCTGTGAGGGAGGCAGGCAAGCCACATGCATTCATTTAAAACATGCAGGGGGGCCAGGATCCCAGCCCAGCAAAAGGAGGGGATGATGGCCGAGTCGCAATGAGAGCCAGGTCCCGGCCAAAATTAAGACGGGGTTTTGTTCTCTTAAATATTTTTAGAACGCTGCAGCGCCTTGTGCTACAGCCTGTGTTCCCCAAGGCTTTGGAGTAGGAAAAAATATCCAGAGCAGGCTTTACAACTTCTGCGAGATGCTACAGCAGAGCCTGACCTTGAGGGTTTCTCACCTCCCTGCTTTTGAACCCTGGGCCGATCGGTCTCGCCCCTGCGGCGTGTCCCCCACCACCGCCGTGGGGTGCCGGGGCCGGCGGGGAGGTGGTGGCCAGCGGTGGCCTCCGCTCAGCCCGGAGGCTTCCAGCCCCAGGCGAGGGGCAGCGTTTGCAAGGCATGCGGCACGCTTACGCCCGGCAAAGGGCAGCAGCGAGGATCCAGGAATCACGCTCCCGACGGAGCGTACCCAGCTCCTGGGGTGCCGGCTTTGCCTCGCCGCTCCCAGAGGTGGTCCTGCACGAGCAGCTCCCGGAGCGTCTCTGTGAGAAGCATCGCTCACCAGCTCTTCTCCACCGGCGCTGTGCTCGGTTCAGCCCGTGTTCTCGCAGCTTGCCCATCCTGCCGAGCAAAAGCTTTTTTCTCTCCCTCCGCTATCTTCAAAACGTTTGCTTTCTTTATCAGTAGCCGGCTGGTATCAAGCCTGACAAGTCTTGGGTTTAACTGCGTCTTTCCTCAATTCTCCAAGCAAATAAGCCCAGATAAAACTCAGACCTTTGAAGCCAATTGTAATTTAATACAGCTTAAATTGTAAACTTCGAACACTTGCAAAGGAAATATGATCAAAGCCATCGATTTTTTTGTAGTGACGCAGAGTCTTTTTGAATAATTCCTGATAATGAGAAAACCTGAGAAAATTGAAACCTGTTTGCAGATATTATAAGCCTAAGTGGTCAAATAAATAATTAGCAGGCTACTCATTTCAGCTCTGTATACAAAAAAGGCATGAAGATCCTTCCTTTCAAGTAAAAATGCTAGACTGAGCATCTTTTTTGAGTAAAATGGAAAAAAATAAATCACTCTGGGCAGGGTGGAAGATGGATTTCTTCCACTGGAGGAGCAGGATGCTTACTGTGGAGAACAAGCAGCTTTTTCCAAACTCCGTCGATATAGTACTAGACGTTTTCCATCGCGCGGCTTACATTTCTTTTCTGGTGCGGGGATTAGTTTCAGAGCACTAATGAGCTGGCCTGATGTAGCGTTTAGAGCCCAGAGGAGGACTGAGGTGTCGCTGAGAGCAGTCACACATCCAGCCTGTGCCTGAAGCCATGAAAAGTTGTTTCTGCTGGCCAGAGCCTGAGCTCGGCAGCGCTGATGGTTTCCTGACGTCCCGCCGCTAAATCCCGCCCCGAGATCGCTCCGTGCCGTGGGGAAAGCGGGGTGGAGGTGTGAAGCGGGGCTGCCCGACGCCCAGAGCCCGGACGGCCTGCGGCGTGCCTTCCCTCGCCCTGCGCAGTTCCGCAGCGGTGGTTCTCTGGCCCTCGGGCGCAGGCGGCGCTGGAAGCAAAAGCCAGCCCAAAGCTAGCAGTGAACAGTGCTCTTTGAAATCTTCCTCCCTAATGAAAGCGTCCCAGGAAGCAAGCGTCTGGCCGTTTCCATTAAGGAACCTGTTTGCAGTTGAATTTGTTTAATACGGGCTGTCTGCGATGCCATAACAGAGGACACTTTTGAAGCGCCGTTAGTGTTGTGCTGACTCCGTCTCTACATTTTGAAAGGGCAAAGTACACCGGTGAAGCGGTTTAAAGGAATAGATGCAATTTTTTACCGCTTCCCTGGGCGTGCATGGAGCGGAGGTGTCCTTGCTCCACGGAGCATCTTGCACCGTTCCTTCTCTTCCCGGCTCGTGCCGGTAGCGGCCCGCAGCTGCCGGCTTTGGTCCCGTCGGCCAGCTCTGCGAACACAGCGCCCAACCCCGCAGAGCAAACCTCGTCCCTGCGCCCCTGCCCTGCCCGCCGAAACACGCCTCGCGCCCGCTGTGCTTCTGCCAAAGGAAATCGGTTCCTGTTTGCACTGTGAGGTTCTGCTTGTCTGTCTTCGCACTTAATCAAATCTCTGCTTTTATTAAGGAAAAAACCATCCCTCCGGGTCCTGCCTGGGCTGCTGGAGGGCACGCAGACGCCGGCGCGCCGGCTCCCCTCCTGCCTGCTCTCCATCCAGCCCTGTCGTGCGTTGCACCGCGTTACCGGCTTTTCCGGCACAGCAGCTCCTGCTCTCTGGCCTAGAGCACTGGCCCTACCCACCAGGTTTCACGGGAAGGAAATGGTTCCTGGCTTAATTTCTGCTAGGTCTGGGAGAATGACACTTGCTTTGAACCTGGAAGCTGGGGGTACTGGATGCCACTGGGCGTGTGTAATTCATGGCACGATGCTCTGTAATGTTGCAGCTGTGGCAGACGCGGGAATTCAGTGGCACACGTGAGAATTATGTACCAGAGGGCAAGAAAGTGAGGCTTCTCATTTCCCCAGTACACAAAATACTGTGATTTTGTTTCCCCAGTACACAAAATGCCTGATTACGGGCCCCGCAAAGGCTCCTAGACTTTCAAAGCTGTGTCTCTCCTGACTGGCGTGTTCAGCGGGATGCTTGCCTACCCCCTGCAGAGACGCCCCGCTCTCAAAATTTAGGTTTGTGCGGAGCTTCACATGCAGCCGCGCTGGCTTTCAGATGTCAGGATTTCAGTTGGGTCTCGTGGCTGCTCTTCAAAGTGCGAAAATAAGGTGGCCAAAAAAATCAGGATGCAGCAGATAATGCTGCCAGTCACATCAGGGCGATGCGGCCGCTCAGGGCAGGAAGCCACCGATTATTGTTAATGCCAGGACCAGGCTCAAAGTGGATGTCCTCCAAACACAGCCGCGCTCTTCCCCGGCCCTTCAGACAGAAATGAAAAGGCTTTCATGTTCTGCAGGGGTGGAGAGCACAATTTGTGATGACCTGGCTCCGGCTGGTATTCGAAAGGTCACTTTGAGTACGACGCTATCTGAGCCCATTGATTTTTTTAAAAAAAAAAAAGCCCCAGCGCAGTACGGAGGGAGAAAGCGGGGGAGAGGAAGCAAAAATAGCTCTGGCAACAGTCATTGTTCAAAACCAACAAAGAGGCACTGAAAGGCTCCCCGCTCGCCGCTGTCAATAGCCACGGCAAGGGCGCTGGCTGGCACTGCGGCGCCGGGTCTGCGCCGGGAGAGGAGCCTCTGCTCGGCTCCTGCTGCTGCCGGCGAACGCGGGGAGGAGCTGGGGTGGCGGGGAGGATGGAGAGGGCACGGGAGGATCAGCAGCTCCCTCCCGATGGGGAGGGGTGGGCGGCTGGACCCCCTCAGGGGGCCTGCGGCTATCCGACGGCCAAGGGTGACGCTGTCGTTTAAATCAAAATGGACACACGCATTGATGGATGAGCGCTTGCGTGCACCCGTCGAATGCTGCACGTCCTAATAACGGGGTGCCGCGAGCCCGGCAGCAGCGGATCGCTCTGCGGGTGCTGCCTGGTCCGTAGGCAGGGCGATCGAGGGGCCGAGGTGAGTTCCTACACACCAAAGTGTAGTCTGAGGGGCCTCACCCCCCCCAGCCATGGCTGGAGCATTACCTTAAAAGCATCCGAGGCCGGGAAAGAAACGATTTGCCCTAAAGAGCTCAGCCAACCGTCAGCTGGTTTGTGAGCATTAGTGAGTAATAAGGAGCAAGAGCAGCATTAGCCCTGCATCCGTGCAGTCATCTGTCATGTAACACGGAAAGTATTGGCACCTTGTCATGCTTCAAACACTGCTGATCAATGATTTAAAAAAAAAAAAATAAAAAAAACAAAACCAAAAAACCCCCCCCAAAACAACCCTCACCTTTGTTGCGCCAAATAAATGGGCTCCTTTCCAGAGGTTACAGTCTTTGCACCGGAAAGAAATGGGATGAGTTGAGGGGAAAAGGGGTGGATGCTCACGGGAAGGGGAGGTTTCGGTGACGGAGACCCAGATGCGGTGTGTTGTGTTGCCTTCATGTTCGTGGGAGACTGGACAAATGGGTCCCTAGCTGCCCATGAAACGGGGACTCCAGCATCTCGGAGATGCTCCGGGCATGGTCAGTCCCTGTGACGGCCGCAGGGTGCTCTGCTGCTGCCGTGCCGGGAACCGCTCGGGTGCGGTAGGTGGGAGAAGCCTGGCAACGGCCATCCCCTCCATTTGTATCTCCCGTAATTAATCACAACGTGCGGTGGCAGACGTTTCGGTGGTTGAGAGGAGAAAGGGAAGATCCAAGCTTGTAACTAGATCGGCCAGGACGGGAAAGCTGAATTTTGCCCTGCCGAGCGGGAAGGTGGAGGCAGCATCCCCTGACCTGCGTACCAGGAGGGAGAAAAATCGAAGAGCAGAGGTGGCTCTTCTAGAGGGCTCACGCTGACCGGCATCTTGGAAAATGGTATTTTCCTATTGACGTGGTAGGGGAGAGAGCAAAAGGATCTCTGCTGTTAAAGCGAATGATGGGAACCCCTTTGCTCCAGGCACAAGCCCAGGCGGGTCCCGGTCGGTGGGATCTACCCAGGGAGGCAGAGCTCTGCGCTGGCAGAAGGGCACTCAGCAAAATCACTTAATGGATTTATTCTTCCAATTTCCCCGAGCCCTCCCAAGCTTTGGATACAAGCAAGGAGAGCAGGTTAAGGCACAGATTATAAAAGTGATGGATCTGCAGAAAAAGGAGAGGTCTGAAGGGCTGAAATTTACTGCAACGCCTGGCCCAGAAATGACCCTCTTCCTCCTCCTCCGGATTTTTTTTGGTCTTATGCAGAAAAATGCAGCTGGTCAGCTTGACAAGTGGAAACTGTAGCTTTGTCATTAATGTGCAATGCTGAAACAATGATGTATGGCTGGCGATAGATCATGTTGGGTTTCCGGAGAGCAGGGAAGACGAAGGCATGAGACTAATTCATGATGCATGAACGCATTGATCTTCCTGGCTCTGAAAATACAATGTAATGAACCCCCGCTAACACATCATTTTTATGCCACTGCACCTCACTAATATCTAATGATTTCACCTTGCTCTGAGATAAAATATAATTGTATGGGAGTTCCAGCTTTGTTCTCTAATACTCGACTAGAGTTAACGAATTATGTTTTGCTCTGTAGCTGTCGGCAAGTTGAGACAAGCTTACAAAAGCCCGGCAATTCTTAGGCTAAGATGCGCGTTTAAAACGCTGTGTGTGTATGTATGCGGGTGTGCGTATTTATATCTGCCGGGGACATAATGACTCAACGCCTAGAGCTTGTGCACGGGCGCTGCTGGGAGCTGAAGCGGGCGATGAAGGACGCCGTCAGGGTGCTGAGGAGCAGGTGTCCACGCTCGGGGATTTCTGGATTTCAGCCGGCCGGCGCTCAGGGGACGGCGGTAGCTTTGCGACGGAGTCTACCTGTAAGCGCCGTCGTTCGCAGCATCCCAGGCGGTGATTTGAAAGCGCGGCAATCCTTTTGTGGTTTCCAAAGTCCACAATCCTTCTGAAGATCGACCCGCCCTGCTTTGCCCTCCCTGAGCCCGAGCCGGGCCGTGTTTCTTCCCCAGCCAGGCAAAGCATTTTGCTCAAGAAAACAAGCTTGGAGTCCCTTTGACAATGCCCTCCTGAGCTCTTTGTACTTCCCGCCGAAGGAAGTGCGCGTCGGGATTTTTCCTGCTTCTTATTTGTCCATAAGCAAATGCCGTCTCCCTTCCAAGCCTGCTCGAATGCCTGCAGCTGGTAGATGTTTCTGATGATAAGCAAGAAGGGTGCTCCTCGGTGGAAATTAGGGTGGGCGGGAAGGAGAGGACAGCTGAGGACTGCGAGTCTCGATGGAGTCGCGTGGCTCTGGTTTGCAGGGGCTGGTAAAACCGGCGCGCGTCTCCGGATCAGCGATACCCCAACAGCGGCGGGACGGCCCGGGGCTGGCCGCGTCTCCCTCTGACCCGCAGTGTTTGTCTTGGCATCTTATCTGCCGTCACCTGTCTCGTCTCGTTTCGTTTAGCGACGGGAAGTTCTTTTGGGGGCGAGCGAGTGCTAAACTCCTGCTCCTTGCATGGCCTCTGCTGCAGCTGGGGTCCCAGCCCCTGACTGCGGCTTTTAAGTGCTATCGCAGTGCAAAAAAATGAGCAGGAGCTAGCAAATGTGAGTTGAAGGTGAAGATGTTTGTGGATTCTTCAAAGGCAAGCCCTACTGTTACAAAAGAAGTCAATGAAAATCTAACCGCTCCTGACAGCGAAAGCTGAAGTAATGTTGTACCTAATTTGAAATTCCCTCTAGGCTAAGTAAGACTTTTCCTTTCATGTGCGATGTTTGGATCCCTTCTGGGAGCACTTTCCTGTGTACCATGCTTGGTTACGTGCGGTGTTGACAGATGATTAAGACATGAAGTCTCTTAAATCAGAGGAACTGCCGAAGTTTTGCATTGTGCGCTCGGGTGCTTACCCACAGCGCGCTCGTCGTTCCGGCCCGACTTTGAGGTTCGGGACTTGCTGCCTCTTGCAGCTTGAGGTGTCCCTAGAAAAGGAGCTGCTGAAGGGAACAACAACCCGGGGCTGTAGGAGCAAGACACCCGAGGGGAAGGCAGTCCTTGGCTGGCAGCACTATGTTTATAGCGGATGGTCTTACTGGATCTGCTGGTGCCCTTACAGGGTTTGCTTTGCGGAGACGGGGAGCGGAAGCTTCTACAAGACCCTGCACCCCGTCGCCGCCAAGCAAACCTCGCAAAGCGGCTTAAGGAAACCATGATTCCTGCTCTGGGAAATGGTGCCTTTGTGTCCTTTGGATGTCTCCAAAAACCGAGGTTAAACAGCGTCGCTCTGATGGGCCGCTGCTCTGGAGCCTGGTCACCGGGCTCCACGCTGGGTTTTTGGGAATTCAGGCGGGGCAGACGACACCCACGAGGCATCTTGTTGTGGGGAAGATACGGCTCTTGGTGGGACCAAAAGGGCTTGCTTTTCCCAGCGCCTGGCGTAATAGGAACAAACCCCCCCGGATACTTTGCCACGGTGCCCGTCTGGAGCGGGCTGGGCTGGACTGGCAGCGGCGGGAGCTTCCCCAGCCGCCTCCCAGCAGACCCTAAAGCCGAGACCTGCCGCCGGGCGGGCCCAGCCTGCACGCCGGGACGGCGGGGCGAACCTAGGCCGGGCTCCACCAGGACGGAGAGCGGGGCCGTCGCGGGCGACCGACACGGCAGCAGCGCTCCGCTGGCGCCGGAGCCGCCTCCCCATGGCAGGGCTGCCGCTTCCCCTGGTGCTTATTTTGCTGGCTTGCTTCCCCCCCCCCACCGTGATCTCCATGTCTGGACTTTTGCCGGCACTTTTCTCCTATAAGAATATTAAGCAGATTTAAAAAACACTTAAATGCTAATGCGAAACCTGAAAAGAGGATGTCAAATGCAAGAGGCTCTCCGAAGGCATGATGTCTCTGTCAGAAGGGTTTGACCCCGGTAATCAAATTTGCTTTACATTTAAAATGACACTTCATTCTCTTATTATAAGGCTCTGTGTCATTGGCTCATAAAGATTACATATTCTTGTCTTCCAATTGCAATAAATCCGATTCAAGCACCCTCTTGATTTGAAATTTGTCACAACAACATGCAGAGGGCACAGTTCCTGAGTTTTATGGCGCGGGTGCATTAGAGACTCATCTGCAGGAAAGATGATGCAAGACTATAAAGTGATTTGTCCCCCTCCTTTCCCAATTGGATCTGTGTTTAAAAAAAAAAAAAAATTAAAAAAAAAAAAATCTAAATTATAGCTTGTTCCTCATTATCCAGTAGTAAAGAGGTTAGACTGGCAGTGGAGCCAGACTGGCTAGATTTTTCGTGCTTTATCCTTACGCTAGGGAATAATCTGGTTTCTTTAAAGCCATCTGAAAATGTTTCATCTTATTTCAGCAGACTTGGGAGCTTAACCTTTCTGGTTGTACTTATCGGAGACAATAGAAAACCGATCGGTGTTTTGTGCATACATCTTCTCAGGCGCTAAATAATAGAGTCCTAGAGGCTGATGTGCACAGCTGCTCCGTACCAAGACACGAGCCTCTTGGCTGGGCGAGGGTGTCCGAGCGGACGGGCAGGAAAAGGCCGTTCCATTAAAAGGAGGTTTGCATTCCTGTCGCGGCAGCATCGAGGCACTGCGCCCGCGGAGGCCGGTGGCTTTGCTGGGTGCCGCGCTACGTGTGGAGGGACTTCTGGTCCGCGCCTGTGGCGCGTGCTTTCCGTGACAGCGGTGTGCTTGGCTTTCTCCGGGAAGGAGAAGCCGGTGCGTAGGTGCCTCGCTGCGGCTGGGGGCGTCGCTGAAGCATCCCTCACCCCTTGCTCGGCAGCGAGCGCTGGCTGGTGCCGGCCCGCTTCTGCGTGGAGCCGGAGCCGGCGCCTCTCCGTCGGGGACGTGAGACCCTGTGCAGGGACCAGCTGCCCTCCGTAACCTGGCTCCGCAAACCCCTTCCCAGGGCAGAGCATTCGGGGGCATCGGCGCTGGCGGCGCGTCGGCCGGCGGTGGCACGGAAAGGCCTTTTTTCTGGGCAGTCTCGAATAAATGCGTGTGAGAGACTTTGCTCGGAGAGAACTTTTATACTTTCAGTGTCTGTTGCTCCTTAGGGTTTTTTGGTTGGTTTTTTTTTTTTTTTTAACAAAGGTTTTAGCCGAGCAAAAAATCCCATCTGTATGGCTTTTTTATTAAAAGATAAAAAGCTGGAGTTCGTAGGAGTTAGCATTAAGTCACGGTCCGCAGCAATCTAAGGTATTCACTGGCTGGGGACTCTCTCTGTTTATTTCAAATACCCCTTTATCATTTTGTTGAAAGAGCAGTGTTCTCTGTAAAGCTCTGCCAATTGAAAAAAGAATCAGATAATGAAGACTGATGCTGCACCGATGACAGCCCTTCAGATCCTCAATAGGATTTCTCCAAAATCAAAAGAGTTTTTTGTTTTATTGTCACACTTGTGGCTTAAAAATAATTAAATTTAATCTTTTAGCTCTCAAAACAAAAATGAAAATTTAAAAACAGGCCCCCCACATGCAGGAAAAAGACAAAGCAAATGCAAACATCCAGTGGGCGTTGGAGAAAATTTTGTAAATTATAAATGAAAATACCGCGTTTAGAGTGGGTGCCCAGCATACGCGCTTTACAAAGCCCACATTATTGCTCTCGGCACGTGTGACTGGTCCTTGTCTGTGCCCGCAGTGGTTGGCCCAAGGGAGCTAAAGTCAACATGTTACACACTCCTATAAACGTTGCTTTCGTTTATTAATTTGCCACCGGTATGTTTTCTAATAATTTTGAAACGCACCGTACAAACGGTACGTTTGCCGTACGTACTTTGCCGTACAAACCCAAAATGCCCAGGCGTGCCCGCGGGCTGCACCGAAACCTACGGGATGATTCAAGATTGATATGGTGTCGGTGATACTAGACTCAATGATGTCTTGCTATCATACGGATATTCAATGGCATCATCAAGAGTATCGATGATACAAGATTCAACACATACGCTTGCGTACGTGCTGAACGGGAGCGGCAGCTCCCTCGCTGCAGCCGAGGAGCCGGGGATGCGGCAGCTCCTTCTCCGTGCTCAGGAACGGGGAGTTCAAAGGAGCCCCTGCCTGAAATACTTCAGTGTTCGGGAGGGAAGCGTGCTGTGTCCGGCGCGGTACTCGTGCTCTCTCTCGAGTGATCTCGGCGCATCGGCGGGTGCCCGCGCCTCGGCGTTCCCATCGTGCACGGTGGTAGCAAGCGCTTGCCTTCTCCAGGGTGCCCGGAGACGGAGGCGAGGTGCTGCGCACTGGCCTTCGGAACGACGTGCAGTTTCCCAGCAGAACGGGCCACTGCGGGTCTCCGAGTTCTGCTGCGGTCCGCTTACCGGCTTGTCAGCCAGGGTGTGCGGTGTGGGTGGGGAGCGCGCGGCCGGCCGGCCGCGGGAGCGTGCTCGGCGTGCACCGAGCGCACCTCGTGCAGGCAGTTTGCTGCCTCGCGCTTCACGTGTCCCTGCATGGAGCCCGAAATACGTGGTGAGAAAGGGGTTCCCGACGCCCAGGCTCCGGTAGAGGTGGGATGCGGCCGCTGAGCACGCAGAGCTCCCGGCCCCGACGCGGCCGGAGGCGGACACGTTCCCTCTTTCCTTGGCGGCGGTGGCAAGCGGCAGTTCTGCACGGCGCTTTGGCGTCCGTTTCACGCCTTTCGAAATTTTGGACAAATTTGTCGTTCGTCATGGTGGAAGGCAGATAAATAAAATATATTGGGAGCTATTTGTACTGTAACTAAAGCCCTAAAGTTATAGAGGGAGAGCGTAGCAAAAGACAACTTTGTCACAGTACATGAAAGGCTGGAAATGAGGCTTTGCATTTTTAGCTGATCTTTAAAAGAGACCTCGCCGGGTTCTGCAGGCTGGGGACAGGTAAGAGGAGACGCTCGGAGGCTCCGCCGGGGAGCCCAGCCGGCGGAGTGGAACGCAGCCCAGCCGGGGAGCGCCGAAATGTCTTTCAGGCGAGCCGTTAAACCTGAAATGCTATAACTTGATTATTCCCCCTCCGGATTCTCTTTGACAAACTCCTCCATTTTCAGAGGGTTACACAGGATTTAGCCCCATGCTGGCTTTAGTGTGAATTGTGCGGCTAAAATCGCATGCAGTTCTTTGAAAATTTCAGAGCCGGTGCTTTTCCCCGAGATCGACAACTGTTTTATTTCTCTTGACAGAATATGTGGAAGGAACAGACACTGCCATTCGTGGAGGAAGCTTTTTGGTCTCGGTCTCTACAGCACCTTTAATCTGAGGCTCAAAGAGCTGCGTAAGGATGGCAAGTCCCACAGTACCTGCAAAAGTTAAATGCATTCTGCGTTATCAGCCTTTTCTAGAGTGGAAAACTTGGGCTTCTTTCAGTTCTTTTTCCCTTCTTAGGTTCACGTAGGGAATGAACGGCGACGCTAGAGGACCCGGTGGAAAGCCGTTGCGGCTAGCGAGTCATCTTGGCTCCCTTCGCCCGTCCTTGTGAAGCACTAAGGGGAGGTCGTTGCTCGCCGGTTTTGCAAACCACCCGGAAACGGCTTCTCCCGTAACAACTTCTGCAGCGGATATAATTAATGTCAGTTACCTAAAACGAGCCGCCGGTCAGGGGACGCCGCATCCTCTACTGCCGCTCCCAGAAGTGGCAGCGGCAGGGCCAGCGCCGGATTCGCAGCGCGACCGGTCGCCTCTCTCGGCCCGATGCGTTAGCGGCAACGGCGAGTCGCCCACGGGTCTACGGCTTTTTTGTGCTGCCGAATGCCATTCCGGGCACGTCAAAAGGTGCTGCACAAAGGCTGTGTCGCGGGAAGGCAGAGTACAAATGGGCCTTATCGTCCTGCCCGTGCCCGTCTCTCCGTAAGTGCGTTTAAAACCACGGGTTTGGCTCTGTCTCTGGCAGCGCACCACAGATTGGAGTTCTCGGTTTTGAGTTCATTTCTGCTCCTGACTTAAAAGCTGAATTAACAAACAGTCGATTATTGGTTTTAAAATACAAAAACACCATCTGGCCTTTGAGCTGTGCTAAATCGCGGCCGCGGGGAGCAGGAATGACGCATCTGAAGGATCTCCGCAAGCGGCACAGGCCACTGGGAGAAATTCCTGCTGCTCATAACCCCTGTCAAAGCAGACGAGGAAACTTGCTCTTTCGCCTGGGTGCCTCGAAATCTGCAGCTAGCGGCCTCTCGGTCCTCGGGCGGGTTCCCTTACAGGGTGCTGCGGCGTTCCAGCCCGCAACGCCAGTGCACAGAGACCGGAGCGTGGTCCCGCGAGGGCTCCCCTCTCACCGGCTCCTCTCTCCTCCCTGATGCCACGTGCCGGAGAGACGTCCAGAGCTATCGGAAAACCTGCGAGCCGTGGCCTGCCCTCAGCCTCGCCTCCGGAGCGGGCTCAGAGCGGTTGTCCGGCACCCTGCGTCTCCTGACGGCTTCCCTCGGGAGCCGGGTCGCGACCTTGTCGTGTAATGCCACGATTCTGTCGGCCGTGTTCGTGGGTCGGCCAGCCCTCATCAGCCCCCCGGCCCCCCCGGCCCCTCGTTCCCACCGCCGCTCCCACGTTAGCCGCCGTCCCTGCCTGCCTGCGACTTGATTTAATGCAGCTTTCAATCACTGCCAACGGGGCTCGCGCTTCCATGTCGTAACTGCTAAACACGCTGTGACAAATAATCTTGAGGCTAAGCTTCCAGGACAGAGGAAATCGTTTTCCTCTTGAAATTAAAGTTGATGCATAATGGAAGGCAATAAGATGTTTCCAGCAGGAACGCGGCCAGTTTTAGTCCATCTCGAGTCCCTTTCTGTCTGCCGAACGAGACGTAGGAGGTCAGGGGAGTCATTTCCTAGAGTTCAGGATTGGCAATTTGCATTCTGCAATCTCCCGGTCATTTAGCAGCGGATAATTTGTCACGGTTTGTTTTAGCTGTTGTGATATTGATATTTATTATGCAAATTGTATTTCCTACTACTTATTGTTCCGCACCCTCTGAATACTTAAATTATTATAAACCGTTTGAGTTAATACGGGTTGTCTTTCAATTTGACGTCTGAGCCGCAGTGGGCCGTAATGTACGGTATCGCACAAGAGGGTCTGAACCGTGTAATTAAAACCAGATGGACGGGGTAGCCGGGCGCTGAATGGCACGGGGGCAAATGGAGCCCCTCTGCCGAGCCGCTCGAGCCCGGGTTGTCGTTTACCAGCGCTCCGGTCCTCCTGGAGAGAAGGGAATTTGGCGTCACAGGCGACGACAGATTGCTTTCTGATAAACCTGGGGATCGACCTGGCTTGGTTCCGTGATTACCGCGGCCCGCAACTCCGCGGCCGTGGCACTCGTTGAGCGGGAAGGCGAGTCGTTCGGCACGGCTACGGGGCGGAAAGGCTCGCCGTCCCGGGAGCCGCACCGCGTCGGGCGGGGAGGCTGGGATCCGGGCCAGGCGTGGGAATGCTCCGAACCGAGC
This sequence comes from Morus bassanus, assembly GCA_031468815.1. Classification (NCBI taxonomy): domain Eukaryota; kingdom Metazoa; phylum Chordata; class Aves; order Suliformes; family Sulidae; genus Morus; species Morus bassanus. The sequence goes on from CM062588.1 coordinate 8,509,016, forward strand.
CCGAAGGAGCAGCGTTTTGCGTTTTCTCGGGGAGGCGGCGGGGTGAAACCAGCCTGGTTTCGCAATCCGGTGAGTGAAAGCTCTTCCCAGCCCCACGATGTGACTCAACACTTGCCCGGAGCGGTTTTAGCTTTAGGCTTGGCAGAAGACGGGAGGATAAAGTTAAACTGACAACCCACCTGCCTTGGGCTAACGTGGAATAACCTAATTAATAACCTCAGAAATATTTGATGTCCTCTGCCTTTCCCGCTTGTGCAGGCCCGTCGTATTTCTCATGTCGTGGGGGGGGAGGACTCAGTAGTCCCTCTCCGGGCTGGGATAAGCCTCCGCGGGGCCGAGCTAGCCCTCCTAGTCCAGGTGTAAGGCATGGTTTAGCAGTCGGGGGGAGCCAGCCGGGTTCGCTCGCCTGTGTGCTCAGCCCAAGCCCTGGCACAGCCCTGGCACGGATGAAAACCTGCAGAAAAGGCTGATTTTTGCCGGGCGGCGGTTAATGAGCCCTCGCCGCGGGGGGGTGCGCTGGGCTCCGGCCGCCCCCGGAGCCGGGGGAGGATCAACGCCCCCCCCCCAGGGGGCTGGGGCCGGGGGGGACGCCGGGAGGGAGGAAGGGGGGGGATGCTGGGGCGGGTGGGGGATGCTGGGGGAGGGCACACGACCCTGGGAGGCAGGGGAGATGCTGGGGGGGGACCCCGGGAGGGCGGATGCTGGGGGGGCACGGACGGACCCCGGGAGGAGGAGGATGCTGGGGAGGGGAGGGGAGCGGACCCCGGGAGAGAGAGAGGATGCTGGGGGGGGACCCCGGGAGGGGGATGCTGGGAGGGGGATGCTGGGAGGGGATGGGACCCCGGGAGGGGGATGCTGGGAGGGGGATGCTGGGGGGCGGAGGGGGGGGTACGACGCGACTCTGGGAGGGCGGGAGGACGCTGGAGGGGGGGACGGGACCCCGGGAGAGAGGACGGGAGGATGCTGCGGCGTGGGGGGCAATGGGACGCCGGGAGGAGGATGCTGGGGGAGGGTACACGACCCTGGGAGGCAGGGGAGATGCTGGGGGGGGGGGGAACTCGGGAGGGAGGATGCTGGGGGGGGGCGTACCCCGGGAGAGAGAGAGGATGCTGGGGGGGGACCCCGGGAGGGGGATGCTGGCGTGGGGGGAAACACACGCTGTGAGGGGGATACTGGCGGGGGGTGGGGACACACGACCCCAGGAGAGAGGGAGGATGCTGGGAGGGGCCGGGACCCCGGGAGGGGGATGCTGGGAGGGGATGGGACCCCGGGAGGGGGATGCTGGGGGGCGGGGGGACCCGGGGAGGAGGATGCTGGGGAGGTTTGCGCGCAGCCTCCCCGCCTGTCGCCCGGAGTCGCGATAGGTGCCCGTGGGAGACGTGGTGTTTTGGTTTTTTTGGGTATTTTTTTTTTGGGGGGGGGGGGGGGGTGTTTGGGTTTTTTTGTTGTGGTTTTTTTTTTTTTTTTTTTTTTTTAAATTTTCCTGCGCTCCGCCCCCCTCGCCGCGGCGGGACCCCCTGGCTGCTCGGCGGCGGCGGAGGGGGGGGTGGTGCCTGGGGGGGGGGGGGGGTGTCCCCCCGCCGCTCGCCCCGCTCGGCGCTCGGCACTTTCCCCCCGGCCCCTAGCGCGGGGCGGGGCCACAGGTGGCCCCGCCCCCCGGCGCGCTGACGCGCCGCGCATCTCATTAGCGGGGCGCGCGGTGGCGGGGTGCCGGCGCGGCGGCAGAGCCCGAGCAGGTGCCGGCGATGGCGGGTGGCGGCGGCGCCCCGGGCCTCCTCCCGCTCCTCCTGCTGCTCCTCGCCGCCGCCGCCAGCATCCCCGGAGGTAGGAGCCCGCGCGGCCCGCTCGCGGGGGGGGGGCATCGCCCCCGGGGGAGGGTGCCCGGGGCGGGGGCGGCCGAGCGGGGCGGCGGTCCCGGGAAGCGGGGGGGGGGGCGGCGGGCTCGGCCGAGCGTGTCGGGGCTGCCGGTTACCATGGAAGCAGCTTCCCCCCGGCGGCCCGGGGCTCATCCGGCAGCCTCGTAATTAAAAAGTCATTACGGCGCGCCCCCGCCCGGTGCGGGTTTGGGGGGCTTTGGGCGGGCGGGCGGGCGGGCGGGCGGGCGGGGGGGGGGGGCGCCGCCGCCCCGCCGGTGCCGCCGGGAGCGGGGAACCTGTTGGCATCGGGGCGCAAGTCGGGCGGCGCGTCCGCCCGCCGGCAGCGGGGCCGTCGCCCCTCGGCGCCGCCGAGCCCGCCCGGAGCCCCGAGCCCGCCCGGAGCCCCCCCGGGCCGCCCCCCCCCCCCACCCCCCCCCCCCGGCGGCGAGCGGCGCTCCCCGCGCGCGCCAGCCCGGAGCCGCGCGCGCCGCGGGAGGGAGCGGCGCCCGACGGCGGCGCCGCCGCCGGGGCACGAGGCGGCCCGAGCGGGCTCGCGCGGGGAGCGCCCGGGACGCTCTGGGGAGAACAAGGCGGCCATTGAGGCGCCCGCCGAGCTCCCCTCGCGGGAGCCGGGGGCGACGGAGGAGCGGGCGGCTCGGCCGAACAAAGAGCTTTATTCACAGCCCCGGGGGACGCGCTCGCCCCGCCGGCCCCTCCGGTGGGGCGGAGGCGGCGGGCGCGAAGCCGGGGCCGCGCTGCAGCTCGTTCTCCCCCTGCGAGGGGCCAGGTCTGGCAGCGGAGGCCGGCTGTGGCAGCGGAGGCCGGCTGTGGCAGCGGAGGCCGGCTGTGGCAGCGGAGGCCAGGTCTGACAGTGGAGGCCAGGTCTGGCAGCGGGGGCCAGCTCTGACAGCGGAGGCCAGGTCTGGCAGCGGGGGCCAGCTCTGACAGCGGAGGCCAGGTCTGGCAGCGGAGGCCGGCTGTGGCAGCGGGCGCCAGCTCTGACACCGAAAACCATTCCGATTCCTCACGGCGCGTCCGTCCGCCTTCGGAAGCCCCGAAGGGCGACCCTGTCCCCCCAGCCGGGCCGCTCCGCGGCCCGAAGCGCGCGCTGAGGGCACCTGGGAGCGACGGCATCACCCGTCGGTGCCGGCCCTTGGCGTCGCGAGATGGGGGGGAAAGGCTCCGCGCCGCTCCGGTCCCACGCGCCCGGCAGCAGCCGCCCAGATGTTCGCGTAGCCGACGCCTTCCCCTCCTCGTTTTTCAGCTGTTTGGTCGCAAGGTGCTTTTTTTTTTTTTTTTTTTGTGGAATTCACGTTTGGTTTCGCTCGGCGCGTAGCGAATTGTCCGCCGGTTTGACCCGGAGAGCCTGTCGTTGAAAGATGCCTGAATTAAAAATAAAAGCCCCGTTGCAGGACAGCCGCCCTCGTTCTTTGTCTTGCTGGCTGACTCTTAATACCTCGCCTCGCGTCTCGAATCCCCCCCTTTTTTTTTTTCTCTTTTTTTAAGAGCTGTTTTTAGCTAAAGGCTGGCGTGATCCTCCGATAGGGTAAGCCTGTTAATCACCGCCCAGCTAATGGGCATAACGACGCGATGTAGAATAGCGAAGCAGCTGAAGAGAAACAAAAGCAGGGCTGGATGCTGGATTAAAACCACCGTGCCTGACCTGGGCGGTCGGGCTTTTCCAACGGTGAAAAGCGCCACACGGCGCGAACTGAGATCGCGACGCCGTTAGCGGAGGTAGCTCACTAGCTCCTGGTTTGGGTGCTCCGTCACCGAGCACAGGATGAGACCCTAGACTTTCTGCCGTAACGCTTTTTAGGCAAAATTGCCTTAAGGCCGAAGGACTCATTTTTATTCCCCCCCCCGCCCCCCCCGCCTTCTCAAAGCTATCGATCTGTCAGCTTCGGTAGTCTTGGAAGAGAAAATCAGTGTTGTGGCAGCAGCGTCTGGCGGTGGTTGCAGAGCGCTGTCGTCGCGCCTCCCGTACGGGCTGCTACCCGAGGCACGACGGCGCCAGCGCCGTGTCGCCGCTGCGGTGGCACCCCGCGATCCGGAGCGCGCTGTGGAGCGTGTCGCCGTGGCTTGGCTGCCCGCTTTAAGGCGGGGGCCGTTGGAATGGCGATAGGCAACGCCTGGGCTCGGTTTAAACTAAGCCGGTAACTCGAGGTGAATCTGTGTGTTTCTGTGGCGCCTTTTTTTATCTGATCTCGATGCTTTACAGTTGATTAAACTTCGCAACGCCCCCGCAAAGTCAGGAGAGAGTTGAGGGGTGATTACGGCCAACGTTGAGAGGTGGTCAGCGCTGGGGCGGAACGCGGCATCTGCCTGACGGCGCGGAGCAACGCTGCGTGGCGGTTTAGAAAGAATAACTTTTCCGCTGAAGCCGCGGGAGGCGTCTAGAGGCGGCGTCGGGTCGCAACCCGGCCGTGGCACGGAGGTGCGACGGGCTGGCCCGGAGGCGGTCGCGGTCGTAGCCTCCGTATCTGCCGACACGAAGGAAGCCCCGTATGCGGCAGGCCAGAAAAAGACCCTCTCGAATGCAGCGAGCGCTCCCGCCGAGGCCCGGTTAAGCCGGGCTCCTTTGTAAACGCGGAGTGAGTTTCTGAGGAGCTTTTGTGTGCGAGCAAGGCGAGTCTTCTGATCTGCAGCGGCTTCTCTCAGACTCGGCTGAGCTCTGGCGTCGGAAAACACACGGTTGCGTCCTGCATGAGATGCAAACGCCGGAGGAGCGTTGCATGGAAGGGGCTGGTAAATAAAGCAATCCATCTGGGTTGCAGCTTGGGCTCATTTGTCTTGCATGTAGGCAGTTGAGCGCGGGTTTATAAGCCTGACAATCTGGCTGGGAAACCACTGCCAAGGAGGCTCCCGAGGACGGGAAGACGAGGAGGGAGCTCCGCTCCACGCACGCTCTGCACGGAGGAGGGGGCGGCCGCCGGCACCTTTGCCTGGCTGAACGCCGTCGGTATTTATTTCCTGGCCGTTGGGATGCTCCTTGGCACGGGCGGCGGCGGCCGTTGCCGTTTGTCCGGCGGCGGAGGTGGCTGTGCGGGCAGGAGGCTGGAGAGAGGCGTGACGCTCCTCGGGGAGCCTCGGCTCCTTTGCTGATGCCGCCTTCCCGTTTTCTTTGTTTTTTCGCTGTCTTTCCTGGGTGTGTAAATAAAGAAGGCTTTGTAACCGCAGGGTTCTGACTCAGTAACCCCGGGTGGCTTGGCGTGCCTCCCTCCCACCGTGCCAGAACTAAAGACACGTTCGCGGGGCGACGGCACGAGGACGTGGTCTCTGCCCTATCGCGGGACTAAAAATGGGTCAGCTCTTTAACCCTGCGTCCGCCTGAGGCCACCCGGGGTAAAATGCCTGTTTCAGCCTGGATGTGCCCCCTGTTTGCGGTGACCGTGGAAATGCTCCCAAGAACGTGTTCGCTCAAATGAAAAATACTCCCTGATATTGCAGGTAGCCAGATTTTTCTGGCTGTTTCTTTTAAGGGCAGTTTTTGTAGAGATTACCGTCGTACTTCTTTTAAAAGGGGTTTTGACAACCTGTACCTCTTCTGCCTTTTTTTTTTTTTTTTGGTAGCATCCGGCAGTACTTCTCTCTCGAATGCAGGGGCTCCCTGTATCCAAAAAGTTAACTTTCCTTCCGCGGCTCGGGGATTTTAGCAGGCTCCGGAGGCTGCGAGCGTCGCGCAGGCTGTGAGGCTGCAGCGTTCGCTGTCGCTGGAATTCGGCCAGTAGGTAAATACTTTGCAGTGGTTTAAGAGCACAAGCAAAGCTGGACGTGCAATCTGTATCTCTTCTGAGAAATTGGATGCTACGTGGAGGGGAAAAAAAAAAAAACAACAACCCAACAAAAAAAAAAAGCCGCGTTTGTTTCTCCGGGGAATATTGTGTGCCGTTCTCTGGTGGTGCAAACCCACCGGCGCTAAATAAAGAGGCCGTCTGGAAACCTGCAATGAAGGAGAGACCCCGGGTGGAATGTTGTAATTACAAGTGGTATGTACTTGTTTAAGTTTCATAAATCAGTTGCTTTCCTGGCCATGTAATTGCATGCTGCAGCTCGCAGCTGCTGTTGTGGTTAACGGGGAGCTCCGCCACAGAACGCTTTGAAGGTCGTCCAGCGCTGGCTCGGACGCTTTGCCGTCCCTGGCTCCGAGGGGAGCGTGCTGGTGAAAAAGGGGTATTTTTTTTGCATGTGTGGCAGGCGTTTTTTTGAAGGAAAATACCACCAGGCTTCAATCAAAACTTTGGTAATTGAAGCACAAGGGAGCTTGTCGGCTGGGGCGCACGTCGGTGCGTGGTACCCGGCCCACGTTGCTGCGAGATGAGCTGGCGTTTGTGGTCGAGCCACGGGCTGAATTTAGATATTCCAGTTTGTAATTTGCAAGCACAGAAAGAGCCCTGGCCGCAAGTCGTGCGGGTGCAGGCTGGCGCCTCGAACGACCCTTGCCTGCGCATGACTAGTGCCCGCCCGGTTTCTGTCAGCCTTTTTTGCCGTAATAACAGTTTTTCTCCCCCCTTGTCTACCCGTTACCTGTTGAACTTGTTGTCTTTCCTGCTCTGTTGCGCGTCGGGTTCTCGCCCCGAGTCCTTGGCGACGGAGGTAGATGTTAGGGAGCCCTGCAGAGCGCGCCGTGCCGGGTGGTACGGGACTCGTGGGAACCTGACTTGCAGGTTAGTCCGATTCGACCACTCCAGACGTATCATAGCGAGCGATAAAAATAAACGAGGAGCGGCGGTGGTTCTCGTAGTCGATGCCGAACTCTTACCACGGGGTCGGTGGCTTTCTTGCTGTATTTAAAACACTCGACGACATTGTGCCAGGAACTCTTATAGGCCTGCACGCCTATTTATTTTAAATCAACAATGTCCCTTCGTAGGGTTGGGCCAGTGTGCTGTTCTTATCCTCCGGGTTGGTTTTAATGGACTGGGTTCTTTTGTGGTTTAAAATCTCGAGTATTAAAAACATTCTGACTGTACTGAATTCTCAAGGTGGATCTATTGTAAGACTTGAGACCCCATTAAGGTGCCAGCGTAAAGGATCAAAGCGCCACTCAAGCACATCTCTTTGCTCAGAAACACAAAACTTTTGCGGGCTCTAGCCTAACTGAAAAAAATCTCTTTAGTTTCGACTTTTTTGATAGGGTTTTTTGTCACCGGACACGCAGCTCTCCCGGTGCGGTCCGTTTGCCGACAGTCGCACTTGTAGGTGCTGCCTCCTGGCAGGTTCGTGGTGTTTTTTTCCTTCAAAAGCAGCACCGCCCATTTGGACGTGGTTTAGGAGGCACGGTGGTGTTGGGCTGACGGTTGGACTTGACGATCTTAGAGGTCTTTTCCACCTTTAAGGATTCTATGATTCAATGATTTTTGCTTGTCCCGCTTGGACAATGAAGTCGGTGTTGCCCCCTCCCCTCCTGTTAGTGGCAAAGCCGGTCAGGTGCAAGTATTGAAGAGAAAACAGGCTCTTAGCAGTACGTGATGGCGAGCGCTTTTGAAAACCCAGGTGTATGTTTGGCAGCGGGAAATAGTTGTGTTAGAAACTTGCTTTCTCTGCCAAGACCGGCTGCGAAGTTTGCCCTAAGCAGTGATGTTACCGGCTCAATCCTTCAGCAGGACGGCAAAACCGCGGCCCTTGTGTTGCGGTTTCGGGAGTGCTTGGCGGAGCGATGGGGGACAGTGATCCCCACCTGGGCAGCGGGGGGAGATGCGAGTGTAAGCTGTCCGAGCCAAGGATGCCCACGGGGGGCCGGTGTTGCCTCCTAAACTTACACTTGGGCTCGACGACGAGTGCTTGGTATATGAAACCCTGAGGTTCAGGTTACGGCTGTGAAGGAACCTCTTTGATCTTGTGCCCTTTTTTAGCAGCTTTAGTAAGCGCTCGGATCTGATTTATAATCTCTTCAAAGGTCTGCTTCTAGAATGGAAGTGTCATTGCATTCCCCAAGCCATCAGCTGATCTCTTGAGTCGGTCTTCTCTGGGGTGGGCGCTGGCAGTGGTGGTCTTCCATCCACAAAGATGTACTCAAGGGCTGATCCAAAACGTGACAACCCTTGTGAGCGCAGACCTAAGATATCATCTCAAAATTTCACGCGGGAACGCACCTTTTTGTTACAGCAGTAATGCTGTTTATAGATACAATGTCTTCGTGGGCAGCACGAGACCAAAGCGGGACTGGGCGAGTTCCAGCGAGACAGGTCCGAGGCCACTGTCACTGTGAGCGGTGGCCGATGGGGGCCCTTGGTACCACCCGCCTGCGTGACATCTCCGCCTGGGAGGTGGGTGCATCCCACACCCCTCATCCACTTGATTCCTGTGCTCTGCGGTGTCTCTCCCTTCTCCGAAGCGTGACAGGGAAGAAAGACGTATCAAGCAGCAAAGTGACATTCCCCTCCCTCCCCTGCTCCCCCTGTGCAGTAAGAGAAATACGAGTCAGAGCCTGAAGCATCAAAAGAGAGATCAGAGTAATCGGATCAAGCATGAGAAACCGCTTGTTGCCGCTTTTCTGTTTTTAAATGAGGCTGCCTGGCAGCTTCCCTCGCAGAACACTCTTAAATATTAGTGATGTTAAGCTTTGGAGCTGGGGTTACGGCAAAGTAGGGCTCTGCTAAAATTGGCCCAGAGAGAAAACTTTCTTTGCGCAGCCTGAGCGTTACCTGTAGCCACTGGGCTAATACACAAAAATAAAAGGCGTCTCGCACCCTCCTGGCCCTTATTTTGTAGCTGAGAAGAGGAACGTTCGTCCCTAACTCTAGCTGCCGAGAGAGCACTCTCACTTTGTGCGTTTTATCGCAGTAATACTTCTATGAGCTGCGGGCCGTGGCGCTGAAACATCCGCGACCTTGCAAAGGCAGCGTGGCTTTCTTGAAAGCCCCGCTCTGCCCTGGCGTGGCGCGGGATAGCTCTGGGGCAGCAGCTGCCCTTTGTCTGTTCAGAGGGGTTGACGTCGTACGGTTGGGTCAGACCAGTGCGGGAACGCTGCTGGCTCTGGTTTGTGGCTCAACCGCAAAGACCTCCCCTCTTTACGCAGGGTTGTCTCTGCGCTGGCTGGAGGCTCGTGGGCGTCCACCCCAGTCCTTAGTGGCTGCGGTGCTCCGTAGCATCAAAACAGTCGCTTCCCCGCACAGCTGTGGCGCCTTTGGTTACGCGGTTGGGTTTGCTCAGGCGTTTCACGTGGATTACTTTGGCTGGCTGAGGTTTGGAGAAGAATGGCAAGTATTGTTTGCTTTGCTTTCCTAAAGGGGAAAGCGATGCTGAACTTCTTGCTGGACGCTGCAGATAAGACGGCTTGCTTTCAGTTGTGCTGCTCTGAAAGATGCTAATCGGGTCTTTTACAACGCCTGCTTCAGGTAAGGCATTTCATTATGCCACAGATAATCCACTGATGTGGTGAAGTTGATGTTGGGCAAACCCAAGGCGCTTAAGCACGCGGGACGATCACAGGAACCCTGTATGGCTCCGTGCAGTTAGGTTATGAGGTCGGCCAGCTACTTCTAACTGGTTCCGTTGTAATGAAGACCCAAAACATTCCCATTTAGAGAACTGTCGCTGTACCTTGGTTTGTTTTGGATTCGCATTCTAAGCTGTTTTGCTTGAAAACACAATTTGAGCTATCCATTTGCGCTCTCCTTACTTGCCTTTTTGATATCTTTATCCACGTTAGCTAACACGGACGTAGCTAATGCTGTCAGAAGCTCAGTGGAAGCAGGGAAGCTCCTAGGAGTTGCCCCCCACCTTGCTTTCCCCAGTCTGTATAAAATTAGATGCTCTTTTTAGCTGCCTTGAGGACAGGCACTGCCATGCACTGCAGGAGCTCTTTTTAACAAGGAAGGATGCCGTGTCGTTTTAGGTGTCAGCAGCTCTTTAAAAGCATTCATGCCTAGGTCGCTTTTCCTGCCTTAATCGGGGGAAGGCTTCTGGATAACCCGGTGATGCTGCCTGGTGCTGAGACCCCGAGCAAGGCCAGTTTTCCTTATCGTTTCCTGATGACAGCCTGACCGGGCTTCGTGGCGTTGGGTGGAAAGCAGGTTGACAAACGTCAAACCCGTGCATGCTCGTCATCGAGCGAGCGTCGGCTTTGTCAAGCAGAGCTTGTGGAGGAGGATGGTTGGGGTTTGTTAGGGCTCTTGGGAGCAAGCCTGCTTTTCCAGGAGGGGTGCAGCAGGAACAAAACGAAGTGAACCCCCTGCTCGCCATGTGAAGCGCTTTCGTGGTGTCGGGGAGAATCTAGGTTGGCTTGACAGCAACTCTGGTCCTCTAGGCAGATGAATTTTTTGCCACCCTCCTTTTTTACCGTGCTGCTGAGAGTCCAGAGAAACTACGTGTGGTTCCCTAGCGCCTGTTGGCCAATGGGGCCTCAGGTTAAATTGACGTGCGGGAGCATTTTGATTTGCAGTTGAGCAGTGGGTGTAGTTTGGCCATAATAAGGCGCCCTGCTGAGCCAGCCAGTGTTTCCTTAGCTCTTCTGCAAACTGATCGCCTGCACGTTGCTCCTCCTGGATGTGGGTAATGGAGTGGAGAGCCTGCTGGTGGACGAGGGGGAAGCAGAGATCCCCGCTCAGAGCAGGGCGGCTTGTCGGGCAGCGTACTGTCCCTACCTGCATCGGTGCTGCGCGCTTCTAATCTCTGGCTCTTGTAGGTGCTTGCAGCAGCTCATGGTAGGGATGAGGCAGGACCCGGTAACTTGCTCCTGCTTCCTGTCTGTGGTCACCACTGAGGCGTGGATGCACGGAAGACTCTTCAGGGTGTGTAAAAATTGAGTGTAATTTCTCCTTTGTCACTTAACTTTTCACTTCTGACCTTCATTTCTGAACAGTTTACCGACTGCTCAAAAGGAAGACTCGTGCTGTGTCATTAAAAGAGTGTGTCTCTAGGGTCGTGATACATGACTGCTTTTTCTGCTGTACCGCAGTTGAGGACCGTTTTTCCTCCTCCTCGCTCAGCTTCTGGTCTGAAAGAGGCTCCGAAAGAGACATTAGTCTTTAACCTACTAGGCAGAACTACCAAAAGTGACTCCCACGCTGAGGTGTTTGAGCTCTGTCCACATTAACAGCTTCTCGTTCGATTTAAAGGTCTTATACTCTTAATCGTTCCATATAATCTTTAACAGAACGTACACATTTAATCAACTCTCCCTGAATCCATAACTGCCAGATATTGCTTCTTCAGCATGTGAAGCGCAGTTGCATCTTTTCTCGGTAAGAGCAAAGATTAAAGCAGGATAGATAGGAGATTAACACTGTTCCCTTTGGACATCTTCAGGGAGAGGGGGAGAAACTGGTAGACAAGAAGTAAAGAAAATACTCGGAGGCAAATCATTTATTGCTGTATAGGAATACATAGAGCCTTGTAAACAGAGGGTTTATAGTAAAACCAATGATGTAGCTTTGAAATCGCTCTGGGAGAATTTCAGATGCACGATTATATGATGACTCTCTCCTCCAGGCTCTCTTTGGTAAATTGGATCTCAAGTTTTCAAGTATGTTAACGCGACATGATGTATGCAGAATGCAATTCTGGAAGGTGCGCATGGTATGTCAGAGAAAGCTGTTTTTTTTGGCGGTACTTTTTCAATTTTGTGTTGAGGTCGGATAGGTCTATTGACCTCATCCCTGGTGGAGATGGGGGAGGTCGTCTTTGGCGAGAGGTCCCCTTAAATATGATTTCAGTGTTTCCTACAGAATGACTTACAGAATGACTTGTGTTCAAGAAGCGTGTAGACGCGGCACCTGGGGACATGGTTTAGGAGGCACGGTGGTGTTGGGTTGACGGTTGGACTTGATGAGCTTAGAGGTCTTTTCCAACCTTAATGATTCTACGATTCTATGACTTTTTTTTAATTCCTTGCAAGAACAAATATCTTACGGACTACCTGTTGGTGGATTTCACTGCCCGAAGAATGAACCTTGCGCTGCAAACTGTCACTAAATTCCCCGGGGGAAACCTTTGGAAACGCAGCTCTTCTTTCCTTTAAATACAGTGTCTTCGTAGCAGTCGAAGAAACTGTCATCCTTTAAAGAGGCAATCCAAAACAACGTGAAAGTTTTAATAACTTTGCATTTTTGTTGTGCTAAATTGGTTCCTAGGATTTATAAGGTATTCGAAGGCAGAGAAAGAGTGAAGAGCTCTGGGTAGGCATCGAAGCAACTTGTCCCTGTTTTTCTGGAAAATGGTGGAAGAAAAGCCAAGCTCTGGGCAACTGCTGGGCCTGAGTTGCCGCTCGTACGGCATAGAGCGGGGCAGGGTAGCCCCGAGTGCTTCCTTGGGCTCCACGGTTGGCGCATGGTGGGTGAGTGGCCCCGCTTTCTCGTTGCCTTCAGCAGTTTCGCCAGGGCTGTCGGTATTTGTTTCTCGCCGTGTGTGATTTTGTGTGTTTAGTGTCCTCTTGGAGTGGCTTCTTTTCAGCCTTCATTTGTCCAGATCATCGGCATGCAGAGGAGAGCTGACTTGTATTTACATGATTTAGTTGTAAATATGGTAAGCGTTGATAGATATTGTTGTCAGAAGTGCTTACAGCTACTGGACTGATTACTGAATTTCTCCTGTGAAAATCTGTACGGGCTGTGCATATGAGCAGCTTCCCGAGGGAAGTGCATGAAATGAGGCTGTGGCTTCCATGCAGAAGTCAGCCCCTAGGTGTGGCTGGTGTGGGTGAATTTACTGGGGGAGCGATGTTTGTTGGGCATTGTCTGGCAACAACCGGGGTCCCATGGCTGTAACAAAGGAAGAACAAAAGGTTCTTGTTCCCTCTTTTTTTTTTTTTTTTTCTGTGGGAACAGATGCCACTATGTGGAATAACTGTTTGGGGATGGTATGCCTGGGAAACATCTGTAAGGTGACACGTGAGGGGCTCGGGATGAGCGATGTTAATTGTTGCCACTGGGGTTGAAGGAACAAATGCATTATTTGCCAGTAGCTTCTCTTTAATTGACTAATACGCCCTGCTTGAACTACCATTGTCTAATAGTATTAATTCCAGAATGCTCTACATACCTGCCTGTGTGTACCATTGCGTTTGCAAACGGTTATTTCTGGGAAATGTCTCTCCAAATGCCAGAAGCCTGGATTTGGCAAAATCCTCCCCAGGGAGTGCGGACTGGGGAGGGCTCTTTGCAGCCTTCAGACACGTCTTCACGTTGCTGAAAATCGTTGGTTCTTGTGCATTCGACCAACGGAAATGAAAATGTGAGGGGTGTAATTTGAGGTAATTTAAGGTGGTAACGATTATTACGTTCAAAAACACATGGTTTTGCACAACCACGGACACCCCTGAGCTTGCTGGTGCTAGAAGCAAGGACCGCATTTCCTGCCGGGGACTAACATTTAAAGTCTCGTATATCTCACTACGGCTTAGGCTGCGTGAAGAGAAGCTGGGAGCTGCGTCCCCGTTCTTATGGCATTGGTTTTTCTTGACAGTGCTGTACGTGTGAAATGAGAAGGAGCGCTTCCATGCCTGCTGCTCGGTGGATGTGTTTCTCAGCGTAGAGCTGCTGCCTTGGGAGTATAGACGAGCTGGAAGGAATATCTGTTCCCTCCCAGGCAAAACCTGTCCCTTTGGTGGGAGGTGGAGTGGCTTCTTTGGATTCGTCTCACAGTTTGGCAGTTGGTTTGCCTTCCAGCCCCTTCATTTGGGACTGTTTTGCCCTTCAGGGGGGAAAGCCAAAAAAAACCCCAACTCTTCACTTGTGGGGTCGGGAGAAAAGGGAGAATAGGGACCCCGAGTACTTAGTATGGGCAGTGTAAGCTTTGCGGAGTCACACATCCAGATGGATTACATGAGGAACTTGACATCTTGTTTAAAAACAAATCATTCATTATGTAGCAATGAATAATCAAGCATTACAGTTTCATCTCTGGAGGTTCCTTTTTTGGTTGGAATTTTGATAGTTCAGTAATTAAAAGCTGAAAGCTATTACACTGTCTACATGTTGATCAATTGGTAATTAAAAAGTTGATGATAGATATGGTATTTCATGGGACTGGTTTGTTACGATCAGATTTCCTTAATGTGTTTTGAAAATTGTCATTTAACTTAGCACTTAAGCGTTTTTCAATATTCATGGACTATTTTACTTGAATTTTATAAATGCCCTTAAATTACCAAAACTTGCATGCAGTAATTTGAGATCCTAATGGAACGCGGGATTTTAATATGATCTGAAAGGTTGGTTTTCTCCCCATCTACTGCACCGCATTTCAAGCCGGTGTCCATGGTCCTCCTCTGGTTACTACAGAGTTCTTGGGCTGTCGTAGCACTAATTTGCTGTGGCAGATTGCTGCGCCTGGCTTAATCAGCCTGAATCCAAGGCAAATACTTAGGCGTTCTTGAGGTGTGACCCTTGTAGCAAGATTCCTTCTTTGTGAGAGTCATTCAGCTTTCCTGTTGGCTTCTCAATCTGTACCTGATGTCAAAGTGCTAATTGGGACAGAGGTGACTCGGGCTCTTGCGCTGCTGCGTTGACTAAAGCACCTGCATTTCCCTGCGGTGATGATCCCTCCGGCCGGGGTGTAGTTTGGGTCGTTGCGCGAGCATCGAGGCTCAAGGACAGCCCCGATGCCGTGTCCTCTTCAGGGCAGTCCCATCAACCGCGTGGGTGGGATCCCGAAGCGATTCGGGGATCTCAAGCGGAAGAACTGCCAAAATACGGTGTAATTGAAATTGGAGAATTTTGTCAAATTGATGAGTCAAGGGACAAGTAACGTAGTTGAAGAGAAGAGTGCTGTGTTGCGGTATCGGAACGGTGGGTTGCGTAGGACAGCTTGCCCTGCCTTAGCAGCTCCTGCTTTTTGAGCTCTTGGCTTCTCTGGTCGATGAATATTTGAAAAGCCTGCAGGTCTGCTGAGCCCCGTGCAGCTGAGGAGAGGCTGGAGATAAGTTTGATAACACAATCAGGGATAAAGCAGTCCAAAATGAAGGAAAACTGTGTTGGTAATGGCCTCCACGATGGAAGATTCATTGCTTCAGGAGTCTAATCTGAGACCAAAATGAAGCCCCAGCCTGACGCTCTTCAGAGCATAATGCAAGATTTACTGCTCTGCCACACTCCGGAGATTAAAAAAAAAAAACAACAAACCAAACCACCACCCTCCAAACCACCCTTCCTTCGCTTGCAAAACTTGGGGAAAACCAAGGGTTTTTTTTTCCTTCCTGTGAGATTTAAAAAAAAAAATAAAAATAAAAAAAATTTGCCGTGTGCAGAGTCCTCTTTTTTTCTAACACTTATGGTCCCGCTACCAGCAGGGAGTTGGTGAGGGTGGACTATTCGGGGTGGTTCTGGTGTAAGGGTGCTGTGGCTGGGGAGTGATCTTTGCTCCGGCGAGACCACGGGCTGTACGGGCGTTAGGCGAGCTCTCCTGGAGCAGCTCGGCGTGAGTTGGTGGCCCGAAGGCTGCTGCCGGATGGCTTTTGCTGGGTTAGAAATCCTTCTAGAGCAGTCCTTGGCTGGGCTGGCGCGGGGCTGGCAACGCGCCCTACCTGAGCTGCAGCGCTGGCACCGGTTCACTGGATTTGGCTTGGAAGTAGAAAGCCGTTCGAGATCCCTGCCAGCCTGATCTAGTGGAAAATACCTTCCCATCGCTTAATCTGGCAATCTCAAATAAACCTGGAAAGGCAGGCGGGGCTTTGCTAACAGGGCACCAGAGAAGACACCCGATTCGTATCGCGAGCCTCCTCTTGACGATATTGTGTCTTCACGCTGGGATGCTTCCGAGGAGCCAGAAGGCGAAAGCCCAGTGTTGTGGTTTAGCCCCGGTCAGCAACTAAGCACCACACAGCCGCTCGCTCACTCCCCCACCCTTGTGGGATGGGGGAGAGAATTGGAAGGGCCAAAGTAAGAAAACTCGTGGGTTGAGATAAGAACAGTTTAATAATTAGAATAAAACAGCAATAATACTAATATAATGAAAAGGAAAATAATGAGCGAGAGAGAGATGAAACACTGGAAGAAGAGGGGAAAAAAAAAACAACAAGTGCTGCAACCGCTCACCACCCGCCGACCGACGCTGCCGGTTCCCGAGCCACGATCGCTGCCTCCCCCGGCCAACTCCCCCCAGTTAATATACTGGGCATGACGTCACATGATATGGAATACCCTTTGGCCAATTCGAATCAGCTCTCCTGGTTGTATCCCCTCCCCTCCCGGCTTCTTGTGCACCTGGCAGAGCATGGGAAGCTAGAAAGTCCTTGACTAGTGTAAACACTGCCCAGCAACAACTAAAACACCAGGGTGTTATCAACATTATTTGCATACCAAGTCTAAAACACAGCACTATGCTAGCTACAGTGAAGAAAATCAACTATCCCAGCTAAAACCATAACACCCAGACATTGGATCCTTCAGGAGGGCGAACCCCTTCCCACTCTCGCCTCTGACTGGCGGGGCATCCTTCTGTGCTCCAAGACAGAGCAGTCTCCATCCTCCTGAAGGTGCAAACGCCTGTTACGGCTTCGCCCGCTCCTCTGGGACCCGGACAGTGCTTGGAATGGCCGAGTTTGGCAGGTGATGCAGACGTGACGTCGGTGTTAGCACTGGCGCCTTCTGGAAAGCCCTAGGTTTAAAAAGCACTCTGTCCTTAGACACTTGTTGCTTTGTGACAGCTGGTTCCAGTAATTTGTTTTTATAGGGCAGTTTGTAGTAAATGAATGACATGTTGAATATTTTACTGAGATTTTAGATTATCTAAAGAATACTTTCCGGTTTACTAATTGGTAGATAATGCTGAGTACATCGATGTTGACATGAGCAAATGGACTTAAAATGATTTTGAAGGGAGCCTCATTAGAAGATGCTCTAATTCAGTCAACGGAAAATGTCAGCTAAGGTGTCCGTGCGCGCGCTTTCCGACCAGACTGCGGCAGAGTTGGGGTTTGTACAGGCCGGTATTAATTACAGGCAAATACACCGCTGCATGTGGCTATCGGTTCGTCTCGTTAAATTCCGGACGACAAATTCGTTAGAAGGCGGTAAGTGTGAAAGCTGAGTAATTAGCAATCTTGCAGAGTTCCTTTTGGCCTTTGATGAGCCATCCCCAAGCAGGCGATGGGGGGGAGGCCTCTCTTAATCAGTCTTTTTCTGGAAAATGCCCGAGAGAAACAAAACCGGTTGCAAATGCAGGTAAGTGGAAGGCGTGCTCAGGCTGATAGGATGCCCAGCTGAGTCTGCCGAAGTTCGGGAGGCGGGCGGTGGTTTTGGATGGTTTTCTGAAAGCTGTCTGTTCGTGATCCTACCTGAGCAGAGATGCAAGCTGGCTGCGGCTGTCCGAAGCAGAGCTGGGGATGAAACTCCGTGTTCCAGCCCGAGCTGCTGCTGAAGCCGAGTGTGCTGCTTTGCACGTGTAATGTTTATCTGTAGCGGTGAGAAGAGAAAGCAGAAATCCCGAAAGAGGGCCAGCTAGCCTATTTATTTTGCCACGGTGCACGGGGCTTTTGTTGGCAAAGGTGATCACATCTTCAGAGTAAGTAGATTCTGATGAGTGGTGACAGTCCAAAAGCATCTTGGTTTTAATCCTGAGGAAGGAGGTGGATTTCATTGTCTCCTCAGGTTTGTAATAAATCACTAGTGCCACAGTACTCCAGGTCCCATTTGTTGTAGAAGAGGGGAGATTTTTTTACTCACCCGGATTGGGATCTGCCCTTGTTGGGTCTTCCATCAATAAAATTAACTTCTCCCTCTCTCTGTGAATCTATGAAAGATGTTGCTTTGCTGTCTTGCAAGTAGCGTCTGAAGTTTTGAATTCATAAAACTGGATTTGCTTAAATCTCTTGTATCCATTTCCTCAAGGCAGATGGGGGGAGGTTAGTGCATGGGCAGCTCTGGCCCAGCGTTAACCCTTTTCTCTTTCGGGGAAAACGAGCTCCTCTGAAGCTTAGGAAATGAAGGAAGGAGTGCTTTGGAGACATGACTAATGTACCAAATATGCGCTATGTCGCATAAACCTATTACAGGTGTAATGTAGTGTTCTCTCTAAAGAGATTCGTGGCCGTTGGGGGGAGCGAGGAAGCAATCCTTTTCAGTGAACTGTGGCTGGACAAAGATATTTTTGAAGAAAAAGAGAGAAACTTTAATATTTCCTCTAGCATTGCTGTGCTTCTCTTCCATGCGGTCTTTCCAGTCGCAGCTGCCTGCCTGCTTAGCGAGCAAGGTATTCACCGAAACAAGGCTAGCACATGAGATGTTTGCCTTTGATAATTGGTGCGGTGTAAAGGGAAAGGTTGTTTGTAGCCTCGGTCGGCGCTCTTTAAATCTTGGAGACGGGGGAGCAGCGCACTGCAGGTGACTCGAAGTTGCAGCTCCCTCAGGAGTGTGAGATGCACGTACGAGCTTTGCTCGGGGAGGCTGTGTGTGCGTGTGTGCCAGCTGCGGGTTTCTCAACCGAGTTTAAACCACTGCACCATCGGAAAAAAGCTCCTGTGCTCCCTGCGTGGTCTGTATTACTGTATTTCCAAAGCCGAAGGTCCACATCTAATGTTTTCAGCCTATTTACTGTGCACGTGGATGGCGCAGTTGCACGTCGGGAAGGCGGCGTGTGCAATGTCACAGCTGAGATGACGTGGGCAGAGTTGCGGCTTGCCTTCCAGACCTCCTTTGTATTGACGGTACGAATGCTGACAGTCTTTGCTTCTGTTTCCCTTCTGTCTTCCTGTTTGCCAGAGAGTTGTGTGCGCCGATGACTTTTGCACCGCATGCGTTGCGCAGAGCCTAATGCGATGCAGCGTTCGTGTTTGCTCTGCCTTCCGCTTGCTGCCCTATTCCAAATCAGCAAAATCACCGCTGATGTTAGAGGGAGGCTTTCCCTACCAACCCCAAGAACAGAATAGTGATGTGAAAAGGGAGGGGATGAAGCTAATTTTCTTGGTACTTCTATGATGCCCAATCCCCTTCTGACACCTGTGGGCCAGCTGTTGGGAATTATGGTTGGGGGGGTGTCGGCAGATAAAAAAAAGAGGTTTGTATGCCAAGTACTGTGTCTTGGTTTTGAGAGATCGTGGGGAAGGTTTACCAAATATGATGGTTCTCTGGGGAAAAAAAAAATCTACCTCAACTCTGGTGTGTTTGGAAATACTCAGAAGTTATGAGATTCCTGTAAGGTGATTCATTCTCAAAATATATTGAATGCAGCAAAGAATAGATATCAAGATTAGGGGAACCGTAAGAATATTTGACAAAAAACCCAAACCAAACGATGAAAAAACCCAACTGTAAAAAAAAAAAAAAAAAATTCGTCTGACTTCTCTAAGTTGAAATGGAGCAGTTTTGTATTAACTTCTTCGGGAGTAACTTTTCAATTTCCAAAGGCTGATCTCTGCAGGCACACGGGGTCAAAGCTGCTGGTAGGCTGCCGGGAAGTAAACGGGCTAGAGGAGTCCCTCGCTAAAACCGCTTTCCCAGGCGAGGGGCAATCATGAGGAGCCTTTTTAAAGGGGGCTGGAACCTCGCAAAAGCTGGGAGGTCAGGCTTCAGCTTCCCCCTGTCATTGTGGGCTTGCCAGGGTGTTGAGATGTTGGCCTGAGCCCCTCTGAATTTTCATTAATATCTAAAATTAATAAATGCAGATGTTATCCATTTAGCGAATAATCCCTTCCGTAGATTGCATGGAGGCATAATCAAAGGATGCTTAATGTATTACATTACCTGGGATATTTGGGGATATTTTTATTATAGTCTGAAAGTAGTCTGCAAGATCTGATATGAAGAGACACAAAGCGTTAGTTGAAAGCAGACAAGAACTGAATCATTGAATTGAATGGGAACTGCATTGTGCAGGCTGTAATGCTCCTTCCCATTCATTACCGCAATTATAATTATGGAACCCAAAGTATTTAATTGGCCTCACAGCCTCTTCACACTCAATAGATTGCATTGTTACCATTAAAAAAAAAAATGCTCTTATGCATTGCAAATACACGTACGTGTTGCGCTCTGGTTCTCAAGAGGTTTCTTTGTTTATATGATGAGTGATTAGCTGAATTATGGATCTCTCCTATGTTGTGTCAAACTAAAATCAAATGGAAGAAGTCGTCTTCCTATGCATCAGATGAAATTAAGTAGAAGCTTTAGAAATACTGCTGCATGCATTAAAACCACCGAAACCCAGCGTAATTGGGGCCATTAAAACAGTTCTCAAAAGTATGAAAGTCTCTAGCATAAGGTCGGCCCTTGCACCTGGATCGCCCTTATTCCTGGTCTAATCGCAGCAGGCTGCGAGCTTGCACCCACTGGTCCCAGTATGTATCATGCTAACTAAACGCGGCCATTACGCTTAGCGGTCAAAGCTGCAGTGTGAAAGGGTTGGGCGTTTGACATTCCTCCAGCTGGAGGGCAGTCAGTTTATACACCTTGAGAGACTTGCATCTCCAGGGATGGCTGGTTGGCACACCGGTTCGCGAAACCATTTGTTTTGTCTTCCTCTCCCTCCCCTGCTTCAAGCTGTAGCAAGATTTTAAAAGTGCCAGTACTATCAGCTTGTGTTTGTACCGAAAATTAGTTATCAACAGAGCTGACGGCCGTTTATCTGGCTTTGATACTGCGTTGCTCTGGGTTGGCGGGGTATTGCGTGCTACCTGTTGGCTGGCGACTCTGCCGTGCGAGGGGCCTTCTCCGTTTCGGTTTGGCTAAGCTAGCTCAAATTATCTTGCTTTATGCAACTCTCTGTGTATTGTGTGTGAACAAGCGGACAAGTTTAATTACAAAGCAGTAATTCCATCAACAAGGCTCTAGCGAGCCCTTCAAATGTAGGGAAAGCCTCTTTGTTCTCCATTAAGAACAGAAAGGTGCGGAAAGGTTTGGTCTTCCGCCCTTATTCCGGCATCCCTGTTTGCCGCTCAGGCAGTATTTATTGTCCTTTCCTGATCTTTTAATGTTGCCACAAATGGAAGGGCAGCGGGTTCCGATATGCCCAGATCATAACTTCCCATTTAAATGGCTTTTTAAATGGAGCGTTCTTTCCGAATTGCCGTTTCTTCTCATTGGCTAATCTTCGCTGAGGGGCGGTGGGGGACGAGGACTGGAATCGTCATACACAAAGATGCTGTGTGTAACACTTGGCAGAAGGACTTGAAATTGGATTACAAGCTACTATTCCAGCAAGTAAATGTCCGTGGTGTTTTTATAGCTTATCTCTATTCATCTATGTTTGCAGGGCTTTGCTTGCCAAGCGTTAATGTAAACACTCTATTTTGAGACTTCGGTCCATTTGCCTTCTGGAAATCCTTCTTTTATAAGGTGGCAGTAAACCTCTGTACATAAAAACAAAATAGCCCTGTGGTCATAGCTGCACACAGACTGATGCCGCTGATGCAAAGTGTCTGACAGTGCTTGCCACCTGTGTCAGCAATTCGGCGCACTCTAACCGGGGCCTGGCTTCAGTAAAATGCTCTTGCTCTGGGCACCAGCGCTTGCCATGATGGCTGAGCGATGACTTCTGGCCTTGGAGTTGCTGCTTTGGGCTCTGGTGCAGGGCCAAAATGAGTAGTTACGTGAGCGGTACAGCTAATGAAGCTGGGTTTCTGGGCTTTCAGTCTCAAGAGTGGCTCCCCCACAGTGAAGCTTGAAGCTCCCTTTCCAATTTTCCCCATCAGTTTGTACACCTGCGGGACGTTGCTCCTCCATAGGTTCTTCAGTCCCTGCTGGACACAAGCTCATGCTGCAGCCTTCGCTCAGGGAGCTCCTGAGGCCCCGTTCCTCTGTTAACGGTCTCTTTTAATGTCTTTGAACTTTTTATCTCTGCCTCAGAGCTTTCTAGCTTGAGCCCAACCAGCCAGTGCAGATCATATAAACATCACTGTTTGGTCTTACTAATTGGCCATCGTCTACTGAACACAAGTGATACCTTCTGCCTAAGCGCAGCCCGGGGTCCTTCTGGATTAAAGACAGAGCTCCTTTGAAGCAGGAGTACCCTGTGTGTAGATATATACGTATTTTATATATATATATATGTGTGTGTGTGTGTGTGTGTGTGTGTTTCCTTCCCGCACCAGCGAGGCTGGAGATCTCTTACAGTTGAGTTTGGAAGGATTAAGTTAACTTTCAAGAGAGTTGCTTCTGATAAACTCTCCTAGGACAAGTTTTCTAGAGTCGATGCTCAGTGCGAAGTGGATGATAGTTCAAACTCTTATGGGGATTTAGGAAATGGTTTTATTGTTGGTTTGGCTGAAAAAATCCTGTAGAAATATCACCTGAAACTTGGACTGAAAAGAAAATGCGCAAATGTTGTGTGTCCGGCCAAGCGGTTGATGATTTCGGTGGTATAATATGTTGCACGATATTTTGGAATAAACTGTGCAAACTCTTGGAAACATGGCCTGGAAGATGTGCAAAGAATTACAGTATTCTGTGAATGTGCAATCTGCGTCGTTCTTAGAGGGATCTTGGTGTCAAGTACTTAAAAATATTTTGTGGTTCAGAGCCTTCTCGTGTTTATTTTGGGAGGCTTTGTGATTGGGGGGTGGGGGGGAAGGTAGGTATTTAACATACTTCCGTGGCTCCTTTGAGAGCGCAAACAGAAGTGAATGAAGAGATGAAGGTGTAACTTCCCAGTGGAGAGCTGTTGCTGGCATATTTGTATGGGAACAAAATGAAAATGTGCCTTCATAGCGTAGGAGAATCTGTAAATAAAACCTAGTTTTCTTCCCCTCCATTTGCTCCAGTTCCCAGAAAACTTGTTTACGTTATTAAACGGTGTTAAACTACCTTCTTGGCAGCA
This sequence comes from Morus bassanus, assembly GCA_031468815.1. Classification (NCBI taxonomy): domain Eukaryota; kingdom Metazoa; phylum Chordata; class Aves; order Suliformes; family Sulidae; genus Morus; species Morus bassanus. The sequence continues at coordinate 8,531,563 of CM062588.1, forward strand.
GGGCTTATTTAGACGTGGGCTCGAGCGATGGGAATGAAAGCTTTAAATCTCTTCTTTGGATGCGGAGGCTGGCCCTGTGAAGGTCTCTGGGAATTCATTTGGCAGGAAGAAGACAACTCTATTTTTTGGCATTGCCATGAGGTCAGGGGAGGAAGGTACGGGACAAACTTCCAACGCCCCACGCTGAGTGCGGGGACGACCATTAAACCGGGTACCTTTCTGCTGCTGCGTGCTTGGCAAAGCTTGCCGAGGTGGAGGCTTAAGGTTGTCGCTGATGATGGTGTAACACCAGTGGTGTCTGGAGAAGCTTGTTCTGTTTCTAAAATGGAATTTTCCCCTGCTGACCACAAGAAAAGAGGGATGAAGGGAGGGACACAGGAAAACCACAGCATGTGAGAAACTCTTTTGGTGCCTGCTGAGAAGGCTAAGGATCAGGAAGGAGCCTGTAACTAACTGTGTTACAGTGATGCTCAGAGTGGAATGCAAAACACGCAACTCCATCATACTTTGTTTAATAAACATGTTTGTACTGGTATATAATAAAATAGTTTTATACTACATTATACTTACAGTTAAGGCGTTTGTCCTGCAGTGCCTCCTTGCTCTCTTTTAGGACAGGGGAACTCAAGGATCAGCTGTGTGCTGCATGATCTTATGAGAAATGTGTGCGATCAGCTTCCATAGTGACAAATGGCAACTGTCGTTTAATTTTTATCCCCAATTATGTAGCTCCAGGACCCATTTTTCAGGTGGAACGTTGGAGCCATTAAAAAGAAATAAGTAAACTATACTGTATTCCATCATTTTTGGCAGCTACCCAGTGGTCTGTAGCCTTAATTCTAGACAGGTATTTTTCATAAGGCTTCTGCGAGATGGCTGTTCAACACTTTGCTTGTTGACCTAATGTAGGGAAGATGCAAGTGTTAAGTAAAGCTGGAGCTGGGCAAGCGATGGTTCTGCGCTAGCGGTCCCGGAGTTTGTAGGTAAATCAGTAGCGGGATACGTTTGATACTTCCAACTGCAATATTTCTAGCCTCAAGTAAGGCAAACTCTTCTCTGAAGCGTAAATGTTGAAGGGAGGTGACATTGCGTTGCTCTACTTGTTTTACTTACTGGATTAGAGCTAGATAGACTGGTTTGCGCTTTTCACTTCTTGGCAGTGCAGTGGTTTCTGCAACACAGCTGTAATTTAAAGGCTGGCAGAACCTTAGTTTCATTGGAAGCATTAATATACCATACAGAGGCTTAAGCATTATCAAGCTTTGCCAGTTGCTCTTAGTATTTTCCTTAGAAAGCCATACAGATCACAGCTTTGGGTTGCTATAATGTTCAGCTAAGTGTTCGGTTATAAGTGTTCCTTCCCCCTCTGTTACGGGAGGCGAAGGTCCTGCGTCATCTGATGATGTAGGATTTCCGAGCTGTTAGCTTAATTTCCACCAAGAAGTGTTACGGTGTGTGGCAGATGATTTGACGTTCGTAAAGGTGTCTGAGGGAAGCTGGGTTACCTTAGGAGAAGTTGACAAAGTCTGTTCTTGGCGTGGGCTTTGCGTTCACTTCGGGTTGCTATGTAAGGTTTTGATAAGGGACGCTTTCGCTTTGCCGGGAAATCTGCCCTCGTGCAGGCGTAGTCTGTTTTCTTATGAAGCTGCGTATTACCATAAAGCCATGTGATTTGTGAGTACAGTGATCTCGTGCTCTTCTGCCTTTTTTCCTCAGGCTTGTTTGTCAGCCATTTTAGGAAGGGAGTTCGGGTGTTTTTATTATGAGTGACTTAAGCTTTTTGTTCGGTATGCCGCTCTTCAGTGGCTTAGATATATATATATATATATATTTTTTTTATGACCCTACTAAGTTGGGGGAACAACCTACAAGTTTATCTGTTTCTTTAGCAGATTGATACGAGGATATGCATAGAAATACATACAAAAAGGAAAGCTGCTCAGCGGCTGCAGCACTGGATGTGTGCTAGGCTGGTTGGACATGCATTCCTTGCTTGCTGCTGTTGACGTGATGAAGACGCTCCCAGTTGGTCAAGGCAGTTCCTTCAGAGGAAATCATGGAGATTAGCATGCATTAAGTTTTGTTCCCAGAGGGTTTTTTTTGACAAACTGATCTTCTTTAAAGCAGGGTGAATATTCTTGGCACGTTAACTCTGTTGTACGTTGAGCGTGTCCGTTTGCGCGCATCCGCCCAGGCCGGATTGCCCCTGCTTGCGCACAAGTGAGGAGAAGACTGAAGCGCAGGGTTGGGAGTCCGTCTCGGAGCGCAACCATGTTCCCGTGCATCTTCTAGCCTTCCAGGTCTCAGTTCTTCCCCACATCCTCCCAGGATGTGGAGATGCCCTGATTTCAGTGGGAAATCTGGTGCTGTGGTAGCTCTTCAACGGCTTTCTGCATGGATGATGAACAGATGGGTAAACCCTGGGGGTGGGGGGGGAACCCCAAAATAAACATCCCAGGTGCGTCATCCTCATTCACAAACAACCTCCAATCACACGATTGAGATGCATGTCCCATCTAGGAGTTTGGGGCTGAGTGGCTTCAGCATACTTGATAGCAGCAGGGAATGGAAAGACACAAAGGCTTGTGCTGTCTGTGCCGCATTGCGCTCGGTGCAAGCCGGGGAAGCTGCGGGAGAACTTCTGCAGCTCCTGGCTCCTTGCAGTGAAGGCTGCCTGCGTGCACGACGAGGGGCACCACGTGCTCGGGTGAAGGTTGAATAACCAGCCCGCAGTTCCCCAAGTGTAACAAACCGCTTCCAGTTTTGCACCGGTCCGCTTTGAGCCTTGCTTTGCAAAATGCAAGCGTTACTGTTGTTAACGTTCAATTGCAATTGTGCAGCTAGTATTGAAATACAAAGTTGCATATGAAGCAAGAACTTGATGTGCTTTTTGAAAGTTATTTCTCTGTATAATGGGATTGGAATGGGTAAGAAACTGCATCTGGTTGCAGGCTGCGTTATTTAAATTTTTTTGCAGTGGAGACGTTCACACCTAATGCTGTTTTCTAGTCCCGCTGTTATCCTTTGCAGTGGCAGGTTCAGGATAATGAATTCCTGAAGCTGCTAAAATTGCAATTTAAGAGAAGGCCAAGGCTTGAAGTTGTAGAAGGATTATTAAAATATACGCACCTTTGAATAAAGGTATGTTAGAGATTTATTTCCGTGCATCCAGTTTTACTTAGTGCTTATTAGTCACTGCTGTTAAAAGAAGTGCCTGGTGGTACCATTGCATGAAAGGTGAAGATGCTCTGAAGCACAAGGCAGGCACATGTTCGTAGGTGTTTAGTGCAGCTTAACTGCCAGTGTCACTCTGTCTAGGCAGCAGCATAAAGCTCCTGTTCTGTAGGAAAATTTGACCCCTTGAAAAATGGCAGAAAAAATGATCAAAATGCTTGCAAGGTTAATATCAGTTATAAACTAGCATTTAATACCGGGCAAGCTTAAAAGGTGGCACTTTTGGAATAAAGTACGCCTCAGCCATTTAAAAAATCCATCTGAACAAATCAAATTCTTCCCCAAGATAATAGGAAGGGAGCTGAGAGAGATTATGTTTCTTCCCGAGATAGGATCAGATGTCTTAAATAATTTCCAATTTATTTTTGAAAATCCTCCATTTACAGGGATCCCGAAGAGTTCCTTGGCAGCCTTTGCACGTGCGTAGCCGTCCTGACGGGTTTTGTGTTTTTAAGTTTTCTGACTATTAGGTTCAAATCTTCCTTGCTGAAGAGGTGTCTGCTGTGAAATTGCTCAATGGGATTTAAGCACATGCGCAGCAAATTGCTGCGGGCTGGGGCACGGGTGCACTGGATACGGAGTATTTTCCTTTCATCGATCTTAGCCAGAGAAGCAAAAGAACTCAGCAAACATTGTTCAAGATAATGTGATTTGCTCAAAAAGTATATATTTTTAGGATGTTGACTACGGAGGCCTAAAATTATGTGGACAGCTTGCCACTCTTAACAAGACAAAATGTATCTCGGGTTAAATTTTATAGTAAAAGCGATCTTTCAGTAGGCCTCTTCCTTAAAAGCGCAAGTATTGTAATGGCACTGGCTGCACCAAAAATCAAACCACTTGCTGCTCTGTAACCACAAAGTCTGACTGGGGTTGGCATGTCTTCTACCTTGGCCGGCAGTTCGGGCACTGTTCGGCTGATTTGCGTTCAAAAAACGTGTAGGCGCGGCACCTGGGGACGTGGTTTAGGAGGCACGGTGCGGGTGGGTTGGCGGTTGGACTTTTGATCTTAGAGCTCTTTTCCAACCTTAATGATTCTATGATTTGTTTCGTCATTTTCTTTGAGTATAGCACGTTCGCTGCTGAAAACGATTCTTACTGCGTCAGCGTACGGATTTGGCAGTAACGCGAGCCTTGCGCTCCTGCTCCGTGTCGGCACCACAAGACCGAGGGAGGCCGTAGCGATCCTCTGCTGCCTAAATAACTAGGAACGCGTTTGCAGCCCTCGCTCCCGGGGCTCCTTGGCGCCCTGCTGAGCAGCGGCGGGAGCCCGGTGACCGGCACGGCGAGCGCTGCGGCGTGGCGTGGGCGCTTTGTCGCCGTGCCTGGACCGCGCTTCCCCTGCCCCGGCCGGCCTCTTCGGCCACGCTGGAAGCTTGCGGCGGATTGATTGCAATTTTGTTATGGGCCGGATGTCAGAGCACAGAAATAACGCGTTCGGATCCCAGGGACTTGCTGTGACAGCCTGTGTGCTAAAAGACATTTGCTTGGCAATCAAAGGCATTAATAGTGGTTTTTGTTGACCACCTGTTCAGGGGGAGGTTTTTAATTACCTTTTTGGTTGCTGGCCAGCGTGATAATGCTGGTACATGTTTCTTTTCCTCTGTTTGGTTCCCCCAGCTTGAACACAAAGCGAGCATTAAATTGCCTTCCCAGAAGCGTTGCAGCCTTTGGAAGGGTGGCATGCTTTTCCTGTATCTTAGTTGTATCTTGCAACCTGGGGTGCCAGGAAGCTGAATTTCAAGGGAAGCAGCTCAGAAAAGGCTTCAGGAGGAATTGGCAGCCTTGGTGCTGCCGTTGGCATTATTCAGAAAATTTGCGTGCTAGAAAGGCGCTTCCTTGCCCCTGGTAGGGACTGGAAGGAGAAAGGACTGCCAGCGCCCGCTGCAATTTTTTGGCGCAGTCTTCCAACCTAAAAGCTTGGAACTGCGGAGTCTGACACCTGAAGTGTGCTTTGTTCCAGTGTGGATCCTCAACCTTCAGATTCCTGTGCAGAGACCGCTGTCCCTTGAGCTACCGGAGAGGCCTGGGGGGGGAGCTGTTGTTTTTGGTGCGAAGCAGTCAACAGCCGAGGGGTGAAAGGCGTGCTGGTGAGAGGGTTTGTAGGTATTTGTTGACAGCAGCGGAGGACTGCGGAGTTCTGGACTTGCTCTGGGAGCTCTGGCAGCGCTCTGCTTAGGGAGGGTGGCGAGGCACGGGAACAGGTTGCCCAGAGAAGTTGTGGCTGCCCCATCCCTGGAAACGTTCAGGCCCGGGCTGGATGGGGCTTTGAGCAACCAGGTCCAGTGGAAGGTGTCCTAGCTGGAATCAGGTGATCTCTAAGGTCCCTTCCAACCCAAACCATTCAACAATTCTGACTCCTTCCTGCCGTAGGAAAAAGAAACCATCCTCCTCCCCAGCTCGGCCTGAGCCAAGCACCGAGTGCTCCAGCTGGGCGGTTATTTAGGCAGTGGTTTCGGCTGCATTTTCAGTTAATGCCCTTCCTGTTAATTGCCTCCCCACCTCGAGTAAATAACCTGCCCCACGTATGCCTGATGCTCCAAAGCAAGCCCGCACTGGTTTCGAGGCAGGCAGTGAGGGAGTTTTGTGACTGGTGCAGCGCCATGTCCCCAGGAGAGGTGACCCACCAGGGCGGCTTTGACGCCGGCCACCTCTGCCGCCGCGGCCCTGCGCTTCCCGGCGCTGTGCTGGGAGCCCAGTTGGGCGGAGGTGCTGGTTTGCCCACCCGCTGCAGCCCTGCTCCTGCTCTTCCCAGGGTACGTGATCGGTCGGCGCTCGGTGCTCGCCCGACGGCTTCTGCAGGCGCCCTGGGAAGGAGGTGCACGAGCAGATTCATTGCTCGTGAGCCATGGCGGGGGAGTGCAGCCACTTCCCAGGAGACATGTAAATAAATGGGCCGCAGCCCCTCGGGGCAGGCTGCCTCCTTACCGTCTTCTCTGCTGTTTCTTTTGTGACCCCACAAAAACGATTGTGTCCCTCTGAAAAGCTAGTTCTCGGTTTAAATGTACTGCCGTCTTGTGCCGTACGGTATTTCTTGTACAGAAGAGTAGCAACGTTAGTCCACGTCATTTTGGACTCTATGTTCTGTTAATTTATGACTTGGTTTACGCTTAACAGGGGGTGCTCAAAGAGGGAGGATTGTCCCGCGGTTTTTAGGTCCTCTGCCCTTGTGTTTGGATGTCTCTAAGAACAGGCAAAAGCATCGTTAGAAGAAATATGTAGGAACGGTGAGATGTGTAAGGCTGTGTTAGGCATTTTACTGCTGAGGTCAGGAACTCATTTCCAAAACTTAGTGTTGCGCCTAAAACTGCGGAGGGTGGGAGTTGACTCTTTGCCAGTTACTTACTTAAACTAAAGAGATCTTTGCATCCAAAGCACTTATCTGGAGTGCTGGCAGGCTAATAAATTCAAGGGACTGCTCTAAACGTTGTCGATCTCAAATGTAATCCTATTAGAACGATGGAGAATTTTCAGGGGAAAGAATTCCCTCATCCTTCTGTCCCTGGCACACAGGAGAAAACACAAAAGGCAGCCTGGGGTGTCCTCTGCACATCGCTGAGCCCACCCGGCCGGGTGCTGTGGAATTCCTGGCAGCCAGGGCTTGGCTGCTGCGGCCGGTCGGGGAGGCGGAAAGTCTGTAATGGAGGGATGGCTTAGAGTGGTCTGTGTCTCGATTTGATTTTTTTTTTTTTTTTTTTGTGGTGGAAATGAGTGAGTTTTGTCCTTGCTCTGCATTTGAATTGGGCTAGCACACCTTGATTAGGGTGGGAGACTGCTGTTATCCTCTGGGATTTGCACCTGGAATGCAAGGAATGCCAAAACTGACCGGACCGGACCTGCTCTACCCCGGGAGGCTCCGCGATGTGGAGCTGTGCACTTAACTCTAACTGGAGAAGGAGGCTGCTGAGCCTGCAGCAAATGTCTTTTTTTTTTTTCTTCTGATCCTTACAGGCGGTTTGATTTTGGAATAGGTGCTAGCAATCCTTGCTGCCTGTGGTTTTCCCCATTTGAGGCACGGCTCAGTTCTTTGGTTTGTGTTGTTTCAGCAGAGCGGGGACAACGGACTCTCCTGGTGGTGGTGCTGCCGGTGAAGCCCTCAGGACATCAAAGCGTAGCCTCTGTTGCTTTTTTAGAGAAGACGGTTTCTCCAGTTTGCCTTTTGATAATCTTCAAATGCAGGCACGACCTGAATTTACAACAAGGAGAAAGAAAACGAGAGGAAAAATATCTCTGAAAGCTGTTAAGGTGTCTTTGACAGCAGTAAACTAGAGAAAATAAGCACAAGTTCTTCTCTCTCCCCTTTGCTTTTGTAGGTCACTTCAGGGGAAGTCTGAGCAAATCGGAGAGCTTCAAAAAGAGCCTCCAGCCCAATCGCTTCCACCAGCTAACCAAAAAAATCTCCTACCGCGCAACCCACAAACCTCAGATTCTCTTTGGCAGGCTCGTGTGAAAACCATCTTTGAATAACTTGCCACAAAGAGGACATGAAGTTCCCTTGATCTGGGAAAGTAAATTTATTTTCATTTGCAGATGCTTTTTACGCGGTGCAGGGCTCTGGCAAAGGCAGCCGACCTGTATCTTTTCCTTGCTTGGATTTACCTTTTGACCCAGAAAGCTCGAAAGAAACCGTCATTTGACAAGAGTGGGAAGGGGGGGGCCACGTAGGTGCCCATACCCTGGTGACTGACTGTAAGGTGCGATACTGTTCCCCTGCTTTCCTTCGGTGGAGCACAATCCACAGGAAGCGCGGCCATCTCGCTTTGTAGCTTGCCTGTGCTCCATTTCACCCGTGAGCTTGGGTTACCTTGAATTGAATTGGTTTATGGCATGCCGTCCTGGGTAAAGCGGGAGAAGGAACGGTCGCATAACTCAGCAGGGCTTGCCCTTGGAGTGATTTAGTTGGGCTGGATGATGGCCGAGGAGCCGCATTGATTTGGAGCTCCCGGTGGAGCTGAATTCGGAAAGCGCCGCAGCACCTGCAAGACGCTCGCCTCAATAGAGCCACTGAGAAAAGCGTTTCGGTCATTGGCATCGCTCCTAATGCGTTTCGTATGTGTCTGTACCACAGGGAGAAATGTGTGGTGGTGGCTGAAATATTATCTACGTGGGTTTTCAGAAGATGAAGAAAAGGCACTTTGCTGCAATAACTGTTGTGGACATGCTATTCCGATAATGCCTTGGCGTTTTTATATTGAGATGTGGCCCAATATATCTTCTCCTCACCGTGTACGTTTTTAAAAACAGCCAGGCAGATATACCTGATGAATGGTGCTCTGAAGGCTGCTTTCAGGTGTCCAGTAATTTTGGCTTGAAATGTTTCTTTGCTTGAATCGTTACTTTAGTTTAATCTACTTGGATTGAGCCGGTAATACGTATCAGCTGTTCTAGTAGCTGCCCCATGTATTAAGCATGAAATGGCATTGGTCATCGGAATACGAAGGAATAAATGAACCTCTCCAAATTGCTTTCAGTTGATATGTTTATTGAGGTGAACTTGTGGGAACAGATTTGATTTTGTCATGGCTTTGCCAAGTATGTTGCAGTCTGCTGGAAGCAGCTCCAGATGACCGTCTGTCTTCTCATAGCCGCCCTGTTCGTGTTAGGAAACGCCCTTTGCGTGCGACAGCTTTGCAGGAAGGTTTTGTAATTATCCTCCGTAAGGATGCAAATCCTGTGGCTTTTTCTCAAAGCCGTTTTAAATATGGCTCAAAAAAATCCTTTAAGTGTGTGGGGGTCTCTCTGTGAAAGGCAGCGGATGCCGCTGGCTTCAAGGCAGGTGGTGTGCGGTGAGGAGAAACCCCAAGGTAAAAATAAGGGAGCAGGTTTTGTATCTCGACGTTCCTGTCTCGTTTGCTCAGCTTTCCACATCTTTTGTCCTTACAAAGCAAAACGGAGTTACTGTCTAATCACTGAAGTTGCCGAGTAAGTACTTGTGTCCAGGGTGATAGTTGTCAGTGCCAAGAAATAGAATTGAGGAAAATTAAACCCAAACCTGGTTAGTGACCTACTTACAGGATGCAGGAGGTGCTGGGATTCTAGCTTAAGCAAATTCGAAGACCCTATTTAATTGTTGTTCCTTGATTAATAATACGTAAGTGAAATATCAGTCAAGGTTTTTAGAATGAGGAAGCAACTTTAAAGCATTGCATTTATTTTACCTTGGGAGAACTTAATTAGCCGTCAACAGCACAACACATGAATGGTGACTTTTGAATGAAATTATGAAATCTCTGCTCCCGAGGCATTTTTCTCCCTCCTTCCAAGGCAGAGGGAAACACGACAGATTTGTTTAGATAGGAGCTAAGTAATTTTAGGAAAATGCTTTTGCCTGCGCTGTTTTCTTGTGTTAATTACAGGAGCGTAGAACCCTTGGGTTCTTATTTGAAAGTGAGCGACTAACACAACGAGGATGTTAAATCGGGTTGGAAGGGCGCTTCCAAGCAAATCCGAGATTGTGGTCTTGTGGTTCTCCGTTTAATGGGCTAATTTCTTAAGTGATTGAACTTCTATCGTTCAGCTGGATACCATGGTAATTTACTTACTTTACAAATGCAATAAATAAAACAGAGCCAGCAAATCGCTTGAGCAGCCCTAATGTAGAGCTCCTTGCTTTTGCTGACACGTGATGGAAGGGTGGCACAGTTATCAGGAAAATTGATGCATTGGTTGAGCACCGTGAAGAGGGCTGAGGACGTGACGGCGAAGCGGAGGAGAGCAAGGCAGTTTGAAGTATTAAAATATCTTAATGTTTTGATGGGTTTGCAGTGATGTGAGTTGGTGAGACAGTGTGCCAGTATAAACAGCTTTGCTGGAGCGTTAAATATAACTCGCCTGTTTTACCCAAGGTTGGCTCACGACAGAGCTGAGTGTATCGTCCAAATCAAGCCTCTAAACCTGGGTTTCCAAGACCAGCTCGTTGCCTTTAGATCTGATGCCATTCTGTAATGTTTTTTTTTCCTCTCAGAAGCCTTCTCTTAATAACCTTAAAAAAAGGGGGGGGGGCAAACAAAACCCAAACAAAAACACCATTGTTAAAATGGGGATAGCATGTCTCCTTGGGAAATCTGGTCTATGCCTACCTTGATAATCAAACCTCCAGTCGTAGCTTAATTTGTGGCAAGGTTTTTCCCAAGAGCCTTGAATAAGGAGGAAAGGCAGAGGAGTGCAGATACAGAAGGAGAGGATTGTGAAACTCTCCTGGAGTGCTCGGTTAAGCTTGGGCTTCACAAAGAGCGAAGGTGACTTGGCACCCCGCTGTGGCTTTTGTTAAAGTTCAGGAATACGCCTAGAGGTGAGTTATATTGGTCGGGCACCATGAGACTTTCTCCATGTGGCATCCTCTGATTGTATTGTATGAAATATCTCCTGTCATGGTGATGTCTGGAGGTTTTGCTTGGCACGCGTCGTAATTCATCCATTTGTAGCGATGCATATGTTTTGCAAAACACCTCTAGTTTCTCTAATCGTTCTCCTAGAAGCGTTGTTCTGTCAGGTTGTGAGCGATCTGGAGGGACGGCTGGCGAGACAGGAGAGCCGTTGCCAGTGCAACACGAACTGGGAACGCTTCCGCTGTTCATAAGCGATGGTATTCAGTCCACGGCATCCACGCACCGTAACGAATGAAGTCAATGCCGCTAACGGCACTGATAAAAGCAAATTATTTCCTGTAGTCGCTAAATCATCTTGACCGGTTGAAGCCATAACTGGGTTTTCACACCAGACTGGCATTAACGTGGTGATGGTCACTCGTGGGAACCGGTGGCTCTGCAGGTAACCAGAGTTTCTCAGTAACTCTCATTCTTAAAGCTCCAGGTTCTGAAATCATTTGAATATACCTAAAGCTACGATTTCAGAAGAGGGTGAGGGGACTAGGAAGAGGGGGAACCCTACGACTGTGATCCTAGGGAAAATCGTGAGAAATGTTTGACCAAATCTTGAAGGACATATTGCTCATAGCAGAGTAAGAGTGAAAGTGGTGCCGAAAGCATTTGGTGGGTCTGAAATTGTCTTAGTTGCAACAGAGTTGCAAGAGACAGTATCAACATACTTAAAAAAAAAAATAAATTGACATGCAGAGTGTCCCGGGGACACCTGTGGCCCATCAGCAGCTTGAGTGGCTTCGGTGGGATCTACTAAAAGGTATATTTGCTACTTTGCTGCTTTAATATCTATGCCAGTGTTTCTGAATCTGTAAAGAAGTGATTGCGTCTTGGATAGGATTTGTAAAGTCGTATTTTTAAACGACCGCAGAAGTCTAACATATGCATTGGTCCTCCCTGTGACTTATTCCAGGAGACTGTTTATCTGATTGTGAGTCCGTGGAATTGGAGGTCCTGAATATAAGTTTGGCGGTTTTGGGTTGGTTTTTTTTTTTTGGTTTTTGAGGTTTTTTCAAAACAAGAAGCAAGCCCTCTAGTTATGAGCTGAAGGGTATTGTAAAAAGCTGGTATTTAACGCCCAGTGAAGGTCTAGCTTAAGGCAGAGGCTTCATTTCACGTCACAGCCAGCCCTCAGCGGTGCCGCTGTTTGGCAGCGGGGGGGCTTGCGGCAAGCGAGAGGTGCCCGTCTCCTGCTGATAAGCATCGCTAGGCTTTTTGGGGTGTTTTGTTTCGGATTTGTTTGTTTGTTTTTTTTTTTTTCCCTATTAAAATTTGGTTTGACTTGAAGGCCAGAAGGCCTCTCGCTGCTGCGGTAGCAGTACTGCTAGTCAGATAGAAACTGGGGGACGTGCAGTGAGAGGTGGCTCCCGGCAGGTTGGATTTTTGCCTGGTCGTAGCTGTTACGTGTGGCCCGAGGTTTCGGAGCAAGTACTGGGGTTCCAAAGCTTTGTTTGTAGCAAGGCTTGACGGATACGGTGCATCCTGCGCCATCCGTGCCGCGTCGGGATTTCACCTGGGGGTACCAACACCTCGGTAAACTCCCGTCCTTCGTCCTGCGGCTGAAGCCCGCCTGCGCATCCGTGGGGACAGGCGTTTGCTAAACCCGCTTGGAAGCGGGGACACGCGAGAGAAAAAAAAAAAAGGGGGATTGTTCTGGCAAAACCTTTGGTATCGGGTTGGTTTTTTCAGTCCGGATCTCACCTTCAGCTTCCCTGCCACAAGTCGCCGTGGCCCTTCTGATTGAGATTCCCCGCTCTGCAAGGCGACGCGGAGAGAAATGGCGAAGGGCTCCCCACGTATTTGTGGCAACCTGTGACCAACAACTTCAGATTTGGCAGGTGCAACAAAATTGTTAGCTGTATCCTGACACTACTTCTGGGGCTCAGGAATGTGTTTTTGTAGCAGATGGAGCTATTAGTTAGCTGTGCTATCTTGAAGAATTGCTTTCCCAGGTAATCAGCTCTGCTCATTTAGGATGTCGTTTCCCCACCTCGATATGTCAGCGGAGGAAGCAGGAATGATTAATCGCTGCGGCTTGGACACTGCACAAGAATAACTGCGTGGAGGGAATCGTTCTGCGGAGCGCCAATGCCACAGGGAGTTTAAAGTGCTCTGATGCAAAGCAAACAAGATGGAAAAGATGACCGTGATGCTTCCTGACGGCTGTGTGTCAGCCCGGAGAGTTTCTGTGGCAACCTGAAGATTTGCAATTCATGGGAAGCCTGGAGCGAGACAAAACTTTTAAGCCCCGGCTGTCGCTGCTGCGGAAGGGCTACCACCAACACCTGGCAGCCTCCTTCCGCCGCCTGCTTTTCATGCTTGGCAGGATAAATCATAGGAGAGTAACACGCACAGTAAACCCTGCCTAAAATAACGTTCGCCTTCCACATTTCCAATGAATTTGTACTAAAGGAAGTTAAAGGTTTATGAAAGCTACATTAAAAATTAGCTTTTGATCGCAGCTGCAGACTTTTTATCTAAAAGGCTGCTTTTGGTGGACAGAGCAACAAAAATACTGTAAAAGAAGTGCATTTTTATTCCTCTTGGGTTAACGGCTGAAAAGGAGATTTTGTTTTTTCTGTTACTGGTGGTCTTAATGTGCCAAGGAGGAAGGTTAATCTATTTTTTTTTTTTTTCTTCTCTGGCAGATCTCAGGGTTAAGTCTTCTGGCGACTGCCTCCATTTTCATTTCACCTCTCTGAGAGTAATTTGGAATGTTTTGCAAGATTTAGCGTTGCTGCGTACCATATAAATGTAAGGTGCAAAATAGGGCAGCCTGGGATTTGTGATATGGAAGGGTATCGGCTTTAGCTCTGAAGTATGACCAAGTAGCTTAAACTTGTTACGCGGCCTCATCTTAGGATGAACGTGGAGGATTTTCGGCCTCATCCCTTCTCATGACAGCCTTCTGCCGCTTGCTTTCCCCTTTGGGCCGAGTGGTTCTTGGCGATGTGCTCTGTAGGACTTGCAGCCACGGGCGGGGATTCTCCGGAGCTTGGCTATCAGGCACGGAAGGAGAAAGCCAGAGGGATTTGTGGTGCCCCAGAGCTGAATGCACGGGAGGAGAACCGCCAAGGTTTTTGTTTTCTGCTGGAGCGAATTAGAACAACTCCAAGTAGGTGGAAACCAGTAAGCCAAGGCTGTAGTGGCTAGGAATGGAAAGCTCGGTTCTGCAAAGCTGCCACCTCGAAATACAGACACTGGCAATTTAGTAGCAGGACAGCTTTTTTTAATCGTTAGGGCTAATCTTCATTTTGGATTGGGTTGTACAGCAACTAGTGAACTTTGAATATAAAAAATGATAGCAGCATTAAACCTTATGTCGTGAGTTTTATGGTAGATGAATAGTCTGGTGTAAAACCGAAAGGAACGTATTGCAAAAGCTCCTCGGTGGCATTTTGTATAACCAAAATAGCTGGCGCTGTCTCGGTGAACAGCCAGCATATTGGTCAGAACAATTCCGTAGCACTATTGCTTGCGGTGAAAACCGTACTGAGAAGTTGCCACGCAGTGGATGCTTCCCGACTTTATACGAAAAATCACTGCGGTGTTGGAATAAACCTCCCAGAACTATGCTTCGGGGTCTCTCCGTAAGCGTAGCGTTCCCTGCGGGCGTTTTCTGCGCTGCTGGTGGTGCTTGAGCTGACCCTGTGTGTGTCTCTCGTTGCTGCCAGCGCGATAACAGACGGGTTTCCTTGGCACGGCTTGCGTGTCTTGGCATTTTCTGCAGCCTCTGCACCTCGTCCTAGATGCTTCCAAAATTGCGTATAAGGTCATGCATGTTTTTATACATCTGGCGTAGCCACGTTGCTCTGTACGTACGTAAAACCAGGCGGAGTAAGAAGTTGCACGCGTGCGTCGTAACGAAGACAACGCGCTGCTCCGGGCGGGTTGTTTTCCCGAGTGTGTGCTGGCCTCGTCGGGGAGTTAAAAGGTACGGCCGGTAGCGTGGCGAGGATATTTACCTTTGACCATGTTTGTGAACTTGTCTTCTCCTTACCGAGCTCAGTCATGGCTGCTTCGGAAAACAGTTTTGTTTATTTTCAAAGCAGCTAATGCCTGTAGCAAAATTTTGAAGCTAATTGCCTGGGCGCGTGCTGCAAGGAAGGCGAGGTGTTACGAGAAGATAGCTGTAGATAGAGAGGCTGAGAGAATGACCTTGGGGCATTTGCCTATGAGCAGGCATGTAAAAATATTAATTTTTGAAATTTTGACTTCAAATGGTTTGTGTTAAAAAAAATAAAAAAAAAATTAAGGTGTTTTTTTTCTATCAGATTTGATCTTTTTTGAGTCACAAGACCTTTTTGTGGTTGGCAGGGCTCCTGTAACATATTTCTTTTTAAATGATCTCTGAAGTTGTCGGGTACGTTGGTACGAAAGCGCTTGATGTACCATTTGTTCAGGCAGTAGCGTGGAATGAGGTGTTTTTCGGGTGGAAACCAAATTGGCTTTTTGAAGCTCTCCTCTTTACGTTTAAGAGGAGGTTTGGTGCACGAGGGCTCACAGGGATGGAGGCGTAGCTGCTGCTTCGTTCGCTCTCCCCAGCCAGCGAGTGAACGTCCCGACGTGGAAGTACACCTCGGGGTCTACGCTTGCAGGTATCATTTGGGGCAGCACACTTGTTTCTTGAAAGGGGAAAGTCTTTCCTGAAGTCCAGAATAAAAAGTACAGGGACGTGGGCCTTGTTGAGCACGTTTGCATGTCAATTTAATAACCTGTCTGTGCCCCCCATCTGCCGTCATCGTGACGGGCGAGTTTCTTGGCTACTGGTTCCCTCGGTTTGACTGAGTAGGAGCATCCTGACACACGGAATCGTACCAGACTGCAGCTGAGTCAGAAATGATTGAACTAGTTAGATTATCACTTCCTACGCGCGCTCTCGGAAATTGTCCCCAGAATCCAAATGAAGGGAGCTTCCACTGGCGGGGGAAGAGCTCTGAAAACTTTGAGGCAAGCACATAAATAAAAAAAAAAAAAGAGTCGCTGACCGTTATTTCTAAATGTCAGCTAGCTGGGAACCCACGCAGCCCGCGTGCCCCTTGGAGGTGACCTTGCAAACCTTCTGTGGGTTGCAGAGCTTGTGTTTTCTGGGCGTTGAAGGTGACCTTGGCGACCACGTATTTCTGGCTGCGACTCCGGCATCATCTCGAAGCAGGTAGTCGAATGCTGCTCTGACATCAGTCTGCCCGCAAGCACGCGGTGTTGTTCATCGGGATGAACTGCTTCAGCGTAAATAACTCGGAGCTAAGAAGTAAGAAGCATAACGTTAAGAAAAGCGGAAGGCAGATTTCATAAATCAAGAAGGATCGGACCGCTTCCGCAAAATTCTCATGTTTCGGTCTTGAGGCTTGTTCCCCGGGAAATAGTAACGTACGCTGAAGGATTTTTTTCATAGTCTTGAGTCAGGTTTTGACCCTAATAAGGCAAATGGACAAGGAAAAAAAGAGCAGCAGGGATGTGTCATCTGAGAAATTAAATGTTTTGAAATTGATTATGCTCTGCAGAAACACGGTCGTCTTTCTGGTAGGAAGCTGTAAACAAAACAGATTGCATCAATTATCTCTTTCTTTGCAGCAGCCATTGCAATTAGAGAGCATCTGAAGTGCAAAACATGTTTCCCAGGTGGAGTCGGAGTGAAATGCTGGGCGATCCAGGCCTTGCATTTGCACTGGCTGCGCTTGTGAAGGCTGGGAAGGATGCCGGCGTGCGTGCCTCTCCTCCCAGCGCAGCAAGAGGTAAGCGTGCTTGGCGGTCATGCTGCAGCTCTGAGACGCCTCCTTCCAAATCCGGGGGCTGTATGTTATCAGTCGGTTGCCCATTCAGGGAACACGGATGGAAAACAAGGCGGGGGGGTTTGTGTACGGTAACTCGCAGGCTCCCCTCGGTGATGGAGGTCCCCTCCTCGCTGCGTTTCTGCAGCGATTTCCAGGCTCTCGTGGTTAAAGGTGAGCATGTGGCGAGATGTTTCGCTAAGTCTAGGGCTTAATGAGGTGCCATGTTGGGAACAGAGTTGTGCTTGCCGACTAGAGTTCATGGTGAAGTGTACCTCTAATGTGAAGTGACACTTGTCAAAATAAATGAGCAAGACTTTTATTGCATGTTCACTCGCTTGTAAAATTTGCTAGTCTGCAGTGGCTCTTAATCATTGACGTGAATTAGCCAGGTTCTCCTGTAGTTTAATTACTAGTATGTCATGTTTGAATTCTCCCTTGATGAACTAATGGTTAGATTATATGCACAGTTTCATAACAGGTAATGGGCAAAATAAAAACACACGAGACGAGTGTAGCTGGTGCAAAGCACGTAATCTGCAGAAGACTGAGGTGTAACTGCTGTTGGGAGCGGAAGGCTGCGGGGGAGCTCTGGGTCACCACGACCGGTCCTGCCAACCGTCCACGCTGGGGTTGGGGCAGGGGTCGATCCTACCCTGGGGCACGCTTTGCCCTTCTCTGGGAACCACGTGTTGGTATGACAAAAGGGGCAAATCGTGCTGGCGCTGACACCCGGTTCTTTCAGGTCGCCTGCGTTCTCTGATAACATCCGTCACTGGCTTTGGACTCTTCTTTCTGTCGACACTGTGCTGCTTCGTGTTGTTGTTTGACGGTGTTCGTTCAGTATTCACGGTTGGTTTCGTAGCGAGGTTGAATTATTTTGATAGGCAACAGGAGGAATGCTTCGTATTGTTTCATTCCTCTTTGTTCCTGGGGGATTAATGAGGAAATGGGCAGGGGGTTGACCGAAGACGCAGACTTTGGAAAGGATTTTTTCTTTGTGTGCTACTGCTTACAGCTTTTCAGTAACTGAGAGCGCTTCCGAGCTGTGTCGTTCTGTGGAGATGTTGCATGCTAATTGTTTGACTCGGTGCTCAGAAGGTGACTGAGCTACAGTATTTAAACAGAATGGCAGGTGGAGTAATAGATAACATTAAACTGAAATCCGCTGCGAGATGTACGCCTACAGATTGTCTGAAATTGGCTTTGCTCATCATTGTAGCTAAATAAAGGAAAGCTGGAAGTGCAGCCTGGCCAAGGTTTGTAGGCAGCTGCTAACTCATCCTTCTGGTGGCAGGAATTGTACCTCCCTTGTCTTGACCTCTTGCTCAAAATGAAATTCTTAATTACTGAGGAACCTGGTAGCTGAGTCATACCGTGTGTTGTCAAGGAGACAAATAAAGCCTGGTGAACTCAGAAATCGTATTGGAGAAACTGGCACATTTCCTCTTAGTCCTAGAAGCTCTTCGAGACAGTGAAGTTCTCCAGATGTTTTGTACAGCTGTTGCCTTTACACTATAGATTTCAAAATTACATACCTGAATACAAAAAAAGCAAACCCATTCTGCCATCTCTTATCTGCGCTCCTAGGAAACTCTCTGTTTACCTTGATAACGCGGTTTTCTAAGTAGTCACACTTGATAATGACTAGGTAAGACGAGACAAGATGTGCAGAGATTGTAACTGGAGAGGAAACAACATTTAAGAAGTGAGAAGTTGAGGATGCTTTCTATATGGAATAATATATAATCAGCCTTTTCAATCCAAGGACTGCCTAACTGCTTTTTTTGGGGGGGGGAGCGGATCGTCCGTAAATCACCGGCAGTTCTGCCGAATAGGAGGTCTTGTTGTAAGTGCAGAGGAAATTAGGCTTAGCTTCCAGCATTAATTTACTGCTTCTACCTTTTCCCTTATGTTGTTCGTTCACCTGCAGCTGAGAGGGTAAAGGAAAAGTAAGAACTGGTGGTGTATGAACGCTTCTGGACCGTTTTCCACTGTCACAAGGATGAGCAGAGGCCCGCGACCACGAGGGGGATGTTATATTGAGCTTGCGCTTGCGGGGAGCACCGTGAAGAAGCGGGGGTCCTCACCTTTGCAGAGGTGGGGCACCGCGAAAGTGCAGGGACTTGCAGTCCTCCTAAGAATATTTATTTCTGGATTTCCTTGCCTGAACGGATCGAAATGATTTCCATAACGTTGCCTTCGGAAATTCCAGCGCTTGAGCAGTTCTTACTGCTCTTAAGCCAAAGAGCCCACGATGTACAGGCAGCTGATGGTAAAGCAGCCCCTGGGCCCTGCTAACCCGGCGGTAGGGTCCTGCTGTCCTGTCTTTGCTGGCAGTAGAGCGTGGTTTTCTTCCCTAGAAAACTGAAATTAAGGGCGTTAACTCCAGGGCCTTCCAGTTCACACGAAGCCCTTAAAGTGACGCGGATCCAAGGATCGAGTGGGTGTTGCCCGTATCTCCGAGCGAGGGACGGTCAAGCCACTTAAAGTTTAGCCCTTCCACCGCAGTTTGCTTTCACTACGTGGGAGACGCCTTTCTACGCGTGTACCTGCCGTCTGGCTCGGGGCTTGGAAGGATCCAGATGCGTGCCCATCAGCGTGCCTGCCGAAATTAGAGGTGACAAATTATTGATAATGAGCGCTGCTTTTTGTTTTACCGTTGCAAAAAGCAAATTTATAAAAGCTAATTTATTTTTATCTTTGGCCTCAGGAACTCCAAAGCAGTTGTACTTATTCTTAATTGCTTGTTTTATGGGTGAAAATTAAGCTGTAATGTAAATGGCGGTGCGAGGAGGCTGGGATAGAACTGGGGCCGTGTTGGAACAGCAAGGAGAAAAATTGGCGCTGAGGATTGCCTAATACTTCCCAAATTCCAATTTTTATTAAGTTTAACAATGCAACCGTTTCCAACCATTCTATAACTAAATATAGTAATGAAATTTTATGTGAAGTCAGGAACATTATCCAGATATGACTTGATGTGTGTGAGATACTGCACATCAACGGAGTGGTACAGATTGTGTTAAATGGGCCTGAAATAATCTTCAGGAAAGAAAATCGTTTTCTATTCTTCTTGACACAAAGTGTTTGTCACAGATATGCATTCTTATCCATGTCTTGTTAGTGAAATCATTATACTTTGCGTTACAACTTTCACGTAAATACACCGGTTTTCCTTGATCAGGTTTACATGAATAAGCTGTAATTATAGGCTGAGGTGATATTAATGTGCAACAATTAAGTATGTAATTACTACATGTAATTACGGCTTGAAAAATGCGTTGCAACGGCCCACGCGCCACGCCAACGTGGGTGTTTCGGTTCTCAGCTTAGGTCCTGCGATGCAGCTCTGGTGCCGTTGCACGGGAGGGGTTTTGTTGCACGCGCGGAGACGGGCAGAAGCTCTGCGCCCGAGCGGAGCTTGCCTTTGCACGGACGAGCAGAGGATGCGAGGAGAAGCTTCGTGCTCGGAGACTTGGGGGCTCTGCCGGGGGTCCACGAGAGCTCTTGCAGAGCCCTTCTCTACCGCTTACAAACCCGCTGCGACTTGGAGCTTTGCTGAAGAGAACGACTTCAGGCTACCTCTTCAACCACGTCTTTGGGATGCGCAAAGCGCCTGTTTTACCTGGCTCTGAGGACAGCCGGGGGTCGGTTGCTTACGGATACCGGGAGAGGAGAGCTGTTTTCCTTTTAGCTTGTTTTCACTCTGATGCGGTGAGGATGATTTTGCTTTAGCTCTTTTCCATTGAAGTGTAGGCCAGGCAACAAGAATGCCTAGGGGGTACCTCTTGAAGAGGGCTGCCATGAAGCAAATAAAACGGTAAGGCTTTCTGTGCTGGAAGCGTGCCAATGAGGGACTCAAGTAACCTCCTCAGCTTAGGCTTTCCCTCTGCTAAAGAAGCAACTGAGGAAGGATGCGCATCTAGCAGAGTTACAGTAAGCCTGCTGTCTGTGTAGCAGTGAGGACATGGGCTAATGCCTGCAGCATCCAAAATATAGGAAGGAAGAAAACTTGAGGCCACGGGAATGCGCTTGCGGCGTCCTGGTGCTGCCTGGTGTGAAGCCACATCAGGGAGAGCCGGAGGACCTGCGCAGCGGCTCTGCAGTGAAGGTGGATTCTCCCCAGGCGGGCTGAGTTAAAACTGACCTCCAGGACTTTTTTGGTGTAACGGGAGTGGGAGGAAGAAGCATCCCGGTGGCTGTCTTCCCAAAAGCATTAACAAGTTTTACCCTCTGCTTCAGAACTCCATGCACACGTATATATTCAGCCTTCTTATTGCTAGAAGAGTGAAAACATCCTCCGCGTGATTCGGTTTGTGCTGGATGCGCACGTCCCCTTTCTTACCGCCCGCGTAGCCTTTGTGAACGCAGCGTCTTCAGTTCTGCGTTAACCTTGGCTCGCTGAGCATCCGGATGATTTCCAAATCGTCCTACTTGCGTTCCTCCTCTTGCCCGCTGAAACACATGTAGCCTTTGAAGTATTATATTTAAGGAAGCTTTTTGCCAGACAGCTTATTCAATCTGCTTTAGTTTCTGTTAATCTCTTTGTGCACATGGCTCATAACGTTGAAGCAGTGGGAATTTTTCCTCTGTGTGACACACTTTGCTGCGTTTTCAGTTGGCACTGGCAGAAAGATTGATCAGAAAAAAAACCCAATCCCCAAAACAAAAGGTCGAAAGGAGAAACGCTGACCTCAAGGTACCTGCCAAAATCCTCCTCTTGGCAAAAGGTCAGATGAGCTTTTCTTAGGGATGAGGCATTGAGACGTTTTCAGATACGGAGGGTATCTGAGCCTTGCTCTGGGAGCGTTCCGAAGGGTTCGTTACTGTTCGTCAGAGTCCCCGCGGTGCGAGAAGGGTTTCGGTGTCACCAGTCGTGGAAACGTGCTTTCAGAGGCGGCTGCCGGGTAACGAAAAGACGCATTGGCAAGGGCGTGTGTTTGAAAGTCTTGCCTTTTTTCACAGTGTCCTTCTTGGAGAGCTCCCGCAACTGCAGGTCCTTTCTTTTTGGTTTGGAGTGGATTTTTCTGTCGGCTGCTAAGGCAGCGAGGTCTCCTCTGGTGGCTCCTCTCGGGGCAGGGGAGTGCAGCCGCTCCTTGCTGCCTTCCTCCTGATCTGCATCGTACTGGGGTTCCTAATGCGAGAGCACAGCTCGCTATCTGTGGCTTGAAGAATGAGTTATTGTGCCGGTAAGAATTGTTTGAAGAATTAAAATTGACCCATTTCCTTCAGGCACAGAGAAGTTAATACTCCAGAGCGTTAACATCGTAGGAGTGATTTGAGAAGTATTATTCATCAAATCCCTATGCTAATATGTATGTAGGTATAAATAAAAAGGCCTCAAAGGTTGTTTCAGTATTTATGAACCTCCTCCCCTCTTCTTCAGGGGCTTAACTTGACTGCCAAAGCTTGGTCGAGGCTTTAACTGGTTAGTTGTCTGCTTCCAAGTTTGTGGAACTGGAGGAGCAGAAAAAGGGCTGCCGCAAAAACCCGTCGCCTTCTTGACTCTCGTTGCTTGCCGTGCCCTTCTCTCGTTAAAAGCCGTCCTGTCTTAACGGGGGGAAACTGTAGCAGGAGTTCCTGTTGCGACAGCGGCGCAGTGCGAGCAGTTGCTGGCTCTGGCCCGAGCCCCGAGCCAAGGGATGCCCACGCCACCTCGCCGAGAGAGGTGCCCAGCAGCGCGGGGTAGAGTCCCCGCCGGGAAGCGTTCAGTCAGGGAGAACGTTGGGTTTTGCGCTTCTCCTCTCTTCCGAGCTGCAGCTTGGAGCTGGGGGCTGCATTCGTTGCGTTTTCACGTTGTGGAGTAAATGCGCGGAATGAAACCTTTCTTTCTCCGGGTTTTTGTATCTAGGTTGCTGCGGTTGTACTAATTTTCTGTTTTCCCTGTTTTCTTTAGGTAAGTGAATGCGTTCAGACGCGTAATCTGAATGACGATGTTCTGCGCTGGACAGCTGCCCAGCGCGGATGCTAGAGATCGTCAGCCAGGAGATGCTTCGTTAGTCAGTCTAGAAACGACGGACCGCGTGAGCGAGCCTGGTGGGGTGGGCGGCAGCCTTTCCTCTCACCTGCAAAGCGCCGAGAACCTCAGATGGCCCGTTGCCGTTTAAAAAAGAGCCATGAAAAAATGCTTCAGCAGCTTTTTTGAGTTTTTCTGGGATTCTCCCATTTGGGTGAGGAAAGGAGGACTCAAACGCTGCCTTTCCCAGCCCTAGAGTGAAAAACCCGTATGGCCTTTCCCATTTAGTGATTTTTTTTTTTTGTTTTGATTTTCCATAGTATATTTAGGAACGTTACTCTTCAAAGAGTAATTTTTAAATACAGCTTGATTCCTTGGCTGGGAGTGTTCTCCAGGTTCGTGTTGAAAGGGAGCATGAGGTAGGAGGCAGGAAGGATGTGGTTGTGGTTTTTGGTTTTTTTTGTTTTTTTGTTTTTTTTTTTTTTTAAGTAATGCTTAATCTAGAATTAAATTCAGTGGAGTGCCTGGAGAAAATGAGATCTCTCTGATCAGATTCTCTGAATACTTTTTGTCTTATCTAATAAGCAAGAAAAGCTAGTACAGGGAATTATATGCTAGGAGGGGAATTTTAATAGCAACCGATATGCAAAGGGGAAGGTATCTCAAGTGGATAAAGAATGCGGGCTGGCAAACGACAGATCATTTCCATGCTTGAAGAATGCAACTTTTTATGGCACAGACACAAAACCTGGCCTTCCCCAGCAAAGCTGGAAGAGAGTAATCGGCTCCCTTGACCTTCTGGGGTCGTGAGGATCCGTAAGTCCCTGTGTGTTGACGTGAGAGCCTCCCACCAGCAATAAAGAGGATGAAGTAGCAGCCCCCAAAACTCTCTGTAGCAGCCTCGCCTCTGATGGTGCAGCCTGCATCTGTGTAAATGAATTTATTTTGCAACTCCGCTTCCAAGTACCCGACTCCTTTAATTAAAGAGCCTCCATGGTAAAGCCAAGCATTTAAACTCAATGCGGGTCCTGTGTGACATACTTCCCACACTTCAGCCAGTTATGAGAGACGGTGCCGCATTTTAATGGCGGCGCAGTTATCGTCAGCCATCTGAAGGCAGAGGCGAATGTCCTCCTTTTACTAAGGCTTGGGCCCGGCGCAGGAAAATGTAAGCATCTTGTAGTGGGTGCCAGATGCTCTTGGTATCTTTTTGTCTAAGAGTCTGGTTCAATAACGCAGGATTTCGTTGCGGGGGCCATTCCAGGTCAGTTACTTGGTAGCCCTGTAACTAATTCCAATTAAAGCGGAAAGCTTTTTCCATTTTTTTAAAAAAGAAAATACTCAGAGCTTTACTTTACGGCAGTGAACTGCGGCTCGTGGTGTAAGCTGGGCAGGCTGGTCCAAACGTGCAGGAGACGTTCCTTATGGCAGCAATGCCCTCTTCAGCTCGGGCACCGAGGAGCTTTTTGACACCCAAAGTGCCTTTTTCAGCTGCGATGTTCCCGAGAAATGGGGCTGGTGAGCCCCAGCAGCAGGCGGTGGGCACCTGCCTTTCCCGGCGAAGCCAGGCACATGGAGAGGTCTGTCAAAGAGAAAGAAAGGAAAAAGGGGAACGGGAGCGAGATAAATTACCCTTCCAAGTAGGACCTGTTTGGTCAAAAACACGTGTGTGAGGTGTTAGAATCCCGTTTTCGAGCAGTAGCACCCTTGTCGCCGTGTTCAAGTACTGAGATGAACGCCATCGATCTAAATTCCTGATTTTGCGTTTCTTCGTGTAGCTGCTAATTATTGAATGTAACTAGCTTATTCATAATTTCTTTTCTCCTTCTGCTTGATAGCCATAATCCTGTATTTGTGCGGCTGTCATTCCCATGGTAACAGACTAGTGCCTGAAGCAGAAGATTATTAAATACAGAACAGTACATTAAAATAATGTTAAGGTTCTGACTTAGACTTTCGCATGGGGGCAAACCTCAAAAAAAGAGAACGTTTTTACAAAAAGCAATTTACTTTGCCAGTAATGTTCTCTATTCCCACAGCTATTACTGAAGAGATTTGTTTGAGTAGCAGCCCGCTCCCTCGCAGCCCATCTTCTGCTCCTCCTGCTCTGCAGAGAAATCCTAATCTTATGTTTATGTCGTCAGTCTGTTGCCATGGAAACCTTGTCACAAACGTATCGTGACCTCGCAACGGGATGGCAAGGGAGGAAAACGTGGGCTGAACGACGATATTAAAAATGATTATCAAAAGAAGGAAAACAACCCCGAGCCTTAGTAGATGTAACACAACAAAGCAGAGAAAAAGGAGATGGGGCCGTAGCGTATTTATCCGATGGCTGCTACGTGTACGGCCCCGCTCACTTCGTCTCCTAACCTTGCTTTGCAGAAACTGGACTACAAAGCCATGTTAAAGCTCGAACTTTGGTGTTTACCCCGTTGGGTTTGCAGCAGGGTCGGGTGTCCGAGGCGGCAGCGGTGCAGCCAAAGGAGGAACAGATCGTTTCCTTCAACGTGTGGTGTGCATAGCAGGACTGAGAAGCCTGGACAGTCACGCACCTCTTTACGGTGTCACACGTTTGTCTTTTTAGCGCCTGGGATCTCCTTTCTGCCGCGCGTCGTACATGGGTAAGGACGAAGTGGTAACTCCGTGGTTTTGCTGCCGCACCGTTGCCCTGTAGACAGCGAGTCCACGGTGCTCTGGAACAGCAGATTTCAAGCTCATGCTTTTTGATGCATTTAAGCAATCAGACTTTCATTAATGAAAGCTGAAGCTAAAATTTGAAAGAGGTTTAAGCAAGGATTAATAAAGGATGGGTGCTGAAGGGGTTTGATTAGCTGTCATGGAGACATCAGCTGAATAATGTGTCATGGCAATGTGATGAAATAGCAAATTCTTAGGTAGCTGGGGTATTGATCGGTGGATGTTGCAACTTACCATGCTTTCTGCTTGTTTGCGCTGATGGCCAGACTGATGCAATAAATTTCCCAAAGAGAGGAATTTCCCCCGTGAGTGCTGCTGCTCTTTCCCTTGACTCGGAGCACGTGAGAAGTGCTTTGCCGTGAGGTAAGGTGCGGGCTGCATCAGGACTGCTCGGTGCCAGGACGGGCCTTTATCTCCCTTTAGAGAAGGAAAACGTGGTGTTTGGGGGTTTGCTTTTGGTGAACGGCTTGCCTGAGGTTCCGGGAGGCCTTTCAGTACGTAGATGTGAAAGCGTCTCCAAACGCCTTCCTCTTGCGGCCGGCAAGACGGCGGCTGCTGCTGGGCTGCGTCGCCTTCCTCTGGGCACGTTCCTGAAGCAAGCGCGTCCGTTGATGCCAGGAGCACGGAAACGGTCTTCGAAGTTTGATGGACGTTTTCCTGATCCTTTTCAGAGCTGTCAGTTAAGACACGGTGCGGGGAATTTGGTATTTGTCAAATAAGCATGTCTAGCAGCATTAAGAGCAGGCCTCCAAAGGGAAGGACTGGAAGGCTGAGAAGGACCGAGGAACGCTGCGACTGATCTGTACGAGTGGAACTTGGAGCAAGTGCTTGTATTTCACTGCCTTTGAGCTCAACCGTTTCCTAAACACCGAGCCCGCAGCAAGCCAAGATGATAAAAATAGAGAACCACATACAGAAGGTTGCTGCTGCTGAAATGTTATCTCCATTTGCAGGTGCTTAAAGCAGTGAAGCCATGTAGAAAAAGTGCGATTGTCTGCGTATTTCATGTGTTTTTTAATGCAATGCTTTCTAGTCCTAATGAGATCTTTGCACAGCTTGAACTTCAACGAGCGCTAGTGGCCGTAGCCGTATCCCGATGGATATGCGCAGCTTACGTGTTGCGGGCAGCTGCGGACCTGTTCGGCACGCCCTCTGTGCGGACGCTGCGCGGGCCAGCGCCTTGCCTTGCCCCTCACGGTGGCCCGTGGGGGAAGCAGAAGGCAGGTAGGCAAGAGCCCGATGCAGAGCTGGCCAGCCTGCGGCAAGGGCAGGGCAAACTTCGCCTGCGTGAAAAACCCCCGTTGAGGGCGTTTCTTGCGGTGTGCTGGGGTGGTGCTCGCACGAATGGCGTCCCCGTGCTGTTTTATCCCTTCGTTTTTTTGCTGGGAATAAAATGAGGGGCTTGACCGATTTGTAGAGTGTGTGCTTCAGCATTCCCTTCCTCTCTTAAGCAGTTTCCCTGGCCTCTCGCTTCTAAAGAGCTTAAGCATCGTTTTCCTCTTGCAGTTGGTAATACTAGAAGAGATGAGTAAGTACAGATCTCTGTGATCCATAAACTGTAAAGTCCTGCCTGCAACTTAAACCTTTGCTTCTTTATTTGCTTTGTTACGGCTTTTCACATGTGTTAGGTTTCAACAAACACAAGTTTTCCCTCTGGAGATAGGCTTAAAAAGGAGGCCGTAAGGAAAAGTATTGTTACCAGAGCGTCTCGTCTCATGCTTAGCCTTAAGAAATATGTGACTTCAAAAGAAAAATAGCAGTAGGTCTGCTAGGTTTTTTCTACTCTTCCTTTGTTCCATTTGCAACGTGTGCTGTCTAAGTTTGTTTTAGACTACAGCCTACAGTGCCTTTACAAGACAGCTTTGTAAAATTATACTGCCGTAACGCTTCCTGCAAGGGATTTGGGTGTTTCTTCCCGTGGCTGCCGAGAGGGTCCCGCGGTTTGAAAACTTTCTGCCCTTGTTGCGGGGGCGTGCATCCGCTTTGAGGATCCTTCGCAGGTGCATCACGGGCGAGGGAGATGAGAAAGTTAGCAGAAAAACATCCTTTGAAAGTAGGGCATGCTCGCTGCTGCCGCTGTTGTGTAACTGCAGTGTTCCCTCTCCCTCCCCAGCCAGCCCTCTGCCTCCTGGGGAATTTGTGACCGAGTTCACTGCGGTTCTATATTTGGCTGATATATTGAGAAATGCATTTGCTATCAATGACTTCCTTTGATATGAAAGGAAGTAGATCTAGGGGGAGAGGAGCGCTGGCATCACAAGTACCCTTTGTCTTTACTCCTCTCGTCGGTTCGCTCCTACCCTGAGCCTGCTTGAACCTGCTGTGTCGTTCAGAAGGATCGGGATTTGAAGCTGTGAGCGTACCTTTGATCTCCTCCTCCGGGGAGGTAGCTGGAGGATGTGGGGTTGCAGTTACATAAAACATTGAGGTGCATTCCTTTTTGTGCTCTGCCCATTTGCCGTCTTTTCTGGAGCTTTTCCACTTGAAGATGGGGGGGGGGAGAAATGTGAACTGGAAAGTGATATTTTTACTTTTAACTTGACTCCTTTTCTGCCTTGTGTCCAAAAATGTGACGGCGCTTTAAAATGACGCAGTAACTACCTTTTAAGGATCCAGTCCCATTAGTGGAATTCACGGTTGCAACCTCTGAATAGAAAACCTGTTCAGGAGTTGGTCGCTGAACCCGAGGCCCCAGAGGTGGGCTCTTGGAGGCGATGGGCTTAGCGCAGCTGCCGGAATAATGTCACTGCCGTGGCAGCCCGTGGGTTGAGCACCTATCAACAAACGATCTTCAAATGTCTTCTCTGCCTCCCTTTTTGGTTCTTGCCAGTGTGCTAACCCCTGGGCTCCAGAGCTCCCTTGCTTTTCCTGGAGCAGTGAGGCAGGGCTCCCCATGGAGCGCTGGGGACACGGGGACGCCACGCCGGTGGCCGCAGAAGGTGGATGGGTGGCGGAGGGTGATCAATGAGCGAGGTGTGTTATGACTTACCGGGTACAAGAAATCCGATATGCGCTGCTGCGCTGGGCTGGCCGCCTATGATTTCTTTCTGAACATCAGGAAGGTTGGTGGCTCTGTGTGAAGAAGGCTTTTTGAACTGTATCTTGATCCAGATTTGTGTCTGGGCTGGATTCCTAAGGCTCTTACGACGGAAACATACAGGGAATGGCCGACAACGGCGATGAATCGTTGCGTGCCAATCTTGTTTTAAGTAGGGGTATGTCAGCTGCTTGCTGGTGTGCGTCCACGCGGTTCCTGACATCTGACTTTGGAAGCTGCATTTCAAACTCGCGAGTCTGGCAGAAGCCAGTGGTCAACTCGCCTTTGAAGGGCGTCGAGGAGGCTCGGCGTTTCGCGGGGAGCTGTGTTTCGGCACACGCCGCTTAACTTGCAGTCCTTTGTAATCCCTCTGCTGATACAGACTGTGAACGCAGCGAAGAAACGGTGAAACGCGAGGCTGCAGTAAAGGCCGTGTACTTCTGAAAAGGAATGAGAATTAAATGGAAAATGTCTTATTTTTGTTCGTTTTGATGAATTCTCTGAATTGTATGTCTAATTGTGCTCCATTATTGCAGCCCGGTGCAGATAGCTTAATAGTTTCTAGGCAGTGATGTGCATTGATTTCTTTCGTAGGCTTTGAGACAATAGTCCATTTATAAAGAACGACTGACTTTGGTTTACTGTCAATTGTGGGGGGTTTCACATTTCTGCTGCTGTATTATTGGCAGCCTTTAAATTGATTCAGTTTGAAAACTGAGTGAGAAATTAGTGTGTTCTCGTGTGGACGTGTTTCAACTAAATTCTTAAATGAAGTGGTTGACTCTTCTATCTGAATTAAACCGATAGAAAAGCTATAATTAACTATTTCATTGACTGGGGAGAAGCTGCAAAAATTGATGTAAGGCATTGACCTCATAGATTTTTCTTCCCTGTACTATGGAAGCGAGGATGAGGGAAGGGGGATGAGAGATGAAGATGCTGCGTCTACTTTGTTCCCAGAAATAGAGGTTTTAATTTTACTCTTGCAGTGCTCTCTTGCTTCATTTCTCCTTCCCCTCGGACACGTTTTCCAGCAGTTCCCGGTGCTTGCGGGTGCAACGATCCTTGCCGCTTGGCGGCGTGTCACTCACCCTCATAAAGAGGTGCCTTTGGATGTCCCAGGGGCGCGGGCTCCTTGCGAGACCTTGCAGTGCATTGACAATACGGAACGCGATTTTAATTGCGGCTCCGAGGGATTGGGCATAAAAGGGTTTCTTTCCTTTCGCGGGAAAGACGCATAGCTGCTTCAGCCTTCCCCGCCTCTGCCCAAAGTGCAGGGCTTTGTACTCTACCGGGGTTTAGGCTGCCTACCGCAGCCTGACTTAACCTAGCTGTGCTCTCTTGCTAGTCCTTGTCGGCTTTTCTTTAAGAGAAGAGACAAAGCAAGCACTGCAGCACAGCCTTTGCTTTGGATATTTGTCTTACAAAACACATGTGCCGCTTATGTTTTGACATAATCAACTCTTCCGGGAAGGTTCCAGCAAGTCTCAAATACTAGCGAAGGTTGCTTCGTTTAGGTCTCTGGGACGCTAGCCGATGTCCTGCACCCCTGTTAGGCTAGGGTTCAGTGGCTGCTCTGCTGCCAGACAGGTTTGGGGTGGATGGGTGGACGCTTCCTTGGCACAGCCGCCCAGTCCTGGTAAAACGCTGCAGAAGGCATCGCGTGAACGTCTTGCGTTCTTGGGAGCTCCCGGATGGAGAGCGGCACGCGGTAAATGCTTGGTAAGAGTCCGTGGCAGCAGCCGTTGCAGCCCAGCTCTACGGGGGTGCCTACCCCGTCTTGCAGATACAGAGGTTGGGAAGCACTTTGGTGAAAAATTGAAGTTGAGGAGCTTGCGGCAGAAGCCAGTCATCCAGTTCTCGCGTGTTTCGGCCTCACGTCCGTCCTTCAAAAGAAAGGCGGCGATGCTGGCTGGGCTGCGGAGCGCAGGGCGGCAGCCCCGTGCCCGCTGCCTGATGCTGTGTATCGGGCACCAGCAGCCACAGTTGACGCTTCGTGTTCTCCAGCGTGATGGGGTCTGTGATCTCAGTGCTTTGGGCACAGGGGTGTGCTTGGTATTAACCCGTGATTGTGTAGGAAATCCCTGGGATTCGGAGCACTGCCAGCTGTTTATTCCAGAAGATGATGTCATTGTGGTCCAAATAGCAGGCGGTTTTCTTTGCTTTTTTTTTGCGTGCAAAATAACACACGCTTTTTGAAAGCTGGGAGTATGTGGGTCTGTATAACGCTACGAACCGAGAAGTGCAGGATTGCATTTCCTTAGTGGTATGTGCTGCAATACTCAGAGCCCCTTGGAGATGGGGAAATACATGCTTCTTATCAAGAATATAAAATACAAAATTATATTAGGCATATAAAAGTGCACTTCTTGGCGCTGTGTGGCATCAGTGATTACGGTTTTTTTGTTCAGATGTAATGCCTTTTTACTATCCCAAGTTTGCATCTAAATACGTAGAACAATGTTGTTAACTTCATACTTAAGATTTCATTAGGAATTGCTTGGGACTTTGCAGGGACATTGTATTTTGTTACAAGGTGGGTGCAGGAGGTGCGTTTCCATTTGCCTGATTTGAGAAGTAAACAGAGAATGCATCTTTTTTTTTTTTAAGTTGGATAAGCCAGCCCAACATACCTCGATGCTGAGGATGTGCTGAAGGTCCTTCACTGGGATGAAAGCTACTGCCAGTACTGAGTGGGCGGCCTGGGGGAGCAGTGGGTTTAGTTCCGCAGCTTGGAATTTGTGCAAGTCTCGTATGACACTGTGGGTCTGTCGAGAGTGTTCACGTATCCCTGTCTTATATGTGGCAGCTCCTTTAACCTTATCTATTTTTAATCGTACTATACTGTAGTAAGTACACCCGATAGCTGGCTTGCTAGGAGAGGCTAAAATCACTGCGACCGTGGGTTTTCTGTAAGGTTTCTGAGAACAATCCTGGGACGCGTTTAAGGCACGCTGTTAAAAGAAGGTGAGCTATCCATCAAACGCACAAACTTGGATTTGAGTCTTCTATTTAGATTAAGCACATTAAGAAAGATGGCTGGTAAACGTATTTCAGCAGCATTGTCCCCAAACTAGAATGGAATGTAAAGACTCTTGAAGAAGGATTCAATTACGTGGGCAAATAACTTGAACAAGAACTGGATAAAAAGGGAGCTCGTAGGGCAGTGGGATACCGGTTGTGGACTTACATAGTTTCCAGGTAAAAACATCGTTTTCGTGAAACCCTCCCATTCACATAGCATCCCTACAAGCTGCTTGCTTGTTCGGTGTGTTTTACGGAGATGTACCTGTAAGTTACTTGGGCTGGTTTACGCTACTTCAAGTGTCTATGTATGCAACAGTTCATGCATATGGCATGCCTAATTAAGACTCGTACGAAACTTGAGAATTTTGTTTGAAGGTCTGTTTGTTGGGAACGGCTGCTGTGCTGGTGCCCTTTGGGTGATGTCCCAGCATCTGCCATGTCTGGTGGAGAAATGCAGCTCTTGTGGTCGGAGGGTGGCGGAGCGGGAATGTGCGTCCTGCGCGGCTTTGCTCGCACTGTACCCGAGGCCTTCTGGTGTTCGCTGACATAGACGGGCAAATGCAGCACCAAATAGTCTGGATTGCAGGCAGATATTTCCGGTGCTTGCTTTTGCTTAAAACAACAAAAACATGTGCCTGTTTAAAGCTAACTCCTCTTGTTCTTTTGTCTTTGAATATTCCCTCTTCCTAAAGCCAAGATTATGTCAACAGTGGGGAAGCTGCCGTAACTGGTGACTGGAAGGTGGTGTTGGCATTCAGCATCTTACGTACATAAAATGAGGAGAGCTGGAAACCTGACTAAGCTCTTGGATAATCTCAGTATTTGCTCGGGGGATGTATTTCTGAAATGCTTTAACGCAACCAGAATGGGGAGGGTGGTTTTGCTGGTTATGCCCAGGAAGCATCAAAAGAAAGAAATGAGTCGTATTCTCGATGTGTAGAGGATGTGCTTTAAGAGGTAAAGGTGGGAGAAGCAGCTGTGTTATGTTGCTTGCTTTTAAAATTAATTAGCACCTAAGACAAATGTTAACAAGAAACTGTACGTTCTGCCACAATATAAGGTTCAGGGGCAGCGAGAGCAGAACTTGCCAGCATTGGTGTTGTAAACTCCCTTTCCTACAGCTTTAGGTTAGGAGTGCAGTGATAGCTAGCGCTTGCCGGTGAGATGCTTTCGTACTCTTGATGTAACCACAGTAGCTGAAACTTTGTCCTTTTCCTCCTGGTCTAGCACTTGGCAATTGAGGAACCCATATGATGCTTGTACTTTGATCTCTGCCTGTTTCTAAAATCTCTAATGTTGCTGTGATTGGGAGAAGGGAAGGTATTGCTTAGACCAAAAGCTAGGATGGCGTTTCGCTGTCAGGACAGTGTTTTGAATGGTTGCGTTTGTTCGTTTTACTCTGCGTGTGCCAAATTTGCAGAAGAAATAACCCCCCAGTCCTCCTCAGGTGGAACTCCCACCTTCAAAAGAGTCGATTTCTCCACTGATGCACCCCAAGGAGGAGGGGATTATAGTGCAGTGAGGGGTTAATATGTTTTTCTTCTCAGTTGTGGTCATTTTAATTGAAGAGAAGTTATTTTTCTTTCCAAATTCCTGTTGCCGTTCTCTGCGTTCAGTTATTTTGTCCTCATCTGGACAGATATGAAAAGCCAGGTGACAATCCTAATCTCATCCAGCATTCAATACTGGGCTAAATTAAATAAGATGCAGGCAAATGGGTTAAGTAGCTGGTGTGGCTATGATTTGTTCCCCAAGATATCTGTAGGTTGTATTGTGCTTAGGTTCTCTCTCCAGTGCGAATACCATATATTGGTTCAAGAACCATAGAAGAAGAGGCCCCGCTAGTGATTCTTGAGACTCCTGAGGGCCTTCTGTGGCATCCTTTCTCTTTTCACTTGGCTGTTTAACAAAAAAACACCACCAAAACCAAAAAATACCCAAAGCCACACTCACTTACCTGAGATTTCTCCCCTTCCGGAACTTCTCTGGATGCACTGCCTCCATCAGATATCTTGTCTGTATGTCCTTCTGTCTTTCTATACACGTGCCTAATTTGGTAGGTTTTGTGCAAGGTGGTGTTTTTTCCCTCCAGAGGTGGTGGTTTGTGTTTAATTTCCTGATAGCGTTGAATGACCTATGAGCCAAACATCCAGCAGAGCTGTGTTTGTGTTTCAAGAAACCTTCCCTTGTTCCTTTGGGTCGTGGAGATTTCCCAAGGCAGCAACAGGAGCAGAATATCTTTTAAGCAAAAAGGTTTAATCCAGCGGCATGAATTTTCCATATCAGTTTTTCCAACCCCATCTTTGGTGGTTGTTACTCTGCAAGTCACGGAATCATTGAGGTTGGGAGGGACCTCTCGAAACCCAGTCCCACAGCTTGAGGCAGACTTTTTTAGCCTCAATAGAGAGAAGTCAGTTGATTCGGTAGCAGTAGGAACTAGTGAAAGTCTTTCTGCATTTTCTTTGTCTGTGCTTTGTCAACCATTCCGATTTTCTTTCTCTCTGCAGGTTCGCTGGCCAACCAATGTTGAAGATGTTTTTTCCCTTTGCTGCCCAAACCTTTCTATTTAATACCGTTCCCGGTGTGATTTGGGTGTGTTTGAGTGTGTGCGGCACTTCTGCTGGGGGGGCACAGTCACCGTGCTGTGAGCCGGGTCCCAAGGCTTCCCTTTGGGCTCTTGGAGGTGGTAGAGAAAGTTGTGTAGGTCAGCTTGGAATCATCATGCTTGCAAGGAAAAAAATTGAAACTGACTTCAAAGGACAACTCTGACACGGTCAATTAATAATTAAAACAGTTTTTTAATGAGCTATGCAATTACCTGTGTGTCCCTGGAGATGATAGTTTATGGTGTTATTGCTCGGTGCCCTTTCTTTAGTCATGGCAGACGACATCTGTAATTTAAAGCAGGCTAGACATTAAAGTGACAGAACTTTCATTAACCTTGTCTAAAGTTTGTTAATGACAAATGTCTCAAAAAAAAAAAGCTATTGTCAAAACACCAGCTTAGCAAAAAGAGAAGCCTCTAATCCTACAGCTTGGGGGGTTTCTTTCCTTCTAATAAGCGTGCATGAGTCCCCCTGATGTCCCGAGGGTATCGGGGTATTGAGGAGGCGCTTGTTTCCCTCCCCGTTCCAAAATCTTTGAATCGAGCGTCTCCGTATTTGGGGCACAGCGGCGGTCACGTGGATGTACTCCCGGCACATTTTTGGCTTGAGTTTTGTACTCAAGCAGCTGTAATTAGTTCAAGCGTAGAACGTGACATGTAGTTGCAGCTTTGAATTTGGTTTATTGAATTTAAAAACGTGGTCTTCTGCACGCAGCCAAAAGACCCTTTCAGAAGCAGGGTGATGGGAGAGGGTTGGAGGTCCAGACCCCCAGGCTCGGCGATAAGCCTGACTGCTGCTGGTCCTGCTCAAGTTTCTGCTTCTCTTTCCCAGCTGTGAAAGGCCTAACTCGCTGCCTGCTCCTAGCCCCAGCTTCTCATAGGGGTTTTCTCTCCCCATGGTACGTGCGGAGCAGAGATGCCAGCGCGTTGTTGGTCCGAACCTCTGAGTTCGCTGGCGTACGATGTGGAGGCTGCCTGCCAAGCCCGGCCGACAGCTTGCTTGCTGTGCGGAAGAGCGTGTTCGTTTTTACTCTCTTTGCCACTTTGATTCCCCACTTTTGTGGCTTTTGGGGCTGGAGCCTGCGCGGGAAGGAGAGGCAGGGTGCAGGAATGGCGCAGTTTTGTCTAGGCGTCTGTCGGGCACCCTGGCTGAGAGCATTTGGATGCTTCCCTAAATACCTTCTTAAAATATATTGGTAAATCTGACAACCTTAACTCCTCAAATGCGAGTTCTCTGACGCAGTGCTTCCCATTTGAGGCACTGAGAAGTTAATTCAGTTTCCACTGGAGTCTAGATTAAAGACAGAAATTATCTGCTTGAATCATGAGTAACTTTATAGGAAAGGGATCAGCCACGGGGAAGGCTGGTGGGGAGAGATGCATTAGTGAGGAGATTGCTTTGAAAAGGATAAGTCAGATCTTAACATCTCAGTATTGAATGTCGGGCCGCTTGGAAATGGAATTTTTGCCGCTCCACGTCAGTGAAGATACTACAGAAAAAAAAACCAACATTTTTTTTGGTGTTCTCGTAGTCTCCAATGTGGAACAGGTAGAAAGTGGCTTGTTAAACTATTTCTTACCTTCAGATGAACTTCGAAGAGTTTATAGCGGCACACCACGGCCTCGGACTTCGTTAAACGGGATTAATTTTTGCTTCCAATCCTGAGAGACTTAAAGGCCTATTAATATTGACTGCAGTATTGAGGAAGCATCTTTCATGCAGAACACCTCTACTTCTAACACATTTCAGGATTGTGAGACCTCTGTTTCATCTGCCAGAAAGAAATGGCGTTTCCCTTTTCAAATTAGCAATAAGGAATGTAAATGTCTGTGTAAGGGTAGCAATGTATTTCATGCCTTTGGTTGTTGTGGCAAATTGGATTCAAAAAACTTGCTTCTGCAAGAGGGTTTTATTTGCCCTGAAGAAAGGATTTGCTATACTTGCTGGGGCCCTCCGCTGTTAAAATAAGTGCGCGTGTGTATACGTGTGTATATGTATAGGTGTGTTTGGGTATATGGATGGAGGGCGCGTGTGCAAGCGTTTGCTTGTTGTTACGTCTCAGCTTTGTCAGGATTTGAGACGCAGGTTGCTGGAACAGGAGTCGTCCCTCATTCCAGTTTCTTCTGTGGATCTTCTCCGTGTAGATTGCCAGTTGGCCTTTCATTGGCGTGAGATCGATTATAGAATCGAATTTGGGAAGGGAATAGACCATCCTGGTACTAATAAAGCTGTTCTAACAGATGCAGACTCTTCTTTCCATATTCCCTTCAATTTGGCTGTGAACAATTGTCCAATTGACAAAGCAAACTTCCCAGAGGACGGGCAGTCTCTTAGGAGATGTTTACCGTGTGGCTTTTTACTAATTTCATTGTTTGCGGTGCTTTTACTATTTGTTCACAAATCCTGAAGCTCTAATGCGATCTACGGAAACCGAAGGATTGCCGTAGAAGCGCGGGTTGCTCCTGTAAACCTCTACTACTTAATAAAGACAAGACAAAACAAAAGAGATCCTATGGATTACTGTCATCGAAATGCAGAGTAAAAGGGCAGAGGGGATGCTCCGGGCAGCATCATTATTAGTAGATTTTGGAGGCAGCTTAGGTTATTTACAGCCGTGTACGTGTGTCTGGTGATCCCAGAAGCGCTGCCGAAAGCCTCTGTGCACCTAAGAGGTGAAACGCTGTTTCCCTCGCGGCAGGTCTGACCTTCCTCGCTGTGAGGGTAGTGAACCTTTGTGGTTATTAGTCAATTCAGCTGGTAACGGAGGTGCTGAAAAGAGATTGGGAATAGCTATTATGTATGTTTATCTAAGTAAGACATAATGCGTATTCCCTGGATAAATGTATTGTGTTGCCAAATTTTTGTCTACAAATTGCTAAAACCGGTTATGCAAGCACGTTTGCGAATGCATATGACTCTGGGGAACGTGCTTTTGTATAAAATAGCCCATTAATTTGAACAAAATGTTTTAAATACTTCTAGATGATTTATTTCTAAAAGCTTAGTTGCTCTGATGTAACAATCGGCGGATGTGCTGATGCTTGTTCTTGCGTATGGTAGATGGGCTTGAGCGGAGTCTCAGCGTGCACTGACGTTGAGATTCTGTATAATGTCGGTCTCCTGGAGTAGAGATATGGAGCCGAGTTGTAAGAACGCTCAGCAGCAGGCCTTCTAGTGCGTTTAATTGCTGATTTGCTAGCGATGTGCAAAAAAAAAATATGTCAGAGAACGTACGTCGCTCGATAGTTTGAATTACTCAGCCTGTTTGTATAAGCTAATAAAGGAAAGCGCAATATGCAAACGCGCATGCTCTTAGGCTCGAGCGCAGCCCAGAGAGCTTAGCTGTGTTCTGGCACTCCTTAGAGGTTTGTCAAAATCAGTTGGCTTTCCGCGCGGGTGAGTTACTACTTGGTGGTTTTGAAGTTAGAAGGTGCGTAAGGTGGGAAATCCGCTGGCTACTCGACGATCGCTCCCAACCTCCAGTTTGAACTAAAACTGGGTGAATGGTGTACTGAGCTGGAAGATGAGGTTTTGCTCTCTGCAAGTCGCCTACTCCCTGCCCTTGTTGCCTGGGCCGGGATCAAGTATACCCAATCCATTCCTGACAGGCAGTCATCAACTCTTTTAAAAACAGCCGTGACAGCCTTAAGCAATCTCTTTCAGCGTTTAGCTCCTTTACACTTGCACAAGCCTTCGGTGCTGTGGTTTAACCTGTTGCAGCTTGCCGCGTCGGTAGCGTATGTGCAGAACCATGTATTTTCTTTCCCTTCGCAGCTGCCTCTTAGGTGTTTGAAGGGCGTTGTCTTTTCAGCGCCCTCTCCAGCGTGAGCAAGCTCGGTTTGCTTAGTCTTTCAGCATGGGTTGTGTCTTTCCAGAGAGCGCGTGACTGCAGCGAACCAAGCCGAGGCACTGGTCCAGCTGAAGATAGGCACTGGTTTTCGACAGCTCTTGCCGGGTTGATTTTCAGCCTGCGATGCCGATTTGCCGTCGGGTCCCACCAGCGCTAGTGCCAAGGCACGAGCAGGAGAGACGGGTGACCCTTTCTCGCTGCTCTAGCTGATCTCTCGACCTGTGGGTAAAGTCAGAATGGCTGTTCCAGGACTCCTTGATTAACGAAGATAACTTAATATGAGGGGGGTGAAGAAGTGGCTGGTATGGCTTGGCTTTGCTTGGCAGGGTGGTGGGTTGCTCACCAGCTGTCTCCTTTTAATTGCAGCTGGCTATTGCATGGTTTTATTGCAGACGGTTCAGCCTTTGCCAGTCTTTGAAGAAGGCTAAAATAAGAACAAATTTGGTTTTGAAGGTAGCGAAATAACTGGTGCGTAGCTAACTTGTGATTATTGCTGCTCTTGGTGTTTTATAACCACAAAAATATCAAATGCTGTACAGTTGAAGACTTATGATGTTGGGGGGAAGCAAGGTTAAATAGCATCTCACACCTTTCACTTCACATCTCATTATTCATTGCTAATAGAAGCCTAGACCATCTGTCTCCGCATAGAACATTTGGATGCGACAGGCATAGGAGATGTTACAAAACTTTCTCTCCGAGATGTTTATTTCTGGCGTGTTCTGCTCTGGGCGTCCCTCTGCCTCCTGCAGCTCCCCGGCTCTTCTTACAGGCTCAGCACTTGGGATGCCGTGGCTTCACTGGACCCTTTTCGGGCTATCGAGAGCCCCCAACGTTGCTTCCTTTCCTCTTAAATTCTGTTGACTCGTAAACAACTTCCCAGAAAGCCCTATGAATTTTTGCCACGTGTTAGAAACGTAAGTTCGGCAACGAAATCGGTATTTTCACCGGTATCGGGCAGATAGTGTGGTTTTGCCACATGAAGGCATCTCAACCTTTGGTGCTGGGTGGCTGCCCGAGGCTTTGGGAGAGGAAACGGAACATCCTGTCAAGATTGCAGCAGCGTCGCGATCGTTAACCCTCGTTAAGAATTTGCTGCAGTTCCTGCTCTTGTTCCAGCCTCTGCCTTTCGGTCTGCGGGTACCATGTTGTCTGGATGCCCGTATCAGCTGCACCGAGGAGATGGGGCCAAAGGGCGTTTTCCTCTTGCCGGAGGAAAGTACAGCACGAATGCTGCATGCAGCACTCCTGAGGATGCCACCTTTGTTTTCCTGCGGTTTTGCTGTGGAAATACTTAGAATATCAAACACCCATCTTCCCTGGAGGGAAAGAAATGCTATGGGATTTTTTCATTCTTTTATGTTTTCTTACTGCAGGGGTGAGGAAAAAATATCTGCTTGTTTCCATCAGTTAAATTGATGCTTGTAAAAGATTTAACAAATATCTTCTTTCCGTATGTTTATAAGGCTTGCGAATTTAAGCACTAATCGGAAAACAAAACACGAAGGGTCACGCTGAGTAAGAAGTCCCTTCTGTCCAGGTTTCAGTATTCTCGGTGGTCGTGGTGCAACTCAGTTATTTTGTCAGTTTGCAGCTCATTTCCCCGCTCCTCTCCCAAGGAGAAAATAAAAAGGAGCAAAGTCGACTCTTTTTCGTGGCTGCGTAATAACTGCAACATCTGATTTTGGGCTCCTTGCCTTAAGAAGCAAAACCACCGAAGCAGAGTCCTGCTGAAAGCAGCGAGGGCATACGAATGGTAAATGAGCGGGCTCCGGCTGTTGTGCACGGCATCACGAGGAGCACGGGTGGGTACCCGCATCGCAGAGTGGAGCTGCTGGAACGGAGCACGTCTTCTGCGGTAAGACCCGCTGAGCAGCCTGCAGCCGGGAGCGAGAACTGAGCCGTACCATCTGAATCCATGTCTCTGTGTGTCTCGACGTGAGCAGTTGTTACGAAGGACAGGGGTCAGTTTAAATGCTGAATAATTTAAGGTGCGGCTGGCGAAGCGCTGAGTCTGGCTGCTTAAGTAAGAGATGATGGATTCCCGCAGAATCTCCTCTTCTCACTTTTTGAAGGCATTTTAGGGAGACAGCCTTCCTAAGGGGATTGAGGTCATCGCTCTTTCCTTTTTAAGACCTGGTGAATTGCCTCTCGGACGCTTTATCTTAGGAGTGACACGGCGTTCAGTCAAGGGGTTCTGCTGACAGCATGAACCACACGAGCACGGTTCAGTTTGTGAACGTCAGCAGAATCTGAGATTGAAATACCACCATAGCGTTGATGATTTAGTCGTGGAACGTAAAGAATTTTCAACCGTAACTGCATTGGGTTTTGAAGTATTTTTATCCTCTGCAGAGCTTTAACGTAGATGGCAATGGGATATCCGTATTCATTTTCTAGGATTTCTTCCGGAAGATATTTTTTCCTATTTTTGCCAGTCTGATGTTGTTCGTATTCAGTTTTTCTGCTATCAATAACTGTAGAAACAGTCCAAGCAGAGTGTGCAGAAAGTGCTTTGTCTGTGCTTTACTCCTCCAGTATTTATTGGCTCACGCTATGATTGTTTTTCTGTGTCCCCGTTAAAGATACCGCTTTGAAAGATACTATCCCAAGATGCAAAATCTGCAGTTTTCTTCTACTGATGAATTTGTAGGAGAACAACTGTTTTTATTACAGGTAGCTGATGTGAAAATTATTCCTTTGGAAGCTGAAGATCAAGGAACGTCGCATATTTTCTTAAATTTATGAAAGGTAGCGCTCAGATATGTGATGAAACAATGGCAATATTTCCTCTGAGGTAACATACGCAATCGGCGCCGTTTGTTGCAGGCTCAGTAAGACCAACTACACTGCAAAGCTGGGCTCGTAGTACGCTGTCCTCATTGCTGCTAAATTCCCTGTGAGCATTGCCTGGACTTCTAGAGCACCTCTCGATCCCTTGCTCTGCAGGAGGCCGAGCCGCTGCGTCATTTCTCTCCCGGCGTGTTACAGG
This sequence comes from Morus bassanus, assembly GCA_031468815.1. NCBI lineage: Eukaryota > Metazoa > Chordata > Aves > Suliformes > Sulidae > Morus > Morus bassanus. Next base: position 8,572,118 of record CM062588.1, read on the forward strand.
GAAAGCGTACAACCCCCTCCTCACCACGGGAGGATTTGTGGGAAGAGGCGAGAGAGGAGCCCGCAGCGAGGATGCGGTCGGCATCCGGCTGGCTGCGGTCGGCACCTCTACGAGGTGTCTGAACACGAGCCCCGGTCCCCGTAGCGGCCACGAACCCACCCCGATGGTGAAATGCTGCCCGCAGGCTTACGTGAATGAGAGAGAGGGGTTAGGCGTGAAGAGAGAAGGGAGAGGCTGTGCCAACCCAGTGTTGAAAATAAAACGTTTGGGCCCTCGTGGGAACAGTGGCTGCAGTCTTCTACTTGCAAAAGTAGGTGCGCTAGGTGTAAGGTGCATTCCTTTCTGACCTCTTAAAAATGCGTCAGTTTTGCAACCTGCCGAGCTGTTCCTGCAGGTTGGAACGGGCAGAGATTGAAGAAAATGGGATTGAAATTGCCGGTCTGAGAAGCCGCTTATTGTAGGTGGCTCCTCTTGGTGCTCTTACCCTGGACTTTTCACGAACGGGAGAGAAACCCGCGTTGTACTTCTCAAACAATGACTGTGTCAGCGTAAGCATCTTTCCTAGATAAGCCTTTCCTAATAAACCCAGCAGCACTATGTTGCCGACCTGCAATTCTGGATGAGAATCGACTGAGATGAATCATTTCTCCAGAGGTTCTGCAGACCATGGCCTTAGTCCGCGCAGCAGAGAACGACTCTGTTCATGTGGGCGGCAGGAGGATGTCCCATCGATTTGGGAAGGGGTCGCTCCGGAGGAGGATATTGAGGAGGATTATGAGATCGGATGAAGTTCCAGAGTAGGCTTTCAGGTGGGATTTGAAGTTCTAGAACAATTTAAGTTGGTTATACTCAGAAAAGCTGGTAGGAGAGAGAAGTTTTAATAGGACAAGAAACAAGTTGCTTAACTTGCCATCTGCAATGAATCTCTATTGGCAATACATGCCTTTGAGCAGTATATTTGGCCACTGAGCTGGAAAATTGTTATCATTTGTGGAAAGGGTATTTTTAGTCAGTAACATCTGTGGAACCCCATTTCCTCAAACTTTCGCTATCTTTTGACAAGTCAGCCAGATGTGACTCACTTGAGCATATTGGACGGGGAGGAAAAACCAAAGTGTTGTGTTTACCAGAAATGCAAACATGACCTTTATCGGCTGAAGGCAGCCTTTATTCCCGTCCCATGGAAGAGGCAATAAGAAAAGATTGATTTTCATCATCTGTAGTAAACATCCTTACAGTTTAGTATTTTGCTGTAATGCTCTTGCGGAAGTCACGTTGAACAGACTTATGTGAAAATGCAATTTTCTCTCTCCTGCTTTCAAAACTGCCAGGGAAGGTGGCTGACGGCTACATTCCTGCTCTCACCCTGTGCATCGCCTCCTGTAGCGAGGCTTGCTTGAGCCACGGTTTTGGCTCTGCCTTGGGAAGCTTTTCCCACCTTGGCGATGGGTCTCACCTTTCCTGCAGCGTCGGCCCTGGGAGCAGAGCGTTTCTGCTCGACTTGGAGTCGCCAAGAGCCCCTTGCTTAAATGAGACGTGAGGCTTGGTTTTCTCTCTGCGTCACGGATGACTTGCTACGGAGAGTCTCCTCTCCTTGCAAGGTAACTAGCGAGGAAGCTGTTGAGCGTTCCTGGCTTTTTATGAACGATGAACGCGTCTCCTCTTCGCCGAAGCTGTTTGGGTGCCTCCCGTTTGGAGATGGTCGCGGTTTCAGAGCTGCGTTAGCGTCGTTTGCCAAAGCTGGCGCTCGGCTCGGGACCTGCGGCTCCTCAGCTCCAAGCCCTTCACGGCGCGGACAGCCACGTAGCTGCGTGGCGCGGCCAGGGCCCTGCTGCCGTCGCGCGTCTTCTGCGTGGGAGGACGTCGGCTTGCGTTGGCACGGCTTGCAGCTTGGGGTGCCACCGCGTAGGAGTGGGACCTCGACTGGAGGTCTCAGAAACAGGTCTGGCTTAAAATCGGTTGCTAACTGTTATAATCATAAGCACATTTGGTTAAGTAACTTAAAATTTGGTAGCGTAAGTTAACTTATAGCCATATATTAACCCCATGCTTCCTGCCCTTGTGCGGGCGCCCAAAGAGGAGAATGGACCCCAAAGCTTGTGGCGGCTCTTTGAGAATGTCTGGCACAGTTCTTGTAGTCCTAGTATGGCCTTTGAACCATTGCAGGCTGAAGCGGGTTAACCACAGCAGGCTACACGAACAAAACGGTGCCTTTTCCTGCATGGAAGAACTTGCTGAATTAGGGGCATCTTACTCTTTAACACAGCTTAGTCAAGGCAAAAAGCCCCATGAAAATATTACCTGCCAGGCTTCAGCTGGGCTGTTAGAACAGGAGTCAGGCCTTGACATTTGATGTCTCTGAGACAGGTTTTGGCTTAAATTCAGTTGTTTACTACTGCAGTCAGGAGCAGATTTGTTAGACAGGGCTAATTATATGTGCATGTTCCAAAATCATTTGGAAACTGTAACATTTGTTGCTTTTCAAACACTTTAAAATATGCAAATATTTCATACAGTGAAGAGGACTGATTTTTGCAGGAATCGACAAACGGCGTTGGAGCAAAACGTGATTTTAGAGGCGGCCCAAAATGAATCCCTTAGATCCCCTGAAAAGAGAGGGGAGGAGGACGGGGAGGGTTTGCTGTTTGCTGCAAATATGTGTAATCCCAGATGAAAACTGAGCAGGTGGAGCATTTGTTTACTCTCCTCCGCGGGAATTTGTTAAACAAGTAGTGGGAAGGCTACCAAGGAATGCTTCCAACTGCAGATGAACTGACGTGCGGTGGCGTTTCTCAGGGTAGTCTGGCCGCTTTGCGGTGCCGTGCATCAGCTGCAAGGGGCTCGCGCCATCCGACCCCTGCACGGGGCCAAAGCCACCTTTAGCGGTGCCTACAAGCTCTAACATCTCACACTGAAATTCCTCAAATCGCAGTATTTGAAATGTTTGTGGGTTTCTGATTACCAAGCGTTTTAACTCCTGCTGCGTGAACGTTGCGTGTGTTCGGTGGAACCACAGTTGGCTTCTCTAGTAAGCGGGAGCACGCAGCCTGGCTTTCTCGTCTCCCGTGTCTCGTACGGTTCTATGGGAAGCCTGTGGATTTGGGGCTTTTGAATGTTTTGCTGAAGGTCCAACCTCCCCGAGCCACGTGGCCAGCAAAGGCTCGGATTTTGGATCACAGGTGCTGCGATCCGAAAGCGTTTCCTTCAGGGCAGAAGGCGTCGCAGGAGAAGACCGTGGGTACGGTCGGAGTCACCGATGCCGTGTGTATTTCAAGTCCGGACAATTTCTTTAAAAGCCTGCTTATTTTGTTTGTTTCTTTGCTGGAAACCATGTCTATCTGCCAGCCTTTCCGAAATGTCATGATGTAATTATTTTAACAGGCAGTCTGTGCTCCTTTGTTTGGGGGATATTAACCTTTCTGAACAAAAGAAATGTTAATATACATTGGAGACGCAGCTAATGGGATTTCATTTTTCTTATTAGAACAGACCCGGGTTCTCTTTTTAAATTATTGTAAAAGAATTCAGCAAGTCAAGTAATTGCCTTCAGCTAATCCATGATAGCAAATTTGAACGTGAATATCCAGATCATTCTGTATGGACTGGGAAAAGTAATGCGATTTCTTGTTTTTTATTTGCTTTGGCTAAACACTGTTGAAGGATGATATAAATTCATTGAATTTGGAACAAAGAAAATGCTAATTATTAATGGGCTAAGTTCTGATATGCTCTAAAACGCACTGTTTAATTTGCAAAGCCTGTTGTCGCCTATTTATATTTCGCTGCATATTGACTCAGAGTTTGTATTTGTATTGGTTTCGGTGTCTCTCCCTGATAGCCTTGAAATGTCAGCTGCGTTTATGGGCTTTTCCCTCTGGAGTGGAGGCGCTCGGAGATCAGGTGAGTGGCTCCCAACTTCAGGAGGATACGGCTATTTTTGGTTCCTCGGGCACCACGAGTCAGCATCTGGGGAGGCGCCTGTTGCCTCCGAAGTCGGGAAATGGAGATTCCGGCCAAGCGCACGGTGCGAGTTGTATTTGTGCACGTTTGCACGGTATTTTATAGAGCTTGGCTCAAGCTGAGTGTATTAATTAAAAGTTTATATACGGGCAATCTATACTTAAGCTGTTTGCTGCTTACCAAACAGCCGTTTGGCTTGCAGTGTTATTTTTGGTGCAAACGCTATTGCTTTTATGAGCTGATGCTGCGTTTAAAGTCACCCTTCCTTCCCCGTAGTGCCTTGCAGTTGGAACGCGTCGAGATAAATATCCCAGACTCTAAAGGATTTATCTTTCAATCTTGATTTTAAATGAATATTTCCAAGCGCTCTAATCACCTTGCTCTATCTGCAGCGAACCTAATGTATTTTGCAGTGCTGTAACTGCTTCAGCACCTCTGCTGAAGTTATAAAGGAGCAATGCTTACAGTTAACAAATACATAATAGAATTTAATATAACCCCTCAGTGCATAAAGGAGGATAAGTGGAAAGCAAAGTTGATTGCATGTCCGGGAGAATATTTGCACCTGATTTATGTTCTAATTTTAGTATAGGGTTTTCTTCGCGGTAGTCAAATGTCACGTTAGCACGGCCCTTTTCGTCTAAGACGCTGAAAACAAATACCGGCGCTGGCAGTGCAGGTTGGGCTTTCCTGAACTTTGTAATCTGATGACTTTCTTACAATGTAGTCTTGGTTAAAGTGATCTTCCTTCATACTTTTTTTTTTTTAAGAAATACCTGAGTAGTGTTTTCCTTCCTTTTCCCTCCCCAGCCTCAGAAATGCCCATGAATAGCTGACCCCTTATGGGCTGCTCAGGGAGGTCTGCCTGTGGTAGTTCATCCTGGCATTACGACATCAGGACGTTCATTAGAGGCTGAAATAAAGCAGCCTCCAAAGCCTGAAGACTTCTGAGCTCTCAAAGCTGTTTAAATATAGAGGCGGAGGTATTTCTTCTCGGTCCTTGCGTCAGCTGGTTGCTGTAGATCAAAGAGTGCAGTTAAAATCGGCGTGCTGGGCTCCTCGGTGCCATGATCCGTGATTTGGAACCCGGGCTTGCCCAAAGGGTCAGCTGTGACTACCCCATGGGAGAGCTGCCGCTGGGAGGCTCCAGAGACCCCGTCGCCCACGGCGTTGGAGGCCACTTCTGAACTAGTTATGGTATATGGGAATTGATAATGCATCCTGTGTCTGTAGGAGGAAAAGGAGTATTAAATTGGGTTGGTAAACGACAGGTTTCAGCCTGGTAGTTCGCACTCTTTATTAACAGACTTGTACAACTTATCGATGACACCAAGAGCCTCTTTATTTGGGCAACTTTATGGCAGCTGGCATCACTTTTTCCCTCAGGAGAAGCAGCACTGGAATTATCTTGAGCTGAAGCTCATTAAGGCTCTAGGATCCATTTCACTTTTACACAGTGCCTTTCTCTAGTTATATGCAACAGATGAGTCACGAGCCTGTTTTGATTCCCAGTAGTTCTCTGCGTGCTTTGCCAAATCCCCCAAGATTTCTTTGTGAGATGATACTCGGTGGTTAACCACGACTTCCAGCCCATCCACAGATTTTATGTGGGATTTTTGGGTTTCTGTCAGGCGGTGGTATGAAACATGCTGCGGAGAAAATAGTAGCTGTATGTAGTAGACTCTTGTCAAAAGTTGGGAGAAGCTGTGGAGCAAAGCATTCCGACGTCTCGTTCCAGTTTCCTCGGATCCGCGGTGCTGGAAGCGCTGCCGCGAGAGCCGCTCACGGGGACCGAACTTCCCCGTGGCTGCACGACGTTGGGAGCGGTTTGTGTTACTGCCGGAGTGCCTTTGGACCGTGCCAGCAGGTCACAAAACGAGCTCTCATCGGACGCTCGGTTAGGCAGGGATGCACTGTAGGTATCGGGAGGATTTTGCCGAGGAGAAGGCTCGCTGGTAGTGTTTGAGAAGAGCAGGGAGGCTGTGGGCTGCTGCTGCGGCCCCGACAGAGGCTCCCTCTGAAGCGGCCAGGAGAACACGGAGGTTCATTATGCAAATTTGCAGTTTGGAGTTGCATCGTGCTCGCTTGGGATGATGCCGTTAAAAGTTGTGCTGCTTTTGTAGATAAACACTAAGACATCCGCTTTCAACTTCACATTCTTTAACCTTGTTTTATTCCTTGCTGAGTGCTGACACTTTCAAGGCAGATGAAAATCAGACTAAATTTAGCAGTGTGCGAAGCCCCCTATTCCTCCCCCCCTCCACTACCCGTTCCAGGCATAGCGTCTGTATCCTTTTGATTAGTTTTGCCCTTGGTTTCTGCTTCAGATGTGAAGTTTTGCAAAGCGATGCTGACAAGAAGCCTAATTTCTTTATTAGGCCAGCCCTTAGCAGAACTGCAGCGCAGCTGTCCCGTTGCTAACCCAGTGCCAGCTTGGGAAGCCGCTGTGCTTGCAGCCCCATGCCGATGGCTTGCTGCGGCACAGGTAAGACAGCAGAGCTGCCCGGTGGAGGGGTTACGGCCCGCTCCGGGTTTTCCTCCGCGTGAGTTAATGATTTCTTGCTGTATTTGTTAGCGGGGCATTTGGGAAGGGTGCCAGCTGTAGGCGGGACTCTAGAGGTCATCTTCAGTCCTTTCCAGATGTGAACCTGTGGACGAACCGCTTCCCCTCCTCGGGCTGCGCCCCACTCTCTGCTTGGCTGTTACCCAGGACTTCTGCTTTGTTTGTGCTTCAGAGAGGTGGCTTTTCTGTACATCTCGGTGCAGGACGGAGCCGCTGGTCTCGGGAGCTTCTGTAACTAGTAAGCGCGAGCATCGGGGGCTTCGTTGCAGTATCGACAGACTGCGTGCGTGCTGGGCCTCGCTGCTCCTCAGAGAACCCCTCCTCAGATGTTTCCCCAGCTAATTTAGTCCCATGGTTGGTGGTTTGAGCAGAGATTAATTATTTTGCTGTGTTGCGATGGCTATTCAAACCTGAGTCCGCAGGGGAAGGAATTTTTTAAGGCAATTGAGCCTCAAGATTTAATTTGAACTCTTGTCTTTGAATTTGGACAGGCAAATTAATTGAACCTTGCTAGTTGCAAGCTCTGCTCCAAATAGATGCTTCAACTGCACCTGGAAATGGGCGGATAACCGGGTGAGGTTTGTAGGGTGGGATACCCAAACTCCCCCTGAACTGCTGGAAAGGGAAACTCAAGTGTCCTCAGATGATGTGGGCGAGTTTGGTCATCTCACGCCATTGCGGGGAGCGTTGTGGAAGATTTTGTTCGCAGCTGGCCGGTCCTTTCCAGAGAGACCCCGAGGAATTGTTCCCAAGCTGACCGGCATGGGCTGTCCAGCGACTAGCCGCTGTCTCCACTCACCGGCCCTCCCACCTCTCCGCTGCCTCTTGATTGTGCATTGTTCTCCCGCCTTTCATCTAGCGCCAGTTGCTTTGCATCTCTAATAAGGAGAAATTGGTGACATCTCAGGATTAAATAACCCCCATCGGTTGTGAAATTAAGCCCTCTTGAGTGTTAAAATGCTGCTTAGATGGCAAGCGTGCATTTCTATTATTAGGCTTAAATATGCAGCTGAAAAATGAGACTTGCTGTCCTGTCTTCTCCTTCTGTAGCCACTTGAACTTGCACGCATCTGTCTTGGAAGAAAATGCACCTGTGTAAATACCGTAACTTTTATACGGCGCAAAGGCAAGGCCAGATGTGAGCTGCCGCCGCGGCTGGCACCAAGCCATTCTGCCATAGACTAGCACGTGCCGGATGCCAGCGAAGTTCCTTGGGCGAGCGAGAAATGCTTCTGGCGAGCCAACCATTAGGGCAAACGGGAGAACCCCGCGAGGGAAGGTACCTTGGGGTGGTGGCGATGCGGGGGGCGAGTTCCTCTGTCACCGGTGGGAAATGCCGTGTTGCTAAAACACTTCAGGTGCCGTGGCCAAAAGATGCACTGGAAATTTTCTTGTTAAATAACGGCACTTCACATATGCCATTAAGCTTTTTGCTTTTAAAAACAAAACCCTACCTGTGCTCTTTGCTTTTGAAACAAAAGGGATGTATGTAGTATTTCAAGTTAGCGTTGAAACTCGAATTTCCCCAATCCAGATCTTATTTCCTTATTACTATTTAGAAGAAACTTACAACTCCTGTAAATTCTCTTACACAATTGATACCTTTTTTACCTACTACACCAAACACATTGGTGAGCAAAACAGAACAGAGGCTCTCCAGTATGATAAATTGGCACTGGGTTTTAGGGGGTTTTTACTGCATCTATTAACTTTGCTCCCAAGTAATCAAATTAAAGTAATCTTCTCTTAGAGCATGGTAGAACCTGCACATACAGCCATTTTTTTGTGGTAGCCGTAGTTCTTAAGGTAAGTTCAAGTTATTTCAATTGTTACTTACCTTTGGAATGACGGTCATGACAAATGGCTGGTGTAATTTCTTTCCTTGGTAGATGGATATAAAGCGAAGATATTACATGGGCTTCTCACTGAATTCATAAATTTTTAGATTGGGAACATTGAGTTAGATATTGAAACACTTAACTTGACAAGAAGATGGAGAATTGTTTTCTGATCTTGTTGGTGCCATAAAGTGAAACGCGGTGGACAAATTCTATGTCGGCAGCTTTTTGTTGCTGTGTACTTTAGATAGGAGGAGCAAATAATCCAAGAGATAAAGATTGCTTTTTTTTTTTTGCCTTTCCTGCCATGTAAATGAGCTGCCAATGAAGCTGCGGGATCTAGCGGGTGTAGCAGACGGTTGATGCCTGAGGACGGGCCCTCGGGGCAGGGAGCGTGGCTGCTGGTCCTGACAGGGATGTTCCCTCTCGCCTGGGACGGTGGGTTTTGGCGTCCCCGCCTCGAAGTGGATATAGTAGGTGAGGGCTTTGGTGGCACATGCAAAGTGGTTCTGGGGCCAGGCGTATGCTGGCACAGTCGGGCCTTTGGGATGTCTTGTTGTATAAAGCAAATAGCAAAGATGCCCCATCCCTGGGAGCAGTCAAGGCCAGGTTGGACGGGGTTCTGGGCAACCTGATCTAGCTGAAGATGTCTCTGCTCATTGCAGGGGGTTGGACTAGGTGACCTTTAAAGGTCCCTTCAACCCAAACTGTGATTCTTATGATTCTGTCTTTTCAAGCAATATCTTTTTTAGCTACGTGTCTGCTAGCTGAAACGGATAAAGATGTTTGGTTTAAAGCACGAGTCACACAGAGGTGAGCCTTCCTTAACTGTCTGTTGGCTACGTGATGCAGATTGGAGCAGGAGAAGGAACATCTAGAACGGAAATGACTTAGTGAGGGAGACCTTATCGCTCTTTACAAGTACCTGAAAGGAGGCTGTAGCGAGGTGGGGGTCAGACTCTTCTCCCAAGTAACAAGCAACAGGAGGAGAGGAAATCAGGCCTCAAGCTGCCTCAGGGGAGGTTTAGACTGGATATTAGGAAGAATGTCTTTACTGAAAGAGTGGTCAGGCACTGGAACAGGCTGCTCAGGGAGGTGATGGAGTCACCATCCCTGGAGGAGTTAAAAAAAAAAACGTGTCAATGTGGCACTTGGGGACATGGTTTAGGAGGCCTGGGGGTGTTGGGTTGATGGTTGGACTTGATGATCTTAGAGGTCTTTTCCAACCTTAATGATTCTATGTGGAGCTGCAGAGCAACGTCTTAAGCAATGCCAGCAGTGGTGGTGGGAATAAACCCCTTCCCTGAATCCTGGTCTGGCCCCGTGCTCTCCAGGCTAGCTCCGTTCCTTGTTTGCCAAGGTACTAGTGGATGTGGTCAGCATAGAGCTGGGGGTAGGGATCCAGCCTCTTCCACAGTATTACGGCTTGTATTCTGACGCCTTGGTCTTGAGCCAGGCGATACCAGTGTGAGGTCCATGAGGTTTGCTGATGTGCACTTTTTCTGCATGAAGCTAAGTTTTATTTCGCATGGCGTTAATTGGGTATTGACCTTCAAAATACATCGTGTGATCCTTTTAGTTTGCGAGATGGATGAGAAAGGAGCGCCTCGGTTGAAATGCAGAAGTGACACTTGTGGCTCCCTGGCTGCATCTACAGTGCTTACACTTTCATTTGTAAGAGGGAAGGAAAATTTGGCTTCAGATTTTGCCAGCTGTGAAGAAAATATTTTGATATGAGCTCGTGAGTCATCGGAGATAAAAGGGAAGAAGCCTGAGCACTAGAGCTGTGTGTGGTTTCCCAAGTTGCAGAGGAAGAAGCCGAGTCTGAAATAGGGCGAGACGGGGCTGAGGTCTGAGGAGCAGCTCGGCCGCGTCTGCGGCGCCAGTGCCCTGGACCTGGGGAGATGCTGTACCCGCATGGTTCCCGTTTCTCTTTCCAACACATGGGGCTGCGGTATCCGTGGTGGACTACCGCCACGCCGTCTGCATCGATCCTGAGCATCTCTCAGCCATGACCTGGTATGGACTCCTTTCCTGTGCCAAGACACAATAAAAATGTATTCTCTGTAAGGGATGAACGACCTCCCTGCGGTCCCCTCCTTCCTCTGTGCAGGTGTTGCGTTCCGAAAGCACAGCCCGTAAGTTCTTCTGTCATAATCCGTCATCAGGAGAGCCGAACGGGGCTTGCAGTTGGACGGGCTCACCCGCCGAAGGACATGAACTGGAATAATCCCGCAGGGTTCGCGTGCCTTTGAGCGTTTGTGCTGCCCCAGAAGTAAGGGCTCCTCTGGGGATGCTCTTCCACCGTTGCCTAGAGGGCGTGTGGGACGGAGAGGTGTCAGGAGAAGGGGCTCGGCCAACAGTAGCCTTTTTTGGTCACTGTATTTCATTCTGAGAGAGCGGGCAGCTTAGAAAAATGCCAGTGAGCTGGTTTATTTTACTCTTTGAAATGGTGGGCTGCTGCTGAGCAGTTGCTCTCTTTTTAGAGTCTGTTTTCAGGCTCTCATTTGCTCTGCATAACCACCCCGACGTTGTGGGCAGGACTGGTGCTGGGCAGGACTGCGGGCTCGTTTCAGCTCCAGCTCCACGCAGGATAGATTTTTTTTTATTTTATTTTTACTTAGTGCGCACACCCCCACCCCCGCCAGGAGGTGGGTTTCTTTTAGCCCGAAAGGCTAACCAATCTGTGTGCCTGCAGGAGATTTTTGATATTTGTGTGTTTTATGGTGCTCCCTAAGTGATTGCGTATCTAAACTCGAGTAAAACTTGGTATTTTTATCCCATAATACTCCAGATTGGCCAGAGACTGGATCTTATTACGCTGACTGGCAAACAGATTGGCATAATATTAAACCAGAATTTATGATAGCTAGAGGAAGGAGACCATGGGGTGCTGCGGAGATTGGTGTTAAAGTAGCCTGTTAATAAAGGTTCTGGAAGAAAAGGGGTAATTACATTACCTGGCAATGTTTTGATGACTCCATCTAGGGAATACTGACCGACTCTCTTCCGAGAGACGCTGGGAGAGGGTTCTGGGCAGGCAAATGGGCAGGCCGGAGAGCTCGAGAAGTCTCTTCCAACTGCAGCTCTTGAGGTACTAGTTTTTAAACAATGCTAGTTTACTGTTCATCTTTCATTTGTTGGATAGCTGTTCAGAAAAGATAATTTTTTTTCATTTTTCCTGTGCTTCTGGATGGTTGCCATCACAAAAAGAAGCTGCGTGTCTCATGAGGCGGAGGCAGGGAAAGTGGCTCTTAGAATAAATAAAATAGGTGCGCGTAAATCTGAGGCAGTTCAGTAGAGGAGGAAGAAAGGAGAGGCTATCGCATGCAGAAAAGGTAGTAGGCATCTCTTAGTGTATCCCTAAAGGTTATATCTAGTGCATACAGAAAAGCAAACGCATCCACCCCCGTGCGTGCGTGCGTAACACCGTTTATTTTCTTCAGTACAGAATTCGGAATGTTAATTTGAAACCATATCAGTGTGCTAGTTATGTGGTGACGTGCAAATGAATAGAACCCTTCGGTCTTCTAGGGACTGTTTGTTCAGTATAATTGCAGCTTTAAACAAATTCAGTGGCCAGAAAGCTGTAAAACATCTGCAGGCAAGAGCATGCTTTTAATATTCATCTTCTTTAAGTGCCACCAAGTGACATCTAAGACTAACTGGGCAGAGATGGGTGCCAGGCAAAACAGAGCGCGGGGAGTCTGGCTTGCTAATTTGTATTCTAGGTGTAAATCTTAAATTAGTTTGAGATTTTAAAATGGATTTTTAAATGCCAGGCACATAAGAGGCGGAATCAATACTAATATTAATAGGCTTTAAAAGATATTTAGTGAAATATTTGTATAATTGAATTTTCTTCATAATCAAGTTGGAAAAGCATCGGCTGACCACGGGGCGCAGAAACCTCAGTTGCGCAGTCCGTCCGACACGCCTTGATGTGCCGAACAGCAGCGCGGATGACTGAATCCTCCCTTGCTTTTACTAGGATGACCTGTTCTCGCGCCTTGAACAATGTCACTGATGTGTCAGTAGTGTTGAAATACCCATCAAGGCGCAGGTGCCGTATCGGTCCCGCTGGTTTTGGGGCGGGAGTTTTCCCCGTGCCGGAAAACAGAGGCAGTGCCGGGAGGGAAGCGATCCCTCCCTAAAATTCAGAGCGACGCGGCGGCCTGGGTGGCCGGGGCTGAAGGAGCAAGCATGCCCAAGTCCCACGCTGGTCCGCGGTACGTCTCTTAATGGGGCGAAGAGCAATTAGCACAGCTTACCCCTGATAAAGGGGATGGCTTGCTTCCTTGAGAATGTGCAGTCCGTGGTGGGGAGTGTTTCTCCAAGCAAACAAGAACTCGGAAGAAGTAAGAGTGGTATCCTGCAGATATAAATAAAACGAGGACAGTTGCGGGAGGAGGTGGAGGAGACGGGAGAAACTGAAATATTAATGAGGATATAAAGCACTGCACCTACACCGAGAGCAGTGTGATGTTGTTGCTCATCTATTCATGTTGAGCTCGCTGGAGCTTTAAATTCGAATGCCTGGGTGGAGAAGAGGGGCAAGGTTAGGCAGCTCGTTAGAGTGCTGTGGTTGCGCTCCCAGCCAGCTTAATAGTTCAGAGGGGAAAGAAGCCTCTGGTCCCAGGGATTTGGCAATATCCGTGAGTCTGAGCCTTGTCTGTTAAGCATCAGTCCGTTGTCCCCAGCCACTGCTGCTCCGATGCAGCTCTGCTGGGAGGAGGACAGGGCTCGTGGATGGGACACCTCTGCTGCCGAAAGCCTTGTCCGTGTGACGGTCTGTGGGCTTGCGAGGCAAACCCACCATTTCAGGTCTTCTGCAATGCATGCTTTGGGCTAACCGCCCCGCTGGGGGCTGTTAAGTATCGTGCGCGGGGCTGTGGCGAGTTCCTGCGCTGGGAAACTTGCAGTGGGGGAGCTGCTCCGGCGCGGCTGGGGTGGCGCCAGGGAGGAGAGTGCCGTTCTGCAGCAGAAGTCGGCGGCGCAAGAGGGATGCCTGGCACTTCTCTCGCAGCTGCTGCAGGTGCTGCGTTTCAGCTCTGTTTTCCCTACGTCCTCCTCTTTTCAGCAAGGAGTTTGCCTCCACCTACAGGAAGCAGAAAGCAAGAAAAAACCCCATAATTGCACGATACTGTCTGTTAGTCCTCATCTTTCAGAGGAGCTCTGTAAAGCATCTCGTCAGTCTCCACTGCTGCGTAAAGCACTCAGACGTGCTCCCAAAAGGTGCCATGGCAGTCTGAAGGCTTCTTACCCATTAGACAGGTTTTAATTCACCTTTTCTTGTAACCCAAGCCTCAAAAAGAAAACGCTCAAAAGCTGACAAGCTAGTAATTGAATTTTGGTTGGCGTTAGTGAGGCTTCCGCTGGGGTTCATGGTTGAAAGACAAAGCAGATGTTTCTGAGGAGAACAATAATGGCGCTGGAAGGAAGGTTTTGGGAAATAGCAGCTTTGGGGAAAGCGGAGCGTTGAGCGTAGTCTGGCTGGAGCAGTTGGTAGGCGAGCGGCACAGGAGCTGGCTCGGTCTGCTGCCTGTGCAGGGGAAAAGAGGACGAGGGGTCCCTTGTTGACATCTGTCACACCGGACAGGCTGGGCAGGGGCTTCAGAGGAGCAAAATGTTGGAGTCGCCTTCCATATTTACGGTTCTGTTTCCCTTTTCTTTTTCTTCTGCATTCACATGCAGAGAAAATAAGCGCAGACTCCTCCTCCGTGGTTTCTCTGCAGGGAACCTTTGGCTTCCCGTTTCATTCCCGACACTGTGAGCAGCTCGGCTCGGTTTCCACCCGCCTCCACCACCCTGCTTGAACGGGCGTTCCCATTAGGGCGCACCTGATTTGTTCTGATACAAATGTCGGGATGGCTTTCCAATAAAACAGATTTCTACTTGGGATGTCCCTGTAACGGAGGACTTGTAGGACGTGGCATGCTGAAGTGCTTGGCAACTTTCAAATATTGGCGTTGCAGTTGCCTGCAAATCAACAGGACGGCAACCAGCGGGGTAGCCTGGGCAAAAGCTTTTAGGTAGGATATTGCGGAGAGGCGTGGTCTTTGGTGCTGGTGTTCCAGGTCTTTGGACCACTGTTCTCCAGATGCTCGGAGCCAGAGCAAGGAGGAGTCTGGACGGCAGGGAGGGGGTGCCCACCGTAGCCTGGTTGAGCCCTGCCAGAGGCACGCTCGTGCCAAAGGAGTTAATGATGTCGCGGGCTTCATGGTCCGTTCGCTCCAGTTGTTGGTCCAAAAGTCATGCCGTCAGTCTGGTGTCACGCTGCTGGAATTACGTTCTTGTGTGTTGGGCGGATGGTGTGGTCTTTGAGTGATGTCTGGGTGAAAGAAATTCCAACCTCTGCATTTTATATACAGGATACCTGACAGCAAAGCTGTGTGATGACCTTTATCTTTATGAGCTGCGAGAATTAAGGAGTTCTGTATTTTAGTTTAATTAAGCAATAAGGCATAACAGATGGTGCTTTTCTGGGTGATTATTGAATGTCTCTGGTTTGACTGAGAAGTGCAGTAACACCGCAGTTGTAAGCGTATTGTTATTTGAGATCTCGGCGAACATGTGTCTGTAGCTAGATATCTGTCATCGGTTGTGCTGTCAACCAGGCGTCTGCACCTCTTCGCTCTCTGCAGCATTTCACAAAGCAGGTGCCAGTATTTTCAGTCCGGTTTGGCCAAGGTGCTTGGGTGACGTTGGACAAGCCGCCGCCTCGTACGGCTCAGCTGCCCGTATGTCAGAGCGGAGTCATCTGCTTCCCTTCACATCCACCCGCAATGTTTGAGTATGAAATTCTGCAGGGGCGAGTCTTTGATGCGTTCTTCTAATAAAATTGACAAATAAATTACCCTAGAATTTCAAAAATGCTACAGATTCAAAACATCCCCAGCTCTCAGTATTTAGAAACCTCTTGCCGTAGGAATTACCAGCCTGACGAGATGGCTTTCTTACCGGCCCGGCGAGGAGAAGCCGGGAAACCCAAATGGGTAACGCGGAAGTTTTGCAGCCAACTCCTGTCTTTGTGTATCAGGTACAGCCAGAGTGTCCAAGACTGTGTTATTGCAATATTTGCACGTGGAAAGGGGATCAGGCATTAAAGATGTATTGTCATATGGCTGGCGTGTGGGCACGCAGACTCAGAAAACCGAAAAGAGCCAAATTCGCGGCAGGGTGATTTGCTGTTTTGATCCGCCCCCCCCCCCCCCCCCCAACTACGTGAGAACTTTGCGTGAAATTTTCTGTGCTAGGTATTTGCCTGCACACTCGCAGCAACCGTATTTACTCCAGAGGACGTTAAAAAGCAGCATAAGCGAGGAAAAGCGTAGAATTAATTGAGCAAATCGGGCCAGTCTGTGGCTCTTGGAGCAGAGTGCCAGGCGGTGAACTCGAGTTGCCATTTCTCCCACTGGTGTGTCGTAACCTTCCCCTTTTCTTGTCCCCATTGCCACCAGAGATGTGAATTGCTTGCAACCTGGCACTGAACTTGCCCTTGCCCAGTGTTTTAGATCACTGACTAATATGCCTCAATTTTTCTCATTAATGGAGTATTTGAAATGAACAAAATGAAATAGATTCACTTGCTGACTGTAAAGTTGTTAGAAGGATGATCGATGAGGAGTTTTTAACATAGCTGTAGTCTTTTTGGAGAAAATTGCCCGTTTGTCTCAATCTTGTGCTGTTATGAGGAGATCCGGGATCGTAGTTTAAATCGTGGACTTCGAAAATCAACAGTTACACAAGAAAGCTTTAAATTTGGGTTTCGAAGGGCCTTCGTCCCTTCTTGACCTTTCTGCTCGTTTAACGAGCCGTTCACTTGTTACCCCTTGTCGCAAGGTGGTCGCCCAAAGTGGGACGCGGTGTCCCACTGCCCCCCCCCCCACCCCCCCCCAGCTGCCGTTTTGGGCGCGCCATTTCGGAACTGCGCAACACAAAGCAAATTCTTGGTTGTGGATGAGTTGGCTTTATGCCATTTTCAGAGACAATGTCCCACTTAAATAGCCTGGATTGGGCTGCGAAGAATAATTGCTGCTGTGAAATAATTTTGCAATTACCGCTGTAATTAAGGGCAGTTTGTTAATGAAAGTGCTTGGTGAATAATGACTGCAGGGCACTCCATCCTGCGGCTTCGCACCAGACGATGGGTTCGGGTGGTGGAGATGGTTGGGGACTCGGTGACACAGCTGTCACGCTTGCAGGATGGATGCAAATACCCGGCGCTGCTCGTGATGAAGTGCCATCATTAGCCTTCTGCCCAATGGGAACTGGTCAGACAAGGAAAAATAAACTTAAAATATGATGGCGAACGCTATTGCTGATGGCTGCTGAAGGCCCCTTTTTTCCCCGACCACGTTAATTTGATATGCAGACGCCCTTAGCCAGCTGATTCATTGTTCAGTTGCAAACCTCTGAATCCATTTTTCAGGAACACGAGTGCATTTGGGCTATATTCTTGTAGCTTTACTTGTTCTGAGCTTGCTTTTCCATATCATGTTTTCCTTTTAGAACACAAACCGTTACAAGTTTTTCTGTCGCATAGGTTAAAAAAAAAAAAAAAAAGACAAACCCACAACTCAAAAATGTTGACTTATTTGCATGTTTTAGCGTGCACATAGCTGTTGACTGTAAAGTCTGGCAGGGTGTGTTTGTAGGTAAGCAGTCTTGAAAATATTTTTGTGTGTTCATGGGAAAGAGTTAAACTAACCGAGCATTTTAAAGCACTGGAGGGAGGCGGCTGGCGATAGACGGTTTGTCGGTGGACTGAGGATCAGTAAGGGCTTACTGAAGCCCAGACAGTGACAATGCCAACGCTGGCATTATTATTTTAGGAGCCTCATAATGTTTTTTCTGCATGACCCAATACCTTGTTATTTATTGCTCTTGGCTCTTAGTGGTGCTGACGAGCAAATTTTCCAGATGAGAGGAGGGTCGGGGGGGGGGGGGGAGGGGGAGGTCTCATTGTCCCTAAAATGGGGGTGGTTCTCCCAAGCACTCCAGGTACCACGTCGCTCTTCCTATGTTTCAGTGTCAGGTTGGCAACAAGAAAGCCAAATTCCTGGGTGATGCTGCTTTATGGACAGCTGTTACGGTACTCCCACCTGGGTAGGGAGGTTGGGATCGTTGCCTTTTACTGGTGTGGGCAAAGGTGAGGGGACTCGCAGGAGAGACGGGAGCGGGACAGGTTTCGGGTTGACTGAAGAGCAGAGCTGACAAGGAGGCGGCTCGGCTCAGTGGAGGAGGTCCTAGGTGCCAATTAAAAACCCAACTGCATGCGCTGGGCCATTTTGTGTTTGACTGCGACCTAGGAGGAAAAGGAGGGCTTTTTCCGATTCCTTTATTCCCCAGTAACCTGGGCAGGAGAGGGCTTCCTCATTAGAAGGCGTCCTTTCGCAAAACGAAATGTTTTTGTTGGCGTGTCATTTTAGAGATCGAAGCGGGGAATGGAGTCACTAGGCAGCACGTGAATGTTAGGCTTGATATTTAAAGCCCCTCAGCACTCAAGAATTTTTTGACTGACTGAATCACTGTATAGCGGTGTCTTTTGTTTTAATTGGATTTGCAAACATCCTGAAAAAAAGGCGTGATTTGCAAGGCCTGCTTAAACATGCACAGCAAGGTCTTTGGAACTGCCGAGGTGTTCATTTGACCGTCAGCGTGAAATAATTCGGGTCCTGTACGCTTGGTCTGCTCAAACAGAGCTGTGCGAAGTGTGCAGAGACAGGAGGGGGCTCGGAGGGGTGCGTTTCCACCGCTGCCATTTCAGAGCCGCCGCGGTTCGTGCCGCCTCTTACAGAAACACTGGTGTGAATACGAGGAAGGAGCCTGTCTGCCTTGCGTACGAGGCTTGTCAAAGGTTTTACGGATCTCCATAATGAAGATGGATCAGGTTCATTCTCATTGCCAGTTGCTCTATCAAAATAGTACTAATTACCGCAGTCGCACGTGTTACATGCTACCATCTTCTTCCGTAAAGCTGAAAAGCATGTTTTGTACCACTTCAAAAGAAAATTGAGGCAACTTTTCCCATTCTATTTTTGGAAAAGTAGTTAGTAAAGGAGAAGGAAATTGATTTTGGTGTCAGAAAGGACATTTCTGACAGGAGCATACTTTGAAATGATTCAAGGCATCTGCTTCTGTTGCAGACACCCAACGCTGCTAAGAGCTGCGCCTAAATTAAACTGTTTAAGATGTCAGCTCTGGGTATGAATGCAATTTACATCCCGGTAGCATGGTTGGAATTTTTATCATTTAATGAACTTTCTCGCTCAATTCGCGAACGAAGTCTCTCCCACGGCGACTATTTTTGTAGCGCGTGTAGATGTTCAGGTGCGTTTTGATGCTCTCTGTTGCAATGGATGGGGCAGGGTTTGAAGGCATGGGCAGGCCTGTAGGACCTTCGGGTGGGCCGTCTTCATGACGGCTCGCTTTGGGGCATCGATTTTTGTTGCCTTTCTGTTATCATCTCGGTGATCGTGCAGTTAAGTGTTGAGGAAAAGCGTTCCAGCTTTCTGAAGGCGGTCTCCCCCATCCTCCGCGCTCTGCTGAGGGTCTGAAGAGAGCTTGCGTTTCAAGGTGAATGTTAAATTAAGATGAAAGACTTGTAGAGCTCCACAATTAAAAGGTCTTTTACTTTCCCCACTTCAGAACAGATCTGATGGTTTATTGCTGGAGCCTTGGCTCTGAGCCTGGCTGACCTTGGATCCATGCCTTTTAAGTATCAGCAGGGTTTCTTGTGCGCTGTTGTGGCCTTTTGTGGGAAGAACAAGCCGCTATTGTGGCTACGGGCTTTGCAAAAGAAGTCGTGATACTCGGTGGATGTTGGAGAAGGCGGGCATATTTGATTTTCCCTTTCACACGCATCTCCCAGTTGGCGCTTATTGTGCCAGTGACGTAGTTGTGAATGTAGGTACGTTCCCTGTTTAGATGCTTCTCTTTTTCAGCTCTCCTAAATGGCTCGTGGCAGATGAGGAGACGAAGATAGTGCAGGCTACCATTGCCTCTTACAAGTCTGGAACTTCGGTGTCTGGTTGCTACAGTGCCCGTCGTATTTCCAGCTCTGACACACCTTCGGCAAACAGTCCAGAAATGGCAATAAAGCTGATCCGATCCCCTTGAAATCAGCTTTCCGTGTTCCTGCTCCGCATGCTTGAGTTACCGCCTGGGCTGTTAAATCAAAGCATTCAGTTTGTATTGAAAATCCCAGCGTATAATCTTAAAATGGGGCGTTAAACATGCTTCTGCTGGTTTTGGCATGTTAGGAGGCTTGCACTAATGCAGTTTAGGTATTCCGTTGCCCAAAGTAAATTTTCCCTCAACTCGAGTCATCTGCTTGAAGGGGAGAATAAATATTGGACTGCTAACATAAGGAGCGTATTTAAGAGGTCATGGGTGGCATGTCATTATCATTTGTATTAGTTTATACCAGCTGAAAGGCTGAAAGGGGAAACAAGAATATTGACTTATGTTACTTAATATTGAATTAGTGTCCCTTTGCAAAGGGCTTCTGGCATAAGTCATAGCTGTAAATAGTTTCCGTTCCAACAGGGATCGGGAAGTTTCGGAGCAGGGATGTATTTGTCCCTTCCGACCGCGTCTTTCTGCCTTTCACCGCTGCACTGAGTATCTTGAAATTTGTAAGACCTCGCAGTGCTGTAGCTGAAGTGGAGGTTGTTTAAGCTTTGACTTCAAACAGTGGATTACCTTTTAGCATGTTATATAATGAATTACTGAGCTGCGGATTTTCAATAGTTCAGTAAAGAAAGACGTGCCAACGGAGGCTGGCGCTGGCAAATCCCACGCCTGCTTTGCCCTTGTTCTGCCCTGGAAGCAGATAAGCGGAGTCTTGCCAGGTCCCGTGTGGTGCCTTTTCCGGGCTCAAACCGCCTTGTCTCAGACCAAAGGCAGATCGTTGTGCACCGTCCCTCCAAACACACACATCCTCAACCACCCATCAGATTGTAAGAGCTTTCCCTGACACGAGCATCACTTCTGGTACCGACAAGGGAAAGGTAAGATGGCCAAACCCGGCAGCTGGTGAAGACGTCGGTGTTCCAGGGTTTCAGTCTGGAGGGGGAGATCTCTCTACAGAATGGCATCCTAGGTCAGTCCTAGAGCTTCCCAGGGCTTTTTCTCCTTGAAAAACGCAGCTTTTATCTGCGTTTGCTTATGTCGAAGGGAGCATAATTTGTGCTTATTGAGTTGCTGACTTTGAGACGATACCCGTGCAAAGGTGTACTATTCTAAATCTCAACTTTGTGAGGTACATGTAGGTAAATGGAGCTCTTGGGGGACCGGTTCTGATTCCAGCGGGCCTTTCCTGGGGGACTGAGGGAGCCGGCAGATGACTGGAACACATGTTCTGTTGTCCTCCCTATAGCAATATGGAGGCAAGAGATAAGGCAAAAACCCATACCGGTTTCTGGCTTAAAGCTGCCCAGACAAGATGTTCAGGAGCTCTTTGTGCTGAAACTAAGATGTACAGTGCATGCAAGAAGAGGTCTGAAGTCTGCTCACCATCTGCAAATACAGAAGATGGTATCACTGGAAACAGAAAGGATTTTAAGTCTTTGAGATGAGTTTCTGATTGTTTTGCTTCATGCATACGCCACAGGTCTTTCAGTGCAACGGTGTGGTGCTGCTGCCGGTCTTTGGCATTCCAGCTGCATTGCTCTCACCGCATCGATCGATCACAGCCGCTGCCCTGTGTGCCGTATTGACAGACAGCTTAAATAGTTCTCATTTTCAGAAGTGCAGCATGGATAATTAAGCAATGCACTCTACAAGTTGGTGATCAGCTTCTTGTGGAGGACCAATAATGAATAAAAAGTACATTAACTAAATTAAACTCTTGAAGCCTGTAGGTCTGTAACTGTAGAGTTGCCTTTATGAAATTCATTACAGTTTATAAGAGTTCTCCTAGTCAAAAGACTCCTGCAGAAAGCATCTAAGGGATTTAAAGTTTATTTTTAACGCTGCTTTGTTTAGGACAGAGAGGAGCATTGTTGCCGTTTGGACAAATACTTAACTGTATTGACTGACTCTGGGCCCCTCAAATGCCGAGGAATCGAGCTGAAACAATTAAGTGGTCTCACCCTTCTCCCCCCAGATCTGCATAGCGAGAGTTTATGCTGTTTCCTAATGACATCTTGTCTTCGAACGCAAGCACTGTACTTAGTTGTGTACTTAGTGCCACTAAACGGATATCCAGGCTGACTGTCTCAGCATCTGTCAGCCAACGTACGCATGCGATGACATTTGTATTTCTTGATGAGCGCTGCTTGAGTGTACGGGCTCTGGCAAATGTCCGAAATTCATCCCGTGCTTGATGGACATACGTTTATTTGATGGTTTATTTACATTTCTTTCTCTGGAGCGCTGAATTCGCGTTACTTTCTGTGCATTAAATACATAACGTGATGCGTAATATCGTCGTGGTGGTGCTGTGGTCGTGCTTGGCACCTGCTCCGCCCGATAGCAGCCCTGAGCACAACAGGGAGGATTCACATAGGTGTAAGCGTACCATGGGTTACAATAACGTAATTGTAATTGCACATAAATACGTGCTCACGGTGACCTTTCAGGCACCCTGGAAGCTCCTTATCTGCAGACCTCTCAGCCAAGCTGGTACTTTTCTTGCCGTCCAGATGCAGAAGTGTTTTCGACCAACACAAATGTACTGCAAACCCCGTGTTTGCTCTCCCAACTCTCTTTTTTTTTTTTTTTTTTTTTTTTGTGAGAAGCTGCCAACTGCAAACTTGGACGGGAGCCATTTATTTGTAGCACAGTCAATCTTCCCTTAAAGAAAACCACCAGTGAATTAGCTTTTGCATAGTGTTTCAATCAAAGCATTTGATCCTTGTTTCTGCGAGATAATCCTAAGAACTTCTTATTTGGAGAATAGAAGACCGTGATGGATTTAATTCATAAAGGGAAGCAGCCGTAAGGAATGTAAATGTAAGAGGCTGATAAGGTAGGATTTCCTCGTTGCTATGACAACCCCTGGGTCATGAGCCTGAGAAAATATAAAGTAAGTCCTGGAGCTGTGAAGATGATTATAAAATTTAACTGTCATTCTTCATTTGGAGTTGATGGCAAACATTATTTACTTAAGTTTATCTCCAGGCAGGCGAGGATCCTTTCTTCCTCCTTCAAATCGGAGGCTTGGATCACAAATGAACGTGTTGTGCGCGTCCGACATGATAAAGCGAACCCCCTATTCGTTATTCCAACCAGACAGTTTGCATGGAATATCCCTGTAGGTTCAGTCAGCCTCCCGTAGGAAGCGGAGGTGTTATCCGGCGTATCCCTTCCGAAAGCCTCCCTGACACCGCTCGGCACCGGGGGATGCTCCCGGCGGGAGGGCGGCCGTGCTGAGGACGCTCCCCCGCCCCGGGGACGCTCCCCCGCCCCGGGGATGCCCTTATTCCTGATTCCTTACCCTGGAACCCAGTTCTTGCTGTCCTCCAGCTTAAAACCAGCGGGCGATTCCTCTTCCAGCCCCCAAATGCTTTGTGGCGTCGAGGGCTGAAAGAACAGTCCCAGCTGGGATAAAAAAAAAACATAAAATATTCCTGCATGAGCTGCTGATGTTCCTGGGATTAACTGCTCGGGAAGCCGGGCATCTGGGTATGCAGCAGTGGCAGAGCAGCAGCTGCCTGATACCAGGTTGTCCCAGATACACTGGCTGCCGCATAAATGCAGATTAGTTTTGTAAAAGCGTGTCTCGGAGCTCTCCTCCAAAGAGAAATTGGGGACACCCTGGCTTTCACAAGTACCTTCTATACATACAGCTAGGTTTCGACCATTTCTGGTGTCTTGTAGTAAAAAATTGCGTGCAGACCATGAGGAATGCCAGCTGTGCCCCTCCGCGGCAGCCCGTGGCCTTTCCGGGAAGGCGGGAGCCAATTCTGTGGGGAACGGAAAGCGCCGTCGCCGGCAGGAGAGGAACGCGCTTGAGTCGGGACAAGGTCACCCAGCTGTGCTCGTTTCCCCTGCGATAACTTGGCCTGTGATTACAGTAAGCACCGCCTTGTAGATACAACTGTTGTTTTTACAGCTAAGTTTTACAAAGATACGTGGATTGCCCTCTATTTAACATCAACCCTTGTACTGTTTGGAGAACTCCGTCGTTTCTGCCTTCTTCTTAAGAAGAGAAGGAAAACTCTTCCAATTACTTGACAGATATTCCAGCTCCGGTGATGGAACATCTGACCCAAGTGAAGAGCACTAAACGTCATCCAGAATCTCACTCTGGACTTTTTTTTTACTGCGTTTGAAAGATTTTTTTATTGCTATTCAGTCTTACTCGAGGTGCTAAAACGTGAAGTCATTTGATCCGAAGAGTTCACATAAACTAAATTCCTTTTAAGGCTTTTCACTGACTCCTGGAGTTAACGTGATGCTATTTCTGAGGCCGGTCTCACGATTTCAGTTGGGAAACTCTTTCACCTTTGTGGCTTTCATCCTGAAATGAAGCTGGTGCGGGAGAGCCAGCGAATTCTGGTAAGGATCAGAGTTTATAGCCGTTACTAAAGAGAAGTAGCTCTTGTGGAAATGGAGCAGAGAATTATTACTGTACTAAGAAAACCAGAATTTATTACTTTTCTGAGGCTGGAAACTTTCTGAAGGCACTTGCCCAGCTGGAAATTGAAGCAACCTAAAGTTTACTTAGAGTGCTTGTATTGGCCCGTAATCTGCATGACCCCAGCGCTGCTAATGTCATCTCTTGCCTTGTGCATTGGAAGGGGTGGGTTTTTTTGAGCACCTAATTCGTTCATTGTACTGATGAAGGCTGGTGAAAGCGTGAGCATCTGTGAGCAAACCAAGGGAAGGGACTGGGTGGCTCCTGGGCGAGGAGGCGGCAGCACTGACGCCATGTCGCCGTTGCTTTGAGGTCTCTTGCTGGATTTGCTCAGTGCTGTTGCTCTGAGGTCCGGATTTGCTCAGTGCGGCCGGTGGGACGTGACCGCGGATGTTGCTGCCGCGAAGGCGGCGCATCCCGTGCCGCGGCTCAGCTGTGCCGTCCCGGGGCTGCCTCGCCCCAGGTGTCCCCGGGTCCTGCACCGAGAAGCGCCGCAGCCGGGAGTGGGTTCTGAACGCGACGCGTACATGTGCAGGGCGCCTTCTCAAGGTGGGAGTTGGCATCGTGCCCTGCAGGGCCACATGTGAGCCACGGGACTAAGCTTGGGCGAACACAAAGTTATCGTAGCTCTGTGAAGTGGGAATCTTATTCCGAGAGAAGTTTTTCCTGGTTTTGCCACGTGGGCGTCTCGGCCTTTTCAAGATTGTATTTTTGCTACTATTTAGCCGTAGCATGAAAAAAGCGTGTCTTCACTCTTTCCGTCACTGCAGGGTTGCACAGCATCCTGCGGATGGGAGACGCCTTCAAATAGCGCGGAGGTCAGCGTTAGGGCTTTATGTTACCGGCTGTTTTAACGGGAGGAGTTTGGGGTCAGGCCCTTGCGGACCGCGTGACAGCCGACGTTACGGTAAGGGCGAGGGTGGGCTTCGCAGCTGAGATGCCTCGACTGGAGAATTGTGATGGAAAGCGACAAGACGCCAGAGAAGGAGCTCGAGTTGTCTTCGCTGTCGCTATCCGTGCTTTTAACGTTTGCTTTGGAGGCTGAAGACTGTTTTACTGAGTGTCAGAAAGGCTTCAAGTGATATCTAAATGTAAAATAACATCGTCTGTTCTCATTTCTCAAGCATTACAGCGCCTGGGAAAGCTGAGCCGTCGATGTGACTCCCGCCTGGGCTGGCAGGGGCTGAGCAAGGTGGCACACCGGGGCACCCTGCCACGATGGTGGCTGATCCCAGGACTGAGCTTCAGTTTCAGCACGGCAGTTTGGTCCTTGCAAATGTCCGTTAGCCTCCTTCAGGCAGGCAGGAACAGAAGGCTCAGGCTTATTCCTTGTGCCTGAGCTCTGTGTCGTCTTCTCACCGCCCGGGCCCGAAGGTGCTCTTGTCCTTTGGTTCAGGGTCTCCGGATCAAAACTTCTCTTGTGTGCGTTAGTGCGTAGCCGCCTCTTGACCGTTCTCCCCGACGTTAGCATCCTGAAAGCGTACCAGTACGATATCCTGTGGAGACCCAGGACGTTGCAGGTGCTGAGTGGCAGAACAGGGAGGCTTGTTCAGCAGCTCTCTCCAGCGAATGTGCCTTGTAGAAAAAATGATCAAATATAAACCGAGTCGACCGTTTTTCCTACATGGGAAAATATGTTCAGGCAGGAAAAAAAACTGTCACAAAGGCTTGTGTTTCTATTCAAAGTCCAGTACAGCCTCCCGCAATAACTTCTTTTCAGAAATTTTCACTTGATACGAAACTGGTACTTTTCTCCCTAGAGCAGTCGAGATGTTGGTTTCCCTGTCCGTAACCTCGTTTAGCCGTGATAAAAATAATGCTGTTACATTTGCATCTACTGTACACCTGAAGTAGCTAATCTGAAATCACGTTTTTTCTGTCGGAAAGCACTTTCAACTGCTTCTATGCAGAGGTAACGGTAAAGTGTTCTGTCTTTTTTGCCAGGTTACATTCCCTCTGGACAATTCTCGACACAAATTTTTCTTTTGCCTTTTGTTTAAATGTTACCAAGTCAAGACAGGAGTCCGTCTCCGTCTTCAGACGAGAACCGTTCTGGGGAAGGTGGTGGCGAGCATCTCCTGGGGCTCGGCATCGCCTCCCTCGGAAAGGCTGACCGCAGTCTTTGCGGGGACTTCCAAGGCGGCGGCGTGCAGTCCCACCTCAGGAGAAGCGTGCCAGACCGCAGAGGCGCCGGGACGTGCTGCTGAATTATACAGTAACGTGCCTGAAGCCGGGCTGGGCGAGCACTCTGGATGTCGAGTGGAAGCAGCCCTCTATCAGCGTGCGATGCAGACGGGATGTGTGCGTGCACAGCGTCTGTCTTGGCTTGCTTTTGGCCTTTGCCATTTTCAAAATCTGTAGTGGTCTTGATTTTTATTTTTAGTGACCGGAGAAGGCCGAATCTTGGCATAAGCTGAGCGTGGTTTGCAGCAGATAGTCGTCCTCAGACCTTCCTTGAACAGGCACGGGTGAGCGGCTGTGTTTCTCTGGGCAGTGTTTAGTCATTTGAGGCCACAGTTCGGGAAGGTACATCAAAAAGTCTGGTCCAAAAGGCTTCCCCAGGACAGGCGGCTGTGCTGGAGCTCTGAAGTGCAAAAGAGAATCGCAACGTCTGAGCGTAACGGGTCTGAACACAAAGAGCATTTTTACTTCGTTTCTCATCAGTTCTCCTTAAGCATTGTGGCGTCTCTACGTGGATTGGAGATTTAGCTCTACCACCGTTATTATCCCCGGTTTAAGATGGAAAATACTTTTTTTGCAAGCGCCTTTTGAGTTAATTAAATCTATGAAGAAGCGGGCCATGAGCTGAGCATTGTAGGTAGCCCCTTCCAACACAAGCCGCGGAGACCCCCGTGCTGTCCGCTTGCTGTCAGCATGCTGATACAGCCTGACCTGCCAGCACCCAGGTAACATCGGATTCCTCTATAAAATGGGGATTTCAAGCAATGTGCAGGAGGCTGTGCATGTAAATCCAAGCCAGAAATAGCTGCTCTTACAAAGACTGACAGGTACACGCCATTCTCTTCATCTGGCACATGCCGTCTGCGATACCGCTATGGGAGCTGGCAACAGCCTTGCAGTGGTGGGTGGCGAACAAAGGCTGTTCTCAGAAATATTTTCCAGACAAAGTTAGAATTAAAAGCACGGAGCTGATATAAAATAACAGTGATAAAGATATGGATGAAGGGAGTCGCTGGAAATACACAACCAAACTGAAATTCGTAAAAGGAGACTTTTTCTCTTCTTGTACTGAGTTTTCCGGTGTTGCTTTCTCTGTTTTGCGACCCGCGGCTTGCTTGCGATCTGCTTTGCCCGCCTCTTATTGATACAGTGGCAGAGGTCAATAATTCCTGAACGTTCAGAACAGAATTAGCTCTCGAGGTGAGGCTGCTCGATGACTCAGGAAAGGTCATGTTGCTGGTCCATCTGAGCTGAGCGTGGCCATTACGGGAGACACTCGCCTCTGACCGAAGCCTTTGACTCATCTTTGATTCGCCCCCAAAAGACTGGGGGTGGAGAGAAGCATAGTCATCTGCCAGATCTCTTTCGAGAGCTTGCAAAATTCGATGCAAATGCTAACTATTCCCCTCCCACAGCCCCCCTACGCGCTGCCTTGAGCTTTAATCTCATCACTCATAAACACTCAAATAGTGTTGGTCCTGATAGCTCAACACAACCCACTCGCTCGCCCTCCTCTGCGAGGATAATCGAGGGAAGGCTGCTACTAGTCTCCCGGTTTTGGCAGTAGGAGGAACACGAGATATGGTTGCAGAATCTGCTTGTCGGCAGAACGGGGAGAGACGCGACCTGCCGGTCAGCACCGTTTTGCAGGATTGCTTTCTCTGGCCGTTTTGTATCTCTTACCCTGTTTTTCTTGTATTAAACATTTGCCAGAGACGGGAGTGGGCAGGAGCAATCACGGATGCTTAGGGCTCCATTACATCGGCCTGTAGAGGGATCAAAGCGATCTTTTCATACCATCCCGTTCCTTATCATGGAACTGAACATGTGTCTCTGTCTGCCTTTTAATTACTTCAGCCAGATGCCTGTGGCTGTAGGTGTGTCCCTCTGTGCCACCTTGCTGTCTCTCCTTGCTGCTCGAAGGCACCGCAGACCCTCGAGTGGAAGGTGGCTGCCCAAGGGAGGTCACCTGCAGAGCAGGAGCGGTCCTGGAGAAGCACGTTCATTTGTCGCACCTCTGTCTTTGTCGGGAACATTTTATTCTCGTTCCCGCAGCGCTCCTGTTTTCGGCTGAAACGCAGTCAGCTGGCTCAAGGAAATCTCACGTTCCTGTGATTTTGTGAAAGGTTCACGTGATAAAAGGTAAGCTGCGGGGCTCCTTCTGGAGGTTTGACGTGGTAGGAAGGATCCAACTCAGCTCACGGGAAGCCAGTTGACCTTGTGGCTAATCGTCAAATCCCGTTGTCACGCTTGCGGCAGTCATCAGAAGTCAGCAGCTCTGCGTACTGCTCCTGCAATGCCTTATAAATTGGCAAATCATACTGGTATTAGTCGCGTGATGACAGTACGTGTCAGAGAGGGGAAAAAGTGTGCATAATGTTGAGAACAGACCTGTGAGAGCATACCGGCTAGCGTGACGGTTATTCTTCGCTTCGGTCTCCCTTACAAGCGTGCGAGATGAACGGCCGAAGCTTTGCTTCGGGTACTCCACCAGTGTCCAGCCTGGTACGTGCTGACCTGGAACAAAAACTTTGCCGGCGATGGTGAAGGTCATCTCGTCCCTCGGGAACACACCTTCGGTCATCTCCATGCCGAAGGACGGGTTCTAGGACAGCGTGAGCTCCTTCTCAAGCTAATCTGTCACGCAGGAGAAATCGCGAGAAATCGGGTGGAGACGCGTGAGCGTTTCTGGCCGAAATGAAGTGGGGCAGCAGTGGGTGTGGGTGGAATCCCATGCTGGCATTTCGGATACCTTCGGCTAAAATAAGAGATAATTGCAAAGCAGCAGTGGTAAATGTCGCATGTTCTGCTCCCGTGAAAGGGACAAAACAGCGCAAACAAGTAGGTGCAAACAAGAGCACGCAACCTGTAAAGATCATTGTGAGTAAGCGCAGAAGTAAAAGACCAACCTGTATTCATGCTGCCAGCTTCCTTAGCCGCCAAAATGTAACGATTATGTTAAATACGTGGCTTTCCAGGCAACTCACGGTAAGCCTGTGTGTGGGTGCACTGTATCGTAGGAGGCGATAACGCCGTTCCTTTGCCTCCTTGGACGGGAACGCAGGTTAGCACTCTGCCCCGAAAGTGACTCTGGCTTTTTGGGCTGCTTCTGGTTTGGGTTTTGCACTCTGAGGTACTTAAAATGGGCGAGGATTGAAACCAGGCATGCTGCGATCTCCCCCGAGGACTCTGCACATGGCTCTGTCCTCCAAATCGTACTCGGCTCCGCTTCCGCGTGCTTTCCAACTTGACTCCGGTTTTGATTTGGGTTTTTTGTGGCTGTTGAGAAACTGAAAGGTTTCGCGAGGACGGGTCTTGGTCTCACTGTCAAGTTTCCTTGCTTTGTATTATCTCCATATATACTGGGTGCCACTAAAAACTCCCGTTCCGAGAAGCCCCTATCATCCTGATAATAACGTATTAACAAATGGGAGGTGATGTTTGCATTGGCACCCAGGGCTCCTGCGGTTATACACAGAAAGGCGCGTGTTTGTACTGAAGCACCTTCCTGTTTGCCCGTGCTGTATTAAATCTCTGGGCGGTTAATGGTCAGGCTTTTTGCCCTTAAACTGCGGGCGTCTGCTTTTTTCACTGAAGTTTTGCTTTTTTCTGTTTGCCCGTGATTGCCCTCAGCAATTCCAAGACCGAAACAGCTTCTGGAAACTTTAGGGGGGGACAGCTGGAAAAGGGTGTTGTGATGGTATCAAGACTCTATTTAATTTATGGAAAAGAAGGGAGGTTAACACATGAGAGGCAGAAATCCGCTGTTCTCTTTGTAAGTGAAAGGTCATGTTACTGAGCACTGCAGGGTGGATTTGTGAAAAATGAGCTCCTGTTTGCGAGGAATTAGAATGAGTCTCCTTTTTTTTTTTTTTTTTTTTTCCTTCCACTTGTGACCTTTAAAGATGCTGCTCTTAGATTGCTAAGCAGGCTGATGCTTTTAGCAACCCAATCCAAAATTTCTTTCTCGTAGAAAGACTATCATTCAAGCGCCATGGGTATTGCTTCCAGAAAACGTTCCTTTCTGTAACCCCCCGCGGGGGGAAGAAAGGATGCAGTGACGGGATGTGGTTTAGAGCCTCAAAGGACTTCCCGTACCTTCTTTTTTCCAGCAATTCTACTTTATCTTTTTTCATGTCGTTGCCAGGCTCGAAGTGCTCCTGCCCGGTGGGACAGTAGAGAAAGCTCAGGGAGGTTGGCTTTGCTCCCTGAGCCAGGAGCTGCTCTTTTCCCTCCTGTGCTGCCGAGGAGGCGCGTTTTGAGGCCGGTGAGAGGTGGATCGGAGAGCCCGTGCGCGTTGCAGATGGCACGCCGTGCCTGTGACGCATCGGCACGTTCTACGTGGGTTGCGTTGGCTCATACCGGCTGACCGACTGCTTCACTTGCTGCTGTGGGCATCTGTATGTTCTCTCAGCTTCCTAAGCCTCGCAGCGCTACTGTACAGGGGTGTTTTTTTGCCAAATCCACGGCCGCACGTGTGTTTCTGCTCGTCCCAGCTGCCCACTCGCAGCTCTGGTGGGCAGCGGGACTCCCCGGAGCAGGGGATTTCAGGAAACCGCAGTGCCAGCGGCAAAAATATTGGTAGCAGAAGATGTGCTGAACGAAGGAAAATCCTTTTATTTGTGGTGGACAGCAGTTCTGTTTTCTTCAGGTGTGCTGGAGCATCCTGCAGATGTGCAGAGGAAGCTCCCTGCTACTGCGTGGCTCTCTTAATTAAATGGAGGGCTGGCTTCTCGAGCCTGGCAGTCCTGCTAAGAGGCTTTCACTGTGTTTATTTTGTGTTCCTAGAGTGCTTTTGGCACTGAAGCGAAGCAACCGTAGGCACCCTCAGTATTTACATTCCTGCGGCAGGACTCCCCTCTGCTGTACGTTCTGCCGGTCGTATCGCACAGCCGATCCGTCACCGTCCTGGACGGTCAGGCAGGAGCGTGTTTCTCACAGGGCGGAAATTTGCTGCAGAGAAATAAGTGCTTTTCTGCTGATGGCGCCTCCCGTTGCCCTTGGTCATCCCTTATCTTCCAGTTCGAGCAGAAACTGGAGGCTGCGACTTCTATCCAAACTGCTCTAAAACACCGTGAGAGCAATTAACATGGATAATCCCACCGTGTTGTTTTGCTGACCGTTACTGGGGGGGATGCTGATGCACGAGGAATTCCCTCGCCGCAGTTCCGAGACTGTTTTCTGACCTTTTTCTCTGTTTTGTGAAGTTTGCCGTTACTTATCTCCACGATGCCAAAGCGCTTGCCCGTAGCGTGGTTTTCCTCTCCGTAACGCGTATTGGTCTCCCACGACAAACAGCTGATGGGCTGCCCTTTCGCCTCAATGGCTCTGACCCCAGCGAAGGAGGAGGCACGCCGTGCCGCCCGATCTGCCCCAATTTCGGCTTCGCCTGGGTGTCACCCCTGACAGACGGCTTCCCTTCAGCAGGTTTGCTGATCCTGTCCTATTTTAAGACGCTCCGACTGCTCGTTCTCTGTGGGCAGAAGGTGCCTTCACATTTGTACTTGGGCAAAACTTTTTAAGTCAAGATGCTGAATTTCTTTCTAGTTCCTGTACGGCTTATGAAGCAGCAAAGGCTGCATGCAAAATTCAGGAAACCCAAAAATGCAGTTGGAGAACACCGCTCAGAGCTCTTGGAATGTTGTCTTTAGCTGAATGGTGTGCTGAGGTCTGATACATCAAAGCGACGTTATGAGGCGTGATCGTATGCCTTATCTTTCTCAAGAAGAACGGTCTCCCTTCCGTGGCGAGACAGCACAGCCTCACCTGCAGAAAGCTGCACTTCGATGCTGGCAAAAGGGTATTGCCGAAAGCCAAACTCCTTGTTTCCTGCAAGGAGAGCTGGCAGAAAGCGGTAGTGATTATGCTCTTTATTTTACAGTAGTCATTTGTGAATGCCGCCCTTACATAAGTGCAACGCTTTGGCAGTGCTGCAGCAGTACAATGGCAGCGCAATGGAAATCTCATTGGGCCGGCCAAGTTTCCTGGGTTTCAGCCAGACATCTGGGTTTGGGGTTTTCATGGCATTCTTCGGTAGTATTAGGAGACCTCATAAAGCAGCCTCTCCGGGGTATTGTGCTGAGAACCGCATTCCCAACCAATTACAAAGCCGGTCTGCATCAGTAATGAGCCCTTACTTTGGGAAGGGGTGGCGGGAAGACAAAAGCAACACTTTCAATGAAAGCTGCGAAACCTTTTAACGTGAATAGATGTGGGCTTGTTAATTGGGATCGCCATTTGAAACGTTCCCTCTAGCTCTGGTTGTGCGTCCCAGGCTCCAGCCGGGGCGAGGGTGGTGGTAGCAAGGGAAAAGGGCTGAGAAGCTGCGGCTCTTTTGGATCGCGCCGTTAATGATTTTTGGCGATGGGGATGAGCCGTGACTGAGCGTTTTTCAGACCACAAAAGTGCTGCAAGTCATTTTCTCAGTTGAGCGGGTCTCACCGTAGCAAAACAATCAGACGGTGCTTTGGAAGAAGGTTTGCTTTATCCACCTTCAGCACCACCCTCGTCAACAGTGACGTGGCAGGAGACGGAGGAGCTGCTCCGGTCGAGTTACTCCCTAACGCACCCAGCCCGGCAGGGCTTCGGAAAGCAGCAGCCAGGATAACAAGTACAGGCTGAAGGCTGGCGATGGGCGCCGTGTCACGTAGGCTGGTGGCCGTCCTCTGAGCCTCGTGGCAAAGGTCCCGCTCGGCTTAGCGGCGTGCAGGAAACCAGCAGCTCTCCACCCCACCAGGAAGCCTTGGGACACAGCTGTCAAAGACACGGGGCGAACGCGGCCGGGCTGCACCGCGCATGAGCCGCGCCTTGGATGCCGCTCGTGGACAGAGTCCATTCGCGAAGCACCGAAACCCTCTTGTTTCGCGTCAGTTGGGACCGGCTGGCAAAATCCTGCGGCTTGGAGTGACGCGGGAGCTTTGCAAACGGGTGGGCTCGCGCTTACTGGGTTCAGGCTCCCATTCACAAATAATCAGAAGCGCCAAGTTGGTGTAGGCGTGTGGCCAGTGCAGCAGCAGGACGCTTCCAGATGAGAAGGCGTATTAAAATGTGCATCTTGGAAATGAACAGCTCTCCTGTTCCACATACCTGCTGATGCCCTGGGGTTTGTACTTAGGTATTTTAAAGTTTGCTTCTTCTGAATGTTTTCTTTCCAGTTTGGTAGGTACCAAACAAGAAGTGAAGCTTGAGTAAAAATCCCTTTGGCTTCTGCAGATAATTATTGCCAGGTCTGCTCAGCGACGGGCGTGTTTGCATCTGCGCCGGTTACTTGCCTATTGGCGTACGTTTTGCTGGTGTTTCTTCAGAAAACACACCAAAACCCCCTCTGAGCCAGCATGTAAAACTCGTCCCGCAGGGATTTTGAGTAAGGCGACGGGCACAGTGTATTTTGGGCATCGGTCTGAAATACAGCAGCAGTAACGTTGTGCATCCCTGCAGCTCTACACGTCACTGCAGATTGGGGTAAATGAATGCAAAGTCGCCATCTCTCATTGCAGATGTCTGGTACGAGGCTTGGGGGGGGGTGGGTGTCAGCGTTTCCCATCCTGCCAACCAGCGCTCACAAGTCCTGGTCATCGCCGCTCGCATCCGAGCCGGCAGCAGGGAAGGAGCCACTGGGCTCATCGCCGTCGGTGCCAGGGGCGACTTGCGCGGATCGGCCGCCCCTGGCACCCAAGTCTGCTGCATCGCATGGCTTCTGGCAGCCCTCGGTTGCAGAGTGACGAGGTTAATTCATTATCTTGCGTTTCAGATTGCAACAAAGAATATGGCAGCTGAATTTCCTTCTTTTCTAATTCCCTACCCCCATTTGATTACGGTCTTGTTTCTTTGGGCATATTAAAATAGAATTTGGCTTCGCTCGTCATCTGTTGTCCCCCACGCTACCTCCGTGTAGTCGGCTCGCCGCGCGCTCTCCAAATCCTTCGCTTTGTGCGGCGAGGTTTGCTAATGAGCAGAATGTAATTCGTTTTTTTTTTTTTTTTTAGGAAATTATACGAAACAGCATACCCATAAAACCTCACGATTCACGATGGTTTGTTTTGTTCTCGTAACGCAACCCAAACTAAGAAGCCATTCATCAACCGGCAAAGGCTGCTGGTGGCTGTCTCTGGGTAGCAGGCGAAGGATAATTCATCCCCAGCCGGAGAAAAGCACATGCTCGCTGATCCGTTTCCAGGCGCGCTGTTTAGCTCTCCATATTCAGGGTGGTGACAGGAAGATGAGCTGCTCCCAAATTAAACAAACGCGGTAGGAAAACGAAATTTTCCTGGTTGAAGTAACCTAGCTCATTTTCGGTGTTAAGCATATGGTGGCTGTGTCAAAGTGTTTTTCCACAAAACCCGAGTGTTTTATCTCATCAGCTGGGCTTAATAAATTCCATTCACGGGATCGTTATTCCACGGTAATGAACGTCGAGCAGCAGCCCGAGGAGGCGAGCTGCCGAGAGGAGTTGCGCTCGCACGGCGCACTTGTTGCGGAGAGGATGATGTTGCTCGAGTCTGGGCGAGTTATTAACGTAACTTGGGAGGCGGAACCCTCTGAGCGCCTTGCAAGGATTAAATGATTTATGATACCTGCAAACTGGTGTAACTCTAACAGCTAGCCTGCACTACTGACGGTATTTCAGTAATATGCAGCCCTGGCAGGTTTGAAAAACAAAGAAACCCAAACCCCAGAACAAAAGCACCTTCAGTGCAGAAGCCACCTGAGTGGCGTTTTAGCAAAAGCCGTTTTAAAGTTTATAAACAGCTTTTAAAAGGCAGATTGAGCCAGACTGTAATTGCAGTGGCTCACTAGAAGAATGCCCGTGACGAACTGTACTTAACGTTTGTAGCTCCAAAGCGTGGGGCATCGTACAGTTCGTCGGCAGCAGCGTTATTGACAGGTCGGGGCCTCTGGGTTCGAAGGAAGGGTATTTTTGACAGACCTTACTGTAAGTTAGAGGGGGTTTTTTATAAGGTGTTTTTAAATGCAAGTGATTAAGGGGGGGGATTTCTCTTGCTCTCGGATGCAAAAACGACTCCTGAATAAAACAGCCAGCTGCTGAAAACTTAAACTTTCACGACGGAGCTGCTGAGCACAGTCTCAGTGTGCAATAGCGCTCTCCTTATTGTAGAGTACTTCCTTTAAAAGTGAGTCTTTAAGTAGTCTGCCCTTGATGTGCTGAGTACTAGAGGGCCAGTCCTACTGCTCCTTAAAAGTTGGCAAAAATAAGGAGACCTCTTCAAACTGTTGGGGTTTGAGAAAAGAGTGGTGAAGAACGGGTATGATTTAAGTTGTTCTTTCAAGAAACGCTAAGCAAATGTCTAGCGGATTTTCAGCTGCTGTTGGCGACGTCTGTAGAAGGTCTCATGTCCCTCTTGTGACATGTCAGCACAAGGACCTCAGCGTGCGTAGCTTTGATAACGGGAACGCAAAGATAAGCTCCGAGAGGATGCGATTTTGAAATACAGCTACTGTATTTACAACCAAAAAGAGGGGAGGCGGCTTTTGTACCGACTGCCTGCTTGCTGCCTGTGAGGGGCTGCTAGAGGGTGCTCCCTCGAGCCCCGGCACCCGTGCAGGCGCCCCGCCGCAGCAGCAGCGCTCCACGCAGGCTTTGTACAGCGCCATCTGAGCCGTTTGACCTGGCGGTTCACGAAAGCTCCAGGCAGAGAGGCTGTTCCCTCTTGGGGAGTCCCGGCGCGGGAGAGCCCTTTTGTGCAAAACTGCGGCAAAAGAAAGCGGTTTATCAGATGTGTCTGGCTGCTGGTGTTACCCAGGCTTGTGCCGGAGGGAAGACGGGACTTTGCAGGGAGGGAGGGGAAGAGCAGCGGGGAGGGGAAGGCAGGGCAGCGGCGTGACCCCAGGTTGAAAAGCTGGCGTTTGAACGTGAGTGAGCAGCGACCGGTGAATCCCTCCGGCTGAGCATCCCTCTCCTGTGCCCAGGCTGGGCTCCTCGAGAGCGTTTCAGAGAGCTGATCCCGCGGCACCGGGCGGCTTTAGGCGGCACCGAGCATGTCTTTGCGTCTTGTTGCATGGAGGAACTTTGTCTCTAATCGTTGCGATCGTCTCATCCTGGCTAAAAGAAGTAAACCCCACCGCGAAGCCAGGCGCGGCAAGAAGCTGCAGGTTTTCTGAGGCTGCTTTGTAATCCTGGCCACGCCGGTGCTGCGTGTGGGGAAGGAGAGGCTTTATTTAATTCTAATAACGGTAGAGATAATGTTGGCTTTGTGATAGTCCGGGGCACAGGTGTTCTGTACCATCCACGTCGGTACACGATATGAATGGCTAGCAAGGTATCAAGCCTCTGGGATGGTTTCCTTGCTTTTCAGTGCTTGAATGGATTGCATTAGTTTATTGGAATAGCGCTGACTTTGTGCTCGCAGTAATTAATTCCCTTTTCCGGGCTGGGGGGAAGGCTGGTTATCATTTCCTGCATTCTTTTATCATAAGGCCGAAGGAGAAACTCAGAATAGCAAACAGATAGGAGTGCTGCATGCATGCATGCATTTTAAATTCAGTTTCAAGCAGTTAAGAGGATAGATTCTTAGTGAAGTGGTCTCTCTGTATTTGCACACAATTTTAAATCAAGGTGACCCAGAGGACTGGTGCTAGGATGTAGCAGCCATTTCCGAGACCACTGGCTGGGCTTCCAGCCGGCTGGGACTGTAAATCTGCACCTTTGTCCTTTCTAAGCGTGGTTCAGCGGGCTGGAGGACAGGGGTTTTATCTGCTAGTAGTTTTCATGCTGCAGGGTGGGCAGGAGGAGGATTGTTGGGAGGGGTTACAAATTTGTACCCATCAAACTGCTTTCATCTCCAAAGCTTGGTCTTTGAGCTTAGAAATGTGGCGACGAGCAGCACAGACAGCGAGTCCTCCTGCTGTCCTCCCTGCCTGCGCTGTAGGTAAGGACATCCCTTCCGAGGACTGCCAGCCAAGGGCCTCTCGCGCGGGAAAACACTGCGGTAAGAGAGGGAAAAAACTCGCTTGAGAACCGAAAGGGCAAAAAAAAATGAGGGAAGAATGAGTTTCTGGGACATTTTCACTGGTTTTGGGGTTTGGGTTTTTTTTCCCCCCAAAGATGGCAAGCACCTCGCAGCTCTCGCTGCTCTCAGGTCCCCTCTCATGCCACTTCTGCTTCGTGGTCGTTGCTATCCGCAGGATGCATTCCTGTCCGAAGTAAGGTTGTCTAAAGATAGGCAGCATGGGCAAGCGCATAAGCAAAATGGCTGAGGGAGTAGTTGCTCAAGCCCTGCAAAACCCCGCTTTTAATACTAGTGTTTGTGATCTCCGGTAAGGGCTGCAGACAGTTTCCCATGGCTGCTCTGAACAGTCACCAGCTGCCGGCTTGCTCCTCGCGAGCGTCGCGGCAGCCCCAGGCCGGGAGCGGCGTCAGATCTTTCAGAAAAGGTACAAATGCAAAGCCAGACGAAATTCAGGTATTTCAAGCGCCGTTTGATTGCGGCGGCCCTTCCCTTCTCCCCTCTCCGGGCGCAGAGGCGGGAGCGAGTTCCCCGGAGCCCTGCGATGCCTGTTGCCTTGCCAACACGGGTGCGAAGGAGACGTTTGAGCAAAGAGATGGTTGCTTCTGCTGCAGAGCTGTAACGCCAGGCGGATCAGGGCCGCGGGGAGAAAAGGAGGAGGAGAGCCTCGCCCGCCTGAAAACACTCCCTCACCCGACGGCAGAAAGGGAGAACTCGGAAATACTCGCAGGAGCGTTCGACGTTCGCTCCTTGCTGCTTCTGGATTTGTACAACAGCGTAGTTTTTTAATGATGGGTAATGATGAAACGTGACTTTCAAATCTGGGGGGGGGTTTGCCTTTTCTGTCTCAAGCTGCAAAGTCCGGGAGCTCGACGCAGTTCACGGCCAAGCGGGTGCCTGCGATCCTTATTGATGGAGCCGGCACCTGCTGGTGTTTGCCGTGCGAGTATCAAGGAGGAGCAGTAAATTGAAAACTGCTCCTCATGGGCTCAGTTTGCATCTTTTAATGCTTCTCGGGAGAAAACAAGAAATGCTGCGATTTGACAGCAGAACAGGCACAGCAGTGTCTGGTCATGCACGTTGCTCGTGTCTTTCTTTCTTTACAGTTCGCGTCCCTTTTGTGATAGCTCAAACGCCCCCTTAACCAGAAAGCAGACGCAAAGGCGTCGTTTTATCTTCGACTTCCTACCCGCTGCAGCGGGAACACCGCGCATGCACGCGCCTGTGGCCATCGGCGTGCATCCGTTACGTGGCTCCTCGCCTCCAAAGTGGGCGGCCCCGTACGTACGTACATACGTACGCCGCGGAGCTGCGACGGTCGCGCCGTCCCTCCAGAGGAGGCGACGGCACGATCCTGCCGTCGGGCACCGACAGCCCTGCCACCAGCGTAAACGCTGTGGGCTTCGGTGCTCCGTGCTGGCAGCCGGCGGTGTGTAGCTTGAGAGGACGGGAAGGCAGAAGGTGCTAGAACAAAACGGGATCCTAACGAGCAAAAGCAAAACGTGCCGGTTCCCGCTGGCACTCCCCGAAGCCCAGTAGCTAGCTTCTGCCTCTTTCCGTACAGGTTTATGGAGCAGGGCGGGACGTGCGGGGGTTACCCTGGCAGAAGCGCCATCGATGGGGCGGTCGTTTGGGACAGCCGTCGGGGTTTGGTTTGGGGCTGCTCCTGGAGCCCCTTCCCTCGTGCTGGTGCACGAGAGTTACGTGTCGCCCGTCCTGCCGGGCACAGGAATGCCGCAGAAAATTAACGTTTTGGTCCGAAAGATGAAAATATGAAATGTGAAGGCTTTTCTTGCTGCAGATTTGCCTTGGAGCGTGCTGCTTCAAAGACAGCAGCAAATTGAAGGCACTAGCTGTAGCTGTCTCGTTCGTTCTTGAGGCGGTGTTTTGATAAATGTTGATGAGTTTAACTGTAAAACTAAATGACGTTTATAGCACGATGTATGCTTTACCCATTGCTTAATTATATCTAATGGTGTTGCATGTAAAAGGCGTTTACCATTTTACTTCTGTCTAAAACGACAATCTAAACCTCAAGGCCTATGGGGTTTTGTACCAGGATGAAGATTTAATTAAAAACTAGATACAATCCCTTTTTAAAAGGCAACTGCAACATTAAGAAACGTGATAAAATTCACAAAGCGCTCGGTAAGAGGGGGAGCGCTTTGAATCCAGGGGTGTCGGGCTCCCGTGGCTCGAGCCGTGTTGCTCCTCGCCCCTCTCTCCCGCCGTGGTAGGGCGCTGCCGAGCCACGGTCCCCATCCCTGCCTTGGGTCCCCGTTAGGGCTGGGGCAGCCCGGGCAGCGCGCGACACTCCATTTACCTCCCTTGGGCTAGCCTGTACTTCTTTTACGGTCTCGTTGCTGTAACTCTAGAGGCAGCGAGGGCGATCGGGCTAACGCAGTTTATAAAATCATGGGTTTATTTTTGTGTGCCGTGTACGGTTTCCTTCCCCTTCCTTCCAGCTTTGCCTTTGTCCGCTTAGCCAGCAAACAGACACAGACTCTCTATTGAAAACAAGGCATGAAGAATGAGTATGTGTCGAGCAAGCTGCATCGTTAAAAATAAACACTGGATCAGAGCTTTGTGCCTTCCACTCAGCTGGCAAAGCACTGACAGCAGGCAGTAATGTGTTCAGGAGCATCTGCCCTTTCTCTTCTTTTCATGGGTTTAGTCAAAGCAAATCCCGGAGATGAAGGGGGGAAAAAAAGTACCAAATTGCATTTTATTTCCCCTCGCCCGGAAGAACTACTGGGTGGAGGCTGGAGGGGGAGGGACACGGGCAGAATCTGCGGCGAGTAGATTAATGTTTAAAGATGTTAGCATTGGTCTTTTACTAACATTTATAAATCCGATGGGTGGCAGGTTGAGGGCTGATTCCACGGTTTTTTTTGCCTCTTCTGTAAAATAATAAATATGGTAAAATAGCTCTTAGAGCTGCCTTTATCGCAGGGATGAATCAGGACAGTTGGTTGCAAGAGACTTAAAACTTACAAATATGTTGCCCTTTAGGCTAGCATTCATCATTGTGTCTGATCTGGAATCTAGACCAAAGGCTTTTGTTACAACATACCTTTTTATCCTTCCTTGGAAGTATAAATTGGAAGGAGTTCTCACTTTGATCGTAATGCCGCTGCTGCTGAGATTTTTTTCTCCGTTTTTAAGGGGGGAGTGCGTAACCCTTGCTGATGGTGTCTGTCGTTCTCTCTTTGACAAAAGGTCTTGTCTCTAATCTCTCAAAAACCCCTAAAGGGGGGGGGGGGGGGGCTTAAAAAAAGAAGGGAAGGAAAGGAAAGAGACTCCTAAAGACAGTGGCCCCTCCTCACAGCCTTAACATGAGGGGGGAAAAGGCCTGGAAAACATTGAACGCATGAATTCTAGAGGCTGGCGAAGCAGGAGGCACGGCGTGTCTTAACCTTGAGCATTGCGCTGAGCCCTGAAAGGTTTAGTCTCTGCGCAGCGTGGGCATCTCCCCGTTTCAGGCATAGAGCAAAGCGTGCAGACAGCTCATGCAAGGACGTCTTTCGCTCCGGGTTTGGATGCAGCCAGGGCAAGGTTCTTGGAAGGGCCGGCCAAAACCCAGGATCGCGACATGAACGTGGGCGCGCTCGTCCAAAAAGATGAAGAGCAGGCAGATAACGCGTGTGAGCAAAGCGACTCAGAAAGCTGACGTGTCAGCGGGAATCGAGACCGGCTTTGCTCCCGTGACTGCCGACTGGGAATTAACTTCACAAGGCAAACCATAAACTCGGCTCAATCTGTGGAGGAGATCTCAACCTCGTGCGTTCAGCGTTTGATGGGTTTGTACGTGGAGGGGTAGTTTGGATGGACAAGCTCTCAGTTGTCCGAGCTGATGAATGTTTTGCCTTCTCATTTTATGTAACAGTGAACACTCTGGGTAAAAGTTCTGTGGATGTTTTATTGAAGGCTT
The DNA here is from genome assembly GCA_031468815.1 of Morus bassanus. NCBI lineage: Eukaryota > Metazoa > Chordata > Aves > Suliformes > Sulidae > Morus > Morus bassanus. Next base: position 8,613,141 of record CM062588.1, read on the forward strand.
ACAAAATAACTTCTGTGTATAATGCGGCAAGTAAAGCGGTGTGATTTAAAGCCAACGGCATGCTGTCTTAGCCAAAGAATGGGAATTGGCCAGAATACCCCGAGAAAAATATTGTATTCCGCTTTATTATCTGTTATCCCATTGTGCTTCAGGACATTTTGTACAGGTTTGCACATTTGTTATTAATTTTGTCATTTAATTCTTACCTATCACAGTGGCGGAACTAAAGATTTCAGAACGGCTTTAACTTACGTGTGCAGGCACTTAAGGGGGGTCCTTTCTTTAGGAAAGAGATTGGGCTGACGTCAGTCAAAATTCATCTTGGGCGCTTTATGGAAATAAAGATTTCTTGGGTTTAAAAGAGATTATTAAGCTCTGCATTGTGACAGATGCTACTGACAGGAAAAAAAAGGGTGTTAAAAAACCTGCAGGAAATGGGTTACAGGTACAGATATGAGACGTAGCTGCTCATTAGAGTAAAACGAAACCCATCATCTGACTTGAAACAGTTTTCCTCGTTATTGGAAAATCCCATCATTCTGACTACTCCGTATGGGCGGCTTTTGGGGGTGTGGGCGCTGCGCCCGCAGCAGGTGCCGTAGCATCTAAGAACCGAGCGCGTACCGACCCGGACTTTAATAAGCACGGCACCTTCGCAGACTGCTCGGGGATCGCAAAGAGCCTCTCGGAGACGAAGGACTGGGGCGGTGAGTATCCCTGCGAGCGCTCCCCGCCGGCAGCTGCGCGCGGAGGGTGCCGAGGGAAGGGCCCCCCGCCCTATCTGCTGTCCGGCCGCCGCACCTGATTTATGCCCTTGGTAGCACGGCTTTGACGGCTGCAGGGAGAGGTGGAGAGAGAGCAGATGGGTGAGTTTTCTCCAAAGGTACGCTTGCCAACTCAGAGTGTGACCGGTGCCATGCTGAATCCGAGGCGTGTGGCTGCTGCCAGCCTCTATGGCACAAAAATAGAGGTGACAGTGCGGGTGACAAACCTGCAAACGCGTAAATTCTCTCCTTCCGTGCTTAGGGTTTCAGCAGAGGCTGCCAGGGTTTCAGCCCCGCGTGGCAGAGACAGAAACCTATGTAAGGCAGCAGGTGCCGTTAAATAATGTTGTTCGGGTAATGTAAGCGTCCTGAATGCACTCGTTGTCTGTGAAAACTGAATATTTCATCAATGCTCCCTCCTCTTACCTGCAGCAACCTGCTGTACGTCAGGCTTCAGCTCCTAATGGAACAAGTCACGGCAGGGAGAGGAAATTACACGTGTGTTTTAAACACTGGATTACTCAAGGTCTCCTTCCTTAGATCTAGGCTGTGTGTGTCCTTGATAGCGATGTGGCTGGAAGATAAAATGCAGATAAGGAATTCTGTATTAGGGCGACGTTAATAATGAATGAGTGTTGATCCTAACTGAGTATTATTTAAACATACTGAATGGAGGCAGCAGTCTGCTGGGACCATCTTACGTTGTCAAACGACTTCTCCCTTGCTGATGCGGCTCCCGAGCCACGGCAGGGAGACCGAAGCGTTGGATTTTAGGTGGTGTCCGTGATGGATGATGGCTTGCAGCGACGGCCGAGTGTAAGGAGGAGCAGGAGTGAAAGGTACCTGCCTTGTATTGCTTCTGAGGCTGGGCACAGCTCTGCCTTTTACTGCGGTCTTGCTCGCTCCTCCGCGCTCTTCCTCACTTCTCCCTTCTAGCGTCCCCCTGACAGCCCCCGGGCATCTCTCGGGGGATGAATTCCTCGTGCTGCCTCCCTTTCTCAAACCCTTCCACAAAAAGATCTTCTGCGTCTCCCGTGCACAGCAGCCGAGGAGCAGCGCTCACGGGTGCTTTGGATGATGCTCCGATAAACCTCTGGCCTTAAGAGAGCAAGGCAGGCTTCTACTAAGTGACCTTTTATTGTCTTGCAATGGACTGTCAACTTCCAGAATAGAAGCAAGAGATCAGCTCCTCTTTCTGGAAAGTTAGTTAAGCTGCTTGAGCATCCCTACGTAGATAGATATAAATAAAATGAAGCTGCAGCAGCAACATCTTTTATTCAAGAACTGTCCAACGGGTTAAGAAATTAGTTCTAAACCGAGAAAAACATAGCATGTGGCTTTCCACCTTAGGCACGGCAGCACAATGTGCAAATTGCGCTTTTAGACATCAGAAGCTCCATTGTGGCGAGCGTGACTGGTAGGATTCCTCCTTCAAATGGTCCAAACCTGTTACCTTGAAACACGGTCGTACTCTGAAAGACTGAACTTCTGGCAATTGTGATAAATTGCTTTCTGTCACAAGATTTGGTTAGAAATGTGGAATAAAAAAACCTGAGGTTTGCAGAACAACAGGCTTTGTTGCAAAACCGGCACTAACGCTGCAGGCCGCGCCAGATTCTTCCCCGCCCGGCTCCCGGGAGCCTCGTTTGCCATGCCCCCGCCCAGGTCGGTGACAGATAAGATCCATATTGATCCTCAGCACCCGCCGACGGTAACCTTTGAAGGGACAGGCGATGTATGGCCATGGAATTTTATCTATCGGTATCTGGGTAATAGAAAGACAAGCGTGACATCTAATCCCAGCACCGGTGACGGATCACAAATCTGCGCTGATGTGGTTACTGGTAATGGCAGGAATGCGAGGGGAGGGGGCGAAGCGGCGCTGATGGGCACCGGCAAGTCAGGAAATGCTTTAGGCTGAAAAACCTTCCGGTTAAAAGTGCGTCGGTTTTTATTCTTAGGATCAAAAGAAGTATTTTAACTCGATCGTTAGGCGGGATGCGGGCTAGCTAGCCTGCTCTCGTCAGGCGACGTACCACGCGCACGGGAAGCCCCGCCGCTGCTCGCTCTCCGGTTTGCATTTCGGAAGGCGCCTGCATTCGGCGGGCTGCTTCTCCAGAGGGGTCCGTTGGAAGTGGGGCGCTCCCAGCTCCCGGCAGCCTCCGGACTCAGTAAGGCCGAGCATTTCAGTAGTTCGGGGAGGGGAGCGTGATTCAGCAGAGGAGCTGCTTCCCTTCGGACTGACCGTGCGTAGCCGGCTGCGCAGCTTTAGCAGCAGTTCACGTCAGTTTTCTCTCTCTGTGCCGTTTTGGTTACAAACCAGCAGAAAGAATTCCCCAATGCCATTTCATCACACAGAAATTCGCAAACGTTTAAAGTAAACACAGCCTCTGGTGTCAGTTCGGAGCTATTGTCATCTTTTATTCGTACTCTTTAAGCAAGGAAGGCTGTAAAGGTGGCTATAGCTTTTTTTTCCCTCCACAAATTTAATAGCTGTGCACAACTTGCTCGGATTTGCAGTATATTTTTCTGAAGTGTATGTTTCATAACATAAACACACTCCCCGCAGTAGGTAATTTTTAGCACAATCTTGCATGTTCTCTCTGAAACGAGGAGAGTAATTCAGCAGGGAAGCGTGAGCTGTAGCTTGGCGAGAGCTGGGGAAGGGAGTCGTCTGCCTCGCCGCGTGCATCGCCGCTGAAAGGTGCCGAAAGCATTCGCACGTGCGCGTGAGCTCGCTAAAATATGTGCTGAGAAAGAGGGGAAATAGGTCCCTGCAATTATAGAGGTTGAATAAAGTGTGTGACAAGCAGACGAAATAGCTGGCGCTGGGGATGCCGAGCGGCAGGAGCGGTTTCGTCCCAGGAGACAAAAAACTCGCAGAAATTCGCCGGAAAGAGCAGAAGCCTCGCGGTAGCCAGTCCCGGTGACGGGATTGCTGGTGGGGCTCCGCTTGGATTGCATGACTGGTTGTCCAAAAACGCATGCAAGCTCTTCACCCTGGGTTTGGTGGGTTTGGGGGCACGCAGCAAGGTCGGTGTCGACCTTGGCTGCGCTGATAACAGTATGAAGCATTAATCTGGCGCCTCCATCTCTCTTTCCATTCCCTCTTCTGAGAGACGATAAACGTTTGCACAGAATTGTTCTCTGTTTTGAAGGCGGAAGGCGTTGTACATCGCCAAGGAGCGCTTCCTTCCTTGGCAGTGCCCTTCAGCAGCAGCCGGCAGTACCTGTATTTTTACAGATCCACGATGCTGACGTTTTGGGAATAGTTCCCGTGACTGTTAATTCCACCCACCCAACCTTTTTTCCCCAAATGGAAACCAATGCTTTTAGCATTGTCAGGTGATACCAAAACCGGCAGCAACAGAATCGGCGGTGTCCTTTCTCAGAGCGATTCTTTTAAACCTAGCTGTAAAGGAAGAATAACGTGCGTTAAACGTGAAAGTAAAAATATTAGTCCCAGGCGAGCATTACCATCTGGATTTGCTGTAGCCTAAGCCTCAGAGAGAGAGGTTGAGCGGTGATACCCCCTTCCCTTTGCGTCCCTTCAGCAAGATCTGCCCAGGCTGGTTCTGAGGCTGCAGTGCAACGCCTTGCTGGGAAGCAGCTCTTGGTGCTCGGTAAATAGGGATTTCCACAGGGCAAAGCTTAACAGTGGCATACTGAAGATGACAGACCCACCCAGCAGAACAAACCTGAAAGTGAGGTTTTCCTAGAATTCTATTTGTTTGCCACCGTTACTTTTTCTGAAGGGCTTTTTGCCATGGGAAGCAGAGGAGTTTTGGCCCCGCTGAGTCCGTTGCTGGCCATGGAGAAGGTGTTGAAGAGGGAACGAGAGCCACTTGAATGCAGGAAAATCTCAGCGATACTTGACTTAGGGTCACAAAACTGGTAATTAGATCTTATCAGAAGAGAAAGCTGCCGTTTCAAAATGTTGTGAATCTCGGTGGAGAACAAGATTTTGCTCTGAGGATGAGGATCAAGTTAAAAGAAGAACTGCCCAGAGATGCTGCAGCCTCTGGGGCCTCGGAGGGCTTCCACTGGGGGTTATGCATGGGCATAAGCAGCAGCAGGCTGCCTGTTCTCCTGCCTTCCCTTCGCCCTCAGGTTTTCACAACGAGTTTTTTTTACGCAAGTGGATGACAACATCCCTGTCTCTGTGCGCTTCAAACAGGCATTGAGGACTGCAGACCGGTTCTTAGTGTGTGTTTTGTAAGCATTGCTTTCCCTTGCCAGACCCCATCCTCTTCATCGCTGGTGCAGGACCTCTTCAGCTGCAGCAGCGTCCGCGTGTGATGAAAGCCGTGTCGTGCGCTCGCACGCGTACATAGGTTTTGCAGGCAGCCCGATCTAAAATTGTTATCATTCTTTTGCCCATGAAAAGATGTCGTGAAATAAACTCTGTAAAAAAGCAATTGCCTTTTCTTGCCAACACAATTAGAGTGGATTGTCCATTCTTCTCAAAAGTTCAAGTGTGACGACTGTAGCTTTTTAAAACGGCCTCTCCAGACTTCAAGACCAGATGCACTGAGCTGCAGCCACTTCTTCCAGCACAGCGTTGTCAATTCCCTTCTCCCTCCTTGAAGCAAATCTGCAGAGAAATTAAATGGCGATTCGATTTCCTTCTTTTTCCTGCTCTGTGAGGTTCCTGTGTCTGATCATGACAAAAAGTCTCTCTGGTTCCTGCAGTCTTCCCGAAAAGACGGTTTGTGATGTTTATTTTAAAGGGATGCTCTCTCCACAATGGATGGATGGAGAGAGCACAGAAGCCACTCAGTAAAGAGAAGTAACAACAAGGGGACAAGGCTTTTGGAGCCAGTGGATTGCTAGGCGCTTACAAAACCTGCTTAATGTTTGTCTCGGCTTGGGCTGGTTATTTAAGCTCCGCGTTCCTTTTGGATAGCTGAAATTGAGAGATGAGTTTCGACATTCAAATTACATGAATTCCGTGGATTGATCGTGGTGTCATTTTTGCCTCAAGCACACGAACAAATAGCTTGTGTTTCTGTGTGGGTTGTTTCATTTGACTCAGTTTATGAAGAGGAATTTTGTTTAAGTTTATGGGCTTACATAGTTTGGGTATCATGAAAATTAACTCTTTCTTGGAAAGCAGTTGTGTCAGTACCCCGTATACTGAACCAGCGGTGCTGCTGCTCTCGATGGAGTACCCGTGGCTCGTGTTTTGTTAGAAATTGAAGAATCGTGCTCATGAGCACGTGCTTTTAATCTTTCCCTCTTTTCTCCCTGACGCTTCACTCTATCCTGGTGTGCTACAAGTGGAGAAAGAATTGATTTTAAATGTGACCGCTGCATATGAGCCAAGGTCCCTGGGCTGTGTCCAGCTAAGAGGAACTTGTTTGAAGCAGTTTACTCGTCTGTGCCTGTCTTGGCAGTCTTAAAAGCAAAGACTGCAGCGGTCTAAGGCAGAAGACGAGGGCAAAAATTAATTGCATAGGTTCCAGCCAAAGCCGTTCCTCAAGCATTGCATCTTACCCCCCTCCCAGTAAGTGTAAAATACGGTGTCATTTTCTTCATTGCACAAGATTCAGTGAATGAGGCCAGAGGGTTGCTTTGGGTAATAAAGGAAACACGGATAGCAGGTTTTTTCCCTTCCCCTTGCATTGTAGATATCCCTTTCAGCTACTAGACTTGCTCGTTAATATTGCGGACATATGTTGCGTGTATACGGCAGTTCACCTTGAAGCCTACCTCGGAGGCTGCCTTCTTTCATGTTCCTTTTCCCCTCCCTTGATAGCAATGCCTTATACTCGAGATCAAGGTGATCAAAACTCCAAGCCGGGTCTTGGAGTTTGTCCGTTGTGCGCATCGAACACCAGGGAGAGGATTTGTACTTTGTATTGGAGTTACCGGCAAGAAACCGTTGTCTGATGCAAGGACAACACACGGGGGCTTTTATTGTCCATTCACGTGTAACAAATGAAAATCCATCCTGTGTAATTCTGTTGGGGTTCTTTTTCCCCTTGGCCCTACTCACGGTCCGTAAACTTCATTCCTTCCTCCTCCCCCTTCCTTTTCTAAAGAGTTCTCACTTCACGTTGCATTTTTATTTAATTCAGAGTTTGTAATGGATTTTTTGCCTTGGTAAGCAGGAGCAGGTATGAATACGGACACCCAAAAGTGGTAACGTGTATGGTCTGGCGCTTTAGGTTAAGCAGGCAAATTCAGATCAGCAGAGCAAGAGGAGCTTTGCAGACGAGGGCCAGATTAGGCGCCCTCTACTTCAGAATACATACACCGAGTCCGTGAGGCTGGAGATGCTGGCTGTTTCAGACCGTGGATTCGGCGTGTCCTTACGTGCACCCTGCCTGTCGATAACCCCGGGCCCTTGGGGAGAGTAAACGCCTTCTTGAGAGGGGTCCTGATGCCAGCCTGGACCGAGATGCTGGACTTCTAAAGCCGTCAGTCAGCAGGCTTAATGTAGCAGCATCCCGGCATGAAAAGCTTCAGTGGCTTGAACTTCAAACAATTTATTTCTAAATTACTTCTACTGTAATTCTTATTAATTCAAATAGGCTTCTAAGCTGATGTAAAATTCAGTAAATGCAAGGAACAGTTTAATGAATTGAAAATAGGATTGAGTCTTTTAAAGTAGATGTAAAAAAATATGCTAGCAATAATTGCTTAGATGGAAATCGAATCTTAATAGCTTTGTTAATGATTTGTAGTGAATATTGCATTTATGAGAGCATATCAAGCTGATCCTTGTGCAAGAACCTTGTTTTGAATGGGTTTGATAAAATTATTCCCCAGAAGCAGTTAGTAACGTTTAATATTTTTGCTTGCACCGCTTTTAAGATATTTGAATGTCATTCACGCTGAAGCCTGACTGTGGCTGTTACGGATCGGTTCTGTGCTGCTGTGACACCTCTGTGGTTTCTCTTTAGCAAGGCGAAGTGCAGCACGGGTGGTTGATGTGGCTCTTCCATTGATAGCCTTTGGGGTCCGCGCGGCCGGGCCGTGGGCGATGGGTTTGGGGACCTGTCCCCGGGTGCAGAAGGGGAGATGCGTGCCTGTACACCTGGTGCTGCAGGGGACATGAGTCCTCAAGGGACTTAAGCGATGCTTAATTCGCTAGGTCTGGTCTAACTAATGGGTACGACGACATATTGTAATCTTCTAATGGGTTGTCCTGCCCGCAACTGTCTTTAATCCGCTTTAAACCCCCTGGACTGGGTATGAAGTCCTACACCACACAGACAGTAAGTTTCTCTTGATGTGTAACACGGTCGTATCCCTCACCTTTGATCAGGGAGGTTATATTACTTGACAAACTCGTGTATTGCAGCGGGTTAGAAATGTTCAGGAATGCTCTGTTTGGGGTACTGATAGTGTGGCGGGATGGCTGGATGCTCGTCTCCAGTTCTGAGGGATTTGAGCATGATCAACGTGCAGAAGGCAGAGTAGGAGCCAGTAAAATGTCTGTGATGGGCTCTTTGCACCTCTTGCAATGGGCCTGGGGGGGTTCTTGTCTGATACGGGTGTTATTCTGTTCGAAAACAACTTTTCTTGAGGCTGTTCAAAGTTCATCAGTCTGGAGAAACAAAATTTATACCGAGAGGACAGAGAAACATGCCGAGACTTCAGCTCGGTGCCATCAGGCGTGGAAAGGTGTCTGGCGATTTATCAGCCTCTTTCTTTCCAACCGATGCAAACTTTTTGTCGAACGTGTATTTCCGAGGCACCTCCCGCTTTACTTTGCCTCCTCATCCATAACGCCTGTGCGGTTTGAAAGCAGACCGACGTCGTTACCAAAAGGGACTCCGATTAGCCGTCCCCTGGCTGGAGCCCCTCGGGTGGTGTCCTCCGGTCCTGCCTTGGCTCCGCACTTCTCTGGCTCGCTCTCCAATCTTGACGAGATTCCCAGTAGTTAGGGAAGAACAGAAATGCAAAGCGCTTCTTTCAAATTCCCATCCTCTGCATTCTTCAACGCGTGAAGCAAATTTCTCAGCGTCCGTGTGATGTCATGATTCAATTCATTAGGAGGAGAGTTTTCCAGGTGATGACCTGTAAATGATTACAAGGCTCCCATGGCATAATTGCATTGAATTCTTCTTTTCCTGCCTCTGGATATTAAGAGCACCTACTGATTACACAAGAGTGAGTAAAAACTCGTTCCTTAAAGTCTACCCGCTCGAGTCAAAGGATAAATGCTTCTTACAGTGAATTGTTCTTTCAAGGTAATTTAACAAAACTCATCTGTTGAGAGGGGAAGCGAATTTGTGCCGTTTCCATGTGTGTGGCGTGGAACCTGCAAGGCCAGCGAGGTCTTTCCCTTGTCCTCTGCCTTTGGTCACGCTTTAAAATACAGCAGGGAGAATGTGCTGGGATAAAACGGCTTCTTTGCAATAAAAAGCGTGCTCCATAATGAGGCCATACAGCGGTCGTGTCACAAACAGTTAGCCATCGAGTAGCCCTTTTTTCTGTATTCCCGTCGTAGGGCTCCTTCCGATCACTCCTCTTTATTTTAGTGGTGGCCAGTACAGTTTGGGGGGGAAGATGCACATTTGTATCCCCTGCCATTGCTGTTTTGAGTGTTTGTCGTGCGGGTAATTGTGTCTGTGCAGTGAGATCGATATCAGTCCCAGCAAAAACCAAACGTGGATGTGCAAGGTACCCTTGCTCAGTTACTGGCGGGGGTGTAAAAGGGTGAGGGTCCCGTTTCCGTATAACCCCAGCTGGCTGGATGACCCAGGGCGAATGACTCGCCGGCTGGTGTTCCTCCGTTGCCTGCCCAAGGTTCCCCCTGCAGAAAAGACAAGTCCTTTCTCCGTTAGGCTGGTCAGTTAAAAATCCAAGGTCCTTCTGGCAGAGTGGCCGTGGGGCTGTGCCGCTGGGCACGTTTTGTGAGAGCGCTGAGCGTGCGGCGGTGGTGGAGCTTTTCATTTGCAAATGAAACTTGCTGACGTCATTTCTGATTTTGCTATTTCGCCTTTGCTCTCTCTCTCTAAGGTGACGGTCAGAATTTGGTTACCGAAGATGTCACAGTGGTGGAGGGAGACGTCGCCACCATCAGCTGCCGAGTCAAGAACAGCGACGACTCGGTGATTCAGCTCCTGAATCCCAACAGACAAACGATTTACTTCAGAGATTTCAGACGTAAGTTTTGTCTTTCCTTGCCCAAGATCAGCCTTCCCCGTGCCTCGCTCGCGCTCGGGAGATAGCGTTTGCGGAGATCTCTTCTTGTAATGTAACGCTAGACACTTCAGGTTGAGTCAATTCTTTAGAGGGTAGATGAGACAGGCAATCATAATCTTTCTCCTTAATTGAAACCTTGATGGTCCCCTTTAAAAGTCAGCCCGTCCTACTTTGCAATAGGCATTGATTGTAGTAATTCAGGGTGAATTGCAATTGAGTGCCAAATATTTAGCTGACACAAACAAATGGAATAGGGCAACGCCGAGACGGTGCAGTGTTCTCAGAGGTAATCTGTTTGGTTTGAAGACTGCAAATTTCAAGACAATCTGTGCTTTTTTATAACCAGAACAAAATCTCCCATCGCTGCCGTGTCTGGTGAGGGAGTCCAGCTTTGTTTCCTGTTGTGACAATGCCACGGAGCATGGTAGCTGCATTGAAACTCTTTAAATCGCCTGCGCTAATGGCACTGTGGGGCCGGCACACGTTGCGCCCAGCGTTGTGGAAACGCACGGCAAACCGCGTTCTCTTCCGAGGCGTGGTACGACCTAACGACGTACGCGTGTGGGGGTTGGCTCGCTCCACTCGCGCCGCTATTCGAGGCCCACGCGTTCGGCCAGCAAGATTTGAAATGCTGGGTTTCCAAATTCCTAAAAGCATTTGCACAGCAGTTACCGGTCAGGAAACAAATTTTAAACTATACCTTTCCCAATTCTTTTATCTTCCACGCTGTCCCGAGTCCACTGACTGCATACAGTCAGCAATGGGTGTGTGTAAAAGCGGATTTTCACAATAAGCGATTTACCTACGTGTCCCTAAGCCGTCCGATAATAAAACGGTGTTCGATACTGTGCCTGGTGATTTGCTTCTGTTGGTTCTTTGTAATGATCTGAGAACAGAAATATTTTGTAGGTCCAGCCGTAAAGGTAAGAAGCAGGGTGGAAGCTGTAGTCACGAGCCCGGGGAGTGCTTGTCTAGATGCTACTGCCGTTTTTATAGACCTTTGGCTTCGTTGTGTGCAGGGAGGGGTCGCTGCATCTCTCATCTCACTCAGGGTGTGCTTGCTCCACAGCGCTGAAGGACAGCAGGTTCCAGCTGGTGAACTTCTCCAACAGCGAGCTCCGAGTGTCCCTGACAAACGTCTCCATTTCTGATGAAGGGAGGTACTTCTGCCAGCTCTACACCGATCCCCCCCAGGAAATTTACACCACGATTACAGTGCTCGGTAAGGACCAAACAGGTGCTTGCGGTGAACTTTGTAATCCCTCGGCGCACAGGGTTGGCGGGATGGGGCTCCTCACGGTGTTCGGAGGGCTCCGGCCGCCCAGAGTGAGCCGCAGCTCTCCAGTGACAAAATACAGCAAGGCTTCGAAGGCTGAGTGCTCTCCCACGGGAGACCAGCTCAGCTCTTCAATGGCTCGACGAGGCTTAGGACTTGAACCTGCAGACGCAAGATGTTCAAGGGTTGCCAGCAAATACCAAGCGGGTTTTCCTGTGGCATGCCATAGCCCTTGCGTCGCCCTCCTGTCTTGCGAGGCATCCCTGGTTGCACCCCGAGCCTTTCTTTGTAGGTTACGTCATATTTAGTGTGATTCTTGGGTCTTCCCCGTTCGGTTCGCAAGCGGTTTTTGGCTTTAAAGAATAAGCAGAGGTGTAAGCGTGAGGTGTTCCCCAGTTGCAAGCCCCTCTTTTACTTGGGCAGGTCACCAGGAGAGGCTGCAAGGTTTTCCTGCCCTTTATGGAGAGGGGTTTAATACCAGCCTTCGTTCGCAGCCAGCCTGCAAGGCTTAGTTGGTTGTGCTGTCACTGCTCTGTAAGAGTGTCCGAGTGAATCGTTTGGCTTTCCGGGCAAGTCTGGAACTGCTAATGTCCTGGAAGGAACATCTGTCCGGCCCAAGGCTTGGCAGAATGGCACGAGCTGTGCAAGACTAGCCCTCCTCCATCTCATATCTGTTTTCTTTAGGGCGAGAGAGAAGGCGCGTTTCTTAGGAAGAAGGGAAGATAAGTTGCAGTGGTTGCGTCTCATTCGGTGAAGTGAGAAGGAAGTCGGGCAGAAAGTAAAAGCTGTAGAAAACGTGTTTCAGTAATTATCTGATTTGCAGAGGGAAAATAAATTCGTGTGAATGCTTCGTAGCATGGTGGAACTGTTCAGCTTATGAATTTTGTGGTTTCAATAATCGGACTGCTCTGACCACGTACCAAATCTTTTCTTCCAAAACTTGGGGATGTGAGAGATTACATTTTAATGACGAATGACAGCGTCTTTGCCCACCGATTATGTTCCTTAAGGGCAGATATTACTACCAGCATCGCTGGTGACCCTCCTGCCGATGTGAAGATGCGTAAGTTTTTGCACGTTCGTCAGTTGACTTCTGTAGTCAGTGAAAACTTGAGTTCAACTAATGGAAAGCGATGGCTTCCTATTAACTTCAGCAGAAATTTGTTGCACGCATAAAAGAATGTAAGATCTCTCATTTGGCGTCGTAAGTTTGCTCATTTGCTTGGGAACGGCTGTTTGCAGAACTGAAGTTAATTCTGCCCTCTCCCCTCCGCCCCCCGCACCGAAACAGGCTCACGCACAGCCCTGCCGAGCTCTCGCCTTTCCTTGGGCTTTGCAAGACTGCGGTGCATCGGTAGACTGATGCAGTTACCAGTAATAGCAGCTCATGCTATTAGAACTTTTCTACAGATTAGCAGCGGCTTTTAAGACTCTATTAACAGGCGAACCTGAATTGCAGAGGGTGACTTAATGTAAGATCTCACTCGCTGATTAGTTTAAATCTTCCTCCTTTTATTTAATGAGATTTGGTTCTTAGGTTCTTATACATTGTTTAAATAGTGTTTATAAGCAGTTCTAGTATAGCTATTACATTTATCAACATCTTCCAAGTTTTAGTGCGCTTCCCAGCCTTCACAGGAATAGGAAGCTCTCTTCCAGCTCTTCTCTCTAATCATACACACGCAAAAATCCTTTGTGGGACTTCCTTTCACTGCCAGCAATGCTAAGAAGGTGTTTGCAATAATAGTACTTACTTTATTCACCTATAAGCCAGCACCGCTTGTCTTTCAAGTGGGAGAGACAAAATGCAGGTTTGGGTTTTTTTTTTAAAAACACGAATCGTGCTTCAGAATTCAGGGGAAAGTCTGTTCTCTTGCCTCATACTTCAGTTCTTTTTGAGAAGGATTTGCAGCATGGCCAGCGTGTGCCTGCCTTCCCCCGACATCCATAAAGCAGCGGGTGTTTTCTCTTCACCTTCGTCACATACCCAGGCCCGCCCTTAGTTCACAGAGCAGGCAGCGAAGATGGATGTTTATTATTAGAAGGCTAAGGAGGGGACGGTTTATCTTAGCTAGCATTTGTCCGGAGAGAGATCGGGTACTGTGACACCAAGGATAACACGTCTTTCCTGTCTTCCCTATTATTGACTGCCTAATGAGGACAAAAAAGGAGCCGGGGCGGGGGAGCGGTTCTCAGGGTCGGTGTACGGCTGGCCCTCCTAGGAATGCATTCCCCACCAAAGATCTCACGGTCATCGCTCGGGCTTCGATGTATCTGAAGTTCTACCAGAGAGCAGTTTTGCTGATCTGCTTCCAGTGATACTTGCTTGGGAGAGCAGAGCCAGGTCTCGAGGCATCCTTCTTCGTAGTCGGTATTCGGAGGGAGCTTCGCACTTGATTTTTCCTGCTTTCGCAGCGTGCTTCCCCCCGCTCTCCCGGGTACTTCAGTGTCTTCTGTGACACGATACGTAGATTTATTCATGCTTAATTGGGACATGTGAAAATCTCAAATATGTAGCCCCTTCTGTTCTTTTCAGAGAAAAGCCACAAGTGACTAATTAGTCCATTTGATCATCTGGATGGTATTTACACATATTTGTTCTTCATTAGCTCAAAAACGTGTTAGTCACATTTGAACTATGCAGTCGCTTAATCATATTGATCAGAGCAAAGTTGAGTTTCCTTTGGAAGTTCTGGGGTTTTTCTGAAACTGCAGCTCGGTGCTGCACAAACTCTCAATGTTTGGTTTTCTTCTGGTTTTTGCCTTACTAGCTACCGGCACTTTCATGGCGCGGAGAGTCCATGCTTCGGTGTCGCAGTTTTTAAGCCTGCCACGTCACATCTCTGGGTTGTGCCACAGTGGTGGTTATCCCTCTGAAGTTATAGCCTGTTTCTGAATATTACCAGCTTGTTTTTCATTGAGTATAGCCTTCTAGCTTTGTGTCTTGTAAGAATGCGCCTGTCTGGGGAGAACAGCAGCTTCCCACCCTAAAGGAATTGCCGTACGATGCGAGTGCCTGTCCTTGGATGCGGAGCTGGCTCTCTCCCCTCTGGGATGGTTTTGTATTTGGTTTATGGTGGTTTGATGTGGGGGGGACAGTGTGGTTTCAAAGGCGATGGCATTCCACTCTGGGCTTGTGCTCGGTGCCTTTCTGAGCGTCTTAAACGAGCTTGATGTTTGCTGGCCTGCCTCCACTCCTTACGGCCGAGGCTGGAAGCTGAGCAGCAGGAGAGAAAAATTGCCTGGTGAGGTTAGAGGCATGGTAAGTAATGCGCTTCCAAATGTCAGCTTTTGTGTTTCCTCTCCTTGTCAGAAGGAGGCAAGAAATGTGCATGGAGTCAAGCTGTATTTTTAAATAGCAACATACACAATCAAGTAGCGCAAAAGACGAAAGCTCTTCCCTGGAATGGTGCCTGCCTGGGAGAGAGAACAGAAAGTCACAAATTTGATAAGTAACAATTTGCAAAACTACAATGATTATTAGGTGGAAAGTGCTTACTCTGATTACTGTGAAACCGCCTATCAAAGGATTTGATCGATTGAAAGATCAAACAAATGCTGGCGGCTCGTTTCCTTTAGTAGATTTTATGGGTTTTCCTGAAGGCTTCGTCTTGTGTTAGTGATCAAAAAACGGTTTTTTTCATCAAGTGTGTGTTGTGTTGTTTTTTTTGTTGTAGTCCCGCCACGCAATTTGGTAATCGATATCCAGAAAGAAATCGCCATTGAGGGAGAAGAGATTGAGCTGAACTGCACTGCCATGGCCAGCAGACCAGCCACCACCATCAGATGGTTCAAAGGAAACAAGGAGCTAACTGGTAGATGTATCCTCTCAGTCACTTGCTTTTTTCGGATAGCTGAAACACTTTATGTAATGCTGGGTATTTGTCCTCTGCTGCCGGTTTGGCGGGGGGGGAGGAAAAAAAAGTAGAGCGAGCTGCTTGAAACGCCAGCTCAGGAACAAAGGAGTATGTGGGCAGACAGATTGTGCTCTAACACAGAAGGGCTGTACTCCATTTTGTCCTCTGCCTGCCAGACTCGAGTACAGGGTTCTGGAGCCTGCAAGTGCAGGTGACCTTGAGGAGCCCCAGAGCCGTGCGCTGATTTTATTTCTGCCGTGGTTTATGTAGATTTCTGCCCTGCTTTTGGCACAAGTAGGATCATCTGCGCTTCGGGCTGTAAAGATTTTCAGTTCGCCGTCACGTCTAGCTCTCTTGTTTATAGAGCGTTTTCTCTGTGTTCAGTTGAATATTCATACAAGATGGGTTTCTCCTACTCCCCGAAGTCTGGTTGCTCCTGGTATTTGCACATTCAAGTCACTGCCTCTGATTGCATGTGACGTGCTGCTAGTTTAACTCTGCATGTAGATGTGAGCTTGGTTGACAACACCTTTGTGCTTTACCCAGCCTGAGTCGCTGAAGGGCTCTCTACAGAAGTCCAGACTCATTACTTCAAATCCACCTCCCTACAAGGGCAAGATAAAATCCTGTCTAAGTCCAACACCTCGGAGCGCCCGAGCAGGACACATGCTGCAAGTACGCCGATCCAGGTGGAATGCAAACCTGCTGCCACGCGAAGTGGTGCCCCGCTGATTCCCGGCATCGAGGCGGTGTGCGGATCTTCCAGTGATCCCTTTGTGGTTTCCTCCCCCATTCCGGCGGGCAACAGTGCAATAGTATTTGACCCTTTGTGCTTGACCTGTCCGGCTTCTTGATGGAGTTTTCTTGTGTTGGCAATTGCATCCCGGCTTTCCTTTCTCCTTGAAGATTGCTGAGCCGAGTAGTAGCTTCTTGCAATCCCAGCTCACTCTGCTGATTCTTTGGAGTTTGTGTTTTTTTTGTTTTTGTTTTTTTTTTTTTAAGGAGAAGTAGGGAAACTGCGATACTTGGTTGCGGGTTGTGAATGGTAGGAAAGCCTGGCTTTGCCGATCAGAAAGCCTTTCCTCTAAATATCAAGGGGTGTCACTTTCTGTGTCTGTCCTCTGTTTCACTTTAATACATTATCCAGAAATATTTTGCGTTTGAAAGACCTCTGCTACAAAAGTTACTCTTAACGTTTTGACTGCGAATTCTTGAATGCAAAGCCAGAGATAAGAGTATTTGAAAATGAAGCGGAGGTGCGCTGTCAGCAAGCGCTTGCCGAGTTCCTGGAAAAATCCCTTCCTCTCCTGTCTTGTCTTTTCTCCCTCCTTGTTTCCGTGCCGTGCGTTGTGGCATCCGTCCAGCAGCCAGTCCTGAACTGTGCTTTGCTCCAACCGCCACTGCTATTCTCTCCTTCCAGTGGAGCACTGCTGAAATGCTTCAGCCTATCAATACTACTTTTAATTAAGTTAATCTGTTTAATCATTTTTCTAGCTAATTGTTGATTCAAGAGTGGGAGGGGATTTGTAGCTCATTGATTTAAGAGTTTGAGGATTTGGGGACGGTGTAAGGGGATTGTTAATCATTGCGGTAACCTGGTGTGGACTTTAGTCGGCAGCAGCCATGCGGAGAGGCGTGTTACTTCATGCACGCGTACCCCCCCTGCCCTAAACCTCAGCGGCCGCAGAGCGGGGGCGGCTGTCCGAAGGGGACGTGTCACCCGGGCACGGAAAGGAGGGACCCGGGGAGACCTGGGTGCAGTAGATCCTCCCTCCCGTGATCACGCTCTGCTCTCTCTGTCCTCCTCCCGGCAGGCAAGTCGGAAGTGGAGCAGTGGTCCGACATGTACACGGTGACCAGCCAGCTGGTGCTGAAGGTGGGACGGGAGGACGACGGGGTCCCTGTCATCTGCTTGGTGGATCACCCTGCTGTCAAAGACTTGCAGACACAGCGTTACCTTGAAGTCATGTGTGAGTAGCAGAACTTTTAATTCTCTTAACGTAGAAAATTGCTCGCTTAAGAGTTCAGGAACTATTCACTGTGTGATAAAATTACGGCGTAGCTGGGGTTTATATCCTGTTGTTTAAAAATTGCCATCAAAATGTTGGATACCACCCCACGAGCCAAGCCATGCCTTTTCCCAGCCCTTCTGTGACTCAGTAAATATACATAACTTTTCTTCTCTTAAGGAATAACTTTCTGTACCTCGAATGTGTTCCATTAAAGGTTCCTGGCTGGGCTTTATAACTGTCAGAACAGATTAAGTCTGAGAATTTTTCTTTTAGCAACCTACTTATCTCTTTGAAAAGTGCTTCTCTACTACCACATCAAAGCGACTGGCCGCCGTTGCGAGTTTGGTGGCAAAAAGTTGGTACTGTGCGAAGGAAGCTCGGTATCGTGCATTGTGACCATACAGCACCAACTGGTCGTCTAGATCGGAGTAACGGGAATTCTGTGGAATCGGCAGTAACACCACTGATTAGGGCCGACCTCTTTTCTCTAATGCTCCTAATGTAACGTGTTCAGAGTTAATAATGCATTTCACTTCATTTAGGAACTGCTCTACTGTATATGACGTTAACAGGGTTTATGGGCAGGTACCTGAAAAGTCCTGTGGTCCCAAACGCAGCCGTCCCTGAGTTTCAGCTGGGGCAGGTAACAGGGCTGCATACGCACACCTCTACCCGGAAAATGGCTCCCAAAAGCAAAGTCGGACAGTCCTGACGGCAAGGCCCAGAGAACCGGGGCGCTAGGATGATTGAGAGGGCTTCTTTTTGTAGGTGCACTTCAGCTGTAACATTATGTTAAAAGGGGAAGAGGAAGTTTTGTATTAATTTATTTCATCTGCTTCATTATGTAGTTTCATTATGAACATCTTGGTTACAATTCTCCTATCTCTGAAACTAGCGGGAAGTAATGTTCCCGTAATGAGGAAAACAGAAATGATCAGATACTACCTAAATTGGCAGATACTAGATTTCTTGTGACTGTGCTAATGTGTAATTCATTTATGCAAACTTAATGTCCATTAACATTTCTTGTAGAGCTTCATTAGCTTTAATAATACATTAGCACCTTTGTGAGGCCTGATCGAATACTTAACGGGGGGAAGAAATCCCATCTCCCCTATCATGCCGAGGTATTGAAATCTTGCCGGGTTTCTTCCCCTTGGCTGAAAGGGCATCAGATTCACTTTAGACTTCCTTTCAGAAATTCCTCTGAAATCCTGATCAGTAGATAGGATAGGAGAGGGCCACTGTTTCTGCAAAAAGTTTAACAATGTTTTTTTCTATTCCTCCTGAAATAAATCCCTCCTTGACTACTTTCGTTTGCAGCCTTTGCAAGGTTCCCCATGCAATGAAGGCAAAGCACGCGTCAGCTGCAGTTATTTGGATGTCCTACGGGACACATGCAGTCTTCACTTAATGCGTTGGAGGCTCCTCTCGCATCCGTTGCACAGGTTCCTGCCCTCAGCGCTGGTTATTAGCGTCCCCTTGGGTTGTCCTGGAGCTGTTTGTTGGAACGGAGCTAGTGGGGAGGGGGATGAGTAGGCAAAGGGCTTTCGGACTGGTTCGGTTTTACGTTCTGGTCTGAATGAAACCCTGAGCTTGTTAAAAGCCATTATGTTTACATACGCGGACTGGAGCTGCGTTAGTCCAGTCAGTTCCTTCAGCGGGCAGCAGCAGATGGCTTGAGCAGCAGAAGAACGTGCCGTGCGTCATAACCTTGCGGCTCCCAGCAATTAGCGGCTTCGGCACTTCACGTGCTGGGGTGCGTCCAGACATTTGCACTTAATACCTGCTGTCAGACCCCAGCCTAGGGTGGAAGAGGCAGCGACAGAGCAAACTTTGACCCTTGTGCCTTTTCTGGTTCAAGCTGATGACTTGTTGGCCGATGGGAGAGCATGAGCAGGAGGAAGATCCTCTTTGCTCGAGATGCCAGCCCGTGAAGACAGAGCTCCTGTGGACACGGGCTTGGCCTCATGGGGAACTTGGGCTCCTCCAATCAGACCTAACCGATACTTTCTCAGTTGCGTTTTACAGAATTAAGAAAGCTTTTTATAGATACGGGCTCTGCAGTCAGAGCAAAGGACTCCTCCCGACGGCTGTTTGTGCGCTCCCGCTGGCCGCGGTGTTACCTTGCGGGCACGCCGAGTCTCCGAAGCAGCAGCAATCAGCGCTCGCTGCTCGTCCTGTGCATCGGGTGTTGCTGCTTTTCTTGTAGCCGGAGAGGCGTTGCTCCGGACCACTTAGCTGTGTTGCTCGCTCAAGTGTCTGTTCTTACATCCTCTCCCCGTAAGTCCTGCCCGTCCCACCAAGGGCACAGTGGATCCGCCCCTTTGGAACATCAGCAGGACACGGGAAAATATTTTTCTCCACAGACGTTGTATTTCTCCGCACTTAATGTATCCAACTCGAGCGTGAAATGCATTGGGGAAGGACAGGATGATGGATGGAGCCTTCTCGGATAATGAGGTATTTTTTGTCTGACTAAATTCCAGGGTACGGAGAGATTTTTTGCAAGGTGCAGCTCCGAAGTTGGTTGTTGTTTGGGTTTGGGGGGTTTTTTAAGGAAAAAACAAGCAGAAAGCTGCGTAGTTTGGGAAGTGGGGGAGGGAGAGGTGGGACGCTTGTCACTGCAGGAAGCGCTTCAAAACGCAGCCGGCGAAAGGGGAAGGCCCTGAGCCACGTGCAGTTTGTGCCCTTTGGAGGCGGGCGATCTGGAACCAAAACGAGGCGTTTTCCGAGGTTCCTCTCCCACGCGGTCCAACTGTCTTCCAAGAAGAACATGCCGCTGGCGTTCCTCCCAGGCTGCTCAGGGGCTTTTGTAACGCTCCCCGGGGAGAGCTGGGGCGCAGGCGGGGTGCAGGCGCGGGGTGGCTGACGGCGGAGAGGAGGAGGGAGGCATTTCTTCCCCCAGGGTTCCTTTGTTCTCCCTTCGAGATGTTTACCTTTTCTCTTTTTAAGGTGGTTTTCTTAAAGCCAGGTATGTCAAATGTCTTTTGGTAAATGAGGGCCCTAGGTGTCATTGACGATCTGGAGCGTTTGTACTTCGGCTTATTTGGAGGTGTTGCCTAAAATGTGTGTTTATTTAATTGAAATGTTCTCCTCCGCTAAAAAGAGAAAGGAAGGTGCGGAAATTTAAGTCTGCAAAGTGACCCACTTCCCGCTGTCTTACAGACAGCGCATTTCAACATCTTCTTCTGTGTTGCAGCTCAAAGAAAGCTGCAGACCTCGGGGGTTTGGGTTAAGTTTCTGCAGAACTTCGGGAAGCTATTTCTAACTGGCTCTTGGCTTCCCCATGCCAGGCTGGGGTTGTTCCTGATTTCCTAAGCCAGGAGGAAGGAAGCGGGCAACGCTCTTGGAGAGGGACAGGCAGAGCAATTTCAGACTCTTCACAGGGTGAAAGCGTGGGGCTCGTCGTAACGCTTAGTCTTGCGGCACCGGCGTACCCCGTGCCTATGCGGCACCGAACCCTCTGTTGCCTCAGCCAAGATTTAATAAGGCAATCGTTGGCTCTGCTGCAGCTGATATGTCTGGCTGCTGCCCCGGTCCCTCCCTGGTTCTTTCCAAGCATCTTCTCAGGTGCCGAGACTGTCACATCTCCGACTGAGAGGGAGGACCGGGTCTCTTGCTCCTCCTCGTGTGCATGGCGGGGCTTCTGCTACGGCAAAATAACAGACATACTGCATTGTCTGATAAGCCGTTGTAATACATACTGATCGCTTGTTACTACACCCGAAGCTACGCTTGAAAAATAAATAGGAAGTTCACAGCGCATGTACGGAGGGGAAAGGCTGTTCTGCTGTGATCAGCGAAACCGCGAGTAAGACAGATTCCTGCTGAGTAGTAACTTGTCCTATTCATGGAGTAAGCTATTTGTTGCATCTGTAATGTGGCACAGCCTGGCCCTTCGTGAAGCTTTGAGATAAATGCTTCCACGTGAACGTAGGGTGTGTTGTTAGAAAGGAATCTCTGCAAACAAGCACCCTGTACTATGTATGAAACCCTCCCGGTAATGCTTCTCCGAAGCAAACAGAGTTTGACAAATGGTGCCACGTACTCGCAGTAACGATAACAACACTTTCATGCTTGATTAATAGCCACGCCAGCGAACGCATAACCCTGTGCAACAGGCGGCCCCAGGATGTTGCGTGGTATCGGTTTGCGAAGAGCCCCTGATTCTGGCTGGGGAACGCTTTCTTTTGGTGATTCAGATCCGTCAATGAGGGATGGAGGACCGGCGCGTTGAGTGTAATTTAAGAAAGGAAATGAAGCAACAAAATGCATTAAAATATCATTAAGGAATTGAGTGGAACGAGATATTCTCGGAGACGTTTAAGTTCAGCCTTTGTGGGACTTTTTCTTACCTCATTATGTGATACTGGAAGTGAAAGTGTCAAAGTCTTGATCTGGCATGTTCTCCGGGTTGGTTTCTTTTTTGCTTTTCTGAAGTTATAATGAATTGCACATTCATTTTTATAATATCTACACGCGTACTTTTAAAGTACGCACCGGTGGAATCTGTTTTGGCCTCTGCTGTTAGGATGGGAGCATTTTTAGCATCCAGTTATGTTAAAAAGCAGTCATACACTTACGCTGTTGCATCTCCGGTAATCCTTATATTTCTATCGAGTACAAATATTAATTGCATAGTATGCAGTGAAGTGATTAACATCAGTGTGATTTATCATCTGGAGACTTCTAAAAAGGAATAAAATGAGTTGTTTTGTTCAGCGAGGTGTTGACCCCTTCAGAAACTTCGATTTAAAGCGGTTTTTTTCTTCGTTTAGTAAATATGAAAAGCACCACGACCAGCCAAGTGTTCAGTTATTTGATTTTCTGGGGCATTAGCCACTCTTGTTTGTGACATTTCCCAGTTGGGTGCTCGTTTGCAAGCTCATTAATAAGGTTTTCTCGGAGGAATGTTGTTGGGAGCAAGGAGCATACAGTGTGGCCTGGACTCTTACCTTTCACAAGCATTAAGCAGCAGCACGCACTTCAATATTTAGAAGGGAAGTGTTCATACCCAACGTACCTGTCTGGCTTTGGCTTTCCTTTTCCTGCTGCAAGCTAAGCGTGCAAATTCTTTTAGTCGAGGGCAAATTTTGCAAGTTGTGTTCGGGGTCGAAAGGCTCTTGCAGACAAGTTGTGAATCGCCAGTCGTACGCTTGTTGGTTATTTTAAATGTGGGATTTATTTGGCTAATAGATTTCTGTATTTTGGCTGAAAATCAGCAACAAAGAGTCTTGTCCTTGTAAAAGGTGAGGCGAAGATAGGGGATTGCCGGGCCTGGGCTGCCTCTGCCGCAGACCTCGTTTCCTGATCGGCAAACGTGCTTGAGTTTAGGAGAAAAGCGACAGTTGTGTTTACACCTGTGTGTAAATGTTAACTTTGCTGACTTCTTTTAGTACTGAAAAACAGACTCCTCCTGCTCTTCCCCTAGCATGCCGCCGAGGTGAGGTGCAGAAACAGCCAGAAGTCGGGGGTTTTGAGTCGCTAGTTTGGGCCACAGAGCAAAGCAGAGATGAGGAGCTGGCTAAAATGGTGCCCATCTGAAGAAAGGTGCGTAAAGCATTATCTCGGTGATTTTGAAGCCGGAATTACCTAACGTGAGCAGGAACTCTGCTTGACCTGCGGGATCCTTCTCCTGGGGATGCCATCTGGCATCATTTTTGCCGAGAGGTGCGCATCAGGGATGAATACAGTAATCATAAAATGGATCTTAAAACTTGGATTGGGTACCTAATTTCACAGCGCAGGCAAGAGAACATTCAGCTGGGACATTGAAAGAATCCATTTTCCCTGTTGGCAAACAGTCCGGTGTTGCAAAAGATGCCGAGCCGTGTGCTGCGGTACCCCTGTCCCAGATCTGCTGCAGGAGCATGTCTTTGGCTGCCTCTGTCCGCCGTGAAGAAACTGGCCGTCTACAGTCACGTGCAGTTTGCTTAATGTACGTGGTTAGCTGGAATTTGGAGCAAAGAGAGAGGAATCCTGTGCTGAAAACATACCGAGGTCCTGGATAGCCCCTCTTGCTGTGTGTCTGCTCTGTTGAGCGTCTGTAAGCAGTTGAACCGTCGAGGAGAACCTCAGCGTTGTCGGACGGTGCCCGTTCCTGCTCTGTGGTGGAGCTCTGGGAGCCGCAGCCTGCTTTCAAGAGCTCGTCCTCCTCACTTTGTACGGTTTCCCCCCGAAGCGGCCTGTGGGAAGAAGGCTTTCGGCTGTCTTCCGACCTCAGCTGGGAGCGCGTCGGCCGGGAAGGGTTGGCTGGTTTGCTGCTGGTGGTGGTTAGCAAGGGTTAGGAGCCACCCGGGCTTCGGAAAAGAAGTAGCGTTTCCCAAAATGTTTTTACTGTGTTATTAATGACTGTTTTGGTGCAGGTTTTGTGTTTAGAGTGGACAGATTGTTGCACTGTAGGAGCCGTATCACTTGCACGGAGATGGCTGGAGGACCAGGAGCTGCTGCGGTGTGATGATTCAACTCTGGTATGATTGGCATGGCCCCAAAGAGCACGTGCGTCGAGTGCAATGCAGGTTTTCTATAGCAGCTTCTAGGAGCTCTTGTGCACAGTGAAATTACCGGCTACGACCACAGAGTTAAATTTATCACACGTAGTTCCCTCGTTTATGTATGTTCCGATAGTATTTCGGGGGAGAGGCGTGAGGGCAAGAACGTAAGCACCTTTCACGTGCCTGCTTGCCTTTCCCAAGGAAACCAGCTTTTTATCTAAGTGCATGGTCGTTCTCCCAGATAATAGTCATGCATGTTAGCGTCCTCGCTGGCTGCAGTGTCTGAGAACTTAGCCGCCGTCACCTCCAGAGCGCTTGCTGCACCCCTCCGGGAGCTCCAAAGGTCACGCCAGCCCTTTGGAAAGAATCACTTAGGGGGAGGCTGGAAGTTTGCCCTCGGCTTGGTTTTGGGTGCAGCCCCGCTGCGGAGCAGCGGGCTGGGAAGGGGGTGTGTGGCGGAGGGTCCCGAGGCTGACCTGGCCGGAGCGTCGTGGTACCCTGGGCGCACAAGGAGCTCAGGCTCGCCAAATCCACCTGGTGACGGGCTTTGAGACGGTGAGCTTGCCTGCCTTTGAGATGGTAGGTTGGCCTGATGAAAGGAAATGGGTAGAAATAACAGGCTTGGGCTTTTGTAAGGTGCCGAACTCAGTGTAACGTTGATATCTTGCCTGATTAATGAGATCTAAGCATTATCGATGGAGCGCACATTCAAATGGATTAAGAAATCACTAACTGGCAGATCTCAAAGGATAGTCGTTAGGGAGTAATCAGCAAACGATGATATTTTTAGAGTGAATGCGCTGGCCTGGATGCTTGGCCCGATGCTGTTCAGTGCTCCCACGAAGCGTCTGAAGTTCTTAAAAAGTCACTGTTCATAACCTTTGTTGATGGCACAAAAACTGGGCGAGCAGCTTCTAAGAGGAGGAATTGGGACAAATGCAGAATAACTCGGGTGTGTTCGTAACTTCCAAACTACGGAGCTTTAAAACTATGCAGCGTTGGTGGGTGCACCCAGGTGGGTGTCAACTGGAGGAGCCTTTGACATCTCCGTTGCTTGAGAAGTCCAAAATCTAGGTTCTTCGGCGGGGAGGGGGGGAAGCAGCATTTTCTGGCACGGGGTCGGGCTGGCACACACCGCGACTGGCCAGCGGGGCGAGGAAGCGGGGCACACCGTCCCCTCCGGGACGGCTGCGGTGGTTCCCGCGCTTGCAGGCACGCAGTGCGCCTGTTGTAAAAGAAATCTCATCAAAGGCAGAATGGGTTTGTAATAAGTTTTTCAAATTGGTTGCTGCTGCAGCGTAACCTTTAGACTACTGGTATTTAACCTTGTATATCACTCTTAGCTTTTGAATGAATTTAGCTTAATAAAGGTGCCTTATTAAATTACTAGGCTGGATTTTTAAGCTGCTAGAAATAGGCATAGGAGGAAATAGCTTTGGGTTGTTAGATCTAATTGGCTGGCAGTGGACTACGCAGTGGCTTAGATGCATAGGTGCGTTTATGTAGTAGTCCAGCGGTATGATATTACAAAGTTCCCAGTCGAGGATTTCGGGCTGCTGGAATGCGCTCGGTGGTAAAAACTCCGCCGCTGCTTGCCTCGTGCCCTGGGTCACCATCCGAGAGGGTCGTTGCCCCAGCCACAGCTGTTGCGACTAGAACGTGGCCTTTTTAAGGCAGTGGTTAAGGCGGCAAACCACTAACCCAGGCATTGAAAACCACCACAGCTTTACCAGTGTAGACTACTAAATGTCACAGTCCCGTGTAGGAACCGAGCTCGGGATCCCACGGTGCTCGGCATTTTACAAAGCTTTACTAACAGAGATGCTGACTTTGTCTGAGCTGGGACGCTTAGCCACGGAGCTGAAGGTTATTTAGGAGCGTGTCCTGAAAAAAAGGAGAAAGAGAGACCACCCCCACCCCCACCACCCCCCCCCCCGCCAAATTCTTGCTCAAAGCAAGTGAAATTTTTGGTGTATACTGTGAGCCTAATTAAAACGTTGGTGCTCCTGAGTGCCCAGCCGTCCTCCTGAATCCTTCAGACTGGTGAAGCATTTTCCTAAGTGCCCGCTGTAATTGCTGGCGAGTCCCGCTTCGGAGAGACATTCACTGTGCTAACTCTATTGGGAATGCTCTGGTCTTCACGAGCGCGTCCACGTGTGCTCATAAAGCCAGATTTATGTTACATTATGACACCTCTAGGGTGCCCGGCTCGAAATGGTACGGGTTCGCTTTGCTGCTTTCATTTGTTGAGTGGAGACCGTGGGGCTGGAAAGCTGAAATGGAAGGGCTCGCCTCCTGGAGTTCTCGGAGAGCTCACTTCGTTTGCGGTTCATGCTCAGTACAGCGAGCCCTCAGTGTATTCCTCCTGATTTCCATAAGTAATTGTCAGCTGGTAAACAGCTCGTTAGAAATGCTAAAATTTACCTCATGAAAACGGGATGGGACGGGAGCACCAGGAGGGGCAAGCTGCAGAAGGTGTTGCACAGAGCTTTCTCAGCACAGGGGGCTGTGTTCCCATGTAAATTGCGCTGAAAAGGTTTTCTACTCCTTCTACAGCGCAGAGTATAATAGCATCCGTGTTTCTGGCATGGGCTCTTAGGCGCTGCCGCGAAGCAAATAATAAATAGCGAGCAGATGGCCGGGGGGGTGGGAATTGTGAATGAGAGTGGTGAGCATGAGCGCAGCGTTTAAGATGCTGCTTGTGATTTCCTTGCTGCACAATAGTTGGTTTAACTCGTCTTCCCCTGTTTTCGCATCGTGTAAGTGCTCATGGTGCAGACCCGCGCGTCGCAGACCAAGCTTAGTGCAGTGTTTCAGCCCTGCCTTTTGCCTTCCTGTGCTTTTCTCGGCGCTACTTGTGCCGCGTCCCTCCCGGGGCTGGCTTGTACCTCCGAGACCTGCGCCGCCTCGGCCGTACCCGCGCCTCGCTGCGATGGGGGAGCCCGGGTTCGCCGGGGACAGGCCCTTGCTCCGGGGTTTGCCTCAAGGGCACGCTCGGAGGCTCTTTCACCCGCCTACGAAGGACCTTTTTTCCTCAGCTCACGCCTGGAACGTACCGGTCGCTTCCGCGCCTTTATTTTGCACGCCCAAAGCGCTAAGCGTGTTCTCAGGTGCGCCGAAGTCGCCCGCGTTTCCAGTGGAACTGGGACTCGGCGCCTCGGGCCGCGACACCCCCGAAGCATCGCGGTCCCCGCGCGGCTGCCGCGGTTTCCAGCCTGCAGAGACGCTGAGTTCCATAGCTGCGAGAAGCGTCTGTAGCGGGGATTAGTTCATAAAATGTTTGTGGTGTAGTCATCTCAGGAGAGGATTTACTTGTGTAGCTTATTCCATTACTGAAAATTATGAGAGTTTAAATTGGTTAAATCCTGACACGGATTTTTTTTTCCTCCCCCCCCTAATCTCTAGTATTCCATAGGAAGCATGTTAATGAGTTAAACACAGTTAATAAAATGCAGTGAGCCAATATTTTTGGTAGCAGTTACTCTCAAAGGAAATAGAAACATTTAAATGGTTTCAACCTTTATGCATACTGATTTTTTGCCTGCCTTTGTTCTTTACAGTTGAGTAAATTCCTGAGAAATATATATGGCTTAATGGCATTTGTAGCATTGAATTGATTTCTTGCACTGATAACATTTTAGCTACAGCTCAGATTGCGTTTTTAATCTGTGCTTCGCTTGTGGGAGGTAATGAATTTTTTAATTGTGGACTCCAGGTTTGTGGTCTGGCACTTTTTTTTTCCTGCGGGGTCTTACCAAAGTGTTTTTGAGCTCACTCCCCAACTATAAATGCTTTAATTGTCTGTGTTTATTTTAGGATTTAGAAGAGCTCCGTTTGGACGAAACAAAACCCTCTGTTGTCTAAACAAAAGCAGCAGTGGCTGTGACTTCTTTTTGTGTTTCTAACAGGCATCTCTTGTAAAGCCCAACGTATTAATATGCGTGGACGCCGAGCGTTGTCATACAGTAATATATGATAGGGGATAAAACCTATCAGTTCTGAGCACCGCAGATATCCCTGGTTTCACCTCAGCGTGAAGGCAAATGAGTTCCTTTTAGCTTGAGCGAGTTCAGAGATAAACTCCGGCGCAGCAAAACGTATTTCCCGGGAAGCGCGGCGCTTCGGTCGGAGGGCCAAGCGCCGTCTGCTCCACCTTTTCCTGCCGCCGACCGCTCCGGCCGGGAGCGCGTGCCGAGAGGAGAGCGGCGGCGGCGGCCTCTGGCTTGGGGCGCGCGCGGATCTGAGCCGGTTTGACGCGACCATTTACGAAACGATGTTTTTGTCCCGCAGATAAGCCTCAAGTGCGGGTTTCTCAGAATTACCCGGTGCAAGGCCTCACGAGAGAAGGGGAGCCGCTTGAACTGACGTGCGCAGCTTTTGGAAAACCACAGTAAGTTGGACGCTTCCCGAGGATGGACCAGGTTGTCCGGCGGTGACGGGGTCGTGCTGCAGAAGCGTGCGGACGTTGTTCGGCCTCTGTTGCTATTGCAGACGCTCGATATGCCATTCTCTGCTGCGAAGACGATGTAACAGTGTGAGGGAGAGAGAGGCTTTCTGCACCTGAGCATCTGCTACCCAGTTAAGACGTCTATTCTGATTTGCATTTATTCCTATATTACTAATGGCTGAGAGATTTCTACTTGAAGAGCTCCTCGGAGAGCTCTTCTCGGCCACCACGCAGCAAGGCGTCGGGTGCAGAAGGGAAAGGTCCCACAGCTGTACGCCTCTTCCCCCAGGGAATGGTTTGGGTGGCAATCAGTTGCGATTAATCTGCAAAAGCGAGGTCAGGGGCCTGCGTATTGAATCCCAAAGAGGTGCCGGTACGCAGAAGTAAGACTGACCAAAGAATTGAGCACTGGTAAAAGTGGAATGGATCCCTAAGGTAAGGCAGTCTGTCTTTCTGCTTGTATTGACTATGTGATGATTTTCCTCCCTTTTGGTGCCCTGTGTGGTTTTTATGAAATGCAAGTTTTATTCTTTCTCCTCTTCTTGCCATGCCCTCGAGGCTTTCTTACATAGTTGAAGAAATCTATGCATCAGGAAAACCCTGGCAAGGGAGGGTAGATTTTCTTCCACACTTTCATTGTTGTTCTAATTTAAGTTTTGTCGAGGTTTTGTTTGTTTGTTTGTTTGTTTGTTTGTTTGGGGTTTTTTTGTGTTGTTTTTTTTTTTAAATACTTCCTCTTCCACTTGGATATCTATGGCTGTCAAGTATTTACTATCCTTTTTTATTTTCGTCATGTTCATAAGATTTCCACAAACATCCCTGAAATCCGTCAGCGTCTCCTCGGTAGCGTGCCCAGAGCCGAGGAGCTGCTGCAGGTGTAGTCGACCTGGAAGCCATCCGCTTTGACGGTTCCACCGCTGCGGGCAGCGGCAGGCAGGGCGTAAGCGCTCAGCAGCGAGGAGGCTTGGGGTGCCGTCACCCTCCACGGTAGCCTACCTCCTCTCCCAGATTACTCTGTTGATTCCGGCTTCCCAGTTTCTTCTGTTGGGCAGGAGGCTGATTTCCTTCCCCATACTTTAGAGACTGGTACATCCCCCGCTGAGTTCCATTTTAATATCTATTCCCTGCTCAGAGTCTGTCAAAGCCCCTTTGCATTCCTCCCCTCATGGGTAACTGCCATTCCTCCCATTTGCTATCACCTGGGAATTTAATGAATAGGCTTCTTTACTCTTTTTTCTTCCAGGCTATGAATAAGACATACACATGTTAAATAAGACAGACACATCTCCCCGGCACCACGCCACTTAACATTACGGTGATGCTAGGAATTCGCTTATGTAGGTCACTTCACCTGTGTCTCTCAAAGCACAAGAAAATATACAGTAAAATAATGGGCTGTGTTTGGCTCTGTGTTTTTAAGACAAACGGATTTCCTAAACCCCTTTACAGAGGTTTAAGATCAACAGGGACGTTTCTCCAGTTAAACAAAATCATTTCTCTGCAAAATTTGGCAACATAAACATTGGGGGAGGGAAGCTCAGAAAAAAACAAAAAACCAGAGAGTAGAAATTTCTATTTTGCTATCGATGCAGGTATTTTGTTAGATTAGACGCCACCCCCCGCCCCCAAGACTACGACAAAAGTGGGAAGATACTGAAATGGTCATTTTCCGGATGTCCAGGGCGAGCCACATCTCTGAGAAACGGGCTGCTGCATAGTGCACGCAGCGTCTGAAACCTTGCGACTCCAAAATCACAAATAGCCTTTTGAAAACCGTAGCCGGGAGCCTCAAAACCCTTTCCACCTGTACTGAGGTTAAACTGCACTTCTGCGCTCCCAAGAGCTTCTGCTGCCCGTGCCGCGGCTCGCGTGCTGACGGCTCGGAAGCGAGGAGGAGAGCGCCAAGCCCTTGCCCGAAACCAGATGTCAGCTTTGTAGCCGGCAGCCGATAGCCGACTGGTTTCGCTCAGCGTTGTGTCCGTCCCAGTAGCGTGTCTGGGATGTTCAAAGTCCAGGAGCTTCTCCACCACGGCAGCAGTCTACCATTTGGACGCCGGGAGAAGCCCGAGCTATCAGATATCTCCAGCAGCATGAGCTCCCAGCAAAGTCCGACGTGCAAACTTCGGAACTAGACAGGCTGAAGAATGTTTTTCTGCATAAACCTCCCCTTTTAAGGGCTCACTGTTGAGTCGCCCCGAGAGGTGCTGTATTTTTCTCGCGGGGCAAGCCTGTCTCAGGTGTAGCTGATCTGTCCTTACCGCTGCTTAAAGACTATAATAATAATAATAATAAAAATAATAAATTATTTTTAAAAAGACCCCCTGCCAAGTCCCACAGCACTCGCTTTCTTCACTAGCTCTAACAAAACACACTAATTTCATTCCCTAAATGGTGCAGACACGCTACTCCTTTTGGTTCTGTTAGCAAAGGGATGCAGGAGAGAGGCTGCCAGTTGGCCAGGCGGGACTGGGGGAGAGGAGAAAGCTGTTCCTCTCTCTGGCCGCTGAAATGTTCTTAGCGAGCGGCACAGCCACCACCGAGGTAAATGGGTCCATCGCATCGCTTTGTGGAAGGGTTCAGCCTTGACAAAAATGTTCCAGTTCTGCCACGTGCTGTCCAGATCTGCGCTCAGAGCACCCTGCGGATGCGCACTTAGTCCATAGTCTCCAAGATCTCAGGTTTACTGAATAAGCGAATGATTAACCACTAATGAACTTTCTTCCTGCTTGCATTAGTGTTTTCAGAAAATTTAAGGTCTGGATACAGTTTCCTGTTGGGTTAAAATAAATTTAAATTGAGGAAGCCCGACAGCATCTGGGCTTGAGTAGTGCAAAAAAAGCATGTGTTATTTCTTTACAGTTTTTCTTGGTTTGGGCTTTCTGTCTGTGGATGAACTATTGAAGATGCCATCTTTACCATAGGAAAATAGTAATGTGACTGTTTCTTTTTCTCCCTCCTCTGTAGGCCTACGGACATGAGGTGGTTAAGAGTAGATGATGAGATGCCTCAACACGTTGTAGTGTCTGGTTCAAACCTTCTCATTAGTAACCTAAACAAAACAGATAATGGTACATACCGCTGTGAGGCTTCAAACGCGGTGGGGAAATCACATGCGGATTACATGCTGTTTGTATACGGTACGTGAGAAAAACCACCGTTCTTCTAGACTCATTTACACATAATTGCAACATACCGCGCTCTGAAAGCTTTGACAGAAGTTAACATTTTGCTTAATGCAAGGTTTACAGATAGCTCCCGACACGTCTACGTTATACCGGGCTGGGGTAGGGGCTGGAAACCCATTTATTTTGCTTCTGTAAGTCTCGGTGTCGTGCATCGGGTGTAGAGCCTATCCCAGGGGCCGGCGAGCTCCTTGCTCCGGAGCCGTGCTCGTGGGCTTGCCACGGCACTCGTGTGCTGTCAGCTGAAGCCGAAGGAAAGGCCAGAGCAGGGGCACCGGGAGAACTGTGAAGTTCTCTGGCCTGACAGTTCTCCCAGGACTTCTCCGGTAATTCCTTTTCCTTTTTGTAATGCCTTCTCCAGTGTCTTCAGCAACGGTCCGGGGGGAGGTTCCAGGGCTTCCATTAGCCAGTTAAACTACCAAAGGATCGGCCAGCATCCCCAGATAATTACAAACCAGTAAAAAAACTGGCGGGATGAGATGTCTTAAGCCTATCTGTGGCCGCTGAGCAGACGCTAAAACACTTCTCAGCATCTTTTTAAAGTGCTCTTAAGTACCTACCTTAATTCTTCAGTTCCTCTGCATTGTTTTGCCATTGCTGCAAACCCTGTGCTCCTGTCACGAGGCGCTGCATACAATAGAGGTTCGGTAGGCACTTGAAGAGTGACCCCCCCCAGTTTAATTACGAGCAATTCCCTTGGGCTGCATATTCAGACTTTATCTGTTAAGAGTGGTTATTGTGTGGCTGGGCTAAGCTCGTGGTGGGTATTGCCTGTTACTCGGATGGGACAGTAACCTGCTCTGGTTTGAAGTTCATTCCATGCAACAGCCGCTTGAAGCCCTGCAGTCCAAAGTCTCGTGTACTCGCTCTGACCCAGATAAAATAGTTGACATCTCCTCTCCGAATGCCACTTGCACGTGAGCCATTTTAAGCCCGGTCTTAGAAACCTGCCCAACGATTGAAGATAAAACCAAGCTACAGCTTTGAGCTGAAATTGAACTCATCTACCGCACCATACGGGTAGTTTTCTAGTGCCCGGAGCTCCAAAAGACTCCAGTTTACGAAATGAAGTCAGATATGCATTTATGAGGAGATGAATTTGTATGCTCAAGGTCTAAAAAAAAAAGCCTCATTTGCATCGGTGTTTGCAGAAACAACTGATGATGTGGAGAATAAAGAAGCTGAAAGAGGACACAGGTAGTTCCCTGTGAGATCAAACCTATGGAAAGCTACTGCTGTAAAGCAGCTGTAGACAAGGTGCTCTCGCTCCTTGTATAGGTTTATGTCCCTGGTTTGGCCCAAGTGAGTGCTAGATCAACCCTCAGCAATGCTAGCGGCCTGGGATTTAGAGCTCGTCATAACTCTCGCACTTCTCAATGATTATGCGTTTTGGATGTGGGCGAGAACTAGACCGCACAGGACTTCATCAGTGCTGCTCCCCCTCAGGGTTAAATCCACAGGAGGAGACCCGGGACAGTGTTATTTTAAAGGAGATGGAGGTTCCCAGGGGATGTAAACCTGTGGGCTCCAGTTCAAGCACCCAGCAGACGTTTTGGCCGTGTAGGGAAGGGCTTTCTGTGGTCTCCCAGGAGCTCGCAGTCAAATAATGGCTTTACAGCCCATCATGTCCAGTTTCTGCATGTTTGGGAGCGTCCCGCTAGGATCTGGCACTCTTGGACAACATAAAGAATCCTTTTAAGCCCAAATTTAACAGGGAGAAGTCCAGAGGTGCCGGTGTGGAGGAAGCGGCTGGGCTGTGGCCATCGTCTGAAGCCCTCTGGTACAGAAGCTAACTCAGGTTGTCGCTGAAGGAAACTTCTGCTGCTCGCACAGAGCATGCCGGTCTCGCCCCGCTCATCAGTGGAAAGCGTTTACGTCTCCAGCCCTTGGCACCTTTCCCCACTAAAAGACAGCAACTCTTATATTGGCACGGGAAGCTGTGCCCTTGCGGAAACGTCTCTGTAGGCGTAGGGTGAAGGTTGCTGGGAGGATGTGCCTCGCTGCTTGCCCGCTGGCTCTCGCCGCTCGTCGGTGCAGAGCTCCCCCAGATCACGTTGCCGTGGGATGGAGGGGAGTTACGGACACGGTCCCCCCATGCCCAAGGTCTCGTAGTGGAGTAGCCGCAGCCGAGCCGTGATCCGGCACACCTCCAGGAGAGGCAGGGTTGACGTAGTCTCCGTACCAAAGGGATTCAGCTGCAGTTAAATGGGTTTACGCGCAAATGGTTTCCAGCAGCCAGGGCTTGCAAAATAACTGCCGCTGAGCTGTGCTTAACGCACCTTCCTCTGCTGCGCACGTGGTATAAGGATGTCTAATCACATTGACACACACCGAAAACATGTTTATTTTTAAAATTTGTTGCACGCTTCTCCTCCCCGTGGGAGCGGGCAGACACGTTTGCTGGAAACTTCTAGCGCAATTAGCACACAGTCAGGTTTTTTTCGCTTTTATCAAGGACGAGTCTGCCGCATAGCATCATCCCCGTGCAGTTTGGTGAGAGGCTGGGGACTTCCTTCCCCTGTTCCCGCTGTGCTTCAGCTGGTTTGGTCTCCGCTGCTCCTGGGGAGACATATGTGTTTAGGAGCAAGAAGCGCCCTAATACCAGTGTAGGGACCGGGATGCTTCGGAGGTAGGGGAAGGACCATGACCGCTTATAATATAACTGTAAATAAGCGCTCCCCAGCAAAGCGAACTCCGAGGTAACGTTTCTTAACTTTTGGGAAGTCGTATGGAATACAATAAAGGTGCAGCATATAATTAAAGTTCGGATTTATTAATTAGGGCATCCGAGAGAGCTCGCTTGGAGATAAAAGAGTAGCAGATGTGTTAGTAATGAAAAGTTGACGTGCTATAGAGGAAACCTAGAATCAAAAGCCCACAAAATGTTTCATGCTCTATTACTGCCGACTGAATCCGTGGTTCAAAGTCTTCCCGACTACTTAGCACATTCAGTTTGATCATCTGGGCATTGGTACATATTTTTTTCTTCTACATCTTCTCGTATCTACCTTCTCCTGCCCAACAATTCTGATGAGGACGTGCCCCTGTACGTAACATAAATACTGTGAAGAGCAGCAGTGTTTGAGTCTCAACAGGTCAAGTACATCTGAGAAACGGTTCTCAGTCACAAAGAGAAACATCCCGTATCCGTGTTTCTCATTAATGACGCGCTAGTAGCGAAAGCAAGAGAGCGTTCCAGTGAAATTGTCAGAAAAATATTGACTTTTTTTTTATTAGAAGATCTTGGTGAAAGTCTTCATACCTTGAAATTGATATTTAGTGATGATGTTCTAATTCCTTTGTATTCATCACTGTCTTTGAAGTAGTTTTTAACGTCCTGCTGACGTGTGTTCGTAGAGGAAGAGTAGCAAAGTTAACGGCCCTGGGAAGGAAGCAAGATGATATATTCATGTGCTGTTGGTATTCAGCCTGTTAAGCGCAGCAGGGCCCCGCAGAGAAGCCTCCCACCTGGATTTTCAAATGTATACGCAGAAAACCAACAAAGCACCACTGTGTCTCTCTTTGTACATGTGAACTGTTCTTTTTGTTGTGGAAAGCGTGCAGTTTATTTTTCTTATGCCTCTCCCATTCCATCTCTCTCTCTCTCATTGACTAATTTATGCTGGACTTTATTTTTTTTTTTTTTTTTTTTTTTTTTTTAGCACTGTAGAAGGCAAAAAGGGGGAGAGTTTCGGGGCCAGATTCTCCAGCTAGAGCAAGGCCGCGCGCGGCTCCCGAGACGCGGGTTGAGCTCAAAGCCGTGCCCGGCTGCTGAGGATCTGGCCCGCTATCCTTAAAGCCAGCTGGGCGCTCGCCACCTGGCTTTAGAGGAGTAGAGACATCCGACAGCCGTGCCGCTTCTTAGCGTCCTTGTTTTTTCTCTGATCACGATTGATCGCTGTTGTGTTCTGCTTGTTTTTTCTTAATTTGCTTTTTTATTATTTTCCTTTTTATATTTTATCCAGATCCCCCCACAACTATCCCTCCTCCCACAACAACCACCACCACTACCACCACCATCCCTACCACCATCACAGGTACGGTACCTTCATAACCATTGGAAATGTCCTGAATGTTTATTGTCTTTTGTGTATATAAGCAGAGCATGAAGCCTGGGGAAAAACAACAAATGAATCATTTGCATATTTTTTTTTTTTTTTCCTCAAATACACCCACTGTACAGCGCGAGTCCTGGGCTGGCAGTTCGACGAGTTGGATGGTCCTTACTGCAGGTGTTTCTGAAACGCGGGAATTGCCGTGGCAGAAAAAGCTATTAACTCAGTTACTGGTGGCTAACGTTGGGCGCTTTCAAACAAAGGATGCAAACAGCCTTAGAGCTCGTTGAATACGGGCGGTTGTTTCAGCCTCAAGCCCATCAGCATCAATTTCTGAGCAGTTAATACTTGGAAGCGGAAAGTTTGGTCTTCAGTAATTTAAATCGCCTTGCGTGACTCGAGATGCTTTCTCTCATGCCTAGGTGTTTGGTCTGTCTCTGTGATAAGCTCTCTGCCGCGCTCTCCCAGAAAAGCGAGCTCCACCAGTCGTTTTTTGTCGAGTCGAGCACCATCTGTAGGGCCCTTTTTGAGGAGCTGGCTTTTAGCGTTCTGAGTTTTTCCCCGTCTTGTGAGAAAAGACGAATAAAAACAACCAGCTGATCACGAGACACCCCTCTCTCTTACACGCATCCGTCATACTTCCTCACTAGACCCGACTCTCTCCACCCGTAAGGAAGGCCTTTCTGATTTATTTGTAGTCATTTGCATTGTCATTTTTCCGATTTTTTCTGTTTCAACTGCTGCTTTTGCTTGCCTTTTTTTTTTTTTTTCTCCTTTTGAGGCAGAGGTGACAAACCGAAGGTGAGAATGGACCATTGAATAGCTAATGGCATAATGTTTATTGTTGCTGTAAACCATCCCCTGTGTAAATGCCTTCACGTTTTATTTGCTTTTATGACGCTGCTCCGCTGACTCTAACTGTCCTGCTCAGGGTGTTGTGTGGCTTCTTTCCTTCTGAGGTTTTTGCAACCAAGTCAGACTCCGCTGGTATGGACGAGCAATCGAAGTCTTTCTTCCAACGTGCCTTAACGCGCACCCTGTGCGCGCCGTCTGCCATCCGCCATCGTGTTGTCCAGACCTTGCCATTCTCTGTCTTCCTCCCTCCAGGTGGTTATCGGTAAAGCCGAACTCCAGGCACCCAGGTTTGGATGCTTGAGGCACTCTGCCGTGAAAACGCTTTCCCACTTTGCTATTTGGTGGCTTTGTTGCAATTCTGTTTTTAATTGCTTAACTTAACCAGCTTTCATTTCAGAGTAGGTTTCAAACTTTGTTAGAGTCTCCTTAAGAGCCGCTTGCAGAGAAACTCAGTCCCGTGTGTCTCGGTGTAAATGAACGTGCATACAGTCTTCTTTTGTTTTAGGGTAATTCGTTAATGCTTTCAGTGACTTTTGGGAGGCTAAAAGGAAGAATTTGGCTTGACGCTTGATTGACCCCGTTAAGTGTGTGCCGGTGCCTGCAAACATTAATGGCTGTCCTTTTCCCGGGAACTGGATTGTTACCAGCCTGTCATTTTAGGGCTGGCCCTAGGGCTGGCTTCCAAAGTGCCCACCGTCCTCGCCTGCCGTTTCAGGCTCCCAAGTAGTGGCTCTTCGTAATAAGTAGCGGTTTTGTTGTTTGCTCTTCCGCTGCAAGCGTTGCAACCTGTTTGTGAACTTTCAGTAGCCCCTAGGTTTCTAGGCTCTCCTCCGCAGTAGTTTTCTGGCTTTTTCATATTAAAAATAAGAAGGGGAGGTGGGTGGTTCTGGAAGTCAGAAACGGCTGTCACCAAGGCTCCTGCCCGAGCCGATTTCAAGGCTAGCTGCGTTCTAGCTGCTGCTGCTGTGTTGCCCAGGCTTGGCGGTGGCCCTGGCAGGGTTTCTGTCCTCGCTGATGAGCCGGTGATGCCCGGGAGCTGCTCAGCACCCTCACGGCTACAGCGGGGTGGGGCTTCTTGGGTCCGTGTCTCTGCCTGTGAGAAGGCACTCCTCAGGTCCTCCTCCAGGCGTGCTCTGAACAGGGAGATGAAGGGACGATGCTCTTCCAGGAAGGGAGGACCTTGTGGCGTGACATTTTCCCAGCCGTTTCTCCTCAGCGACTTTCCGTCGGAGCAAACCGTCGCCCTGAGGATCAGCACCGCCCTTCGTGGGGGTGCTGCTCTGTGGGGAGGTACGGCTGCGCTGAAGAATGACCAGGCGCGCACAAAGATGCATTGTCGGGCAGCACTTTTTTCCTTCACAAGCAGAACTGTGGCTTCCTTTTTTCATCAGCCTAGCAGAAGTACCTTGGGATCAGGAGCACATGGCCGTCCCAGGCTTTTCTCGCACCTTTGTTTTCAATGATGGAGCATCTAAAACTCAAAGCTTGCTGCCGTGCTGTTGACAAAGCCCGGCTGGGTCTCCGTCGCCTCCTCGACGCCTTTCTGTATTGGCTTTGAACTGCTGAAGAGGCTAGAAACGTAACAAAAATGTAATAGTGCTCACTGATTCCAGCTGTTACCGCTCGCGACGTGTCAGAAGATTAATTAATGCCGATAAGAGAAATTTTAGTATTCTTCCCTGACACCGATCTAACGCTGAATCTTCTTGACGCCTGTCTTCACGTCTTCTGCCCACAAGTTCGGCGTGCTTTTCCCACAGAGAACAGCTGAGGCTTCGCCTCCCTTCTTTGTGCAGAGACGAGCATGTGTATATTTTTCCAGCCAGCAACCAGGCAGTGCGAAGCTGCAGAAATTTTTTGCTCCTCAATAGTTAAGGGACTTTGTGGCTGGAAAAAAATTAGGTCAAATTAACATAATCTCTAGAATTACATAGCATAGTAGTGTTGAAACACTTTTTAAAGCCTCAAGAGACGATAGATGCCTTAATTCCCATCACCACCAAAACGCTGACATATTCTTCTAGTGTGACATAAGTGCTTTGGTAGCAGGCGGGGTGTTTCGTGTCTTCGCTGGCAGGCTGGGTGTGAGTCGTCTGCCAGCCAGCTGGGTTGAAAACCCTTCCTTAGGATGAGGGGGGCTTGAAATATATTTTATTTTGCCTTTTTCCCCCTGTTTCTTGTATAATACTGGCCTAGTTCATGTCCCCTGAAACCACAGAGTAGGTCTGAAAAACAACGGTCCTGTTTTAATTTAAAATAAAAAAGGGAAGAGACCCCCGCACCGAAGCAGTTTCTCTCTCCAAAGCTCATGTTGTAGGTATGCTGGCATCTCTAGTACCTGCCCGTAGGAAACTACATTCTTGGAAGTTAATCCTTTTGAGTTATTGGAGAGAACTGGTTCTGCATTCATTTTCCCCTACTAAAACTACCCAACAGAACAATCTCAAAGGGCTGCGTTAGCTACTCCGCCTGCACAGTAAGTTGCTCCTTTTGTGCAGGTTCCCATGACAGGCATCTTTTTTTACTTGCTCACCTGCAGTATTTCTACCCTCAACGTGTTAGGCGTGACGCGGAAACGCAATCCTGTCCCAAAGAGTGGATCTTTGAGTGGTGATAGGCGCTGCTCAGCAGGTAGGAGCCAGAGCAGTAGGTGCAGCCAGTGGGAGAGGACGGGTAGTGGACGTGCCGGTGTATGACGGAGCACGGTCGTTGCTCCCCACGCTTGCGGGGTACAGCGTGCTCCCCATGTGCGCCCAGTCCCTCCCCAAACCCAGCGAAGTCCACGCCAAGAGCCAAGGGTCCCTTCATCGGCCCCTCTTGCTTGACACGTCCAAATCCTGTATCGCTGCCGCTGTAGGCTTGACCTACAAAGGCACGCTGAGCCGATAAAGCGGTTTTACAGCAGGGAGGTTTTGGGGAAGATCTCCAAAAAGCTAACCTGCTGCTTTTTTCCAGGAGAAAGAAAAGCTGAGCAGTGGTAAAGTTTCCAAAACAGCACGACCTTTAAAGCTTTTCCTCTGTCACTGTTGCTTTGCTTCAGCGTAGGTGCTTGAAAAGATTTCCTGCGTGACAGTTTGATCTTTTTCGTATATCCTCCAACTGCATTGATATTCTGACCGTCCTTTGGTGTTTCAGCTGTTATTGCTGGCAAGCCCTTTTTTTATCAGTTCAAATTGTCCTTGTGGCTTTGTTCATTAAGATGTACAATACGATACAGCAGAGCAAACTGCATAATTTGAATTACCCCTAGAGTCGTTCCTTGAAATGCTGGTTTTGGACAGCTGTTGTTTCCTGGGAGATAAAGGCTCTTTAATAATAGCAAAGCCCTCATCTTTGGGCTCGGTGCGGGGTGGAGCATTTTAGCCTGCCTTTTCAAGCATCATCTTGCTGCCTTCTGGTCTTGCTTAGCACATACACCTCCGCACGCCGGGATCTACGGTATTATTTGTACGTGCAAATTTGCATTTATCACACTTTCTCTGCAGGTGGATCACGCAGGTGTCTTGGCAACAGTTTCGGTGGAGACCTGGGGGGTGCGACATGCGCGCACGTTACCAGTGTTTCAAGCCTTGCATTGGATGCTACTGATTCTGCAAAGCCCCCGCTGTCTGTCTTGCAACAGTATTAACGGCAAGCTGGCAGCTTTCACTGTGGCGTGTCGTTATTGCCATTTTATACCCTATTTTAAGCCCCACTGATCCCCTAGAGACACGGTAGCAGGTGGGTGGGTGTGTTCAGGGGGCTGAGACATTGCAGGCAGTGGTTTTAGCTTAAGAATTCACAGGGATGCTCGAGCCTCCCCGATGAACTGGGTTGGCAAGCACCGAGCCCGTGCTGTGGAAACGCTCTCTGTTCCTTCTGGAGGCCGGGGAGTTTTAGGAGGAGCAAGCAAGCTCTGTTTGACTGGCGGGTGTTCAGAAGTCGGCAAGCTCCAAAGCAGGAGCTGTTAATTGATGCCGAGTCTGAATATCACATCTCGACCGGGGGCACGCAGTAGCCGAGCTCTCCTTTTCGCCCATACGGCCACCAGATGAGGGCGGGGGTGGGGGGGGGTGTCTGTGCCCGCTTGGCAAAGCCTGGCTAGATGCCGGCTCTGGGCGCTCCATTAACAACCGCATTTCTGTATCATCTAGGCTACCTAAGAAATAATAATGCAGGGAAACCTGAAGTCCTTGAGAAGAAACGGTGTAGCGCATTTTCAGATCATGAATTCACATGCCAGAAAACTTCCTCAAAATGAGGAAAACGATGATTTTATCCCCAGCAGAAGCTGATTACAGCGGGTTGTGTGAAAACCGACAGTGGCAAGGGGTTTATTCCAACAGTAATCCGAAAAGGTGGTGGGTGGGAAGAATGCAATAAAAGTCATTCTTTGCTCAATTTACCTTGCAGTAGGTTTGTGGGAGGTGAAGAGGCAGCGTGGGGATTACTAAAGTACATATGTACCCGCAGAATCGCAGGCGCTGCATCTAATCAGGTACCGTTGCTTGTGCGTGTACTGCCGGTGGTGGTGTTCGCGTGGGATTTAACCGTAAATAGGAAACGGGTTTGCTCCTCGGCCAAATCAGACACGGATGGCAGTGGTCAGCTCCAGCCCGGCCATCTGGGCTCTTCCATAGCTTTCCCAAGTGGCCCTTTGGAGGTGCCCATGCAGCAACCAGGGAGACGGGCAGGTCGGCGTACAGGCAGCGCCGAGCGAGGGCCACCGAGCTTGCAGCACGTCCGGGTGCTTGACGTCAGCGTGCAGGGACTCAGCCTAACGATTTGTTTCCCAAAATTATTTATTATTTAACTTTTGCTTTCCATTGAAGCTTCTGCATGTCCCTGGTAAAATGTCAAGTTAATTTAAAGATGATACTGCGCTCTTCTGACATTTTCATCCAGGATGTGACCGCATTAAAGGGAATAAAGGAAGAGAGAGTAGCTGACAGGCCTGTTACAGAAAATAAAATGAAATACAATTCAGTCTTTTAGTACCGTGTCCAGTCAGTAACAGAGACGGTGCTGTCACGTCTGGTCTTAGCGGCGCTGACACGGCCTAAGTGGTGCAGAGACCATCATCTTGCTGGGCAGGAAACGTGCGCGTTTGGAAGAGCGAGGGCAGAGGACCTGTCCCCTCTCGGGCGACACGGGCCGGCTGCGGGTAGAGCACCGAAGAGGTCAGGGCTTGCACGGGGTTCCTGCGATGCCTGGCAGTGTGGCGGGCCGCTGTCCGAACCCAGTGTCTTTTCAGTTTCAGCAGAGAGCGGTGGGAGCGAACACCCCTGCCTGCACAGCGTGTTGTGGGCTTCTGCGTGAAACCGTGGGCAGGTATGGTGTTTGCAAGGTTGGGATTGAAATAAAAACAAAATCCTCACAGATCTCTGTGGAAAAACATGAAGAGGCGCAGCCAGAGCCGCAGCAGCAGTTTTGGAATATTTTTGTTCTTGTCGCTCCCAACTTCCGTACAGATTGTGATTATTTTTGTGAAACATCTGGTCCGCACATCAAACTGTCTCTGGGGTGCATTGCAACATGCCCGTATGCAAAAGCTTTCAGCGCAAGCTGGAATCGCTTTGCGGAGGATCATCGTAGAGTAGCATAATGCAAAGTACGTTTCCATCCATCCTTCAGAGGGGCGTTTAGCGAGGGAGAGGATGGCTGTGCTTCTGCACGCTGGGCGGGTCTCGAGCCCCTTTGCCCCTCGGACCGCTCTCGCGACGTTATTGAAATGTACCGTCGCTGCTAACATCCACCCGAGACCCTGCAAAACAGGTGTTTGTTCGGTGGGAGTTGCAGGGCTTTTTGCAGGGCTTTTTCCTAGCCCTAAGGACCCGAAACGAAGCAGAACTCCTGGTTTTAATACCGCAGGCTGGTCCCTAAGGCTGCTCTGAAAACAGCAACGTGAAGGAATTCATGCTCGCCCTGGCCAGTAAATGTGAAGTAGCCTGGAAAATCAGCAAGAATAAGAGCTCCACAAGTCAGTGATCAGATTGGCTTTTGTCTTCAGTTCAGAAAGCAACTTAAAAAGCAATTTATTGAATGGATACCTGTACTTATTAATACCTTTTTAAATGTAAAAAAAAGGAAAAAGTGTATTTTTGGCCATTATTTTGATGATGTGCTGTTGTAATTCTCTTTACGATGGCTGTGTGTTTTTAAGCTCCAGTGTATCGTGTGCTTCTGTAAGGCTGCTGCACTGCAGCTCAAGCATTCCAGTTGGTGAATTTAATTGTGCTGCTGGGGTTTTAATATTCCTCCATCGTGCTCATTCTGTTGGAGGTTGTGGACTAATTACGGACGAGTTTAAAGGGCCCAGCCTGTCACACTCTGCAAACAGTGTGAAGTTGGAGAGAATCCATTTATAAAAATGAGGAGGCTTAGCTATGGAGCTTGCAACTCTAGTAAATGTTGCCCAGATGCCTTCAAGCAGTAATTTTATAACTATGTGTACACACATACATGTGTGTGGGCGCTTGCGTAGCTACCTGATGGAGTGGTGAGTGCCTAAAACTTGGGTGTCGCCCGAGCTTTTTTAGCCGGCAGGTAACGCCATCAGACTAAACTCTGTCCTCAGGACCAATGCTGAAAAGAGATCACGAATAAGCGAAATGTGCAGCTTTAGAGAGGCCAGTGGTTCCTCTTGGATACCTTCTTTAATTACCACCCAGTCCTCTGGGGAATTTACGTACACGCAGGTTGTGAAAGACCATTGCATTGTTCTACTTCTCCCGATAGAGCAAATTTTGTTGTCTTACTGACTAGAGTCAGGAAGGGAAGCCTTTACCTTAAGATGGAAAGCACCGCGTTGAGCCTCTCTGTTTATGTGCTTTCTACGTCCTCAGCTTTGCCGCATCTTGTAAAACAGCCCCTTTTTTCAGCACCAGCTTGTCATTTTGAATGATAAGCGTCAGCTTCGTGCGACTGCGTGACCGCGCTTTGCACCTATGGCTCAGGGCTCAGGACCGGAACGGTGCTTTGTGGTGGCGGCAAAGCCTTTCACTGGCTTCTTTCAACCTTAGTTAAGTCAGAAGCACATCAAGGACTTTCTTGTTGGTCCATATCTGAGGAGAAGAGATGATTTTTCTTCTAGGATGTGGGGCAGAAGCCTCATCTCTGGAGTGCTGTATGTCTGCTCTAGCCTATAAACGTTGCTATCCTTGAAAGTGAAGTAGAAGTCAAGTACCTGGAACTCAGGAAAGCACGT
This sequence comes from Morus bassanus, assembly GCA_031468815.1. Taxonomy (NCBI): domain Eukaryota; kingdom Metazoa; phylum Chordata; class Aves; order Suliformes; family Sulidae; genus Morus; species Morus bassanus. The sequence goes on from CM062588.1 coordinate 8,656,431, forward strand.
GTAAAGTCAGCCAGTGCGTCTTAAAATTCTAGGTTGGCTTAGCAGCAGCGTTGCAGGGCCGGGGACGTTCCTTCCTATGTAAGGCAGAACAGCGGCGGAATACGGGCGACGCAGTTTTACATGGATTCATTAACGTCATAGCAAAGCGACAGTGACAGTGTTTCTCTCCTTTGCCGTGCAGCCGCTGTAGTAGTGTGCCTGTGTCAGGGGCGTTCTTTGCTTTGCTTTAACATGAGATTATTCCTCTTCGGAGCACTGTGCGTATACAAGCCTTCTTCTCAAAGAAGACTCTGGGATTGAAAAGGACTTCCTGAAAACTCATGCTAAACTTTAACTGGTCTGTGTTTCCTATTGCAACCATCCAAACCATTTGCTAATCATAACTTTGTCATTCCAGCTGCAGCCAACATGTTGTTTGACTTGGATATTTGTTCGCACTTACAACCGCTTGAGAACTTTATTTTTTGTAACCTGTTGGTCTCTGTCCCCAGACGGGGAAGCGAGATGCACTGTCCAGTTTGCACTGTTTCTTGACTAATATCTCTTCCAGCACGTGAATACAAGTTTGCCTTCAGCAGATTCTCTATTTAGTGTAAAAGTTGATGTAACTTTTTTTTATTTCAGGAAGACAGTAAATTGAGACTATTTGTAGATGCCAAGATGCTATCTCAGGAATTAATACTCAGTTTTACAGTCCTTCCTAAACAATGGCTTTCCCCCCACCTTCACCACCATTTTCCCCTTCACCATTTGCTTGGTTCAAACGAGGCATCGTTTGGGGATTGCTATCCGAAAACAAAGAAAAGCCCCGCTCTCGTTCTCCTTTTTGCTTTGGAAGGCTTCCCTTGCAGCCTCCACCAGAGCTCCCAGCAGGAGAACAAGTGCTAGTGTCTTTAAGCGTGCACTAGATTTGATTGCCAAGATGAGAACAGTATATGTTGGCAGTGGAAACAGGCTAATGACGGCTTGATAATCTGTTATGCAAATCTCGGTGCAGTTTGTTAAATTGCGCAGGGTTTATTTTGTTTTGCTTTCGTAATTAAAGCACGTAGACCTTGTATCTGTAAGTATTGTGTATTCCTTGTATGATTCTTGTCTTCGCTGGTGCTTCTGAAATTGAGACCTGGGCTGTCCTCAGCTAAATTGCAAAGGAACGGGTCCTCCTTTTTCCACTGCTGCCTCTGAACGTGCAGGAGGATGACCTGTCCTAGGGTTCTCCGGACAGCACGTTCATGAGGGGAAACACCGATGTGGATTGTCCGTTGTCGCTATGAAACTCAAGCCCCGGGCTGCTTTGCAGAAACACGCAGTAGAGCGCTTCTCTACGCTTACTCGTACGGGTTTATTCATTTAAGCATTGCCTGCATCGAACCGAGGAGGGTTGTGCGGAACCCTGTCTTTGCTGAATGACCACACCTAGGCTTTGCTGTCGGCCTGAGAGTGTCCGTAGGGATTGGCAGAGTTAGTTACGTTGCGAGGAGCCAGCCCACTAAGGCAAGCAACCAACGTCACAGGAGCGAGAGGAGGACACGTAGAGCCAGAGGAACAGTAAATGAGTTTCAACAAGTGAAAAAGCCAGCACTGGATAACGTGAGTAACTATGATGTTGACCTGCTGGCGTAGAGGAAGTAACATAGGACGCTGTCGGGAAAAGCCTTCAGGTTTGGTGCGGTCTTTAAAATTCCCTGTTCCACCTGCAAAGAGATGAAACGTCTCTCCATTGGCAAGGCAGCGACTCCCAGCGTGGTGTGTAATACATACAGAGGAATGTCGGCTTCAGCCTAATGACCAAAAAACCTCCAATACATTTTAATTACCAGTAACTGTTACCCAGTTAACTGTTGCGCTGGAGGGACCGGTAACATCTACCCGCATTTCCCCATTCCAGAGCAGTGGTTTTCACACTGAAAAAATCGTGCATCTTGCAGGTGCGTGGTTCGGTGTGGCCGAGGCAGAGGGCCGCTCGCACCTTCAGAACTAGGGGTCAGATTGCTAGCATTTTTAGCATTTGCTTGCCACCTCTGCAGCGGCCTGGGTTCAGAGGCTGTGCCGTGTCCTGACATGCTTGGAGGTTCCCCGCGTCAGAGGAAGGAGGGGAAGAGGTGGGAGCGGATCAGGCCCTGGCCCCTACCGCTTCGGTGAAGGCAATGTTTGAATGCGTAAAAGCTCTTTTCCAAGTGTTGGCTCTTTGCCCTGGTCTTGAGCTTCTGTTTTGGTCCTTACCAAGTAAAGCACTGGTGTTGGTGTTCTCCCCCCGTCTCTTGTTCCCCTGACTTTGTGACCACCAGTAATTGTTCTGGCAAGGTCCTGGAAAAAGAAAAATTTACTGTTTTCCTCAGGCTCATAGCTTTTGAACTGGAGGCATGTCTTCTAAACAGTGCAACTCACTTCAAATGCTTTTTGCCTTTCATTTTATTATTGCTTGTCACGCAATGTTCTTTGAAAGCTTGCTCATATATTATCTGTTCCATTTTTTCCATTTTCCCTTTTTTTGCATGCTGTTCCTCCTGTTTCTTCCCTTCCTCCAATCCTCTGTTCCCGTGTGTAGACACAACGGCGACGACAGAACCGGCAGTTCACGGTTGGTATCACATTCCTGTTTATCTTATTTCTCAGCGCTGCTGAGTGGCAAGACAAGCCTGGGAAGGGGAAGCAAAAAAGGGAAGTGTAGTCTTCAAGGGAAAACCGTGTTTCAGGTGGACTGATCTCATAAATATCACATAGGTTTTAAGGCTGGAAAGTCTGTCTGGTCTTGTCATTTCTGCTGTGAGCTTTGCAGCCGGTTGTTCCGGTGCCAGGCAAGCACCGATCCCCCAAGCCCCGTGGAAACGGTGTACGTGTGCGAGCAGTGCCTAGGAAGCGAGCAACTCTCCGGTCATCCTGATCACTGGGGTAATCGCTTCATGCCTGAAAAAGAAACCCGGCTTTTGAAAATAGGAATTCAAACTTAACTTTGCAAGAGGCACTTGAAATCTTGAGCGCTTTTCTTTCTTTTTGAGCTTATCCGACAGCGCGTCCGGCGGGTCCGCCAGTGAGGATGCTCCACAGAGGAGCGCTGGCCTCGGAGGTCAGCAGTGAAGTTCGCATTATTACGCTGCAGAAGGAGGTTTGGAAAACAAATAGCAACACTTTCCTGTCAGCATAGCAGTCTAGCAAAGTAACCCTTCTCGTCTGCTCAAGGCAGTCTAGCTAACAGCTTGACAGCTTCCTTAGCTTCCTACATCTTCAAAGCGAGCCTGAATAGTCACTTCAGACTGGAAGTTGAGCATGCCATTTTTTGGCACAAGCTCGCTTTTCAGCTAAAGAACCAAAACCTCTGACAACTTTAATTAAGGCTAATCCATATTTGAGTTTGCTATTTTCGTTTCTTCAAACCCTGATAAATCAACTGTTTCTTTTATTGGCAGAAATCTATGATGCAGACCAACCTCTTTTTCCTGCCTAGTCCCAACGAGGCGTATCTTGGGTGATGATAGAGGGAGGACGGGGTAGAGCGATGGCTAAGTAGCGATGCCCCATATCAAGTGGAGGGACATGCGCTTCTTGGCCCAAATAACTTACCTGCTTGGATGCATTTTCCCACTTGACATAAAAATTGGAAGCCTTCAGGCGTACTTCTGTTTTCTGTACGTTGCTTGTCTCAACACGTATGTTTGATGTCAAGACTCAACGTCAGTAATTTTGGAGCTACTGCAAGGAAAGCCACAGCAAGGCAATAAAAGTCCAAGTGATGTCTCATCCGGCACTACGCTAACGCTCGTTAAAGTCGGATGAGGGCAAAATGTTAATCACCCGATCATTAAGCCACGGGGAAAGCCTTGAAGAGCCGACTCTGAAGATGGTAGGACAGTTTAATTACCCGCAGGTCTGCTCCGTTGCACTCGCTCAGGTGGTAAGAGTCCGACTGCTCCTTTGAAGTACCAGCCTGGCGCTTCACTTTCTTAGAAGTGTCTGAGAGCAGTCGGGAAAGTCGGGAGAGAGCCGGGACTCAGCCTGAAGGGACCCCAGACTCCATCCCTTTTACACTCCAGCCCCCTGATTCTGGTCATAGCGAGTGCTTTGTACCGTGCAGGTGTGGTTGCAAGGTATCCTGCTTTAGCAGGCTGTACGGTCAGCACAGAGGCTTCAGCACTACTCTGATTCGGCCGAGATACTCTGCCTTTAGTGCTAGAATTTGCTGAGAAAAGGTCGATGCATTCAGGCAAAAGAACAGTGGCCTGCAATGTCAGAAAACAGCCCAGTTTTCTTCTGGCTTTCTCAGGCGACCCTAGAAATGCGCAGGTACAGATGTTGATCCCTACATTTGGGAAAGATCGGGTGGCCCTGACACTGGCGTCATTTCTAGACGTCTTGGCGAGCCTTTTCTGACGTGCAGCTTGCGTTAATCTCTGGCGGGAAGGCGAGCCGGGAAGGCAGAGCCGCGAGCCTGCGCCGCGGGGTGGGCGGTGCAGAAGGGCACACGCAGCCGAGCAGCCCTCGCCCGTTTCCTTCATGCAATTCCCGACGGCTTTCGTCGTTTTCCCTTGTGTTGGGGAAGGCTGCAAAAAGCACGTTTTTCCCTCAAGTGGGACCTCTGACTATTTCCACCCCTGTGCGGGAGGACCGCTGCTGCGAGGAGACTGACAGCTGAAATGACAAGCGATCCCAGTCAAATGAGCTGCCACAGACTTTCCTGCCTTAAAACCAGCTGGTTTGTACTGAACTCCCCTGCGCTTGCCCTCGTGGGGTGCTTTTCCCGTGAAGACTCTGGGATTTCTTTCCAAGCTTGTGTTGCTGGAGTGTGTATGGAGTATACCAGGTGTTTCTGTATGTTGGCCATTTGTTCTTACCAATGTCCGATGGGAGTGAGCATGTCTGGGAATGACTAGAAATGCATGGGCATGAACTACAGCCAAATGGATTTTCTCCAAAAACGATTTGAAACGAATCGGGGGAAGAAAAAAATAAAATGGAAAACAAAAAACAAACAACCAACCAAAAAAAAAAAAAAAAAAAAAAACCAAAAAAGAGATTGATAGCAAAGAAAACAAAATGTAAGGCTAGTGTGGAACCGGCAAAATGCTTCAATCGGGGAAGGGATTTTTGAGTAATTTAATTTTTTGGAGTGTATCCTAGAGGACTGGGGGGGAAGGAGTCCTGTATGTGTGTGCATGTAAAAGCGGTAGCAAAGCCCCTGCCATTCCTGCTTCCTTCTGGAACGGAGTTGACGGCAGCGATGCATGAGTGACTTAAAGCACGAACGTTGTTAACTCTTTTGTTGAAAAATGAGAGCTTAACTGTAAATTTTCTGATGCACTTTCTCCTTTCTCTGCACTGTTCATTGCCAGAACTCCAATAACAGCATGGTCATGGCCGGCAGGAAGGCTTGTGCTTCTGCTGCACCGCACGAAGCCGGGTTTGCCGAGCTTAAGCCCTCCTTCCCTCTCATTTTGCCCTTCATGGTGTCAGGGTGCCAGCGGGGCTGAAATCGCAGTTCCCTGCCTATTTGCAGCTGAAATACGGGCAGACCTTGGTGGAGCCAGGAGAGTAACGTCTCTGAGAGTCTGCCACCCCTGAATCTGGAAAGAGAGCGCTTTTTTCTGCCATGCCCTGTCTTTGCTTCTCTCCTGCCCCTCCCCGCCTCAAAACCAACAAGCGAGTTTTTCATTTCCCAGCGGCCGTTACTCCTCGGCAGGCCGGGGAGCTCGCCCTTTTTTCGCAGGGCTGCTGCCCGCCGAGGAGCCCTTCGGCCGAGGCGCCCGCCTCTCGTCTTGCCCCCTGCACGAGCAGGACGTGCATGAGCAGCCACGGCCTTACACACGGCGGTCTTTTGCTACAGCGATGACTTAGTTTCGCCCCTTTTTTCCCAAATTTTGCCCCCACCCTCTCGTAAGCAAAGAGCTTAAAGAGCTCGCGAATGATTTTTCAAGACCACGGGCCACGTCCGTTGCAATGAGTTACGCTTGCTGCGTAGCTGTCTTTGGGCAGCCCTGCGCGTGTGTGTGCACAGAGAGGACGCGGCGCCGGGGAGGCTCAGAGCTGCTTTTCAGCTCCCCCACCGAGGCAGAAACAAGGCGCTGCTGCCTCGGCACAGGCAGAATTTCTGCTCATCCTCATGAAAAGGTAGGGTGAAAAAAGTCTCTTCTGAAGCTGGCAAAGCAGGAAGTCTGGAGTGAAGGTTAAAATAACGAAAACATCCCAATCGTGACTGAAGAGTGACGAGAAAATACCTTGCCCATAATGTAGCAGGTAAATTATTTTCTAAGCTGGAAATTCTTCCCCGAAGGCCCATAGGAATTTTTAATTACGGCCTTAGCAGGGCTTTGCACAAGAATGCTTAACGCTCCCGTGTTAAGCTCTTGTTGCTTTTTCCAATAGCGCTCAGTCTCTGAAAATGAGTTTTACTTGTCCGAAGCCAAAATCGCGGCCGTGCCAGAGCGCTGGTCGGCTTGCAGGTCCCACCAAATGCGACGGCAGACAAGGAAAAAGCCTCGGTACGTTCTGCATTAACATTATCAAGCGGCTCTGCCCGTCCAACTGCCTTTCTTCTTTTGAAAATGCCCTACTTAAAAGTGCAACTAATAGTAAATACATTCCTGAATATATTTTACAGATCTAGTCCTTGGGGCGATTGAATAAAACATCACAAAGCTCCCGGCACACGTTAAGATTTCTGTGCGGTGCCGTGGAATACGCCACATAAAAGAGAATCCCTAATGGGTTATTTACAGCTTGATACAAAGGAGAAATTATCTTTCCCTTAAAAAGCGGAGGTAGCTTAGGAAGCGGCGCAGAGCATTGCTCTGTCGATAGAAATGCGCCGATAACCGGTGCTCCCGCGTCACTGTTCAAACACCCGGATCAGGCTGCGGGAGACGCGGCTCGGCTCGCCGGGCGCGCCCTCGGAAGGTGCCGTGTTTGCCAGGGAAACGCTGGCCGAGCGAAAAGTGAGCTTTCGTTTACTGAACGGGAGTTGTGGCAGGCTTTGAATTCATTCCGATCAAAAGCGAAAAGAAGGGCCTTTAGTAGCTGATATGAAAGTTTAATGAGAAAAATCAAGAAGTAATTTACCACGTATTTAAAATGCCTCACAACAGGTTTTAATACCGTTCGGTGGCATTTTGAAGTATACCAGGTGCAGGTAGAACCTGAATTGTTAAATTTTCTTTTGAAAAATATTTTTTCGCTTCATAAAAAATGCAACGTTGCCCTTTTTCATTACTGAGAAAATGCAGTTCCTTTTAAGTGAAAGGGAGGACTCTGGAGAAGCAATTCTGGAGAGAGAGAAGTTGAATGGCTCCTCTGGTGAGCCCAGGTTTGCGTGTCCAATGCTTCTGTGAGTCAACTGTAATTGTATTTATATATTGTATTCTAGTCAAAAAGGGGGGCTCCCTGAAACCCAAGGGCGGCGCACAAACAAAATTCTTCCTATTAACCTAAACGGCGTCCCGCTTTAGAAGGTGATTCCGACTGTAGATTCCAGGTGACTTGATGTATCTAAAAAACAGTCACCGAAAATGAGCTTTGTTTTTTAATGAGCCATATATATATATGTATCGCTTGCTGCTTTCCAATGAGGGATGCTCTGCACATCGACTATGCTGCATTAACATCTTTGCTATTTAAAAGAAAGTCAGCCTTTTTAGCAGTCTGCGAGCTTACGACGCCAGGTTGCCCAATGACCAGTGATGGCGGTGTCTCTTCATGGGAAGGATTTGGGTTTTTTTTCTCCTTCGATAATGCATTTGCTTTAGCAGCCGGCAGCAAGAGTAAGTTATCGCAAGTACCAGCCTTCGTCAGTAACGCTCTACTAGCCCTCATTTAAATAGATCTCTGTGACCTCCAGGCACTGCTTTGCCCTGTAACCTGTGCTGAGAAGTTCGCTCAGCTAGGTGCTCTGTCCTCCCGTGGACCCCCCAACATTTTCTCCAACAAAATAGAAAATCACGGCTTTACAGACAGTCTTAGCTGCCTTTTGTGGTCACGAGAGTGTGTCTCACTTAACTGCTTTATCAGCTTTGAGGAGAGATACTTTTTCCATAAATGCATCAAATTTGGAAAAATGCAAAAACCGGGTTTTGTCAGATTTTTTTTGCAGAAGATACAGCCTGCAGTCTGCACGTACAGGTGCCTTGCAGTTATGAAAGGCGATCCGCAATATCCACCAATCAATAAATTGCCGGGCTTGTCAACATTGCCAAAAAAAAGATTGAATTTTGTGGCAAAATTGGAAGAAAATTTTACATTGCTATATGTATCCAGAACCGAAATCGAACCGGACTAAATTGGGAAAATGCCCCCCGTGCTGACTAAAAGATAGAGTTTGGGGGTCTTTGCGTGCTGTTATGGATGAGTGATTTTGATTCCATGTTTCGTGTGCCAACAGTGTAGACTGAGGAATGTTTCTGTCTGTAATAAAGGAAATGATTGCAATTCTGTCATACGAGTTACTCTGCCCGAACCGGCAGAAGGTGGCAAGTGATTGACGCATTATTCCTCCCCCCCACCCCCACCCCAAGAAATTCATCCTCGCTTCTTAAGTGTGTTGTTTTTTGTCACTCGAGAAACGCAGAGAAAAATGAGTTTGTTTTTACTTGTAAGGCTTTACTCAGTTGCCCAATTCGGCAGAGGAGCTGGACTATGGGGATCTCTCAGGTAAGGGCTAGTACGTAGGTAACCCGCTGCTCTTCTACGCTAGATACTGGTTCCACTCTGATTTCTGCATCTTGGCCATGTTGCATTGTATAGTTGCTGTGGTGTAGCCGTTCCTCCAACGCACGGTCTCGCAGCTTGGATGTACGCTGTTTTCTGGTGGGATTTTCCTCCCCTTTTTTGATTTTGGCACCCACTTCTGTGCGGCACCCTCGAAAACAGGACGGGAGGCGCGCGGAGTGGTGACACCTAATGTTTCAGGTTCCCTCCCAGCTGCTGTGCTGCGATTTTTGAACGCCAGTTTGGCAACCGGTTGAGTTGAAACTCTGTCTTTGTAAAATGCTCGACTCTGCCGTATTGTGTGAAACCGTCTTCCAGAGACGCAGCCGGCGCTAAATCTTGGCCGCTCGGTGGTTTCTCATAATACGAGTATCAGAGGGGGGGATAAAAAGGAGGTGGTGGTTTTGTCAGCAGAGGCAAAGCCAGGTAAATGGTTTGAACCTCTTTTTTATCCACGCTGGACTGAAAGCTACAGCAATAAATCCTTACAGTTGGTCCTTGCGAATTAGCGCTAATCCAGATAAGAAATAAAAGCATCTTCAGTGGATGCAGTTGATATATTCAACACGGGGGTCATATCGGTGGCACAAATGTCATCTAAACCTCTGATCTTCATGTTTTGCCACAGTCTCCACAAGCGTTTTCAGAAACTCACCTGATTTTTCCGCTCCCGTGTCTCGGAGCATCTCCTTTTACCCGCTGCCCTCCCCTGGGCGGGCTCTGAGGCCGAGCACCGGCCGGCTTCGCGGCACGGTACAGAAGCCCAGAGTGGGCAGCGCGGCGGGGATGGGTCCCAGCGCTCAGCCGTAAGGCAGGACCGCAGCAAGAGCCCTGCCCAGGAGGGTTGTGGTCCGACGCTGCTGCCTTTGGGGGTTTGAACACGGAGCAAAAACTAATGCCACGAAAGCAACCCCCGAGTCCTCACCGAGTCCTGTAAAATGCTTTCCTTTTATCCGATCAAATGGGCAGCGTCTCCTCCTGTAAGCCACTATAGGTATGCTTTGGCCAAGAGGTTAGAAATGATTGGTGAATTCAGTATGTATTCTAACACCTGAGCCATACTAATAATTATTATTGCAGGCCTGGGCCAGATCTCATAGGTAAGAAGCACTAGGTGTCTGTTAAATATCACTGTGTGGATGGGAAAAAATTGGTTTGCTCTGATAAGCTTTAGTATTTTTTTAACTTGTATTTTTTAAAGAAAAACACAGGTTTTGGTGAATCAAAGAGAAGACCAGGAAACAATTCCACAACGGGATTCCTCAAAATGGGTGTCTGCTAGCAGCCCTGCCTTTCCCTTGAGCGCCTCCGTCCCCGCGCAGTGCCAGCAGCACAGCCACGGGCAGCACGCCACGGAGAAGCCATGGGCGTCTTGAATGGCCAGCTCATTTTCCTGATAATATAGCGCATCGTTTCCCTTTTTCCGAATCTGAAGCGCAAGTCAAAATTCCCCCAGAACCTTCCAGAAAGCAGTGCAAGCACAGCTGCTGGCGACAGCGAGCAGCTGAGCGAGCACCCTTTGCGCGCTACCGTACACCCATTTTGGAGCATCCGCTGTGACTACTGATGTTTTTCTCCCCCACCCCCACCCCCCCACCCCCTCCGAGAACTGCCAAATTTTGCTTGTTTTGCTCTCGATTGTTTATGTACGCCCGAAGGGTAACTGTACCAAGCCAAATCCGCCAGTGTCCCTTGAGAAACAGCCCCAGGCCGTTCTCTCCTACGAACAGATCTCTGCCCCCCACCCCATCACCCATGCCCAGGCTCCCGGGAAACTGAGATAAGATCCCGTTTGCAGACTGGGGTCCGCACGTGTGGGCTGTCAGACGGGTGGTCCAGGTGAGTGCTGGAGCTGAGCTCTCCGTCGGGAACACTGCCCTCCGCTCCGGCAGGACCGGGTGCTGGGGGCCCTCGGGACCGGCCCGGGAGCAGGCGGGGGTGCGTGCCCGCGCCTCGGCTCGCCCCGGGCGGATCGTGGTACGCCGAACGCGTGGGTGGCTGCTGCGGTGTTTGCTCAGTCTGCTGTTCCTTTCAGGTACTCCTGTCCCGCTAAATGCTTCAACGGAGGCTCTGCCAACTGTGCAATTAAGTAACGCATCCCTTGCCTTCCGTCCAGGTAGCTAGTTTCCCGAGCTGTACTCGCTTTTCCCGGTCGAGCTGTGTGTGTCCGTACCACTCGCAAGCCTCCTCTCGTTCCCAACGTAGAAGAACCGTAGGGTAGGGAAGGCCTTGGCCTTGCACGCCTGCAGCACGGGGTTCCTGACTCCGCTGCGGCATCGGCTCAGCCCGGCGCGGTGTTGCAGGTGGGAATCCGGCAGCGCCGGGCATCACCAGGGTGAACTGCTCTCCGTTTGTGCGTGTGCGCACACACGCGCACATAGAGACGCATACACACGCCGCTGCGTGCCCCGGCTGTGATCGCCCGGTTACCCTAAGCTGTACCCCTGTCCCCTCGGGTGCCTCGCGGTGTCTCTGCTTTGCTCGAGAGTGTTGATACACCTCTTGTAAAACAGGGAACGATCAAGAAGGACCCGTGTAGCCTTCGCATCAGGTTTGATTAACTCATCAAAACCTGATTAGCACCTTTGTTCACGGGGGAGGCTGATGAATCAATTGCTATTGATTGTGAGCGGGGCTCAGTTTTCTAGCAGAGCGGAGGCTGAAAAAACAACCAATAAACATTGAGCACCCGTCATAGCGATTAAATTTATTAAAACAAAGCGCATTATTTTTTATGAAGCGATCTTGAAATGGGTCACTGAAGAGGAGCTTATTGATTGAAGAAGGACGAACTCCTCGAGTTTCCCTGGCTGAAATTAGACCAAATTCAATTACAATACGGCAAACAGGTTAACACTGCTCTTTACCAGTCCATCAATAAATTAGAGTAGGGGTAGCACGCCTAATGCCGTGCTATAGTGATGAATAACATTATTGCTCATCCTGTCATATACAGGCAGTGATTTCTGTCCTCCCACATCCTGGATCAGTGTTTTACAGCGTTCCTGAAACAGTGACAGGCTGTTCTTCCCCCAGCCCTGCCCACCAGCGGCCCCCGCCAACCCCGACTTCGAGTGCTGCTCCGTCGTTCTGCAAAAGGATTAACCCCAAGTTCGGTGGGGCGATGTTAGTGCTGGCTTTAAGTTGCCTACCTCTTAGCAAAGAGGAGTGGTTGGCTTAGCAGTTTTTCGGAAGCACACAAGTGACTTGAGGCCGTTAGCACCTAAATCGTGCCCCACAGTGAAATGCGGGAGCTTAAGTCCCGTTGGTGTGTTAATTATTTAAGAAACGAAACTGTAACGAGAGGTCAAGTGAGGAATTCTTCAAAGAAAGTGATTCCAGTTTCCTTTTCCCTGCCACGAGGCAGATGTTACATGAACATCTGGGAAGCGTGGTAGCTATCGCAGGAGTGTGCGTATGCACTTACATATGCACGCGCACAGATTCCGCCGGCGTTGTCCGGCGCCAATGGCTCGAAATAAATTTTCGCCAAGGAACAGAAGATAAATTTTTGTGGGAGCGCAGCAATAAATCCAAATATGCCAAAATTAACATCTATGCCATGTTTGCACGGGAATCTCCACCGATTTTCTGCTTTTACAGCACAAATGTGTGTAGAACAAGTTCAGGGCTGTTCAGAGATACCCCAAAAATGGGTGGCCTACCAAGCGTAAAGCAAAAAGGAAGGTGAGGAGCCAAGGGCAGGACACAGGAGCAGGCGCTAGGTCAAAACACGCGCTTTCCCGAGTGGAAACGGGAAAGGCTACGCCTCTGAGTGCTGCGCTTGTATCGCAGTATTGCGAGATGGAGAGCCCCGACGGGAAGCCGTGCTGGAGCACGCGGCGGGAGCGGTGGGGGATGCTGTCTGAAGTAGCGGTGGCGATGGGAAGGCTGGGGGCCCCGCATCTGGGCTGGCCTGGCGCTGGGAAGGAGCCGCTGCCTTCAGGCACTGGAGGATGTGTGCGTGCAGAGGGCTCCCTCCAAGGTGACCCCAAACCTGGCTTGGTGAGCCTCACAGGGCCCTGTCCTGAAAACTCGGTGAGCACCAAAGTTAAAAATTCAGTGCTTTGCTCCTAATAGGCCTGAAGCTTTTAGAGCAGGTAAAACTGAGATTTAAAATACTAGCCAGTAAAGTCGGCCAGGCCCAGTCTAGTCCTTCTCTTAATCTTGAGATGCCGCCACTTGCTAAAAGAGCGGAAGCTAGAATATGCGTAGATACATACATATATATATATATATACACACACACCTATTTTTTTGTAAAGCCTCATTAAAAAGACAATCGACTGGAACCTTTTTATTGAGTAGTTGGGAGGAGAAAAGGCCTCGGTCTGCTAAACCTTGCTGTAAGCGCTTGACCGACATTGTTCGGCTACCGCTATTAAAGTCTGCCTGCTTTTTTTCATACTCTTGAGACAGTCCCCAGAAAGCCGTTTTTAAACAATTACATCTGCAGAAGCGTTAGAAAACTTTGAGATCACGAATACGTTTACGTTTTAACAAGTGTCTCCCATCGCATTAAAAAAAAACCCCTCACTAAGAACCTGCGGGTTCAAAACACGCATGTTAGTTGACAATCCTTAGGTGGAAGATAACCAGCTAACCGCCCGCTACGTCTTGCTCCCGACGCTCAGAATCAGTTCCCTCGGTGCGCTGTTAGTACGGTGACGAGTAGGAGCCGGTCAAAAGCGCCTTTCTTTTCTGTCTATGTACCATTTCTCGAATTGCGCTTTTTGTTTAAAGGAAAACTTCAGGGATAATCTCTTTTTTGTTGATGACACAAGCAGTTGGCTACCACAATAAGCCAAAAATCACGGCGGCCCTCTCATGCAGGGCACAACCGTACTGTTCTCTCGGGGGAGGCGTCACAGCAGCTCAGAAAGAAATATTGGGGGGTTTTTTCTGCATACGTCCAGCTATTGCAAGTGGTTCCTACCATTATTGCTGCAGTTTTCCTTTAAGGCGCTTTGGTATCGTGCAAAGCACCAGCCCGCAAAACTGGGTTCAGCTGAGGTGCGAAGCAGCTGCAGAGTAGCCACGTCGGCGTGCACGTTGTTCACAACCTGCAGCGACGTCTGCACCTTTCCGTGTTCTTCCCTCCCTCCTTCCACTCCCACCCGCGAAAAACCCGCAAGCAAACCAGAAACAAAACCGTACTTAGAGAAATTGTGACTATTCGATTCGAAGGCCAGCATGCTCCAATATATATTAACATCTTAATGGGAAAGCTCTGCGTGTATACATTTACTACTCTCTGACAAGAGGGAATTAAATGTCAGAAGGATTTGTAGCATCTGTAATTGAATTGGTGCTGAGAAAAGCAAATCTTAAGGAAGAATAACATATTAGGATTAGCAAATAATGTGGCATTTTGTCAGTTCCTGCCATCTCGTCTGTTCCTTCTTCAGTAATAAAGTTGTGATTTCTTTTTTAATCATAGATATGAAGTGGGGATAGCTTTTGTGAATTGGAGACAGCATTTTAAAGCAGATTCCGGTTTTTAAGGTCAAGTCTCTCTCTCTTGGCGCAACTTTGGGGAATTATTCCTCGCTCCGTAGACCCGAAGCTTTTTTTTTTTTTTAAATTGCCAGAGAAATCACGAGTGACAGAAAACGAAGCTGCCGCTCTCGTGCTGGTGGCGTACAGATTTGCCTGGAGTGGCGTCCAAAATCGCTGGAGATGGGGTCTGTTGCAGAGCGGCCATCGGCCGCTGGCTTTGCCTGGCCTTCCGCGCTGGAAGGCAGAACCGGGCTGGCGTTGGGTGACTGCGCTGGAGCACGTGGAGTTTGATGAGGTGTTGAAGGTGAGGCGAAGAGGAGGTGGTGAAGGAGGAATATCTAGCCAAGGGAGCGGCGTCGGGCTGGAACAGCTTGCGTAGGGAAGGTCCCTCACTGGAGAGTTTCATTTCAGAGCTGGAATGAGAAAGCAGCGTTGGCAGAGCTGTAGGCATCGCCGACTTTGTCACGGGGATCGCGGTCCCTGGCCTCTCAAGGTGGCTTGTTTTTACTTTCCCAGTTAAAAAGAAGGAAAAAAATACGCGAGAGGCCTAAGGAATTTTTCAAAAATTGGAATTTTTCTTAAGAATTGCAAGTAGTTTACCTTTGGAGGGCAAATCGACGCAACGCAGAGAAGATAGGAGGCGGATTTTGTTTTGATAAGTGTTAAGTGGTTTAATGCCTCTAAACGCAGCGCCTTTGTTTTAAGACAGACCTTCCGCCTGTTTCACCTGCAGAGGTAAGCTGAGGACGTTCCTGCAGGTCCCGGGAGCTGGCAGGCTCTCGCCGCCTGTCGCTGACAAGCCGTGCCATGACCCCAGCCTGCAGCAGGCTGCACGCGTGCCGCGGCGCTGGCCCACAGTGTAGCCTTCAGGTCAAAAGTTTTGACGGGTGAGAGTTGGCACGCGAATGCCTCTTGTTGTCGGATAGTGCTGCTGTGACGGACCAATGCGCGCGGCGCTTCTGGGGAGCTGCATTTGCAGAAGAGCCATTCCTTTCTCTGGCTGGTCTAATATAAGTACGTTACCTCGCAAGTTGAGTCGACTGTCGGCTGCCTCACAGGCTTGGTGTTAGATGGCTCACAACCACTAGACGCCCGCAGAAGGTATTTAATTTTTACATAGCGCATAAGCTTGAAGATGAGCTATTTAGCCGCACGTGTAATACAATAAACTTGCAGCTGGCACTTCGCAGAGGTCTTTTTTAACAGAAATAATTAAGCAAAATGGCCCTGCTTGTCCCAGTAGACAAAATTGTACTTAATAAACTGTTCTGGCCGGAACGGTTTGCCGTGCTTTATGCAGAAGTCCCTTCTCGGGGAAGCACCGTCTCCCCGCTCTCGACTTGATTGCAAGTTGGAGGGAAGCCATGACGGACGTCAGGCGCGAGGCTTTGGCACGGCTTCGAGTAACCCGGGCCGGGCTCCGCAGCCGTGGGTCGGTGTGGCGGCACGCAGGCTGCTGCTGCCAGCCTGAGCACGCCGAGGTTTCATCTTTCCAGACCTTTAATTTATGATGATTAAGAAGAAATGCCTCTTGACGCAAAATCCTGCTCGAAGCACATTATAGAGCCGTAACTCAGTGTGTTTATTCCCCTCAGCTGTTCCAGATGTCAACAAGGCATTCATCCTCCCAGTCTGGGATGCTGCTGTCTCCTTCTTAGTGCAGCCGAGCGGAACTGGGTGCTAAGTTTCTTAAAAAAAAAAAGGAAGGAAAAGAAAAAGAAAAATGGAGTGGAACTTGTCTAAAGCAGCTGCTCTGGCAGATGAGCCAGGTTTGGTTGCTCTACGGAGAGTAAGTCCTTAAAGGCCCGGATGAGCCGAGCTAAAAGCCGCAGCAAGAAGGCTGTATTTGAGCGGTGGCTGCCCGGAACACCCAGGATTGCCGATTTTCCCCCAGCTGCTGTCCTGGGCAGAGAACAGAGTCTTTGCCCAGGCGAGGGGGTCCGCTTGGCACACCCCCACGCTTCCCTGGGCGTCATTCCCATCAGCAAGCAGGGATGTTCTGCCGCTTGCCAGAGCAGCGAACGCTGGGAAGCGTTCGTGATGCGGTCTGTTCCTGCTGGAGACGACGCAAAAAGTCCGTCCTTTTAGCATGCATTCCGATTTCCCCGGCACGCTCGTACCGCGGCGAAATGACGTGGGTGTACATGACGTGGCAGCGAATGCTTTTGCTTTGCAGGGGAGTCTTTTTTTGGCCGCAATTTTTAGCCTATCGGATAAGCTGCCAGAAGGGCCTCTCTGACTGTGGCGCTAAGGGGCTGCTCTCGCTGGGGCCCTTAACGTCCACCTTGCCCTGACGCAGTTCAGCCCAGGCATCCCGGTGCCTATGCCGGAGCTCCTGCTTTTAGAAGTTGCTCGAAGAAACACTCGAAGGGTTGGTTTTTTTTTTTCTTAAATTGTTTTAATTAAAAGGGCCTTTATGGTGCCCTCAGTCACGAGTTATTTACTTGGGTCCCTCAGTCCTTAATCTTGGAGGAGAATTGGAAATATCGATAGAAAGCGTAAATCCCGGGCTGCTGCTCGAAAGCTTTGTGTCGGGTTTCAGCTCAAAAGAGCACCATTACCTTTAGCTGTCACGGATCTGTAGGCTTGATCGATAAACTTCAAATATTATTAGAGGTGGAGGCTTCAGAGATTTGCTCTGTTCTTTGGAGGGAGACGGAGATAAATCTTTCTTAAAAATTGACTTGCATTTGCACTCTCAGTCTTCCTGGTAAAATGCATTTCTCTGAGGTGTCTGGGCAACTGCATGCAGGACAGATTTATAGGCCATGTGCTTCTTGTAGTGAAAGATTTAAATGGTAAATCCTTCACATATGACTTCACAAATCATGTAAAGTTAAAAGATTTTTACCATTTCTGTTGCTGCTGTGCTTAAATTGTAAGGTACGGCCAGTAAATCATTTTAATGCAGGTGTCGCGCTTGACTCAATAAAAGAAAGATACAATGGTTTAGCTTCTATTCCAAAATGTTAATGTATTAATCAACGGGAGAATAATTGGTTTTTACTACATTATAAATCTCGGTTGCCATTAGGATTGCAGTGAGGCTTGATGTAGCTGCGTTCTTAAATTAAAATTGTTTACACTGCTATACATTCATTTTACATGGCCATAGCTCATTCTGGGTTCATTTTGGAGTTGTTCCTCCGCCAAATAAGTCATTCCTCTCCCGGGTGACGGCGTCCTAAGGGAGAGGCGCTTACAAAAGAAAACTAATTGCGTGGTGAGGAGTTAAATAAATGAAATAAAGCAGTTGGAGGCACTGTACAATTATCGCTCGCTCTCTGCTTTTGAAGAGGTTCTTCTAGTTTGGGTGAGGAGTTTTGTGTCTTCGGACATGGTGAACTGCATCGAGCGGCAAAGGTCGCATCTAACGATGCGATCTTACTGGGTTGGGGAGAGGACGGTTGTAAATGCGTTTACCGTGCTGGGATGGTTGGGTTTTGGTCGAGGAGTTTTTTGGGCTGAAGCTGAAATGTTTTCGGCAGGGCGCTCGTGAATGATGTTTTTCCAGAGCTAACGATTAATATTCCCCTATTGTACCGCTATTCCCTGGGCCCCTGTCCCCCGGGGAGGCTGAAATTTGGGGAGCGTTCTAGGGAAGTAATTTCCAAAAATACGTACCCACCAACAGCTCCATCTCTCCTCTCCTCTCCCCCTCCCTTTCCCAGCTGTCTTCCACGTGCGTAGTCATAGTGCTGCTGCTTATAGCGGAAAACGCCTTGCGAGTCAAGCCACCAGATCAGTTCGGCTTTGGGCAAAGTTCCTCCGCCCGAACTCATCTGTCTAGATAGCTCTGTGCTTTACCCCTTTTCCTTTTGAGAGCACAAGGGTGGCTTTTCCAATCCTGAGAGCAGCTGCAGCCAAACCCTTCAGAGTGCCTCGTAATAAGTCCCGAATTCTTATTCCTCTTCTGATCTCAACAGATTCTCGTGCAGGTGAGGAAGGGGCAATACGGAGCGTGGACCATGCGGTGGTTGGTGGCGTCGTGGCCGTGGTCGTGTTTGCAATGCTTTGCCTGCTCATCGTTTTAGGGCGATATTTTGCCAGACATAAAGGTAAGACAAAGACCGGAACTGGGAAACAAGAGGACTCGGCACGCGTTTCCCCCTGCTCGTGACGTTGTTCTGTCCGATGCGAGAGACCCCTTTGTTGCTCTGGAAGGATGTCGCCTGAAGGGCCTTTGAAATGGGAGAAGGAGGAAGGCTGGAGCAGCCCAGCGACATTCTGTGCACCGGGGGCTTAGGACAGGAGGACAATGCCTTGCCCCAGACACGGACTTTGCCCGGCGTGCCAGCGCTGAGGCTTGCAGGTGTCAGTACCGGTGGAGGCGCTGCCTCTTCCAAGGCATCGCAGCGGCAGGCTGCCTGACAAACGAGGTATATTCTCTTTCTGGAGCAGCGTTTCAGGTCATGGGACACGGCAAGCTCTTCTCAAAGAGCTCCGTCGCCCACAGTCCCTCCCGATACGGTCCCAGGTACTAGAGAGAATTGCCGTGTGTAACGACGCACAGAGCTACACCAGCTCAGCTCATGCCCGAAGCTTGCAGCCAGCACGTCGGCACACAGCTCAAAACTGAAATTTGGCAGTCCCCTCTCTAAAACCCGATTGACCTGAGCTGATACGTATGTGCCGCGTCACCGTGGTTTTGTGTAAAACGGTCCGTTTTGGAAACTTTTTGCAACTTCCAGAGCAAAGCTAAACCCACACACAGAGTTGCGACCGTTCCCCTGTATATGTGCTTGCGCAAAACGGTTTAACGTTAACTGGGGTTTGTTTAGCGTATCTGGGAAAGCTGACAGAGGTCGAGAGGCTGGTTACGACCGCAGCCGGGATGGAGCGAACGATGTTGGGGAAAGGCGGGGGGAGGGGAACTGAAGCGCTTTAGGGGAGAGAGAAAGCGGAGATGGAGGATTTGCCTCCTTTAAGTAAAGCGTGTAAAACACAGTTTTACCGCTATGCGTGTGCTCCTGAGAGGGGGAAACAGCGGTGACCTGATTTCTTTTCCGAGTAAGATGCTGCAGAGAGCAACACGCCATCAGGTTTCAGAGCAGGGACGGCAGAGCCCAGCGCAGGGCTGGCCCTGGGCATCTCCGGGCCGGGCGGCGTCAGCCTTCCTTATTTTTTCACGCCCCAGCCTGGTATTTTCGTGCTTTGGGTACTTTTTTCCCCTTTCTGCTCGCGGCTTCGTCGCTCGCTCTCTTGGCGCCTTGCAGGGAGCTCCGACGAGTCACGCAACCTCCCGCTTCCCTTCCAGGTACGTACTTCACGCACGAAGCCAAAGGAGCAGATGATGCGGCCGACGCAGACACAGCCATCATCAATGCGGAAGGAGGACAAAACAACTCCGAAGAAAAGAAAGAGTACTTCATCTAGAGCAGCCTTGGTTTCTATGAGGTGTCCAACCGTGGACGGTTACTACTGGCCCTATTTAAATGCTAAAGAGACAGTGATATTGGAAGTTGCAACCAGCTTGTGTCTTTTTTTTTTAAAAGAAAAAAAAGCAAATGGGTGGAGAGTCGTGAGGCTGGGAGGGTCCGGGATTTGCTGTGTAAAAATATTCCTCGTAAAGTACACTCTGCTGTTCGACACCTCAGTTTGTTTGGGTTTTCTTTTTTTGGCCAAGTCCAGCTTGGATTTAGTTTAGTGAAGTCATTTGCAGAAGATTCTGTGCCTTGTTTAATTTCTGTTCGTTCGGGTCGGGGGGAGGCTGGGAAGAAGAGGGGCTTCTGTGCGTTAGTTCCCTTCGGGTTTCTGTGGCTCTTCGTTTCCCCTTTCCTCTTCTGTTCCTGGAGTAGCCTGCTGGGACCCCTTGGAGTAGGTGGGTTTCTTTGAAGGTGTTTCTCTTTCCTTTTCTCTTCACCGTTTTCCGTTCAGAACTCGAGCTCATCGGAGGAGAACCAGCACATTTTAGATTTCGTAGTTTGCAGTTCAGTGTGCCCATGTCCCATTCCCTCTATCGTCGTAAAGGCTTGGATAAACAAACGACGAGAACCCGTTTGTGGCTGCCCGTGTTTCAGGTGCTTTCGATGGTGGCGACTAGGAAACGGGCTGGAGCTCGGCAAAGGCGCTGTTTGGCCGCGGGGAAGCGGGACCCGGGGGGTTATCCTCCCGGGGGGGATGCTCAGCCTGCCTTTCACACCGTGCCTGGGGACTGCTCCCAGCCGGGCTCGGGGGGGGGGGACTTCTGCCCTGGCCCTTTGCCTTGCCAACCACCCCATCCCGCTTTCCCGGCTGGGCCGTCCTCTCCCCGCTTCGCGAGAGACGGCAAAGCCCGCCCGGGGCGCGGGAGGCTGCGAGCGCCCGGCTTTTGTCGCCCTCTCCCCTCCCTTTGCAGCCTCAGGACGCGGCGGGTAAAACGTCTCCCGCCGCACCGCGCGCTGGAGCCGAGACCGGAGGGCAGCCGGGCGAGCAAAACTGCCTTTTTTTCCTACCCGCTCAGCAAAACGTGGGAATTTGCGTTGAAATGACAGTGCTAACTGACTTCTAAAGCCATAGGTGAAAAGGAGAGTCTAGGTAAATGAGAATCGCGAGTGACAGCTAGCAGACCGCAACGAGAAGACGGTATTAAAATTACATATGCTGAATTTTTTTTGGTGAGTAACCTTGCGTTTCGAGCGATGCTTTTTTTTTTTACTGTGTTTATGTGGAAAATAATGCCGATTTATTTAAGGGAAGCATTAATCTTAGCGTCAGGTTTGGGGTTTTATTAGGGGTTTCGGGGGGAGCGTTTTCGTGCGGGTTTTTTGGTTTTTTTGTGGTCGTCGTTTTTGGCAGAACGGTTACAATGCGGGAGTCCTTCGGGAACGGGACGGCCTGACGGCAGAGCGCGAGTCCGTTCTCCAGCAGTATTCGGTCTTGCCCCTTTTCACGAGAAGAACCTCGCAGAAATACCCTTTTTTCCGAGCAAGTCTTGTCGAGCGCAGCTCTTTTCTGAGCCTTCAGCACCATTGCCGAACCACATCGCGGTGAGAAGCAGTCAGCATGTTGGAGTTGGGGGGCTTTTTTTACCCATCATCGGTCGCGGGATTGGCAGCCTGGTTTTGAGCAGCCCATCTTTGTTTTGGAAGTGTACAGTAGTGCAGTGTTACCGATGTAACTTTGACTTACAATGTTGACATGTCTCAGGTTCATGTGTTTTGATTGGTGTTTTCCGTCTCAGGTAGATCGCAAAATTTCGGCCCCACACATTGGAAAAAAAAAAAAAAAAAAGAAAAACAGGATAAAAAAATCCAGGAAATTACCGATTTTAGTTGTATATTGGTTTATGTATTTTTTCTTCAGTATACAGTGCGCTGTTTGAAATGTATTGTTGAGTATTACTTTGTACAGCTTTAGATCATTAGGATTTTGAAGCGTGAAGAAAGAACAACCTTGTTTAAAGGAGTATTACAAATGAAGGACGCGGAACTGATGCTAAACAACCTTGTTCTTTATTCACCCGGCCTTTTTATTTTTTCCCCTTAGGCCAGTTCTGTTTTAAGGTGTCCATGGAAGATGTTACAATGTAAGAAAATACATATCCATCTGTTCCCGTTCACATTTTGTATTGGTTCATGTATACCATTTTTACAAAGGAAAAGAAGTACTATAAAATATCTGTCTTCTTAATAAAAAAAAATTAATGTTACAAAACCAAATCTCCTTTTGCACTCTTTATCCCCTGCCCTTACGGAGACGATAACCGTAGCGATCGTCACCCTCGGCCTTGCCCTCCTCCCCTGCCCGCCTCCCCTGCCTGCTCTGCCGGACAGCCCGGGCCGGCTGATGCTCTCCCTCATCCCTGCGGCTCGGACCCAGCAGGTCCGGGAAGAGCCTTGCTCCTCGCCAAGGTCAGGCGAGGACGACGACGATCCAAGCAGAAGACGACGAGAAGGTCCGCGCTCGCAAACCGCCTGCCTCGCGCGATCGTCGGGGCATTAGGTAGAGCTTCTCTCCGTCCTCTCGCCGGGCTTACGTCCTCGGCCGAGGGCGACGCTGCGGGGTGGGGGGTCTGCCGGGCGCGGGGAGGTCCCCGGCGCAGCTCTGCCAGGCGGGCTCGCCGCCCGCCCGCAGCGCTCCCAGCGCGGCGCCGAGCTCTGCTACTGGTTGTGGGTCTTCTCTCGGAGCAGCGACGTGCTGGCGCCACTTCCCGTTCCCCCGCGTTCCCGGCGCCGTGGCCTTCGATCTCCCGTAAGGCATATCGTCTCGGGTTAATTCGTCTCCAGGCTTAACCTTGCTGCGAGCAGCTGGAAGTCCAGCCTGAAGCCAGCACTGCTCCGATTGCGTCTTCTAATGCTGTTTATCCTGCACTGGTGTTTACTTAAGGAGGAAATTGATCTGTAACTGATATTTCAATCTTCCCGAGCTGCCGCGGGGGGCAGCCCAGTGCACAAGCTTTTAATACCAGACAAATATTTAAATCCTGTAATGGTAGGGGAGTGTTGAAATCCGTGACCGCCTTCACCCCGTTCCTATCCCCAGTCCAGTTCTGGTTGGTGTCAGATTTTTCTTGCGCTTCCCTTTAAAGCGCTCAGGGTTTCAGAACCGTAACGTGTGATGCCCGTTCACCTCAAAGCACCAAACCCCGCTGAAAAAGGACTGCCGCCGAGAATCTGCTTCGCCACTGCTCGGTCTCAGCGTAGCTATTGACGAACCCAGCGCTCGTTCCTCCTCCAGCGTTTCCCTTGGCCGCCTCTCCTGCAATCAGGTTATGAGGCAGCTGCAGCGCTGAAATTAGAAGCATCAATCTTTTAGGTTTTGGACAAAGGAGGAGGAGAAAAACAATTGCCTTCTGCCGAGGAGATGCTACCGAGAGATAACGCTGCCGTAATGACCGTACGTAAACAAACTGTACTATGCCGTGAGGAGCTGTGCGTGTCTGGGCTCGCGTGCCGAAGGCTGCTGCTGCCGCCGCTCGGAGGCCGGTGTTCGGGTCTCTCGAGCGCTTGGTGCATTTAATGTAGTTATCTGAGAAACAACATTTTTCTTAGCGAAGTTATGACACCGAGGGAAAAATTGTAGGGCAAACTAGAGAAAGCAGCTGTTCTTTTTCTTAGATGAAATGGGTATGAACACAAGTTCTTCGATAGTTAAGATGGCAATTTTTTAATTATTTCAATGTGCAAGAGATTTTTAAAACCACAGGTCCCCGATGCTGGCTCATGATGCTTTTTTTTTTTCCCTCGTCGAGCCAGAGCTAATTGCATCACAGCCTCGTGGTGGCAACGGCAAGCTTACGGCGCTAGATGCGCAGCTGAATTTCTTTCCCGCCTGGTCCTTGTTCCCCTTTCCCTGAACCCTTTATGGGTACGGTAATTCAGGTAGCGGCATTTCCACGTGGCACGGCTCAGATAGAATTATTGTTGTTTAGATTATCGTTTAGCCATATTCAATGCCAGCATCTGATGTATTTTGCCTGGAAATAACCATGGCCGGGGGAGCGGGGTGGCACCGTGTGCCACACGCAGCCACTCGTCGGCGGCAGACGTGCAGGCTGGGGCTGCCCAGGCGTTCCCGCTCGGCGGAGAGGTGAAGTGGCCGAGGTGTTAGCGCCGCATCCTCAAATCTGTCTGGGACCTCACGGATTGGGAGCCACGTTGTGAGAAAAGGCTGGTCCCCACCACTTGTCACCGCAGAGCACGCGGCACACCTCGAGGCTTCGGCAGGTACAGCCGGCCCGCATCTCTTGTCTAGGCGAGGCACATCCAGATGTTACAGCGGGTGAGTACTCCGTGAATACCACAACCTGATTTATTCTGCACTTGTTTTGTCGTGACACGCCTCGAGTGTCCGTCTCTGTATGTCGTGACGAGGAGAGGTTCTTCGTAATTCCTAATTTGACGTGTTATGTTGCTCAAGTCGGCACTCCTCCCGAGGGATCTGAGCCAGGATTAATGCCGTGGTGTCTCCTTAAACACAATCCTGCTGCTGCTCAGTTGCAGTAATTTTCAATAATTTAGTATGCTCAGAGGCGATCTGCCGACTGCTGTGGCAAAGCCAAGCCTGCAAGAGCTGAGCGCGGCTGCGGCAGGAGCTGGGGAGAGGCCAGAGAGCCTTTGGTTCTGGCCGCTTCTGGGTTTCCAGAGTAAAACCGATAAAAGTGTGACTGAACGTTAATAGCCTATTAAGAATCCGGTTGTGAACCTCACTCGGTGAAAATGCTGCCAGCCGCAGCTTTTGTGAGAACAAATCGGCCGCGTGTCGGAGGGTTCGCGATTTATTTACAGCCGTGCGTGGCTCGCTCATCCCGTCCCCGAACCGGGCCGTTGCCCGTTACCTGCGGGGTTGCCAGCGCCTCTGTGCTGCGAAGGCGGCGCGGTCACTTTGCTCTCGGGCCCTTTACCTTCTGTGAGTGCTAAGCGGGGCCTTTGCCGGGGCTTTGGATCCCTGTCCTCGGATGGCCCGGCCGTTTCCCCAGTCGTCCCTATTAAACCACTGCTGCCTTTAATCTTGGCTATTTCATGCCACAGCATCCATCTGTTTGGGAGAGAAACCCAAACAGGGAGTGAGTGCTGCTTGCAAAGGCCACAGATTTACTTAGTTGCAGTTACGAGATGTCCTCATCTCCACGTCGTTACATCCCCGGGAACGAGGAGGTCTGCGTGGATGAGCAGAGCTTGACCCTTCCTCTCGGGCGACTCAGAGACTTCTGCCAGCACCCCACATCTGCCCGTTCGGTTACACCGCAAGCGATTGCGTTAGCCGTTTGTCCGGCCGTTTAGGGCCATGCAGAGAACGAAATCTGCTCGGAAACCCCCTTGAGTTCATTTGCTAGGGCTTAAGAAGTTGCAGTGATTTTCCTCGTGTCCCGGATCGCGCACCCAGTATCTTTTGTCCTCGGCCGTGTAGAGCTTGCCAGCCAAACTGGCTTCACCACTGAGCATCTGAGCAGGTCTCAGCTTCAGCAAGCTTCCTACAGCCTCGGTGGTTCTCAGAAATTAAAAAGAAGCAAAGTCTGTAATGTATCCTATCAGCAGTCCAAATCTTTCAGGTTTATTTCCCAAAAACAGCCAGGACTGCCGGGCAGTAACCGGCAGCTGAGCACGAGCGTCTGGGCCCCAGATCCATCCCTCGGCTATGCGGAGAGTCCAGCTCTTCAGCCTTTGTCATTAAAAGGACCCGAGGAAATTCCTAGATTTTATGAAATTGAATGAAGTGATCGTTACCTAAAATAAGAGCGTAGCGTTTGCCCTGAACTTAATGTTTTCACAAGTTGCGTAAGTCATTCGGTCCTAATAGCACAATTCTTTTATTAGGTAAGTAATACAATTCTTCCCTTTTTTTTTTTTTTTTTTTTTTTTTAACCAAATACAGGAAGGAATTATTTTAACTTAGTAAACGATTCTGACTGGCATAATTACCACCTTTCTGCCAGGCTGATGTTGTGAAAGTCAAGGCTTTGAGCGCTTATGCCACGTAAAGTAATTAGCGATACATGAGACTTTACCTTACCCCAGGTAAAACGTACCCGAGCTGTGAGCTGGGGCTGTTGGAGGAGGAAGCGGGGAGCTGGGGCGAGGCGCGACCGTGCGACCGGCAGTGTCGATCCGCGCTGGCCAGCCAGTTCTCATCAGAGGATCTTGACAACGGGCTAATCGCTTTTTCTGAAGACCCAATCCCGTTTTCTAGGTGGTGGCTGGTGGTGTGCCACGTGGGATAATCCCTGGGTCGGAGGCAATTAGTACCACTGAGAAAATAAGTTCAGTCTAATGGCCAATAAAAGTTGAAAATAGCCTTGTCCTATTTCAAAAGGCAGCCGTGGAGACATTCCCTGCTGCACGTCAAAGGTCTTCCCTGAAAAATGTGAATATTTGGTCAGCGGTGTGGTAGGTTTTTAACTGATGCTTGCAGGGAAAGTACGGGAGAGGTGATTCTGCAGACGGGCAAAGCTCTGCGTGCCATCCTGCCGTCTTGCAAACTGCAGAAGCTCCTCGGTAAACTTTAATTAAGTAAACAAACTTTAGTTCAGTAACTAAATACAGTGAGCTCTGCCAGCAGGCAGCAGCCCCGGGCTCCCCCCGAGCCCTCCCCTGCCACAGGGAGCTGCTGCGGAGGCAGGAGGCAGCGCTGGCATCCGTCGGCTGGCCCTGCAGTGGCGTGGCAGGGGTCCCCACGGCTGGTGCGTAACCGGTCACGGCAGTGGCCCCTCCAAGCAGTAGTAGAGTTTCCCCAGCCTCTGGAGAAATCCCAGCCGGTTGTTGGCTGCTGCGCAGCCTACGGGGGTGCGCGGGGGCTGCCCCTGCTGCCGTCGGTGCCTGGCTCTCCCGCCAAGTCTTCCAAGTGCCCGCGACATGGGAAGCAGGGGAGGCCAGGAACGGCTCGGTGGGGAGGGCTGCAAGCAGAGGGGGCGATTGCTTCGCGTTTGGACAGCCAGCTGCTGGGCTGGTATAAACTCAGCGCAGCCGCCCCGGCACACGGGCAGGTGTACCCGCTTACACCGGGGGGAGGGCCAGCCCTACTGCTAGAACTTGCAAAAAAAGCAAGAAGCAAGGTAAGAGCACAGCAGTCCGTCCCTGTACGGGCTCTCCTAGAGAGAAACCCCTCGGAGACGCCGCGAGATGGGGACCGTGGCCAGCCCTGCTCCTGCAGCACCCCTGCTGCCAGGGGGGCGCTGAACAGGGGGACCGCGTGCTCGATTCGGTTGGGGTGCCCTCCCGTCCCGCGTAAGGTCTGCCCCTCGCTCTCCCCTCCGGGCTTGTCCTCTCCCCTCCTTTACACCGTTCCCCTCTCGCTCAGTTGCCTGGATGCGGCCAGGCTGATGGACTACCTCGCTCCCCTCTGCCGAGCTCTTCCACCCCGTTTCCCTGCCAGCTAAGGCCTAGCTAAACTGATACCGGTTTTAACCCGTGTGTCTCTGCCTGCCTACCCTGTGTTCTCCCCCCCCCCAGCTTCCTATCCTGTTTTGCAGGATAGCAGCAGTACTGTACGTAATAGACCTAGAGTGATGTAGGTGGAATAGGAATGCACAATATAGATAGAAAAAGGACATGGATGGATGCAATTCAGCAGTTCCTCGACCAGCAGTCGGAGAAAATCAAAGGCAGGCAGGATCTGCGGGCGCTTGGCAGCCTGCGTGTAGTTTGGGGGAAACCCTGACCTCCAGAGGAAAAGGGAACGGAGCCCCTTCAGAAGAGTGAAGGCGCTGAGCAGCCCCGTGAGGTTCCGTTCCTTTCCTAGGACCGCACTGTGAGCGAGACCCGCTTCTGCCTTCGCCGCTTTCGCTCCCGGCTAATGGCTTTGTAGAGCTGCTTGAGGCCGTCCGTGCCCTGGCCCCGGCAAGGCAGTGAGCCCCCGCTCCCGCTGAAATAGCTCCACAGCCGCAGAGACGCTCCGTGCCCTTCAGCACTTTGCTGGGCTGGAGTCTGTCTTTTCTGCTTACGTTTTGCTCCCTGCCAGGTAAGGAACGTTTTCTCCATCTCGGAGTACAAAGTGGGAGGGAGTCCCCGGTGTTTAAAAAGATCCTGAGACACAAAGTGCTGGGGAAGAGCAGGGACTATTTTAAAGACCTGCCGGTGGTTTCCAGTGCTCCCTTTGACCTTGACTGCTTTCTGGAAATGCCGTTTTCCCCTGAGTGGCTTAAACAAAGACCTGCTTCATGTCGCGACAGTAACAGTGTTGTCCTTCGCACCTCCCCCGAGTCCCACACGCGTGCCCTCAGCATCCTTTGGGATGAGTGGGATTCCCTCCCCTTTCCCAACAAACTATGCAACAGTGGGGTTCCCTCCCTGCCTTTGCTTCTCTGTAATGCTGCCCGTGCGGCCTGGATGTTGACGCCTGGTCATTAACAGTTTGTGTTTGGGTTAGAGAGCCTCCTGCTCGGGCGCCCTGGGTTAAGCACCCATCAGCCGAGCTCCCCCGCGTCTGGCCTCCCCTCTGGCCTGGGACCCCTCGCCTCTGCCTCCTTGCTGCAATGAGCGGGGCGAGCAGCGCCGGCGCCCCCTCACCCGCCGGAGCGCGCTCGGAGCAGGCACGTAGGAGACATGCAAGCGGGAGATGTGAAGGCTGCCAGGAGTAAAGGGAATATTTGATCACACGCCCTCCTCTCTCCTCCGTACTCCGCTCTCCAGCCTCCCTCGGGGCAGGCACCTTGCTGCCTCCCAGCACCGCAGCCCCGCTCCCGTCTGCGCACGGGCGACAGGTTGGCAGCAGCTCCTCAAAATGGCAGCTGCACAGGAATTTCAATAAGATGGAGAAGGTAACCACGTCCTTTCCCTCCTCTGCTCCTTTGCACCCTCCCTCTGTTTCCATCTCCTCTCCACTGGATTTCTATGCCCACGGTCAGCTTTCCGTTTTCTCTTCCCAGGCAGCGCCTGGTCCCTTTGCCTGTCGCCGGGAAGGGAGGTGCTGCCCAGTGCCCCCCTCCCTGGGGTAAAGCCTGCCTCCAACATCCTCCTGCCTCTGCAGACGTGCCCCTTATTCATGCCGTGCCCCAGGCATTCGTGTTTTGCAGGGTCTTCCGCACTTCCCAGACCAGACCCTGGCATCAAGACTTCTTCCTAGAGTCCTTTCAACAAGTCCGGCGGAGCCACCAGTCCCGTGTGAGACTTCACACAATCTGGGATGCTTTCTTTTTCCCCAGCGTTGGAAAAACGACCTTTTAAAGCAGGAGCGAGCTCCGGCTCAATCTCCTCCATCCCTGTGGATCCGCCATCTCCACGGGGATGTCCTCCATGCCCGTGCTCCAGCCCAACGCCCAGGGGCAGGGGGCGAAGCTGGTGGTGTTCCCAGAACAGCTCCCGTGTGACCCCGCAGGTCACTCGCTCCCAGCCGGGGCGGGAGACGGTGCCCGGAGCATCGCTCCGACGGTGACCTGGACCTGCCGAGGAGCCGGGCTCCTGCCTGCACCCGCCGGTCAGGCAGCCCGTGCCTGCAGCTCCAGCAGCTTTCCCTCCCCCACCGCTCCCTGTCCGTAATCAGCCCGATTATGTCTGGATAATTTTCCCTTCTCTGGCTAATGCTGCTGTTGAGCGGGAACGAGGAGAGTGGCAGTGTTTTTCTGTGACTAAGAAAAGGTGTACGTGGCCTTGATTGCAAATGAAAAATTAAGGCCCTGTGTCTTGCATTCATTCCCACTTGATTACACACCGGTACGTAAACAAATCTTCACCCTGTTGCCTGAGGGGTGTCAGTGATCTACCTTCTCTTTCGCTCGCCTCTCCTCCAGCAAATCTATAATGCATTTAATCTTCACCAGTCACTCTCCTCAGTTTTTAAATGTCTAATTTGCTGCCGAGCACAGATCCAATTCTCTCTGTGCCGCCGCTTTAACTTTCTGGCTCGTGTTTGCCCCATTGCTTGTCTGCCTGGATGGAGACCCCGGAGCGCATCTGATGCTTCGGGGAGAGGCACCAGCCTAGGGGCAGGGGCTTGCCAGCATCGCTGCCAGCACCACTGTCCAAGGAAGTGCCTCGGTGCCCTGGGAGCCAACCTGTTGGGCTCGTGCCACGAGCAGGCTGCTTTTGAGCAAGGCTTGGCAACACTTCATGGGTTTCTCTGCAGGTGCTCGGACTCACGCTGACTCTTCCAGGGGCACGGACTCCTTGGGTTTGCCTTATGAGTATTAAAATTTGGAGTACTTGGAACTAATGAGAGTTGGAGCTGATACTCTTCCATCAACAGTGTGAGCTGGGCAGTGATTACGAACAGGGAGCACGGAAAAGTGTAGTCCCACCACAGGAACGCAGCTTTTAACGCTGCTGCTGCGCTGGCATCGGCAAGGCTGGGCCCGCCAGCCTGCAAAGCCCGGGTCAGGGCTGTCAGCTACGCTGGTTCGCACACAGGGAGCACCAGGTTTGCAGCGGTTAATTTTTTTTTAATTTTTTGCATAGGTCGGGCAAATGGGCAGCTTCTCTCCCAGCCCCAGTGCCCGTAGCTCTCCTTGCCCGGGAAAGCGCGCACACTTAAGGCAAACCGGCAGAATTGGTGCGAGGGGAGGAAAACGGGGTTTCACACGGGATGCACAGCAGTTCCCTGGGACAGCGAGCCCTCCCAGTCTTCCCAGGCACGGGAGCCGCCTCTCCAGCGTCGCCCCACCGGCGTTAGCCAAGGCGATGGCGTGGGCGCTGCTGGGGGATGCTGGAGCGGCGCCCTGCCTGCCCGTCCATCCGCCTGCCCTCCCTCCTGCCTGCCCTGCCCCTGCCCTGCCCCTGCCTCTGCCCCTGCCCAGCTGGGGCCACTTCCCACCTGCACCTGAGGGTACTTCATGCCCAGCCCTGGCAGCTGATGGGGGGGATGTAGGGATGGAGCTCTGCAGGTAAGGGGAGGTTTGGGGTGCTCCTGCATGGGTTCCTCCTTGCAGGGGGGGGCAGGTATGGTGGGGGGTGTGTGTGTGAAGCTGGGGGAAGAGGCTTATCCCCCTTTATCAGGTACCTGCAGTTGTTTGGGTGTTGTGTTTGCATGTGGCTGTGTTGCAGCGGTGGGGGGTGGTGCATTGCTTGCCTGGGTACATGTATAAAAGCAAACCTGGGACCTATGTAATTTGGAAAACCAGCAAGTAGCGGGAGGGAAATGGAATCTGCAGTGGCCTGGCAAGTGCCAAACTCAACAGCTGGGTCGCTGGGGTGCTTTAGCAGACGGTTATGCAGCGATGCAAAGGGAAATGAGGAGCAGGAATTGCTGGGGATGTTCGACCCTTTGCATGTTCAGTGGAAACTCCTTATGTTTTTATCACTCCAGCTGGCAGCTTTCCCTGTTGGGACTAGCAGGGTCAAAAGCAGATCGTGCAAAGCATGCCCATCAAAAGTCCTTGAGGTTTGGAGGAGCTGTTATTACTTAGCACCATGCAGTCACTCCGTCTACCTCAGCCTGTTTGTACCACGTGTAAATTGTGATTGTTAGTGTGTGGCCATCTCTGCAACGGAGGCCATCTCGTGACTCTGCCTGATGAGAACGGTTTGCTGCCTCCTTTAAGCTGCTTTAGCTGGTGTGTTGTCTCTGGAGTGTCCGATGTCCCACCACGGGCCACTGCCCACCTCCAGCGCAGCTCTGGGCCAGCTGCGGACCAGAACGAGGGACAACACGGCTTCTAAACCAGAAGTCTCTCACGGGGTTAAAAGAAGAATATTTTAGGCAGTTTTTTCTTGTATATTCTGTGTATGCTTTTCTGGGCAAACAGGAGAAGCGCTCTCCCCTTGCCCCTGCACACGTAAAGCTTGCTCGGAACTGCTGAGCAGCATCCGTGTTCGCTCCAGCCTTGGCAACGTGCTTCTCTCCTGCGGAGCTACTGGCTGGCTCGAGTCGCTTCTAGCATGTGGGAACAGAGCGAGCTGATCGCGCTTTTTTCCCCCCTTCCAAGGGTTGTCTCTTTGGCTGTGCGCGGGTGAGCAAAGTGGGGACCCTGGCCCCGGGGCTGCTGTGCTCCCACACAGTCGCGGGGCGCTGGGAAGGCTGCTGGGGGGGAGAGGGGCTGGGGTGATGGCCGGGGTGCGGCTGCGGCGGCAGAAACTGCCACCTCCCAGGGCACGGTGGTGCCATGTGAGCGTTCAGCTTCTCGCTGGTTTTCCTGAGATCTCTCAGATGTCTGTCCTGAGATCTCACGTCTGAGATGCACTTGTGAGGCGAGTCTGCTTGGAGCAAAACATATTCAGGTTATCAAACTCTCCATAAAACTTGCAAGACATCTTCTTGCACGTCTGTGTGTGTATATATATATATAAAAGCTGCTTTTTTTTTTATACTCTGTCGAGGTCTGAGGCTTTTCCTTCCACTAGCTTTCATCTCGTCATGACTCCTACAATATTTAATCTTTATCAGAAACTGTAAGCCTTGTATTTATTTTATGGGTCACTTGTTCATCCTTTTCCCTTGATGTTCTCGCTGGCGCTGGATAGTGTGGAGGGAGCAAATAAAAAAAAAAATAAAAAAGAAAAGGGGAGGAGAAAAAAAGAAAGTGCTGCTTGTTTCTGCCCGTCGACATTTGTCCAAATGACAGGCAAACCAAATCAGAGCTCCGAAGGCTAACAGCAGGAAGATCAATCTGGCAGAGAGTAAATGGTTGCATGAAAGGGACGTTGGAAATTTCCATCCCCAGCCAGTGTCTGGGGAGGACGGGAAGATTGCAGCCGGGGCTCAGGTCAGGCTGGCGCGCTCCTCTCTTTGCATAACCCTGTTTCTCCCAGAGAGCAATTAGGGTGTCGGAGAAGCTGGAACTCAGACACCAGCATCGTTATCGATGCAGCCACAACCTCTGCCAGTCTGAGTCTGGCATCGGGGTCCTGCGCAGGTGGGGGAATGCGGGTGGTACACAGCGAGCCCAGGCTTCCAAAAAAGCTTTGGAGTTTCAAAATCCCAATATCTGACTGAAAGGAGAAATACCCGCTGCTCCCATTGTCATCTTTAGTATCGAGAAAGTCTTCGCTCAGAACTGAGATGAATAAAAGATTAGCGTTACAGGGGAGAGACAGCGCCGAAGGTGAAGGTGATCCGCTGAATTTAGTATATACGCTGCAGAGACGTAAATCAGGAGGACATAAGTGCTACCCAGGCATCCCAAAACTGCTTTAAAGATCCCCCATGCAGCCTTTGGTCCTTCTTGGGGCGCAGAGGAAGCAGCAGGCGGAGGAGCATCCTTCAGAGGACTCCCACCTTCTCCTGGGCCGGCGGCTCGGGGATGGCACACGAGGGAAACGAGACCCAGGAGCTGCTGCCGCAGTGGGGACGTGGAAGGAACAGTGATGTATTATTCGGGGATACAGAGGTGCTTATGGGTTTTTTTAGACCCTACAGTGTTGAAAGGCAATGAATATTTCATGTCTAAAGCACTCTCTGAGGCATGGGCAAGCAAAGACTTTCTTTTTCTTCTTCCCCCTGCCCCTTGCTCCTTTTTTTTTCCCCCAAAGTCAGGAAAATCTGTCAAAACATTTATCAGAAATCTGTGTAAACTGGCTAAGTGCTGCTAAGAGCTAATCTGTGCAGAGCTAATGCGACCGAACAAAGTCACCACAGACTTGCCGCGGGCAGTCCTGATAAGGATTTATCACAGGGAATTCAGGTGAAGCACTAACCGCCTCTGGAAAGCGGGATGCAAATGTGCTGCTTTAAAACGGGCACGCCTTGGGGAGCCATCCAGTTGTCGGGGAAGGAAAGAGCGGGGCTCCCAGCCAAGGTCACGGGCTGCCTGGCAGCACGGCCGTGCCTGGGGAGCAGGGGGGCAGCTGGGGCGCCGTGCCGTGCCAGCCCGCCGGCGCAGAGCATCTCCTCCGAAGCACGCCGCGCAGCCGGGTGGCGAAGGCAGATAAAAGAGAGGAGTGGGAGAGGGATGCTGTGTGTGTACGCGTCGGATGGCGCGGATGCTGGTGCTGTTTTCTTCACGGGTAACTATTTCAGTCGTGTTTCCAGCGTACAAATGGCCTGGGCGCTGCTGCTGTGCCCAGCTGTGTGCCACAGAAGGGAAAGGAGGCTCTGGAGAGCCTGAGAGCCATGTTCTGCAGAAGGTGTTTATTGGGGTGTCGCAGTAAATGAAATATAAGCACCAAGAGGGGGTTGTATGCACTCCAGCTTGCGTCTTTATGGTCGAGTTTATTACAGACTTGTTGCAGTTTTGTGTCTCTTAAAAGTAGTCGTGTTTCCATCTCTCTACTGAAATAGATACCGCTGAGCATCCCCGCTAACAGCCAGTGCCCCCTTCCTTCAGCCGACAGCGTCTGGCTCCCCGTTTTGACGCAGATCTACCTGCAAGTAAGATCACCCTGAGCATCTCCCTTTACAAGCCTCGGGGAACCTCTGGGTGATTTCGTATTTGACTCAAAATGTAAATAGCCTAATTGGTGTACTGTTGGACCTGGCTGGGAAGCCCCTTGTTCGGGAGAAGAAATCTCTTGCTCCCCCATCAATTACTCTTGGGCTGCGGGAGGCTGGAGCTCACCTATCGATGGGAAGATTGGCAGCTTGTCAAATGGCACGAATGAAAAAGAACTGAAGCAATCGGGTGGGGGAAAGGGGAAGAAAGTTGTGCCATGGAGAGGTTGGACCCAGTGGGTTCCAAGCCCCTCTCCCTGCCCGGCAGTGCTGGCAGCACCATAACACCCTCCCCAATCTTCCCGTGCTCTCCTGCAGCTCCCCACGTGCCCAAAACGGAGCACGGGGTAATGCAGTGCTGCGGTTCCCACATTGTTTCAGACTCGGTATAAATAACAGTGCAGCTCATGCAGGCAGCCCAGCGCTGCTGCCTAAAGGCAGGAGAGCTGAAGGTAGCTCTGCTGCGCCATTTGCAGTAGGCCTCTTTCTTTCCTTCCTTCTGTAATGTGTGAGCTTTTGCTGTTATTAGTGACCCCCGAGGGGACACGGTCTGCACAGGGCTGCCGGAGCTGCCAGGAATGGTGAAGCAAGCCCAGAAGCCCGGTGCTCCACAGGGCTGCCCCTACAGCTTCTGGCACCGACGCCGATAACTTTGCTTCTGCTTTGGTTTCTGCTGGAAGAAAGGCTCCCTCGTGCCGCCGTCTCCACCTGACATTGAATTAGAAGGAAGGTGTTTCCTCTGCGTCGGGTGAAATTTGGACTCGGGGAAGAGCACGGGCTGGAGTGCGCTGTGCATAATAGCCAGGTCCGTTCTTGCAGTGTCACTTGAGGTCACCTCTCCGCATCCTCCCTCTCCGAAGGCGGTGAGCTCGTTTGTCCGCTTTGTTCCCTTCCTTGTATTTTGGAGGGTTAAACGCCACCTTCTCCTGTCAGCTGTCACCCTTCGCTGTCTTTGCACTCGACCTGCATGGAGAAATGGGCAGGCGTCTCAGGGAAATGGCGGGTTGGAAAGCGGGCATTTCACAGGCCGTTGATTTACTGATTTGCATTGCTGGAGTTGGGGTTGATGGCGCTGGGTGGCGGGCAAAGGCAGCAGTGCTGCGCAGGCTGCCTCCGCAGCGCTTCCTCAGAGCGCTTCTCACTGATCGTCATCGCTCACGGTGCAGGGCAGCACGGTCCTCCCTGGGCTGCTGCTCTCCTCTGCTGTGCTTCCAGTCGGGCTTTGGAGCCTTTCGCAGCTCTCTCCTTGCATTTCGAGTCCTCGTCTTCAGCATGCCCGCTTGCTGCCGCCTTCTGAGCTTGCAAAGCTTCACACGCGCAGCATCCTCTGGCTGTGCTGATGCCGAGTTGAGCACCTGAGGTTGGGTGTGTTGAGTGGAGGCTGTCGGCCTCCCGGACTATATGGGCTATCGGTAGGCTGAGTGGATCCTCTCCGGAAGATCAGAGATGCCCACATGCGTCCTAAGCTTTACTCTTAACGTCCTCCAAAGCAGCGAGCGGGCTGGCCCTGCACACTTCATTTTCTTTTGAGAGAACCGGGGCTGTGTAGCACAAGCTGCAATAACAGTCCAAGTGTTGTCTGGAGGCAACTAGCCCAGATACGGCAGAGAGACAACATTTTAAAACCTCATTTAAGTGAACACAATGAGAGGGCTCTTGGGTAGAAGGAGAATTAATTAAATCTCATTCCTACGTAGATACTTTTAATTAAATGAAAGTGCGTGGTCCTTTTTAAAAAAAAATTATATGGAAAAGAACCTGCACCTTTGTACAAGTTAGCCTAAGAGGACGAGGATGGGGGAGTGAGATTTTTCTTTTCTTGAGTGTTTTCAAGAGGAACGTGCATCACAGCAGGAGAGGTCCATTTTGTGAGAGCATGCGCTGAACTTCTTCCTTTCATCCCTCTCTGTGCGATGCAGGGAGCACGGTGGCGGACACGGGAGGTTCCCTGTGCATGCTAGAGGATGCAGAGGAGTAAGGCATCTTCCTCCCTCTATGTCCGCTCCGGAGTACCTCCCAGGCGAGGTCTCTGGAGGCACGAGGAAGAAAGGCAGTGACTCAGTTTCCGCATCTGTGCCATGGAGATGGCACTGACAGTGCTGCCTGGCTGGAAACGTAGCCAGTCACCCGAAAACTCTGCCAAAACCCCTTTTTGGTCACTTACGGTTCAGGTAACTGCTTCCTGAAACGTTGGAGGGAAGCAGAGCTAAAAGGTCCATTTTACTTCACTTGCTGAAACTGGATTCCTTCCTGCATCCCAAGTCCCCAGAGCTCCCAGCTTCTTGAGAGCAATCTGGATCCTTGGGGCAGCAATATCAAGGAAGGCGAAGCTTTACCTCCTGCTTATTACCGAGCTCCCTGAAGAAATTAGCAATCATTCCCCGACTCCTGGAAACCCAAAACACCAGCAGGTGATAGATAGGCCCAATTACATACTTCTGAAGTGCTGGGTTTTCACAGGCTCGGTGAATTCAGCCAAACACTACTCCGTTTTCCCCAGCCCTTGCTTAAAATATGAAGAAGATAAACAAGGAAGGGGAGTTCTGTTTGCTCGTTTGTGAGAGCGCGTTTCCCCACAGCCCTCTCCAGGAGAAGTAGCTCTTATCAAATACAGTTGGTATATTTTTCCCTCTTGGATTTAACAGGGGGGGAAAAATAAAGATGGAAAAGCTACCGCGATTTGCTAGGCTGAGTGCGGCGTTACACCGACAGCAGGCCCTGCTCTCAAATGTGAAAAGAAGCGAGACGTTCCCCAGCAGCCCGGGTCCTGCTTGGGGCTTCGGCTCTTGGCTCCATCACTCGCCTGCTTTGGGGCTGGCAAGGACCGTGCTGCACGGAAGAGGACGGTCCCCCCCGTAGCCGCTCTGGGGGTGGTCAGGCCGTCGGGGAGGGGAGGGGAGGGGAGGAAAGGCGTTTTTCTTGTAAGCTTTTCAAGGAGGTTTCTTCCCGTGCCGCACTCCTTGTCGGATGGCTCCGTGCGTGCTGGGAGAGCGGCCGCCGGTGTGCGGGGATGGGGCCTCCACGCGGGTCCCGGCACAGCCGTGTCTTCAAAACCTGCTGGCTTTTGGATGCGCTCCTGCGTTCCTGCTTGCTTTCTTGCCTTCTCTGCGTCTCGCTCCGTCTTCCTCTCCCTTCGGTGATCCCTTACCCTGGTAGCTTGCCCCCACTCATCTGCGAAACCTATTTAACATCAGGAAATGCTGTCAGCCGTGGAGAGCTGACAAAATCAGGGACGGTTCAGGCAGCAGCAGCTAGATGTGCTGACTGCATTTTCACAGCTCAAATTATATTGTGCTGCAGCTGAGGCTGAAAGGGAAGCGAGGCGGTATCCAAGGGAGAGGAGTGAAATTCAATAAGAGAAGCGCAAGGTCCCCGGGAGTGGCGCGCGGTGCTTTCTGGACGCTGCCAACACTTGCCCGTCCCGCTCTGCCGCAGAGCCCTTGTCGTTGTCCACGTTTCGCTGCAGCCTTCTCAGCTGTTTGTAGGGAAGGAGGCGACGGGATTTCTTTTTGGACACGGGAAGCTGCTGTGGCCAGAGAACTCCCAGCTGCTCTGTCGCACCGGCGTCTGCCAAACCTACCGCTTCTGAGCGTCTCGCAAAAAAGCAGATGCCGGTTTGAACGCGGGTGTATCATTCCACCTTCCAAAAGTGTAATTTAATTTTCCGAACCGGAACGCTCTAGTTTGCGGACATATGGGTTCCCACCAACCTGCATTATTACTCCAGCAGGCTTGGTCTGCTTTCCAAGGGCCCCCGTCATGCAAAGAGGGCTTTAGGTTATCTCCCTGATTGCAGCAGCCCCTCGGGGTCTCCGAAAAATCCCGTCTGAGGAGGGTGAGCAGCTTTGCTCTGCTGCAGGGAGTAAGAAATGGCTCTTTCCCCACCCTGCCTGCCGAGGGTCACCGAGCCAGGTGAAAACAAGCCCCAAACTGAAGATCAGGTTGCTCCTTCCCAATGCTGCAAGTGCATCTGTTTGCTTGTTTCATAGGTCTGTCCCAAACCCCAAATCTGTCGGACAAACAGTTTTGCGGGTGGATGGGGTGTATTTTACAAAGCATTTGTGCCAGCTGTTTGCTGCCCACGGTTTTGGAGCCTGCGACAGCTCCTACTGCGCTGTTGTTATTTCCCGGCCAGATGATGAAACTGCTGTCAAGAGAACGGAGATCAGCAAAAACCGTGTCTCCACAGATTTAGCAAATACTTGCGTGAGCTTCACGGCTCATCTGAATATTTGCTGGTAACATATGGCACCCGATCAGAACACTGAAGTGGAGTTTAGATGTCACGGTGAGAGAAATAGTATAGAAACCTGAACACAGCAAAGCAGGATGCTTGCAGTTATGTTAAAGAACCTGGCTTATCTATTATCACATTAACTCGGGAGCCCATCGGATGGTTCAGAGAACTGTATTTCCTAACCTAAAAGCCAGTTATGGCATACTCCATCTTTTCTGAGAACGCGGCGTTATTGCCCGCTCTGATTTCAGCAGTGAAATGGGCTTGTTTATTATGTCGAGCCGCTGGAATAAATCTGCCCCGCTGAAGAGGCGGTGTTTGCCGGGTGTGATGTGGAGCACATACATTAGGAGACATCTGCCCTTATCTGGTCGGTGCGGAGTGGTCCAGACCTTCAGAGAGCTGTTAACGCACGCGACCTGCGTGGCTGCGGTGTCGCCTGCATTAAGGTACTCGACTTTTTTGTAAAACGCTGAACTAGCAGCATCGGGATCTGTAGTTCCTATAGGTTTGTGGGGGTTGTTTTAATAGAAGAACTGAAAACATTGGTTGCTTCTGGTCCCACAGAAAGGTTGTGAGAGGTGGGACACCCCACCAGGCAGCAATTAGAAAAAGGCATCTGATTATTTTCGGTGTAACTAACTACACGGGGTGACTAATACGGGAAATGCCGAAATGCCACGCAGTGTCGCCAAGTCCCCCGCGCAGATTCAGGTTCCTCCCGCTGTGCGTTGCTGCCTGTTCTCTTTCCCGTGTCTTTGCTGATGAGGAAAGAGTTGCTGCTGCTGCAAGGGCATCAGCCGCTGCCACGAGCTGTCCCAGACGTCAGCCTCCGGGATGTGTCCCGCCTTTGGACGCCCACGTAGCTTTTCAGGGTCGTTCCGTACAATTACCTGTTTGTTGCCGCGGATATAGCGGCGCTTTGCACCGAGGGCTGTGGCTGCTGGACCCTGTCCGTGGGCGAGCAGGGACACAGGATAATTCTTTGTCCTAGCTCACTTGGGTGATGGGGTTTTGTTCCGGTTTTCGTTTTAGGGATTTGTTGTACCAACCGCTGAGCTTGAGGAACACGTTTGGCTTTTCCCCAGGGCTGAAAATAGCATTGCTTTATTATCCTGTCATGTTTTGGTGAAAGGTGGGAACGCGGGTCTCCGCAGTCACCCCTCAGAGTGACAGGATGCTAATGAATTGAGAAATGGCTGCGGACTCTGCTGCCCGCATCACATCTTCATTAGCATCCCTCTCCCAGAGACCGCTGTGATTAACGTTGTCACCACAAACAGGAGACGAATGAATAATAATCGCCCGTCTATTGGAAGGTCTTGCCGGTGCTTCTACAGCGATTGCACCTTTTGCTCAGCAGCAGAGCAGGGACCCCGTGGAGAACTTCCAGCCGCAGGTCAGGTCCTTCCAGGTTGCCTTCATTAGTGTTTATTAAGCAGCTGTTGGCTCTCTAGCCACGGCTGGAATGTCCTTTTCGGCTTGGGTTAGAGAGAGGGGGAATTAATGACCACTGTGCTGGAAAAAAAGCTCAGTTAGGAACTTGGGGCTTCTTTGTGCATCCAGTGAGCAGTCTCGTAAAATGTCTGTGCTAGCCTGGATGTGTGCGTGGGCTGAGCTCCCCTAAACTGAACCAGCTGGGTTATAGGGAGGCTGTCGCAAAGGCGTAGATCTGTTAGGGACTCTCTCCTATCCATAGGGGCGAAAACCAGCATTACACCATGAACGCCGGATGGAAGGGATTTACCCAAGCTCTACGGAGAGAAAGCCCACTCACTGCTTCAGCCTGTGTGTCCTGCAGCCCGTCAAAAAGCGTCGCCTGCACCTCGTTGCGTGGTAAGCTCCTTGAGTCAAGAGTTTCCAGTCTCTCCAGGTCTGCGCTGCCCATGCCGACGCCTGAACTTGTTTAAAGTCGGGGAAGAGAGAGGCGTGCTTTTGGGATGCACATCGTCTCGTTTCGGTGCAGGCATCGAATACACGGCATGGGTGTTTCTCTGCTGACTAAAGCGGCAGCTTAGAGCGCTGGCTCGGATGCGGATATTCGGGCCGCGGGCAGTCCTGCTGCCGCTTCCCGAACCAGCCTCATCACGCTGGCTCCCCAGCAGCACCACGGCTCAAGATAAACCCGCCATAACTTGTGAGAGAAGGCAGCTCGAGCTTCATGCTTCAGGTCCTCCCCTCCCCGACACTTATCCAACAGCCTCAACGTCCCGCTGCGGGCTGGGCGGAGGGACCCGTAGTGAGTCTCTCTCTTTCACAAGGAGCTTTTTATTAGACAGCTGAGTCAAAAGCTCCGACTTGTTATACAGGTGCCGTGCCGTACATGTGGTGAGCAATTCGAGAGGCGAGGGGAATGGAGTCATTTGTAATGTGCCGGCACCTGCTTCTTTGATGTGCACTGAGTAGGGAAAAATCCCGTTGTACGAAGGAGGCTGAAGTTGCATAAAACCGAGAAACTTGCGGAGGTCAAAAGAATAAATTACTATAATTTTTAGGCTTTTGTGGGTTGTTTATCTTCCCTGTTTTCAAGTCAATCTAATCAAATGCGGATTTGCCACAATCACAGCTCATGCTAACCTTCACCTGGAGGGTATTAATATGCATGACGCTCGTTAAGTGTTTGTTTAATTTTTATTTATGGAAACTAGAAGCCGCTAAGTGTAGCTGAGCTGGATGCCAGAGCGTGTGCGGAAGACTTGCTGGAAGAGGAAGCCAAAGCAGCAAGCGGATTGCTGTAGTGGGTCCTGGCCGGGGGATGCTCGGTCTTGGCAGCCCCTCGGTCTGGAGCACGCGGTCAGCACGTGGGATTCGGGTTGTGCCCCGCGTCACCCCGCAGCTGGTGGTGTAGGCAAGCCCGGAAAACTTCCTAATCCCTGATCTGACAGTCCTCCGCAGAGAAGGAGACCTCAGATACGGTGGTTGTTCTTTGGGTAAACTTACTGGGCTCCCAGCTCGGGTCAGAGCCTCCCAGCTCTGTGCACATGCATCACCAGGCCCGTCCTGTCTGAAAGCTGACAACTGAAAAAGGCAGCTGGGAATATGATCACCCTCATCGTGCGGGAGGTGAGCCGAGATGCAGAGGAACAAAGTGGCTTGCTTCCAGCCACAGTCAGTCTCCAGCACCCCGGACGTTAAACCCGTCCAGATCCCCTGAGTCAGCATCGTCCTTAGCCCAAGCACAAAGTGGTCGCTGGAGGAGTTGGGGTGTTCGTGGTTTTCACTTTGCCATGCAAAGCTGCAGAATTGGCTGGGAGAGTTGCGTGGCATCGCGTGGGGGCTGCTGCCAGCGGCACAGTCCCAGGCGCGGTGGATCAACAGCTTGCCTCCATATGGCCAAGGCAGCGTTTGCTGGTGGCTTCCGTCGGCAGGCAGGTTCTGCTGGATCCCCGGTTGCTCCCGGGCGTTTGCCCGGGGAGAAGCTGCTGCTTGTACGAACCACAGCTGAGTTGGAAGGGGAAAAAAGGTTAAAAGGTTTGTTCTCGGCTGGCTGCTGTTTGTTGCGGTGTCCGGGGAGAACGGCAGCTTGCGGGGAGGACGGTGCTGCGTACCGGCATGGGAGAAGCCTGGGAGCTGCTCGCCTTTCCATCGGTTGTGGCAGTAGACTCTGCCGTGAGCGAGCGCCTTGGGGACTTCATCTGGGGTCCGTGAATCTCTGAGGCTCTGCTGTTTGATTTGCCAGAAAACACACGAATATCGGCAGCCTAAAGGCCAGATCCTGTGCTGGAGGTACAGGATCCCTTTCCTCCCTCTTCCTCCTAGCGAGGATGGGAGCCTAAGCCTTGAAGTTTT
The DNA here is from genome assembly GCA_031468815.1 of Morus bassanus. Lineage (NCBI taxonomy): Eukaryota > Metazoa > Chordata > Aves > Suliformes > Sulidae > Morus > Morus bassanus. The sequence goes on from CM062588.1 coordinate 8,698,363, forward strand.
CTTGTGAGTAGATATTTGCGTGGGGATAAAAGTATAATTATCCTCATTTTTCAGGTAGGACACCGAAGCGTCAAGGCAGGAAAAAAAAAATCACAGTCATTTTCAGAGCCTGGCAGTTGCAGAGGCAGAGTGCCAGCTCTGACCTGAGGTTTGGAAACCCCTGGACCAGGTGATGCTACCCCGGAGCGCGTCCGGGTTCAGATGCTGGGGTTTTGTTCAGGTGAAAGCGCGTCTCTCTGGTCTGGACCGACTGCGACGTGAGGCTTGGGGATGGACGAGTGGTTGCTCTCTGCATCAGCTCTGCCTCCAAAACAAGCAGAAGCTGGAGGAAGCCGGAACGCCCTCCTTCACGGTCAGAGCCAAAGGAAATATTTTTCTAAAGTCAGGCAAAGGAAAGCAGTGGGGTTTTCCCCAGCTCCTCCCAGGGGCACGGCGTATCCCAGGGCTGGAGTACACAGCACGGAGAGAAGCAGGACCGCCAGACAAACACTAACAAAACATCGCCGCCGTCAGAAGCAGAGTTTGCACTGATCTCTCAGCGGGCTAAAGAGGTGGCAACGGGAGCACGTTGCTAAATAGAAACGCTGGAGCCCCCAGCCCTGGATTACTGTTTAATGATCTGAACCGTGTGTGCCATTCTTCTAACCTTCTGAAGATGCGCTCACAGCTCACTTAAGCGGCGATAACATTGTGTTCCTGGGAGAGAGCGATAGAGAGAGGAGCTTTGTGATGGGGGATTTTCCTGCAAACGGCTCTTATTCTTAGAACTGGCATTTGGGAAGGGAGAAAGGAAGGAAAGGGCAGTACTTATTTTTAGCATATATTCTTACCAAAGCTGCTCCGAGGTCTTTAGGCTGGAGGACAAGTTTCTCCGAGGCCCGATGCCTCGGAGACCTCTCGTGCCGGGATGCTGTAAGCATCGCATCCGTGCTGATGGCAACCTGGCTGCCGTGTCTCAGGGAGGGTCCAAGAGCTGCGTTCGTGGGGTTCGGGGTGGTTTGAGCACACCTGGGGGGGATCCTGGAAGATGCTTGAATAATCAATAGACTGAAATAAGTGGAAATAAGGGCGGGGTTATCCCTCGAGCCCAAAAACGTGCAAGAAAACAGGTTATTGCAAATCATCCACTCTGCCCCACCTGTTGGTGGTTCTTTTACGGATGAAACGTTACGCTGCCCCATTATTTAGGTTGGAGAGACATCTTCCTAAAGCGTGCCCCAGTGCTTGCATTGTGACCAGCTCTTGGCATGTGAAGGGATTAATCTAAACTGTAATGAACTCCCTCTCCTCCTTACCTTTGCAGCAAGTCTATAAATAATAATTTATCATTGACCTCTAATCTGTAGGCTTTATTGAAATCTCCAGAATTGAATGTTTTTACAGAAATCTGGGTGCGTTTCATCAGTCAATCCTAATCTTGGAACTGATTATAGAGTCAGTATTTGCCCGGGTTTTTATTTTGATCTCTCTGGAGCAGCCGGTGGGTGGTGGTTCTGTCTGCTTTCGCCGGGATCCAGCACCTCGACCCCCGCACAATGGCAGCTGATGGTAACGCGGCTGTGATAGCAGCCAGCTCCCGAAACAAATCCACAGAGCTGTCTCCTGGAAACCCTTAACGCATTCATAATACGAGTATTTATGCATCTGAATTAAAAAAAGGAAGGAAAAAAGCCTTAACCTTGGGGAGGGGGGAGCTCGGGGAGGGGAGAAAGGTTGCCGTGATTAAAGAAAGCTCTGTTCATTTGAGCAATATTAAATACGACGGGCATAATGACGACTGTGAGATCTGATAGAACAGAGAGAAGGCTGAAAATAAAGGGCTGGTATTTTTCCCTGATGTAACATAATGGTCACATTTTTCTTTCACAATGGTTTTTCTGAGATAAAGAACAAATTATACTGATTTGATTGCTACTTAGAAATACTTAAAAATTGAAAAAGACAGCAGGTGGGCATGGTTAGGAAGGATGGTTATTTTAGCATAACAGATGCATGCATAAAGCATTGCAGAGCCAAGTTTTTAATCGCGAGACCCAAAAAAAATAATTCCTTTGGAGTCTTTCTGTGCAAGCTGGGGAGGTGAGGAGGAGTGCGGGTGGCGCAGGGGGGACAGAGGAGGACGGGTCCTCTGCTGGTGCTGCTGCCACCGGTGCTCGCTGCGGCACGGGATGAGCCACAGGAACAATCCTTGCTCTGACCGAGGGGTGTCCTGGCGGGAAGTAAATCCAAGTGTGGACTTGGCATTAGGGACGTTTCATTGTCGTGAAGGTGGTAAGCCAAGGGGATGACTTGACCGGGATATGAGGTACCATCATCTGGGACAGCTAAAATGGGACGTGGCGCAGCCCAGGGTGCCAGGCAGGGAGGGACAAAGCCTCCTCAAGCACAGCCCTGGCTGGATATTCTCCTGAATAGAAGTACGTGGTAATTTTTAATTATTCCCACCATTAAAAATAACTTGTTCACTCAGATTTATGCAATGCTAATAAATATGTCTTGGAAATTACTTAGTAAACCTTAGTTACTTAATAAAAACACCATATATAAAGCAAATGCATCACCCGATTAATTCACATTTAATTACTGGAAGTTACTATCAGTGACTGGCCATCGCTCCAATTTGCTCCCAGAATGGACACGCTTGTTTACGACTCCAGATAAGTTATTTCAGGGAAGGTTGAGGTCTGGTGAGGCTGTGGGCTGGCGCAGGCGGCGCGGCTCTGCGGAGGTGTCACCACTGGGATGGAGGTGTCGGGAAGGCTCCCGTCCCAAGGAAAACCCCACCTGCCAGGTCGGGAGCTTAGGCGGGACCTCTCGGAGGTTGGAAATAGCATCTGGGCACTCGCAGCGCGTGCCAAAGCAGGCTGGGGGAGTTGCTGCTTCGAAGCAAGGCGCTGAATGATGGGAGGGCAAAGCAAGCAGAGCCGAATAACAGCAGCCACTGTCGGAGCCAAAAATGTGAGCAGCCAACTGCAAATAATGAAAGACAGCTGAGTTTTTCTTTCCCCGCAAAGGGGGTTTCTTACAATACAGAAGGCACCAGGCATGGGAAGAGCTGCCAAGCAGCCAAGAGCAGGCTGCTCTGCAGCGCTGGGACCCTTCCTTACGCTGCAAAAGCATTTTGGGGATTTGCATGAATAATCCAGATATGTGGCAAGACTGGCACAGCCTCGCTAACGTACCACAGCCTTAGTCCCGGCTCCACCGGCTGAGCGGCGTGGTGACTTAATTCGGGGTAGAGCTGGCAAAGCACCTCCCAGGACTGCAACAGAGGGGGCCGAGCTCAGAGCCAGCCTTGCTGACCGGGTCGACCGTCCCCGAGCCCTGACCGGGGTGTCAGCGCTGCTGCTGCGGGCAGGGACGACGGCCACTGGGGCGGGCGGAACGGTGTAAGGCGCATGTTGATTTACTTCTAGGACTCTGCGACTGAATCAGGATTTGCTGTTTTCACGTTTCTTTTAGTCTGTCAAGGTGAATCCTCCATTTCCTTATGTTTCTTATTTTAAAATTACAAAAAGGCTCACAACTGTTATGTCCATTTGCAGCAGTTTCCAAGCAAAACTCCCATCATTCGTATTGATAGTCCCACAAACGGTGTGAGACAAAAGGCTAAGACAGAAGCAGAACTGTTTAATTCCAAAGTTTTGCTCCTATAAAATCTTAAGAAAGTTTCATTGAGTGATAAAGTATATTTTTTATTTCATCTGATTCCTAAAACCACCTCGGGTTCTCCTGGGATAGTAAATCAGATTCTTATCTCCTCGTTGTAATGAACTCCTTGCCCAAGCCTGCCTCCTGTAACCGTTCTTGCAATGGAAAGAAATTAACCTCCTACGAACTCTCGCAAGCCTTGCCTTAGAGGAAGGACTTTGCAGAGCCAGTGCTGACCCCTGTATCGGCATGTGTTTATCGTGCCCAGGACGAGGGCAGCCCGGTGCGGCTGGCATTGGGGTACAGCCCCTGACTGTCCCCGTGGGCTCTCGCTGCTCCCCTCCAGCCGGGATGCCCGTGTGCCGGTGCTGCGGGGGAACGTTTGTCTTTGGGAGGTTTCCACAAAAATAAAACCGGTGAGTGGATATCTTGCATTACAGTTTTCCACAGATTATACGTGTAACTTTAAGCCAGAAGGGACTGTTTGATTATCTAGCCTGGCCCCTGTTAAATATTAAGCACACAGTTCAATCAGACATGCTTGATTTGAGCTTCTGTTTGGTGAAGGCAGGACAGTGTTTTATAAACTCAGGGTTGTGGTTTGAAAAAACGAACCTTACACCCTGGAATTCCTGAGCTGCTGCTGCAAGGCTGGTCAGCTGGCAAGCCCTGCTACTCAGTTTTGTTTCCAGCCTTGTGCACGGAGACCAAACCGTTCCCGGGCAAGGCACTGTGCTAGCCAGCGTGCTCGCCAGGAGAGGCTGCGGTGCAGCCAGTGCCCGCCTCGCCGAGGGCACCGGAGGAGAGGATGAGCTGGGAAAAGCGGGGGTCTGGCCAGTTAGAACAGCGAGCAGCATCCCGGCTGGGAGGAGGTGGGAATGGGACCTCCGTCCCCACGGAGCAGGGAGGAGAGCGGGCAGAGAGCCACCGGCTCAGGGGCTCAGCTCCAGCTGGGGCAACAAACTCCTGGCGTGACCAGGAGCAGCCAGATTTCACGCACATCTCTCTCTCCTTCCCTTTCTTCTGTTTTCTTTTCCAAATCCTGCCTCTCCTGTTGCATCCACTGGGGCCTCCTGTGAAAGTATGGCTTTGTCTGGCTTTTGTCTTTAATCCCGAATCTGTCAAGCCGTGTTAAATTTGATGGCGCCTGAAAGGTCTAGTGTTAAGCAAATACGCGGTGACCAGAGCCTTTGATGGGAATCAGACGGAAGCCTGATCCTAAGGTAATGGCTTTTCCCGTAAGCCAGGAAGGCCGTGGGGTGTGCGGGAGGAGGAGAGCTCGGAGCAACGCTGCGCTGCCGCTCACCTCCGCCTCGGGACCTCGCACGCCTTCCTCAGGGTGGATGTCGCGCAGCCCTGCCCTGCTCGCAGGCAGATCCCTTTCCCAGCAGATCCCTTTCCCAGCGACCATCCCTCCGTCCCGCAGATGGAGCGGTACCCAGCCTGGGACGGGAGCTGGGGGGTGGCCCTCCATCCCCAGCGCTTCCCTCCTCCCTGCCCTCCGCTCCCGTCTCCCAGCCCAGCAGGGCTGCTCCGTGTTTCACAGTCCTGGCTGTGGCTGACGGCTCCTCGTTGAGGGCAAATTATCTTCTCCCTTTCAGACAATCCTTCCCAATAAAGCAGGCGGGAGCTGTCACTCCGGCTCGGGCTGCTTCCCAGGGGAAAGCTGCTGGGAAGAGCGCTAGGGTATCTGATTAAACATTCATGCGAAAGATATAAACACTTTGCAAAGAGATGCTTAAGCAATCAAAAGCTGGAGGGGGCAGGGTGCTGCGTGCCAGCCACGCACCCTGGGGCAGGAAGGGGTGGAGGTCCCGCACCCGGCCCTCTGCCCTTGCATCCCCAGCCCTCCCTCGGGCCCCTCGCTATTGCCGTGGGGTAACTCAGCTCCTCCTTTTAGTTCTCCTTTGGCTTTGCAGGTGGTTCCTTTTTTGGAATCCCGTGTGTTCTCGGTTTTTTTGCGGGATGCTGCAAACAGCAGACAGCTTGCTGCCTGCCGGCTTAATGAGGACCCCAAGTTTTTATTAGTTGCCGACTTTCACTGTCTGGGTTCACATGGCCTTGAGCGTTCATAAACGGAGTGAAGACCTTTGCGGTGCTGTAGGACAGCCTTTCTTTTTAAGGGAGGCAGTAGGCTAGCACTGGTAGCAGCCTGGTACTCGTACTTCGAGTCCTTGTTTTCATCCTTGAGATTTACACACCCACTCTGGTATCTTTGCTCGGAGCAGGCTCGTAAAGGGACGCGTGCTGCGGTGTTTCTTTCTGTTGCGGTATTGTCCGTGGCTAAAGGGGAGCTCCATTATTCCCGCTGCTTTTTTCTTCCCCTTTGAAAGGAAAAAAAAGAAAGAAAAGGCAGAGTCCCGAAAACATGATAGTGCCTGAGACAACTCTGCAGTGCGTAAAAACAACTGCCGGGAGCAGTTCCTGTGCGGTGAGGGATAGAGGAGCAACAGCCAGACTAGACCGGTGCGCTCTGAACGCCCACCTCTTCCAGTTATATCATCCCTGCCGAGGTTTGGGGGGGCCCTGCCTGGGACAGGTGACCCCCGCACTGTCTCGCCTTCCTTGCTCCCGGGATGCTATCGGGACGCAGGCAGGCAAGGCTCCTTTCTCATAGGAGTGATGCTTAATCCTTCTTTTTACTCTCCTTCCTTCCAGCTGTAGCCGACCAGGCTAGGCTGGTACTTTTAATTAAGTGAATATTACTGGTCATGTAATTGAAATTCAGTGTTCAATATTAAACTCAAAAGCGATGAGCCTTGAAGGAAATTGCAATGCTCACCTACACTCCTACCTTGTTCCTGCCACCTGAGCGAGGAGGAGTCACTTGCCCCAGGAAAAGTCCAGCCTGTGGCTTTGCCTCCAATTCTGCTATGCCAGGGCTTGTTGACACTTTATTTTAATCTCTTTGTGCCCGTTTTCATAAAGCAGCTCGCCCCTGAAAGTTTGTGCAGTTGGTTTGGAGTAATGGCACTTGCTTTGTGTGGCTCTAACCCCTCGGTTTTGGCACGACGGTCACGTGGAAGGTGAAGGGTGGGCACTTCAAAGCCCCTCTGCTCCCCTCTTGCAGCCTCCCCTTCCCGCCGGCAGCCTGGCGAGGGCCGCGGTGGCAGCCAAAGGCTGCGCGTTGTCTGCTGCTTTTTTGTCTTTTTCTCCTCAAAATAGCAAGAATTGTCAAGACACATCCACTTCTTTCCCTTCCGACTCTCATCGGAAATACCAGCGTGGGTACAGAGAAACGATGTCAACCTCTATCGGTGGATACGGCGCCTCCTGGCAAAACCAGGGACAGGGGTAGGAGGGGTGGGGGGGGCGGTGGGGCTGGAGCCTTGCCTCGCTCCCCGGCTGCTGCGAACATTTGCAAACGAGAGCAGAAATGAAGATGTGTCCTTTCCCATCTGCAGATAAACCAGGTTTTCTTGTAAATTAAAGCAATTCGTTGTGCATCTCCAGACAAATATGTGCTTGTGCATTGTTATTAATACAGCCTCTGTTTTTAATCTGCTTTTTTGCTGCAGCTAATTACCTGTCAGATAAAGAGTGATCTACTCTTTCATGTGCATTGAGTAGCTGTTTAGGTAGCAAGCAAAAGGGAGGGGAGATGCAGGGTGTTTTCAGACTGGTCTGAGCGGAGTCAGGTCCACGGGTGATGCAGGCAAGGAAGCGGAAAAGTTGCTGGGCTTGACCACTGGAAATCCCCAGCCGGGGTGTCCCGGATGATCCAGCTGGCTCCACACAAACACCAGTATCTCAGCAAAACCCAGGCACTGCCCCAAAGCCTTCCACCATGGAAATGCTACCAGTGCTCAGATACGCAGGGTGATTAGATACGCGGCCCCGGTTTAAGTAGCAGCGGCTTTGGAAAGCCCGACTGCTCTGATTATGGCCACGTGATTCGAGTGCCTTCCAAGAAATGGTATTACCTTTACTAGCGGGGGCTGTATCTCACCAGCCATCAGTAACTCCTTGATTCAGGATAAAATTATTAATCTCCCAGACGTTTTAATGTAGGGAGCATTGCAGGGAGAAGGGGACGGCTGCGGGTGGACGACAGATGCAGCAGGACCGGGTCCAGTAACACCGGACCTATCTCTCGGGCTCATCTTCATGATGAATGGGGTTCACATAGCACCCGCGTTTCATGCTCTTGTGGGCCCTCGTGCGGATAAAACCCTCCGCACGGAGCGGGCAGAGCTCATTTGAACGCTTTGCATGGACCTTACCGGGGTCTTGTCTAAACAGGGACTGCAAGCATGGACGGGGGCTGGCATCTCCAAAAAGCCTGCCTTGGGGTGGGGAAACTAGATGTGGCGAAGGCGGGGAAGAGGTGTCCTGAGCCCCTCTTCTCGGGGCTTGCCAAGAAGACGGAGAAGGTTTGGGTTTGGGATTCACGCAAGAAGTGGGACGCTGAGCCGCTGCCTGGCTGCAGAAGCCCTCGACCGCTCATTGCCAACATCTTCATCAGGGCGATACGTTGAGGTCCAGTATTTTTAACGAGTTTTCTGGTTTCTCTTAGTGAACCTGCTGGCTCGGCTGAGCCTTGGCATAGATTCAAAGCGTCCTTTATGTTTGTTTTCTCTGTCGTACGTTGGTTTACGTAGGGCTGATAAATGAATGAATAGCTGTTGCGAGATACAAGTGGGTGCGTGCTAGATGATTACGAGCACATTAGCGGAATGAATTATGTATACGGTTATAAGAAATTATCGATCTGTTGGGTTCTAATCATGCAATTACTCATCAAATGATCTATTTCTCACACACTAACCCTTTGCAACCTGCTACAAAGGGACCTCACGTGTAAATTGTGACAAGTGGAAGTAAATGGTTTTCACGGGCGTCGTGCTCGCTCTTTGGGATCTCCTGATAGAATCTGCACATCCTGCAGGCACGCAAATGCCGGCAGGTGAATAATTGGCATCTAGAAGGTAACAAAGCCTCCTGACGTGTGAAATCACCGGGCCTGAACGCTGCCGCCTCAGCAGGACGGTTCCCCAGCTGCCAGGACAGGGCCGGTGCGGCAGCCGGCAGGGCGCAAGCGCCCCGCGAGCCCTGCCGCCTCCTGCCTTGCTTTCCGCCATCCATGACCGGTCCACGGCTGACGCATGCCTCCGTGCCAAGCTCGCTCGGAGTTTGCTGATGGAAACAGCTCCAGAGCCAGCCTCCAGAGACCCCAGGAGGTTTGTGTTGCTTTCAGCAGAATAATGCAATTCCTCATATTTTATTAAGCGTAATAACCACCAGTCTCTAGCCGTTAATATATCCCCATCCAGATTTTTTTCCGACTTTCCAATTACTTCAGCTCCTTGTATGACGCTGACAGAAAATACATTTTAGCATAGTTTGTTCGGGGCGCCGCAAGCCTGCCGGTGCATTAACTACCGGGCACGGCGAGGAACGGGCAGCCGGTACGGCCCGTGACCGCAGCCTCCGTGCCACGCCGCCAGCCCGGCAGCTCTCGGTGAACTGCCCGCCTTTCGGCAGAAGGCTCCCAGCCCTGACGCATCCCTCGCACCCACCTTAGGTCACATTAAAAATTACAGAAACTATTTGAGAGATTTACTTGCCATAAAAAATGTGTGACTGTTATGCCAAGTTGTCGCATTTTTCTGTCTTTTGCTTTAACGGGTGATAAAACTGATTGACTCTCCGGCTTTAGACGACTCCACAGAATATTAGTTGGGGCAGGATTGATTTTTTTTTCCCCCCCCGCCTCTTTTTTTTTATGCACCAGGCACCTGACGACTTGAAGTTACGAACTTTGACTTAAATTATGAACCTTTTAGTTTTGCATTACGAGGAGTATCTGCAACCTGATTTGCTACATCAAACCACATTAGTTGTGTCATGTTATTTTCTAAAAACACATTTCGGAGAAATAACTCCAATCTGTGTTGCATTTTATAGAGCAAAATAATTGAATGGCGGCTGTTTGTAATTTTAGCAATCTCTTAACCTTAATCATATTTAATGGCTTTTCTCTTCAGGCTAACAGGAGGGAAAAAAACATATTTCAGCTCCATTATATACCAGCACTACAGTAATGCACTCCCGGCTCTGGCAGGCACTGTAAATTCCTGCTTTCTGAATTGTTGGTTCAGGACAATCATTCAGCAGGGAATTACTTTCTCATCTACGAAATAAATGAGATGTTAAACTAGTTTTCTGCTTCCTGCGGTAGGAATGGGGCGGCGTGTGGACCCGCGGAAGGCGAAAACAAGCGCCCGGCCCCCGGCCTGTCAATAGGGAGCGCAGAAAGGGAGCCGGGGCGAGGCGATCGACGACATCTCCCAGCAAAAGAAATAAATCAGGCAAAATCAAAGCCAACAGAAAAAGAGACATGCTCGCAGACGCGGCGCTGGTGAGCTGGGATGCTGCGCGGCGCGCCGGCTCGTGCGCGGAAGCAGAGGGGGAACTTGGCTTGAACGGCGGCGAGGTGCCGGCGTTCACCACGGGGACGTGGCGAGGGGTGCGCGGCGCTTCTGGCACCTTCACTTGCCGCTCTGTGCCGGGGCTGGGTGTCTCGCGCCAGCATCCCTTGCAGCCACCCACTAGACGCCAGCAATGCTGATGGATGCCGGCAGCCGACAGCAGCAGGGTGAGCCCGCCCTGCACTCGTCATGCCAAGAGGAGCCAAGCCGCCGAGAAATCCCCTCATCTCCCGTTATAAATGGGGATGGCCAGTTTTAATTCTCCCAAGAGGAAGGTTTCTGAGGCTGGGGGGTGTTACAGCCCAGTCCCAGAGCCCAGGGCTGCGCAAGCCCGGAGGTCTAGCCCCCACGCTCAACTTTGTCCAGCAGCTTTGCATAAGGGAAAATCAAAACCATTAGTGATGGAGTTGCCTTTTGCTGCTGGGCTTAGAAACCAGTGTGTCTTGGATAGGCTTTTGAAAAAAAAAACAGGAAAGGTCAGAAATTCTTAAGGTGGTACCTGTTGGAGCAATGAAGGACTTCATTTTTGGGTTGTTTGTATGGTTTTTTACACAGCTGACTGAGTCAAAAACACTTCCCTGGTGTTACTAATTAAAATTTCAATTGCTCTGGTAATTGCAATGTGTTTCAGGGACAAGCGTATGGAACCTCTTAGTAACACGTGACCGTTGCCCGCTTGGTTGTAGACAGTCTTACTCCAAAATAACGCAAGGAGCAGGCAGCGCACGTGCGAGTGGTGAAGTTCACAGGGTCTGCAAAACGGCCAGCTGCCTTTTGCATGGGCGGCCCCTGGAAACGGCCATGGAGTTATCTATAGATGCAGTCGGTTTCTACTTATTTAGGTCGTGTGTGTGTCCGGACTGCGGGGATCCCTTTGGGCGCCAGAAGCACCCTGTTAAAGCAGGAGCAAAGGAGTGGGGTTATTCAGAGCACAAACCAGCCAAAGTCCTGCTTCTCCAGCAGCCGCCGCTGCCTGGACGGACGCCTGGCAAAATATCCGGCTGTCACTCTGGAGCCTGGGTAAGGATGGAAAAGGAATTAACTTAATGGCTGGTATGTGTGGGCCAGATCCCCCTGCCCTTCGCTTGTACTTCTGTTCTGCGGGCAGCTCTGCTGAGAACTGCTGGGCCACCGGGAGGAATAAACAACCATTATATCTCGGTGCGAGTAAGATGGTTAATTTTTCCCTGTCAGAGCTCTGTTCCTCCAAAACTCTCTCCCATTGTACTCATGAAAAATATTTTAGTATAATTACGGATACCAGTCCAGGCAGCAACGGGAAGGCACGATGGTGATTAACTCAGTGTGTGTGTGGGAGAGGTCACCTTCCCTCACCCTGGCACGGAAGAAAAAAGTCCCTCTTTTTTTTTGCCCACCCCCCCCCAAGACCTGCTGGAACTGCACGAGTGACAGGGCAATATCCATGACAATACGCAGAATTTGTATGAGATGGCAAATCTGCAAAGAGTGAAAGAAATTCCCCTGATTTTCTGGCTTCTCTCAGTTGGACTATTAATGCTGTTTTAACAGAGTCCTTTATATTCCACATCTACAGAAGAATTTTTTTCTTAAATGATGGCATTAAAAAGGAAGGCTCACACACACCCCGCCCTGGTTTCTGGCTCCCATCAGAGCAGGCTGCTAAGGCGGTCTTTGATACATCATACGCTTTAATGGCTCCTCAAATCAGTCCATACTATGGAGAAGTCAACAAACAGATCTGGCACGACGCAGTGTCCCATTGGGCTCTGACAGACGCCTTGCAGACCAAGGCCAAGGTCAGGCTCCCCGAGGAGAAGCAGTTTGGGAGGGATGGAGAGCGCCCAAGCCAGATGCAGCCACCTGCGCTTCAGCTGCGGGATGTTCTTCTCTCCTGAGCCTTCCGAGTGCATAATGCATGGGAGCTTCAGCCTTAAACATACCTGAGTGACTTAGGGAAGGGCTAGCAAGAACTGGGTGGGGGAAAATGCTCGAAAGTTCTAGTTTTCTTTTTTTCCTAAAAGGCTGAAATTTTGGAAGCTGGCTCATGTATATGAAAATCCTCTTTGAAGGAAACTCTTCCCGGCAAAGGAAAAATCATCTCGCGGTGCATTGCATGCTGCAAATCAAGTCCTGGTTTGCTAAAGGGAGGCGATGGGAGAGCACTTGGAGAGGAGAGGAGAGGTGAGGTGAGGGTGCTCACCCGCTCCCTCCCAGCTGGGCTGGCTCAAGGGCTTTCTCACCTCCCGCTTGCACGGCGCAGGGGAGCCTGAGCTGGGCCCAGCTGCAGGGGACAAGTCGAGCGTGATGGTCCTCGACAAAGCAGCCTGCACCCCTTCGTGCTCGGCAGCGTCTGAGGCTGTGCTGGAGGAAAAAGATAATTGCCTTTTTATTCATTTCAATAGCATCATGAAACATTAAAATTGGGTTTGGTTGGTCACACGGGAGTGTCATCCATCAGTAACTCGGTGCACGAGAGCGCGCCGGAGAGTTTCTCCCACTGCAGGCAGAAGACATTATTAAAGAAACTAATCATGAAAAAAAATAGTACAAATAACCTAGTTGTCTGGTGAGCCTAATGGCTTTATTTTCCCATTCTCCAGCATAATGAGAGCAGTCTGGGCTGCTTGAATCTGCCTCTCTGAGAGCCTAATTGTTTTTAAATGTCTTTGCTAACCACTTCACATAGAGCCCATAAATCTGGTTTTGGGTAACTGAGAGCCAGGCTTCCAAGCTCCCTTTTAGGATGACACATTTGCGCGTTAATTAAAAACACGCTTAGGAAGACGTAATCCTTCAGTCTTTAAACACGTAGTTGTTCGCTGTGCCAGAGCGGGGTCCGGGTGCTGGGTCTCTGCTGGCGGCCACCGAGAGCAATGCGAGTTATCCCCAGCAGCAGCGGCCACCTGCGGGGACTCGGCACAATAAACAGTCCCAAACACGCACCGAGACGTTGCGTTCCTGGCTGTGATGTATCTGCCCTCGCTTTGGAGATGCCTTTGGAGATTCAGTGCTCGCAGTTTGTCTTCCTCCCGAGCCGGTCCATCACAATTATGACGACAGAGAAGGTGGTTTTATTTAATGGCACCCTACGGCACGACCGCAAGGCTCCTCCAGCTCCTCGCTATTCCCAGAAAGGCTCTTTCCTAGAAGGTAAGTTCTTTGAAGCTAAACGGTGCAGAAAACCTGGAGAGGGTGAGATGAAGGGTAAATATGTTCAGATTTGGAGCAGTGGAATGACATAAAGTAAAACAACAGAGGTAAACGGCAAGGGAGAGGTTCGGCCCATCACCTGATTATCTCCAGAGAATGCAAAAATGCTTTTGTATGCTCCACCACTGAGGACTTCCTCCACGTTAATTTCAAGTGATTTAAATACTTGCAGTCTCTAATGAGAGCTGGCTGGAAAACAAGGATGCTTTTCACAGAAATGTCAAGGTTTCTATAGAAAATCAGGAGTATTTTGATGAGGAAATACCTCTCGTTCTTCCTGGGAGCTCTTGAGCTCTCGGTCGTTATGCTGAACTTCTCTGTGGGACCATGAGTCCCATGGCAGTTGCAAAGCTGAAGTGCATCAGCTGCATCACCTCAGGTGCATCACCTGAGATGCATCAGACCATTTCCTGCGGGTCAGTGTGAAATGCCCTCTCCTGGTTTAATTTCCTTTCCCTCAGGTCCTCCCTGTGGTGTTGCTCCAAGCATCGCTGCTTTTTCTGCATGGCCTTTACATCCAGTCGAACGTTACCATTGCGTGCCCATCACCTTGCCAGGTAGGTAGGTGTGCTCCTCTTCCCTGCGGGCAGCCTCTTCTTCATCTTTGCTGTGCTGTGCAAGGCTCCTTCTGAACCGTCCCCGCCTTTTTTGGCAATATCACCTCTGCAGATGGGCTCTGGGGTGTGTGCCACACCCGGCCCTTTAGCCTGGGTATGGATAGGTGGTAGATGGGCACGGCTTAGAGGTTGGGCCTGCCAACAGCAGCGCGCATCCCAAAGGAAGTCAGTGGCCCTAACGAAGGGCAGCTTCGAGAGAGGGCTCTGGGGTTTTTTTGGGGTTTTTTTTTGGTTTTTCTTTTAAGCACAGTGCCCTAAATTGGTTTTTGGGTTTTAGGTTTTTTTACGGGCTTCTGAGAGCATTGTTTTCTCGGGAGATTGCGTATGGAGTGCCGGCACCCAAAGCGCGGGGCTGGGTTGCTCAGCTCCCTGCCATGCTGCGGGAAAATGCGCAGCCAGACCCAGTTATGCCGGTGACTTTATACGGGAAAAATTTCAGAGAGATCAAAATGGCCAAAGGTTTTATTGGGGTGGAGACCCATGGCCGGACGCTGCTGGTGCTGCTTTCCAGCCTGCCTCACGTACCGGCCGGGGTGATAACCCGCTCTGGCTACAAGAACGGGTATTCAGGACGATTTTGGACTATTTTGCTGAGCAGGAAGGGTACTGACATGGAGAGAGAGCAGCCAATTGTTTGGACTGCTCGGTAACGCTCCGCATCCCTTTAAAAGCCACAGACACATCCCTTAATTAAATGTAGCCTGTGTTTTCCCCTGTGAAATTAAATGATGTCTGAAATGTGTTGTGACCTTGACCCTTGGGCTGCGTTTGACCTCAAGCGGCATGGAAACGTCACATTTTTTTCAATCTGCATACTCCGTTTTTCTCCTTCTCAGAAGGCAAAATATTAACGCGTCTGCTTTGACGCAATTTTGATTCAATTGGCCCTCTACCTGAACTGCGAGATGAAGCTAATGCAAAGGGGTGGAAGTCAGGCACGGCTTCCAAACAGTTCTCTTTTAAGCAGCCCATTACACACTAACCTGCAAGACAGTATGTTTTAAGAGAGCCTTGTTCATCACCTCAGGAAAGTCAAATTAAGATAATTTCTGGAAAAGAACAATGGGGATAGAAACTGTTAGTCATTGTTGATTGAACAGGCAAGTTTCAGTGGCATGATCTGCTGAATATTCATACTACATTGTTTTTGACATTTAAGAACTCAATTATCAGTTGACTAATCAGTCTTTTACAGTACCTTATTTTTGTGATGGAAAATGAAGCCCTGGTAAGCCTCAAGGGGAATGCTATTCAGAGAGATTTTTGATTTTGCTTTTTTCTTTAAGGCAGGTTTTTTCTTTATTAAATGGATTCATTTAGCCCTTCTACTAGCAGGTGACAAAGAGCCCTCTAGCAGGGTGGGTAGCTTTTACCATCCAGGCTTTCCAGCACAACTTGATTGACCTTCACAGCATCCTTCCAGTTGAAGCCCAGGGGCCGGACCGGCAGGCAGACGCCCGTGGGTGGTCAGAGATGCTCGGGTGGGAAGGGGACCAGCCCCGCAGCCCGTTCAGGAGCTTCCCAGCCCTTCGGCTGGGCGCAGCACCCAGCGCAATGGGGCTCCCGCCTTCTCAGTTGTACCGCAGGACTAAGTGACAGTAACAATGATTAAGACTGGGGGGACGGCGGCTAATGAGCTTCCTGCTGCTTTCTTCTCGGGGAAGAATCCCAGTGCTCAGACAGGAAGGGTTGCTTGTTTTTTCCCAGCAAGGATGGGCTTGCATCACCTGCGGCACGCGTGGCACCGTGTCCATACTTGCCTTTGCTCGGGTTTGAGGAAGTAAACATGCCACTGTTCATGTTCCTCTGGTAACAGCAGCGGGCAAGGAGAGGAAAGAAAGGCAGGGCTCTGGTAGAGTTTGGAGCTCTAAAACAGTGTGAAAAAGGCTGGGAACATCAAGGAGTAATGACTGTTTCCAAACATATTGCAAGCAAGAAGGGGATGGGTACTGTCTAAGCGTTACTAAGGACCCCCAAACCTTGTCCTTTTCCTTTCTTTCTCTCTTTTTGGAACATATTTTGGAAATCTAGTAATAATCTTTGTGTAATTTACCTCTTCCACTGAACAGCTCAGGGACCAGCTTTCCACTTGATAGATTATTTTGACATATTTACTCATAGCTATGTCTGTCTCAGCAGCATCCATCTAAAAACCTCAAACTTTAAATTAACACGTAGGGACTGAGATTTTTGCCCGCAGTTGAACAGTCACTTAAACACACTCTCCTCTCTCTGGCTTTTAGTTATATTTAGGACTAAAACTGTAACTACGACAAAGCAGCAAGTACACTTTTTTAAGAGCAAAACTGGAGGCACAGGGTTTGTTGTCGGAGAGCGAGCCTCGTCTCTTCTGGAAAGGCAGGTTCTGGGGAGGGCAACTGGGCTCGGCCCCCCCAGACTACTGTCGTGTTGATGGAGCATTTTGCGGGTGCGCTCGCTTTGCCGTTCTTCCGCGCTGGCTTCGGGATGCAAAGGGCGGGGGTAGGAGGACTCGGACAATTCCCCGCAGGTTTATTTTAATCTATGAAAGAAAGCAAGCACATTATTTCACCTTCTTGGAATGTGACAGTTATTAATAACCCCATTAAGAGCAATACTCTTTGGCTCTATTCAAGCAGGCAATGCCCGAATGATTGCTGAGAAGCAGGAAGGCTCCCCCGACTTACGAAGTTAACAAGATGTTGTGTTGCTAAACATTGTTTTTCTCTTTCTGTTTTTTTAATGAGCTCTGCCAGGGGTGTCGTGGGTCAGATCAATAAGAGCACAGGCCCCCTCCATCACCCCTGAGGAGAGAGGAGAAGGACAGCAACTAAAGGATTTCTCACTGGTTTTTAAAATAAGCTCTTTCCTTTACGCTCTTGCTTATGGTGCTTTTTTAGAAGCATTCTGAGTTTGGTTTGGTTTTTTTTTTTTTGATGAAGCTTAGCCCTCTGACAGGGAGCCTGGCTTATGGAGAGGTTCGAGTGGGAGGCTGTGAGCGGTGGGGCGTTGGGTGGGTGCCGCGGTCCCCGCTGCCGTGCAGGTTCGCTTTGATGGGGCGCTCTGGGCACCGTGGCTGTCGGCTGCGGTTTGCTGGGTCAGCATTGCCGGCGGCACTGCGCCGGCGTTTATCGACTTGTTTTTGTAGGGTTGCAGAGGGCTGCAGACATGCTGTGCTGCTTTGTTATCCCAGGGGGTTTGCTCGCGGCGCTGCAGATGCCTACAGCTCGTTGGTCAGGTCGCCGAGGCTGCTGCAGGCGTGCACGCGAGCTGCTGCTTCGGGGCTGGCTCGTGAACGAGGAGGGGGATAAAGCACCAGCGTAGAGCTCGGTGAAAGAGCCAGAAGCAGCCGGAAAGCCTCAGGCAGCTCCTCCCTGGCTTCCACAGGGTTGCATTTCTCTCTGCAGTTGTTCACATGGGTTTGTTATTTAAGGTTGCTGATGAGCGATGCGGGAGGACGACGGGTTAGTCGCTATCGGCCGACTATGCAGGGCGCAGCGGCATCTTATTACGAGGGTGCTTGGCACGCCTTGGTGTTTGCGTCCTTGTTTTTTTTATCTTTTTTTTTGGTTTTTTTTTTTTTTAAGAAGAGCATTGTGTCTTGTGGTTTTTGTGTTTGGAAGGAGAACACCAAGAACTGGTGTTATATCTACATCCAGGTATTTGTGCAACCACTCCTTTATTTCACATGAGAGTAATGATGTCTAGTTTTACAGAACCTGAAT
This sequence comes from Morus bassanus, assembly GCA_031468815.1. Classification (NCBI taxonomy): domain Eukaryota; kingdom Metazoa; phylum Chordata; class Aves; order Suliformes; family Sulidae; genus Morus; species Morus bassanus. Next base: position 8,715,958 of record CM062588.1, read on the forward strand.
AATTCATCAGCATAAACACTTTGTGCCCGGCACACGACGCCCTCTTCATAAGACGGAAACAAACCCAGAAAAATGTTAACAAATAATTAGATTTCTCGGGTCGCTGGACAATTTTAGGAAGCCATTTGTAAACTCGTCGGGCTTTTGATAGGCAGGGGTTGCCAGCGGCAGCTCCGGCGCGGGGGACTGGCGGGCAGAGCCGGCGCCGCGGCGGGGCTGCACCTCTGTCCTTCGGGCAGGATCAGCCCCTGTCGTCCGCATGGGGCCAGCTGCCTGCGCTGGGCTCGCCGCTTTTGTGTTGTTCGTTAACTTTCTGGTGTTTATGCAGCCGCTGAGCGATCTCCGCTGTCCCTCACCTGAGCAGGAAGCAGGTATAGGACAGATGACCAGCAGAAGGCTGCTCCGGCCACTCACGCTCCACACGGGACCACGGCGTTTGTGTTTGACTTCTCCTCAGTCAGATAACTTCTCAAAACATACTTGTGTTTTGTTTCGAGTAAGCAACACATTGCTTAGGCCCAGCTACCTTTTCTATTTCCGGAGGAGAAAATAGGCACCTTTTCCCCTGCAAATGCATTTATTGTGCAGTAAGGAATCAAAACACCATTTAATCCTGAAGATTAAAACCTCATGTTGTCAGGGGATTCTTATGTGGAGCACTTATTTTCTTTGCACTTATTTGCTTTCTCTTCTCTGATGGATACAGCTGTCTGTTTTTCTTGTCACCAGCCAGACCCCTTCGTACTGATCCCAGGGCTATTACTCCATCACGTTCCCACTCTGCAGAAAGAAGGTATTAAGCAAAATAGCATTCTCAGAAGCAGGAATTGCTATTGTTAGCAAAACAATACCTGCAAAATAATTTCCTCCCGACCGAAGTCTCATTTCTCCCAGCAGCCAGATGGGAGGGACGGTTTTATTAACCAGGGGTCATGCTGGCTGCTGCTTCTGACCCCAAAGTGATGCCTCCTTCCTGAGGCTGACGGCTTAGCTGATTTGGGGAGGTAAGGGACCTCCATCCTTAGTCGCTCTCGTAGATGGGCAAGATGCTGTGACGTAGGATGGGTTTTTTTTTTCCCTAGTATTGGCACTTCAGAGGTAACTTTGCCTGAAACAAGCCAAAAAGTACCAGTTTGCATCTACTAGCGCCCCTAAATGTTCCTGTGTATCGAAATTATGCAAGAAAAAAGGGAAGACAGTTGGTAGTATGGGGGGGTAAAAATGTGGGTTGTTTGGGGAATGTTTTCTGGCTGCAAAAGAAAAGGACGCTGTGCCTCGCAGTAAATAAGCTCGGGTTCCTGGGGTGGCAGAGAGCCAGGCCTGGAGATTCACTGCTCATTTTTTCCACAACAACAATTAGCTTCTTGAGCTAATGAGGGGTTTCATAAGCAACCATGAATCATAGTGCTTAGGGACTCTTGGCGAAAAATGGTGTTTTGAATCACACAGCCACCGTGTCGGTAAAATCAAAGAGGAGACTCCTTGCGCAGCACTTTCCTCCCGGATCCGTTTCCTCGGCAGACAGGCTGGTACCGCCGGGAGCTGTCAGGCGAGGAGACGGAAGGGCTGCAGGGGTAACAGCTGGGTGCCTATAGGGTTTGCGTGTGGTGGTTTAGGTGGTTTGGTTACGGGCATCTCCGAGGCGTTCCTGGAGGAAGCAACGATCCGGTTCTGCAGAGGCAGTCGGAGCTATCGGAATACGATGGCCGCATTAGGAGACACGGAGAGACCCTTCGACTCCATCGACGGGAAGGGGAGGGATATCGATTCTACCTCTTTGAATTAATGAACTATAGTCTGAAACTTGCAGCCTGGTTAAAAACATTATAGATTTCGCCTGCTTGCCTCTCTAAGAGGATTTCTGTTGCCCCCTGCGTGCTCTCTGCAGACTGCTGGGCTTGCTGTAGCCCTGCTCTTCTCTGCAGCTTGTGAGCATCGGGAGGAGCACCTTCTCCTCCGCTCGACGGAGCTGGGCAGCTGGGGTTCGTGCATGCTGCTGCACAAAGGGGGAGGCTCAAGGAAGCCCCTGGAGCCTTGCCGAGAGGTGCAAGCCAAGGAAGGCGTCTTCCTCTGAAAGTGCTCCCTGCCCCTGTGTCCTGGAGCCCCTCAGACCACGCCGGCACGGCGCAGTCTGCCGGGGTGCCACGCCGTCCGCACGGCACAGCGCAGTGCCACGAGCAGCCAGCCTGTCCCTGCGCCGCAGCCGGCTGCTAAAAATTCAGCTATCCCTTAAAATCCCAGCGTCGCCATTTGCTGAGAGTTGTTAAGCCGTGTGGTGCCCTGGCAGGCTCGGATTCCAGCCAAGCTTGCTGCTTGCCTTGAAAGGCGGCAAGCAGCGACGCTCCTAAAACGAGGGGCTGTTCAACCGAGTTGGACGGAGGGCCCAGCCTCTCGCTGAAGCATTAGGCATTGCCAGCTGTAATGTGGCCTTCGCTCCCCAGCATCTTCCTAAGTGCGAGGCAGCATCAGCTCTCTGATTTTAATTTTATTCATAGAGCTGCTATTACTCCATCTGGATCACGCGGGATGAATACTAATGGCCCTCTGGATTGTTTTAAGTGCAGATCTGAACCAGATACTTGCTTTCATTTTGTCAGGAGCTGTCGCTTTGTGCAGAGATTTGTGGAGTTTTCCTTCTAATGGATCCCTCTCGGCTCTGGTGCCAGACCCTGGGGGTGGGGTGGGGTGGGGGGGTGAGCGTAGAGCAAACCTGCAAATGCCAGGGAAAGGGAGACATGGGAAAACCTCCTCTCTAGACCCGTAATGATTAACTCCGATGTGTAATTACACAGGAAGACAGGCTCTGCTCTGGGAGGAGGGTGGCTGAGGCTACAGTGGAGCTGGGAGCAGCGGACCCTGCCCACGCCGCAGGCTGGTTGCCGTGCTCCAGCCCCCGTGCAGCAATGCGAAGGCCTTTGCATGTGCCGCCCATCTGAACCGCGAGCTCTGCAGGGCAAGGACCTCCTCTTGTGCTGCGTGGCTCCGGGGGGACCGTAGGCCAGCAGCTCTTGGTACTCCTGTAATGCTAATACTGATTAGCAGCGATAAATCGCTCTTCATGTAGACTTCCCCTCTTACTCTCGTGTCTCAGTTTCCCCTGAAGGTTGAGCTATGCCCCTGTAATCACTCTGGCTGCCCCGGCTGAGGACATGCCAGGGAACATCTTGACCTTCCCGCAAGGTCTCTGCTCTCTTCCCGGGGTGCATGAGTTCCTCTGCTCTTTCGGTGATTGCGCTGCGCGAGAGGATGCCCCCAGGTCTGCTCCGAGGGCACTCCAGCCTCCGAGCTGCATCCGAGGTGGGAATTATTCCATTTACCAAAGAGGATTAATGTTTCATAACAAAAGGTAATTTATTCAATTGTATGCAAAAAAGGTAGCAGTAATGGCACGTACAAAGCTCGCTTTATTTTTGGCTAATGCATTGTAAGTTTAAATCCTGTGAAAACATCGGTAACTCCGTTGTGCACCGTTGGGGAGAACTTGACCAGGCCCAGCCTGCGTTGGATTGCCTTAATTAAACGCACTTGACTTTGACAGAAGAGGATTGTGGTAGGCTTTCAGGTGGATGCACAAGCTCCTCCTGAGCAGACGGTGAATTGCTAATCTCCCCAGAGAACACCGTGATCTCCTTCCCAGCACCTGGAGGAGATCCTCGAGGTCAGCCCCGGGGATCTTCTTCTTTTGGCAGCCCCATTAACCAGCAACGGGTGCGCACATCCTGGCACCCGCCTTGATTCACTCCAGCATCCGCGTGGATGCAAGGCTTGAGCCCAAGGAGGGACCCTGACCCACAGGGCGGCCGAGGCCAGACCTGTCCACATCACTGCTGAGGGAACAGCAGTCATGTTGCTGTAACCACGAGGGACTCGGCAAGTCTGGGCAAGTTTAGGAAAGTGTAGGAAAGGCTAAAGTTGTCCAGCCGATGAAATTATGGGGAAAAAGCAGACAGACCTTTGGGTACCCAAGATCACCTTGTGCTTAACAGCTTGCCTCTCTATTCCAACCACATCAGTGGTCCTGGTGAGAGATATTACCTCTCCCTATTCATCGTGCCTCGCTGCCATAGCTAACGCTGCTATGCAACTCACATGATTTCTCTAGCCTGGTCCTATTGAGGTTATTGGATGTCATCAGATCAAGACAGGCCGGTAACTGTCAAAATAAGCCTTACTCCTGGGGGTAATATGGAAAAAATTACAGAAGGCAACTTGATTTTCCAGACCTCCAGTAACTTGTGTTGGTTTTTGGAGAGTCCTTCTGTTCTCCATGTGTGAACTGGCCACTTTTAGCCTGGAAGGTACTGAAAGAGCAGGCACACGAGCTCACCTGTCACTTCTGAGTCGCTCTCTTGACAGTAATCATCGCTCAAAAGGAGGAAAAAAAAAAAGGGTTGTGGTTTTTTTTCCCCAGTCATCATGTGCGTGAGTCACTGCTCGAGTCCAGTGGCAGCCCATGCACGATGGTTTCTACGGGCGCGGTACATTAAGAGGGGAGGAAGGCTATGAACTGATAGCAGAGCCTTGCAAAGCCAGAGGCACAAAGATAGCGAGCAGGCGTTGCATCGGTTCCCACCACAGAAGGAGCCCTTTTTTTGGGAGATCTGCCTGTTCCCCGTGCTTTCACCTCTTTGCTCCATTTGCCTGTGGTTTGCCTTTAGTAAGCAATAATAATAATAATAGCAATCAAGAATGTCCTTGCCTACAGGACTTCTTCGTTCGCACTGGTTTGCTGTGGCTTTAAAACTGCCTCCCACCACACGTGCCAATCTCACCCGCGCATCCCAGTTCCAAGGTCAGCTGCACCACTGGCTGCTTTATGGCCCTCAAACTGGGTCTCATGTCCATATCCATCACCTTCTTAGGACAGATGCTCACCCTCCTTCCGTACCCGGCCAGGGCTACAGCTCCAGACATTCCCTACGGGCTCTTCGTGGCATTCGTTTTAGCTCAGTGCTTGTAGCCCAAATCTAACAGAAAGTGACCATGTGGTTGGCTCTGGAGAAACTCATTTGTTTGTGGTTGGTTGGCTTGTTTGTTTGGTTTTTTAATCTAGCCCAAAACGGACACAGAGGAAGCCTGTCCCTCATCCCTGCACAGCGGCTCTGCAGGTCTGAATTCCTGTTGCAGGCTTTTCCACGTCACACTGAGGGCACCGCATGCCTCTCCAGCATCTCGGGAGGTGTCTGTAGCGTTTCAAGATCTGTGTGGCATGAACTCTTGAAATAAGCAAGCCAGCAACTGCCTTTACCTTCGGCGGGGGACTGTAAATACCTCAGTATCTGCATCGATCCAGCCCTGGGGATTTGCATTAATTACTCCCTCCTCCTCTGGTGACTTGCAGCTCCCTATTCAATTGCTAGCAAAGATACCTGCAGCACACGCGGTCTTGACATCGTAACCTCTGGCCGCACTGTGCGCCTGTATTGTCTGTCGCTGCGACGGCGGGGAGTCTGCTGCTGGGAAGGTTTGGAGCCAGGAGGGATAACGCCACATCCGAGCTGCCGTGGAAACGACGGTGCCAAAGACGAACGCGGCTGAGGACAGCCTCGCTCCGCAGAGGTTGGGATGTACCCCAGCGGAGAAGGGATGGGTAAATGGTTTTTCTGCAAAGCAGGTGGCACCAGCCAAATGCTGCGGCTTGTGAGTGGGCCCAGCGGAGGACGGGGTCGCTTGGCAGGTACTGACCGTCTCCGGTGCTGTCTCAAGCCAGTTGCCTTCATTTTATCCTAGAGCATCTCCTAATGTCTCCTCCACTCTCTTACCCTCTGACTGGTTTTCTCTCTGCTCATCTGGAGAAGCTCTCTGGGCCATCCTGTGCTGAATGTGCTTTATTCTGCAGGTGAACCTCAGCCCACAAGACAAGGAGATGTTAGGGTTTTGTGAAAGCATTTCTAACCAAGACAGCAATTACTCCAGAGCTGTCATGTCACCCGCACTGGACAGCGAGCGAAGAGCAGGTCGATAATCTAAAGTAGAGTAAGAGACACAAGATATTACTCCTGCCAGAAATGAAGGTTTAAAAAAAAAAAAAAATCATTGCACCATATTGGTCGCTGCTGGTTTTGCCAAAGTCAAAAATAGAGGTGAAAGGGATTTTATTCCCCCTCCCCCCGACCCCGTTCTGTTTTCACACACAAAAGGATTTCCCCTGGGCTAAAGCCCCACCTGGCAAAGTTGTGTTTATAGGGAATTTCTAAGAAAGGATTTGTGAGGGAAACCTTGAAAGTCTCTTTGCTCGAAGAACGAGAGGGCTCCTTCGTTGCTGTCTCCCAGCCTGCAGCTCCCTGGGGAGCCCTGCTCCTGCCACCCTCGCAAGCAGGAGCTCCAGCTTGTGCTGAAGGCCACGCTGCGGAAAAGCCACTAAAAACCTACATAAAAATGTAGTCTAGCATTGACCACATTGGAAACTGGATCTTGCTTTTTTGCAGAACCAGTCAAGAAACAGGATTGATGTTGTGCGACCGGTCAGCGGAGTTAAACACACCATTTGGGGCTGATGATGGCTTGGAAAGGGTCTGGAGAGCCAGCAGCGATGGCAAGGGGCTGCCTGGTGGAGGACGCCGTGCTCTGCACGTGGCTGCTCCAGCACTGAGAGAGACAGCGTGGCAGAACGATTCTGGGCTGGAAATTATTGCTTTCTCAGAGAACTTTTGCTCTGGCCTGCGGAGCACAAGCAAAAGAACAAAACCTCGAGAAGTTGGGAGCATTTGTGCACAGTTCTCTGATTTTTATGGGCTCTTCGGTGAGCTGCCTGACGTCCCTCTCACCTTGTCCAGCCGCAGAGCTTTCCTGGCCTCCCTCCTCCCCCGGCAGAGCCCGTGGTGCCTCCTCGCAGGTGGCCGGAGCTGCCCCGGGCTGGCCCTCGCTCAGGCTCGATGGTGGCCGGGCGCGTGGCAGCGGCGGGCAGCGCCCGGCTCAGCCAGAGCTCGCTTCAGGACCCAGCGCGGGGTGGGCTGCGGCGGGCCGCGGCGGCGGCGTGGCCAGAGGGGCTGCCGGCACCGGGTAAGCTCGGAGGGGCTGCTCCGGCTGGCGGTCGTGGGGCTTTGTGCGCAGGCTGCGTCCCCTGCCTCGCTGTGCCGTTGTCCTGCCACCCTATTGCCCTTTCTTCACGCTTGCTAACAGAGGCGCGGGCTGCGGCTTTCAGCTGCCCATCCACTTCCAGCATCGCATCCCGGCTGCGTTTGTCGAGCCGGTTCTGCCCGCCTGAAGTTGGGGTGCTAACGCCACCACCAGCAGTTCATAGCAACCTTTGATGCTGCGGGTGGTGTTCCAAAGCCCTGCCTCTTTCTGCTGAGCTCTCTGAAAGCAGCCGCTCATCTGTCTCCCCGATGGGTTTTGTCGGGAATGTGGTTATTTGCCTTTCCATTGTTTCTGCTTCGAGCCTGGAGGAAGGGCCCTCTGTTGGGACGCTGCTTTTATTGCTGCTTTGCTGGCCGTGGCATCAAAGAGAACAGCAGATAAATTGTGGCTTGGGACAATTAAGGGTAGCGTGCCTCTGGGATTTGTACCAGGTCCAGGACTATGCCACACAGTCATTAACGGTCTAGAAAAGCAACAAGCTGTGAAGGAACAAAATTTGCAGATGACACACGGCTATTTAGAATAGGCAAGTTTAGGGAAGGTAGAGAAATTTTAAAGGCATCTACCAAAGCCTGGTGGACGAGCGTGTGGCTTGGAGATGACATCCCATTTGCCCAAAATCATGAACAGGGATTGTAATGATCTGAGCTATTTGCACGCGTTTCTGTGTTCTGAGCTAACCTTATCAGCTCAGGAAGGATATATACGTTTACATTAGGGAAAACACCCGCACCTCTAATCCCAAAAGCCAAGAAATATAGTACTCTTTAAAGCATATCGCAGGGGGGGAAAAAAAAACCCAGCCCTGGAAATATGATGTTTTAATGCAATGGCTTATTCTCACCCAGAAATGTGTGTTGAGTTCTGACTGAGAGAAAGATGCAGGAGAAATAGGAAATGATAGCAATACTTTCCTGAATAAAATACAATTGCTCTGTGAAATTCCCTGCAACAAGCTATTACTGATTTCAAAGTGCTTGGCAGAATTCACAGAAAAACGATGAGAAGATACCTTCTTGGGCTCACAGTTCAGTCTGCTGTGCCCACCAGCACCTTTGGCATAAAGGCTTTTGTGGGGTTTTTTTCCTCCCGGTGCTGAGAGTCTCTGCGTAAGATAAATTGCATAAAGAACACGAACCTTTGTTCATCAGGCAAAAATGCTAACCTTGCGCTTACGGGACTCCAGAAGTTGTTTCCCCGATTTCCGAAGGATGCGTTTCAAGACTTTGTGTGTTGTGCTGCTAAAGCAGCTGGCAGTGGCGGTGGTTGCAGCCGGGGCGCTGGAACGAGCGGGCGGCTCGTGACTGTGTGCTGCAGGCTGGAGGGCGGCTGCAGTGCCGGGGGGTGTTGAACTGGGGTGTGGGCTGCTCTGAACTGGCCTCAGCTTCCTCGATGCATGCTTTCCTCTGGTTAATGTCCTCAACAGGGCAGGTGAAAAAATACTCCAGAGGCTGTCGGATGATGCAGGAGTTCCTGGACATCTTCTGGTGCAAGCCTCCTCTTTGGGCCGGGTTAGTCCTTTGCTCTGGTCTTGGCTCAGTAAGTTACAACGCCTAGCCCAGGGTCATCGCGTTCTGCCTAATTGCAAACTTTGCAGCCTGGAATCTCAATTCTGGCGTGAAAAAATGGGATGAGAAAGCTAGAAAGGAGACCAGCAAACTAGAGAATTGCAACAGGTGAACAAACTCTGTCTGCTCTCCTTGAGCTCCAATTCCCTCGATGCTCCCAACCTGTGACATTGCCCCTTCCTCCCTCCCCAAACCGCCGTGCCCCCAATTAAACCTCTAGCACAGTGTCTCTGCAGTGTGCCACTGCAATGAGTTACCAGCTGGCAAGATTCATGGCACTGCTGCCCCCCCGATAACTAATAATTCCAGAGCAACATTCAGCATTGCAATTTATTCCGGTTGTAAAACACAGGGAGGGTAAATCACAGAGAGTATAATAATTTCTTTTCTTTTCTTATAAATCAAGGCACATCTAAAAACCTGTCCTCTGCCTTCCCAGGTGGAGAGTTTAATCTTGGGGGTGGGCGGGCAGGAAAGAAGAGGGGTGAACTTTTGTGTGTGCACACGTGAGGACCTGGTAGCAGCTAAAGGCAGGGCAAACCTGCTCAGGGGCTGTCTGAATTTTTAGCTTCCCCAGCCCATCGGCCGGTCTGCAGCAGCCCTAATGCTCCAGTTCCCAGCATGGTCTGGTCTGTGTGATTAACTTTTTCCCTGCCTTGCAGCAATCGCATTCTGCAGTTTCTGGTCCTTATATACCCTGGTTTGCAGAGAGGGACCCAGAGATGCAGGGAAGCTGAGTGACTTGCTCTAGGGACACGCAGTGAGTTGGCAGCAGAGCCGAGGGTGATGCTTCAAAGTGAGCCTTGAGCTTAGCAGTTTTGCAGTCGGGCACAGCACACATGCTGAACAAAGCACGGGGCTGGGGGTCAAAACCATGTACATTGAAATTACAGCTCTGAAAATGATTCCCTTTCTGGTGCAGGCAAGTCTCCCTGCCCTTGTCACCGCCTGTGCCGCGAAGATAACTGTTGGGACGCTGCTCATGGGACAGGACAGGATTAGTATGTTGAAAAGCACTCTCTGTTGGATTAGCTTTCCTTCCCTTCAGAGTGATGACAAAGCTTGCCTAGCCTTCCGCAGAGGCAGTCACGCTGCCACAGCGGTTTTGAAAAGTATGCCCTAACTGCTTGCACAGCGCTTGGCCGATGTTCGGCGCGACCTGGGAGCCTGCGTCTTTGCCACTGGTATTCACGTCTTCTCCCTCAGCTCACGCTCCTCTCTTTTGTAGGAAAAAAGTCTTTCCACTAGTCAGAGCCCTTTCCTATGCCCATCTGCTGGTTATGGCCGTTTAAAAAGAAATAAGATGCAAGTTGCTCTTTGCAAGTTTCCAGCTGATCTCTCGAAACAGCTACTTGAATTCCCAAGATTGTGGGATTCAGCAGTGAAAGCATCTGCATCTCTTATTAAATGAGTGTGGATCTACCAGAGGAAAGACTTGAAGTGGGATTTTTGAAAGGCTGAGCTAGGCAGCGATTGGGAAAGCCATCGCACATCTGTCCCTCGTTCTTCCGCACAGCCCAGCGTGCCGTGGCCGAGGTCTGGCCCCTCACCGAGGCGCTGGCAAAGCCAGGAAAGACCACTTGCTTTTTAGTGGCAACACCTGCTCCCCTCCTCCCGGTTGGAAACGTCCCTCGGCGGTCACAGCTTCCTCCCAGGACCCCGTCCCCAGCCCAGCACGGTGGGAGGAGGTCTGGGGAGGGCCAGCCTGGCTGAGCAGGGCTCCTCTCAAGCCTGGCGGCTCAGCCCTGCTGATGAAATCCTCAGGCAGGAGACAGTAATGAATGGTAATTCTCCAAGCCCAGCCATTGCTCTATTTTTTCCCCTTAACAACCGAACTGATTAGAGTGAAACTTTGACTTGATTAGTGATTATTGTCTCGGTATGGCGGTTGCTTACAGCCCTTTCATTTTCTTGGCTTGTTTTAAAAAAAAAAAAAAAAACAAAAAACAAAAAAACCAACACGTTGGCAGGCATTTCATCCCCTGATTTAATGCATGGGCTCTCTGCTCCATATTCATTTCTCTCTCCCTTCTTCCCCCCTGCCCCCACGCTTAAAAGAATCAAATTATTGTTTTATTTTTGTTTATGTGTACACAGTGGGGACTTGTGAGGTGTCTGTTCCCCTCGATTCGTATCGCCAGAGGGAAAACGGGTGTGCTCCATCACGCAGGGGACGGGGACGAAGCTGCAGCAAGCCCTAATTACAGAATAACACGCAAGAGCAGCTCCATATTTCTTTCTCCTGGGTTCCAGCTCAGTGAACTCCTTTACTCCTCGAGCTCCAATGCATCGGAGGCTTATTCAGCATTATTTCTGTTAATTATTGGCATTAGAACAGTTTCTGGAAACCCTGGATGAGCTCAGAGCTGTTACTATTTTATGATTTATTGCCTTCTTTCATCCTCTAAGGACTCCAGCCCAGGTCAGGTCTCATGGCTGTTGCTTCGTAGGCAGAAAACGCAGGACAGCCCCGGTCCACAGTGCCCCCGGGCTGGGGCTAGGACGGCGAGAGCAAGCAGTGAGCTAAGGGCAGACCGAAATGCGAAATACTTGCAGCAGTGTGCCAGCCGGGTGCGATGAGGATCACTGCAGCTGCCCGTCACATCCTGTGTAGGCAGACATCCCAGGACAGGGACCGAGGTCTCCGCGAGCCTCCGAGCGCTCCCTTTCCCGGAGAGCCCCTCGGCAGGGCGGCTGCGGTCTGCTGGGTGCCCGGCCCGCCCCTGCCGCTGCTGCTCCTCTTCCTCAGCTCAACGAGCCCTCGGTCCGTGGCGGTATTGGCTCTGACGCGAAATCGTACTCCCACCTTTCTTCCACCTTGCGAACACTGGGCAAAATATTTATAGTGGGGACTGGCTAGATCCCAGCTCCTGCTGGGAAGGCAGCTCACGTGCCGCATATTTCAATAACAATGACTTATTAAATAATAACTGACATTTACCTAGCTGCTTCTTGTCCTCAGAGCCCCCAAGGCTTGGCAAACTTTAATTAATAGTTGTTTTAATAGTTAAATAACCTTTATAACTGCATTTCATTTATTCCGGGCCCATCAGAAATAAAGTCATAATGATCTGAGTCAAGCGATAAAACACAACATCTGGTTTAATGTTGGTGGGTTATTTAACGAACTGAGGAACCTGGCAGAGGAACGACATATTTATTTCTTTTTCTTCTTGGAAGGACATACGTTCTGGAGAGAAACACCGCTTGGGTGCCCATGTTTCGCCTCCTACTTTTGGCTCGGTGTTTTCCAGCTGCGGGTTCAGCCCCGGGGACCCCGTGCGCTCGGCCCCCGAGGGATTCGGGTGCTGGGGAGCCCCGCTGTAACAGGCATGTCCATGGACACAGTGGTGGAAGCACTGTTGATTTATCTCTAGGTGCAATCTTTGCCATCTGTTTTCCTATCGCTCTCAGCGCAAGACGAGTAGTTCCCATATAGCACGCGCTTCACAGACTGTAGAGTTCTCGCCTCTGCAGAATTTATCATAAGGCAGGCAATTGCCTTCGCCCAGCCTTCATGCGAGCGGGGTCCAGGAGGAGCAGTGCTGCCTCCAGGTGTTCCAGCCCCTTCGGGAGGTGGCCAAGCAGCCCCTCGCACGTGCCATAGTGCCGGAGCCCGAGATGCGGCTCCCGCCTCTTCCCACCTGGCTCGGAGCAAGCCACGTCCCCGGGTTCCCAGCTCACCCCGGCTTTCCTCCGCCCAGCGCTGCCTGCTCTCCCTCAAATTTCTGACTTGGGTTTCTTCGTCTTTCTCAGCAGCCTCTTGAGGGTTTCCTGACTAACGTTGCTTAACGCGGCTCCCACGCCGTCGTCCCCAGAGCGCCGTCTGCACAATAAAATTAGCTTCCTCGGGGATATTTTGGGTACTCGTGCTTCCCCCCACAGCGTTACCTATTAATGGCGCCGAGAAAATATTCCAGAAATTTACTTATGCCCTTGAGCTACATTCGTGTTTATTTCCATAACTCTTTGATACAATATTTGTCTTTGCCCGAGATAGTTTGCCAAAAGGAAAGGGAGAAGGAGGAGAAGCATATGAGGGATTTGGATTACCTCACATCTGCCTTTCTTTAAGGAGCCCATATGGGAAAACATATTCTTCTGCACAGAATTTGTTAAAGGTTTTGTAAAACGCATTGCGTACACATTTAACATAGAACCTAGCAATATTTATATCTAAAATGGGTCCAAACAGATCCATTTGGAGAGCGTTTGGAAGACGTGGGGTGGCGGTGCACACTGCGAATGTAATAGTCCCGTTAGCTAGCTCAGCCTGTGGGATCTGCTCATGCCGTAGGTTTGATGGGACGAGAGGAAGCTATCCAGCCTGTGAAGTATAAAAATCGTAATGTATGCAACGTTATGAGCATATTTCATTCATGGAGCTCAGAAAAGGCGACGTTATCCATGGTCCCCTCTAAGACAGAGTAGCTGAGTAAATGGGAATCGACATCAGTGGATACTTCATCTATTTCCTTAGCGTTGGTGTAAATCACGAGAGGCAGCTTGCAAACCCCTCGTTCCTGTCGGAGCGCAGTTACTCACACGGATAGTCCCATCGACTTCCTTGCAATAACTCATGGAAGTCATGATTCATGGGCTGGCCCAAACAGATGGATCCCGTGGGGTGAGAGCGGGAGCAGGCGCTGGATCCAGCCCCTCTGCGTTGCCCAAAGCAGCTGGTGCAAGCCCGGAGCAGCTCCCACAGGGCTGGCACGATGTGAAGCTGGTGGAAAGGAGAGTGGAGGCTGATCTCACCGCTCGGCCACAGAAAGAGCGGAGTCGTGGACATTTGTGCCGCGACTTCAGTGGGGCCGTTGGTCCAGCTGTAGCTTTATTTTACAGGAATGTGATTTAAAACCACGTTATTCTCTCCCCCACCCTGTGCGTTTCGTTAAATGTGCAGCCCCAGCACCTACACAAGGCTGGATAGATGCTGAGGTCCTGCAGGTGAAAGTGGAGGCTGACGAGTGCTAATCGCATCCCATTAGCATTAGCTGGTTTCAGACTTCGCCAGGTTTTGTTTGGTCTGGTTTATCTGAATCTTTATTAGATAAGATTGAACTGGCAACAGGGTGTATGACGCAATAGCCTACGTGATCTTCATCCAAAAAGGAGGAGGGCAGCTCCCCAGCCCCGCAGCCATCCTTCTGAGCGCGCACAGCCGCCCTGCCTGCCTGCCTGCAGATAATTTTATTTAATCTTGGCAATCTTCCGCTATATACTTAAGTAAACAAAGATCAAGCTACTCACAACCTTAATTAGGCTACACATAAATAATAGATTACTGGGTTAGCCAGGAGTATACGTGAGAGAGTAACAGAAAACCCGCTGCCAGTGCTTTCCCTGCAGCGTAACCCCGCAGATCATCCTTCTCCCCTGCCCCTTCCCACCCCGCACCTCTTGTTTGCTCACTTGCAAAACTGCGAGAATGGTCTGAGCGTTGTAGGGCAACAGGAGGGTGGATCGCATAGAGCAGGGGTGGTGGCCGGTCCTGCAGCCGTGTCGGGAGGAGAGGGTCAGAGAAAGCACCGCGCTGTTCCCTCGAGATCTGCAATGCGTCCTGCTCCGCTCTGGCTCATTGATTTGAAGTTTGACCATGGCCATGTCTATGGCAAGTCTCACGAAATCCAGGATGCTTTGCTGCTAGTACCCAAGGAAACCGTTTGGGTCTCATGCGAAGACCTTGTTTGCTTCCACCAGACCCTGCGGGGCCTCGTCACGCAGAATCCTGGAAAGCCCAGCAGCTCTGCAGCAGATACGATTTCTGCCGTGGGTCTTGCGCCGAGACAGCAGTGATTTGAAGATGTCGACTCCTTTGGGCAGAGTGTTGGCCATTGGAAAGGACAAAGGAAGGGAGCCCAGAGCTCCCCTGCGGCATCAACAGCGGGCAGAATTGATCGTGTCCCCAGGTGCGCTGCTCACCGGCGCCTTCTGTCCTTAAATGATGGAGCACTTCAGCCCCGTCAAAAATAACTCCCCGGCTGCAGTAGTTCATCCTGGATCAGCAGTCCGTGTGGTCTCTATCTATCAACGCGTGTCCTATCCTAATGATGTGATAGCTGTGAAAAGTTGAGCTATTTACGCAAGGTCACTTTATTAGTAGGGAAATCGCTCTTATGATAAATGAGCGCTCCGCAGCCTGTCATGGGCGCTCTCCCGTCCCTCTCAGCCCTGCTGCCACTCAGCGCTGCAGCCTTAGCAAAAAAATTACGCCTTCAGTGAGAAAACACGGCAGAAAAATAGCGTGTTTCTCTGCTTTCGCTTTTCCTCGGTGCAGCACGGGATGTAGCGAAGGAGGGAGGGGAACATCCCAGCTTTTTACCAAGCAGAGGTGACTGCTTCTCTGGACTGCCTCAATTCCCACTTGCGGCAACATACGGTCACTGGGATGCGTTACCAAAAGGCATAAAATATTACAAGAAGATATTTTTTCAGCCAATGTGCTGACGCAGCACCATCTTTGTTTCTTAACCGGGAGCGATATATGAATTATCTCAACCTAAAGCCTGAAATATACATTCTAGGCCGTATCTTTCGGTGTTTTATTTGGGCTGTAAAGTGATACCTTTTTATTTCCCCCTCCTGGCCATCTTTTAATGAATCTAGATTTGAAAGTGAAATATTTATTATATTTCTGGAGCTGAAGCACGAAAGGAGAGGAGGAGGGATATGCAAATTTGCAAGAAAGCATTGAAAAAAAAGGTCTTCTCTCTATTAAGAGAAAATGCGCAAGTGTGCATCTGCCGGGGCACCGAATGGCTGCCCCTGAAAGGGACTTAACGGGGATGTGGGGAGCGGGACTCTCCCAGGGAAACCAGCCAGTTCTCCCTCCTCTCACGTTCTGTATGTACGCGAGCCCCAGCCCAGGGTGACTTCTGGTGGGAGATGCAACACCCTACCGAAAGGGCCAGGCTTCCCCGCAAGCCGGGGAAGGCAGGAGCCCGGCACGCCTGCGTGGCAGATGCGGCAGCAGGAGCTGCTGCCCTGCACGCGTCCCACAGATCCTCCTGGAGACGAAGCGGCATCTTCTCCTGCTTCGATGCATCCTGTGGCCCGAGGCACTGCAGAGAAGTGCTAAGGAACTGAGAGCGGGAGGTGCGTCTGACTGTTTTCAGTCATCTTCGGTCTGGTCAATGCAGTGGTTTGGAAAAACGCCGGAGAAAATATTTTCCCTACAAATACACGTCATTTGTAAACGAACGGATAAACCCAGGTTTATCCACGTAGTTAAACACTATCAAAAGTTGTCGGCAGCTCCCCCTCAACTGAACTCTGAGTTCCTAAACCACAGCGGAGAAAAAGGTCTGCAGCTGCAGATGTATCAGGATGAGCCCTGGCTTCGTTAGAATGAATGCCATTTGCTTAAAAATAGAAATATTCTGCTGTCTTCCAGCAGCAAAAATGAAGCAAGCTATTAAAGGATTATGATTCTGTGACTTCAGACCTATTGTAGTCTTAATATTTCATGGCGCATTGACACAGAGTACATAATATGCTGAACAGCACTGCTGGCTTCAGCTGTTGCAAACAGTATGGTGCAGAAATAATTGAACTAAAAAGAAATTACAGCTATTCGGGGAGGCGGCAGCTCTGCTTTGTAGATGTGAGGTTGCAGGTGCCGAGTCAAACGTGCACTTAAAAAACCAAAAATCACTGTTTGCGATGCTGGAAAGATTTTTGGTGGATTCTCCTTCTGCTGGCACTGCTACACTCATGGAGGGAGATCGGGTTTGTCAGCATTACAAAAAGGCAAGGAGGATGGAAACCGAGGCCGCCTCGGTGCAGGCAAGCACAGTCAGTTCAGGCAAGCTGGTGTGAATCTCTGTTTATGCTTTTAAGTCTCAGATGTATCATCCAGTTACTGCAGCTCAACAAGTCGCTGTTTGTCAGCTGTGCTGTAACTAACAGTGGGCGTGCTCATAACCCAGCGTAGCGGCGGCATAAAACACGGTAGGTTACACCTTTCATCTGATCTTATTTCAGCTCTTTTAGCTCAAACTAGTTCCTAATCATTAAGGAAAACCTAAACGAGGCTAGTTTCCAGCAAAACAGCTGTCTGTACAGAGTCATCTTGCATCTTTGCTGAGTTGTGTTTTAAGTCAAGCTGGCTAGGCGTGTGCGGGCGATTCCTTGGGTATTGCACATCAGCAGGAAATCCCTCCTGCGGTCCTGCCTGGCCGCTTTGGTGAGACACGAGGCCGTGCAGATGTGTCGGGGAGACAGCGCGGAGAGGGGGAACCCCTCAGGTTGCCCAACGAAGGCAGCCCCAGTACGACAGAAGCAAGTAACAACAATAGCGACGCGTTGGACATGTCTACAATGTCCTACGGCTCGAGGGATTAGAAATGTGGGTCTTGCTGCTACTAATGACGGGGCCTGCCATTCGTGTCGTTTCCACCCCTGTCTCTGCACTGTTCCCTGCACGAGCTAACCCAGTCCTCCATCGATCCGCGCAAACAACCTCAGGACATGAACCTCAACTGCAGCGTTTTCAGGTATTCCCACCACATCCGACCATTTCATCGCCCCCTTGCCTGACTCCCGCTCCCCAGCCTGACTGTCAGAGCTCCGCCAGCCGGCTCCGCTGCTATTTTAGCTGTCAGATAGTTTTGCCTGGAGTTGCGTCCTTTGTCTTACGGTACAGCTTGCGGTAGCCTCGCGCCGGCCCTCCTGCCCCGGCAGCATCGGCTGTGCCTCTCGCATGGCTTCCCCGTCTGTCTCTGAAGCAGCTGGTGCTGGTGGCCCGTGGGGACGGTGTCCTGGATTAGATGGGGCTCAGGTCTGAGCCGGTCTGGCGCTCGCCACGTTCCCCTACGTCTTTGATCGTTTCACGTTAAGAAAAAATACGAGAGGAAGAAGTGTTGCAGCAGTATTGAAATGTTTCAGCGCTGCTGGATTGTGGCGTGGCAATATTTCATTCCAAAATAGATTTTTCACTTGAAATTTGTTAAATGGTGGATGTCAGCTGGGAAACTCAATGTTTTGATCACTGGCAAGCGCTTGTTGGAAGGGGAACTTTTTTCACAGCGAATTTTGAAGTGTCTGATTTCCAGCTTGGAACAAAGACACATTTCAGCGTGGGACGTTGCTCCTAAGGCCCATCCGTGCTAAAGGCAGGAGGGCTTTTTACCCCCTCAGACCTTGAGGGACGTGAGATCACGTTGAATTTCTCTGGTCCCTAAATACGCCGAGGAGATGCCTTTCATTTGTAAGGAAATGCTAGTGCTGGTTATAATAAATCAGTCTTCGTTGGATGAGTTGTTACTATACGTGTGTATGTATATACACACACACAAATAAAAATAGATATAATAATATATATGTATCATATGTAAGGTATAATACACATACTTATGTATATCTAAAATGTTTTCCCTGTGAACTTATCTCATTTAGCGGTGAAGGGGGTTACCCACAGCCTGGATTTGAAGGGAGCAGTCTACAGCCTAGAAAGTCAGAGCTCTTTAGAGCTTCCAGCTTGTCTCAGGGACGGATGAAATAGTGATACCAGCAGAGCGAGGCCCCAGCCCTTCCTCCTGGGCAGCCGGTACGGCTCCGGTGCGTCACGCGTGGAGGAGGCGTTTGTGGCCGTCGCGGGTATCTGTGTTGTGCTAGCACTCGAGGGTCGTGGTCCAAGAGACCGACCCCAGAGCATTCTGTGCCAGCAATGGCGACGTGCATCGGCCTGCGCTCCCTTGCTTCTCCAAAGCAGAATCTGAACCGATGTGTTTGAGTGTTTGCGTTCTGATCACAGGGAAATTTTCTGGTTTTCTGCAGAATTTTCAGCTGGCTCTGACCATTTGCCTCCCCCCGGAGCGACGCAATTTCACAGCAAAGCCATCGTTGCAGCAGTTGCCTGGCACCATCCCCGCTCCAGCTCCTGGCAGCCCTTGTTGTCCCTCCCTCCGCCTCCACAAACACCACACGCGAGACCGGTCCTCTGCTCTGAGCCGATCTGGGGGGGACTGTCTTCCAGCAGAAGGTGAAACAATAAGAAGCAAAACTTCTGAAAACAAAAATTCTCAAAATGCTATTTTGAGAAACAAATGTCCCAAAAGCAGGCATGTTGCCGAGAGGATCTGCCCACAAAAGATCTTGCAGGTGAGAAAGTGCCAGATCTGAATGTGGTTTTCTAGGATGTAGGATGCAGTTCCCAGGCTCCAGCAGTAAATGATGGCTGAAGTCAACGTGCCCGGTTGTCATTCAGCCAAAGGACTTTCCTGGGCACTTTGCAATCTTAATAGATCTGCAACGCATGTTGCTATTTTGCAATTAAAAATCGAATATAAAACGCAACTCCTATAGAAACCAGATGAAGCTATTATTGAAACGCAGCCACCCGTGGCAGGAAACACATTGGCTGCTGAATCGACATCCAAAACCTCCGTATGGCAATTTCGAAGAAGCGGCAAAGAATTGGGTATTCTCTTTGTACGGACAACAAAACAAATCCCGAGCCTCGGGAGGTAATTCAACCAACCGGACTGTACCACGTATTCAGGATCGGCATTAGGTTTTTCTGAAAAAAGAAAAAAAGGACAGTAGGATCATCTGGTGCCGTGGGGACCCTGCCTCTCTATTTCTCATTTCTGCAGCATGTATGCAATCCTTTCTATGGCTGGAGCATCATTTCAGGCCCAGCAGAGAACAAGCAATGGTTCCTAATGGTTAGCTGAGCGAGGATGCTTCTCCTGTGGCCTGATCTCTCCTCCCCAGCTCTCCGGGTGTCTCGGTATTGTCTGGCAGCAGAAAAGACTCTCTGCCACCTCCAAAAGAGGGGGTGCCCCCCCTCCACCAGCCGCAGTAACACGGCTCCCAGCAAATGATCTGTTTGTTACTGCCAGATGGAGAAACCCTGCTTTGTGACTTCGCTACTTGACATGATAGGGGCTCTTAGGAGACGGGAAAATTGAAGACAATGCCTTTTCTCTTTATTTGCTGGGTAACGATACAGGGAAAGCACACAAGGTCTCCAGGTAATGTAAGACTCTGGATCTTCTCGTGGTCAGTCACAGTCCTTAACCTTTCTCTTTTCTTCAGCGAGTGCCCTTGGGACTGTTTGCGGTTTTATTTCAAGGCTTTCTCTCTGAATGCAAACAGGCAGAGGGGCAGACTGTCGTGCAGACTCATGACTCCTCCTGAATTCCCCTCTCTGGTGGCATCATACAGACAAAGGCAGGTTAGAGAATGCTACCGTCCTGGGATCTGGTGGTCTTAAAGTTTGTCTTGTCAAAATCTGCTCGCTCCACTGAAGTAACAAGTGAGATTGTTCTGCTTTAGGCCAGCTGACAAGCTGGCTTAAAAATACAGCCGAGAGTTTGGTCACATATGTGCTATCTTCTAGACGTTTAGGTGTTGATTTGGGGTTTTTTTCCTAAAAGAATGCATACCAACCTCCACAGGCTGCAGATAAATCGCTGCCAGCACCAGGGCTCGCTGGCTGGAGGCAGCTGGGGCATCCCTCTCTCCGTCGCACCGTTCTGCTGCGTGGAGCCGCTGGTACCATCACAAACATTGCAGTGTACGATTAACGCTAAAGAGGCAGAGGGCGGGCGGGTTGGGAGCGTGCTGAGGTCCTGCCTCGGACCGGCGACCAAAGGCAATCACCCCCTCTCTTTTTCCCCCGCTCTGCTCTGAAGACGCTCGCAACGCCGTATTTATCTCCATGTCCTTTTCCTCGAGATGTGAGCTGGAACAAATCCGGAGCAGCTGCTCCATCTCTAAGTGTCCTTTAGGGATCCCTTCAGCAGACACTTTGCAGGATATAATGATGACATTCTAACGAGCACTAATGCACGTGTTGTCATCTTTCTGTATTTACACTTCCCACAGGAGGCATCACTCTGAGAAGGAAAAGCAAGAGCCGGAAACTTTGATGCAAAAACTTTGGCGTCTGAGCCGGTCTCGGCCAGGGAATCCACCTAATTAAGAAAAGCCGTAAGGCAGGGAGATCCCCAGGCTGAGAGGGCAGCGGCTGGCAGCACACGGAGAGACAGCTGGGAAAGGACAGCCCGCCAAGCAACGCCCCTCTGGTCCCTGTAGCCTGATTACACCAGGCTGTAAGGAAAAAGGGGGAAAAAAAGGATTATTTTGGCGTACAGAGCAACGGCAGAGCCCACGTCGCTCCAGATCTCGCAAGCTTCAGTCTAACGATTTAACTGCAAGCTAGGAGCGTTATGTATTCTGGCATACGCTTGCCTTCTCTCCGCTTCACCCCAGAAGATGATGTGTGGAACACATTCATGGCCTTTGTGGTGGACGCTTATTAGCTGCATCATTAAACAAACCCTGTAACGGCCCCAGCGAGCGGCGCCGTCCCATATATGTCACTGGAAAGAGGATTCTCGAGTCACAAGTGCGATCGAATCCTCTTCGTCCACGAGGCAACAACTGCAACGGGCTATGTCCCCGGCAGGAATGTTATATACACACGTACAGGTGCACGTGCCTATATAGAAATAAATAAAAGAGAACCTACCAAACCAAATGAGCAAAATGAAGCTATAGATAAATATGCGTGGTATTTCATAATACAGGCAGTCGAAATGGATAAGGTTGCTGCTTTGTCCTCTTCCTACTTATCAGAGGGAAGATTGTATCAAATAAATAACATATCAAAAGATTTCTCTCTCCATCTCTTTGCGTGCATACACACTCCACCCTCCCTGCTACGTTACCCACATCGGGAGTGAAGATCCAGTCGGTGTGATAAATAGAAATAAATGGCTCTGCTTGTCTGTGGAAATTCTGCTAGCAAATTTCCGAACCAGATTAAAAAGTAAATTAGATTTCTTCTGGAGAGTTATTTTCAAGGGTTTCGTCTGCCGACGTTCCTGTGCAAGATTGCAGCTTTGCCAAGGGGGGAAGACAACAAAAGGGGAGGATAAAGAATCAAGGTTGCAATTACCCGACGGAACAATGTTCTCCGGTGGAAGGTGCCTAATCAGGAAAGCCTCAAATTTGCGTAAAATACAAGGTGCAGTACAAAATTTATTTATAATCTGCCGCCTCACCTGCTCAGATAAAACTGTTTCTAAAGGCAGGCAATTGTAGGAGACAAGCTGTAAAATGGAACAAATGGAATCAAATCGGGTATTAACAACAGTGGAATGAAATAATAACAAACACGGGTCTTTTAGCAGAGCCCAGTTTCTGTTTTACAGGAAAGGAGACGGAGCAGCATGAGACAGAGAAACGTTACCGACTGGGAGACACGAGCGGGACAAGGCAGACAGGGATGCAGAAGTTGCGTCAATCCCTGAGCACAGTGGGGGAGACGACAGGGCCCCAGCTACATGCAGGTGAGTAACGAGGCACAGCTAACAAGGTGAGTGATGAGGCTGCCTTACCCGGAGGCAGGTGAGGTTACTTATGTCCTGGCGTGAGGAGCAGCCCGCCTCACCAGAGCTGGGTGCCCCACGGTGCTCTCCAGAGCCTCCGCCTGGGAGCCGAGGTGAGTCTCTTGGTCTTTTTTTCTCCGTTTATGCAGCAGAAATGTGGTTTTCTTGGTTGTTTGGGGTATGCCTTCAGTCCACATGCATGCAGACTCTAGCACCGCCTGTTGTTGACCTTGCTTAGAAGCTCAAGGAGCGACTGTCATATAAATAAGGTAGAGAAGACGTTGGATGTAGCGCTGAGATGGCTTTTGCCCGTGTCTGGGAGCCCTGGCTCCAGCTAGACTCGCAGGTAAGTCCTGTGGCATTGTGAAAGTTGGTTGTGCAGGTATTATTCCAGTTTTCTGTGTCTCTGTGCTTTATGGTGTGCTCTATGCCCATTGAAGGCAAGGTCGCTGCTGAGAAACACACCGGGACTGAAGCTGGGAACGTGTGTTTACCCCCAAACGTTTATAAAGCCATTTGCCCTACATAGACTGGCTTGTTATTGTACTTAGCTGTTAGGGGAAACAGATTCATTTGCTGCATTTGGCGTGCTGCAGCGGTAGGGTTTGACACAGCCAATATAAATACGATCTGGGCAGGAGGTGGCTACTTCAGGCGTTTCTTTGGAGAGGTGTGCTTTGGTGGTCGTGAAACTTTTTGCCCACAAACAATCCTTCTGTGTTTGTAAGCAAGGTCTTGGGGAATAGGCTTGCTGATCTCTTGTGTAGCCCCTGCTCCTAAAGGGCTTGGATGCATCCAAAACCTGAAATGAATAAAGCAAGGGATTCCTCCTACTACTTCTTGCACTGTGCAGCTCTGGCAAGGAGCGGGCAGCAGACGTGCCCCTGGCTGTGAGCCGCAGAGGAGCAGCCCCAGGCCGTCTGCAGGCAGGCTGCTCCTTGCTCCAGACCCAGCCTGGCCCGGGGTGCTTCTGGCAACAGCCGAAAACAGGGAAGCAGGGCTGGGCTTCCCCCGTGCCCGTGTGTGCACATCCCCTCGCGATGCACGGTGCAAACCGCGTTGTGGTGGGCGCCGGGCAGCTGGATCAGACCACGCTGCTGGCTATGGGGTCTCTGATTCCCCTGAAGACTGACTTCCTGATTTTCTGCTTTCGCGACGTTACTATGCAAATGATCAAACTGCATTAAATTTATGAAAAAAGCTTTAAGCAAATGGTTCCCGGTGGCTGGCAAGCATGGGTGGATGGACGGGGCAGCACTGGGATGTGTCTGGGATCCCTGGGAGGCAATGCGGGGTGCGCGTGTGTCTCTGCACGTACCAGGGTCTCCTGGGGATGATGTACTGCAGCTGGCATCCGCTGCCACGCCGGCTGCCCTGACCCCTGGCTCCTGCCAGTGGCACTGCCCTTCATTTTGTATGTATTCGGGTAGCTGAGCACTCGGGCGCCGAGCAGCTTGCCTGGCTGACACGAGTGACGTGCTCAGCCCGTGTGGGCTGACTCCTGTAATTGGGGTCAATCACAGAAAAAAACCCTGTCACAGCAGAAAGTGCTTCTCGGCTGCCAGGGCTGCCACAGACAGCGGCACTCCAGGGATGGGGAAAGAGCCGCGCTGCCCTCCCTGCCCTCTCTCTGCCTCTCCTCGCCTGGTTTCTCTTACTGTAGCTCCTTTTGCTCCCTCTCTCCCCTGCAAAGCTGGGAGAGCTCTTGCCCCGGTGCCGGTTGCCAGACCTGCTACCCTCCTCGCCTTCCTTCCCGGCTGGGCGCCCGGAGGACTCCCCCGGGCTGTTCCCAGGGCTCTTGCTGCCTCTTCTCCAAGAGAAGAGCCATAACCAGTCATGCAGGAAGGGAGCAGCCTTGCTTCCCCGGCAAGCGCCAGGGAGGTCCCTGGGCTCCCGTAGCAGAGGGAGAAGAGACCCTCGCTCCCCCCATCATCTAGCATCTCTGAAGGTCCTCTTGGCTTTAGCTCCTCTGACACGTTATCATACAGCCCCTGAGAACACCATTGTGCGTCCGCCACAGGTTGGTGGAGAGGGCTGGGGCTACATGGTGGTGGTAATTGGTTCTTGTTGCAAAAAAATGCAAAAAGAAACGCAGCCAATAGATGCATTTCAGCAAGTGGAGCCCTCGCTGGCACCAGTGGGTAGTGCCCGCTGCTGAGGATGTGCGGCCGTCGGAGCTGGGCTGTCCCCCTCGCCTCCCCCGCTCCTTCCCAAGCCGTCGTGCAGTGGGACCAGCACCCAGACGCCTTCCAAGCAGCGACAAAAGTAGGGCAGCGATCGGCCAAATGCACGAGCAGTCTCCTCGCCTCTTGCCCTTGCCCTGGTGTCAAGGTTTTAGCCATTCCCACCTGGGAACGCCGAAGCTAAGGGCCGGGCAGGAGATCTGTAGCAGCCTGGAAACCAGAGCACCCATTTGCTCTGCTGTCCCTCCTCGTGTCCCCCATCTGTCGGGGGTGAGCAGAGTTTGCAAGCTCATGAGCTGTAGGAAAAGCTCAAGGGAGAGGCTCCGTTTTCTGTGGCGCTGCTGTTGAAATAAATAAACAAACATATAGATCATTCCTGCTTCTTTTTGCTAACCCTGCCAGTCAGTGACAAAGGACCAAGGGACCTTTCATGGAGATAAATACAGTGCAAGGGGGTAATTAAAGTGACTGATTTCGCCGTGGCAGGAGCTTTCCAAGGCTCCGCTTCCCATGGCGTCCTTGCGTTCGAGCAGGGAGAGGAGCGAGAGGTGCCGGCGTGTTTCAGAGTGGCACGAGTTGGGGGCAGCCGCCTCCAAGGGGACCTCGCCTCCCCAGTAACCTCTCATCAGAGGCGCTTAGAAAGCCCAGGAGGTCTGCAAGCAGCTATCTAATCCCTCAGATAATAACAGTCTCATTTCCCTGCTAGTTTGCATCAGCAAGACCTTTCCCATCTCCTTTCTCCCACACGGGGGAAAGACTCGCAGCCCTGGATTGGCTTGTGGGTTTTTGCCCTGAGCTGTTTCCGTGCTCTCCAAAATGCAGGAACGGGGCTCAGGAGCTGTTACGGCCGTAGCAGGGCTGACAAACCTATTCAGGAGGCGAGAGATGAAATTGCGCAACTAGGGTTTTTCGGCGAAGAGGGTTTTGCAAACCCGCAAGGAGAAAAGACAACCCTGGTGAGGGTCGAAGGAGCAGGACGGCCTTCCAGGGCTGCCTGCGTACACGAACGGGTTTGGGGTGTACTCTGAACAGCCGCGGCTGCAAACAGCAGCTTCTCCTCTGGAACAGCTGGAGCGCGGGAAGGAGGGGGCCCTGTTCAGAGCCACCGCAGCCCACCACATCTGTGTGCGTTCCCCAACGCTTTCCACTTCTTTGTATTATTCCTTTGTCTTTGCACAGCTTCATTATGGACCTTCCGTCACTTATCGTAAGAGAAAGCGTGTCTTGCCTTGTTTACGAACAATAAATGGTTTATATACTGTGTGTTAATCGCTACCCAGCACCTTTAATCTAAAGTGTTATCCAAAGCTGCAACCAGGGGCTCATTTAGATTTCTTGTTTGTAGCAGTAATGCCCTTTTAATATGCTAAATGAGAAAGCAAATGAACCTTTCTTACGCTTATGAGTTTTTAAAAACATCTCTTCTTTAGCGGTTGAAGGTCGCTCCTTTGGCAGATTAATGCCGGACTGTCAGGCCCCGTTCGTTGTCTGGGGTCAGCGCTGCTGCTGGCACCGCATATTAAAAAGTGCTGGCTGGGACCGGGGACAACCGCGCTGGTGGGTGGGAGAGAGCTCGGACGAGCACGGGGCTTCACTTCTCAGGTTCCTGTACGCAGGGTCCCTTCAGCTGTTCCCAAGTCCACAGGCATCGCCGAGCGCCATCCAGACCCCAGGCTTCGATAAGGCTTTTTCTGTTGCTCAGCAGCAGACCCGTCTCTTCTGATGCTATCACGCATTCCTCTCTCTCTTTTCTCTTTTGCTCTTCCTAGGAGCTTGTGTCCTGGTGATCTATGAGTTGTTTGGAGAAGCAGCAAACACTAGTTATGCATTATATACGTGTCTTGTCTGTTCCACTTGATAATGCCATTCTTTAATATGCTCAGCAGTAGCTTTTTGGCTGGCTCTTCCCCCCGCTCCCCTAAAGCCTGCCTGGCACGCACCAAGGCCTTTTTATTCTTCAAATAACTTAGGGGATTTTATATCTAACTCTGTTTTCCAAGATCCTTTATGCACAGAGAAGAAGGAAAGAAACAAAGCAGAAATCTGCCTCGGTAGCCTGGAGCATTTCTGTTCCTTTCCTTGCAAAGGCACAGCGGCTCTGAGGTTTGCTCCGAGATGGAACCAGAGAAGGTGACGATAGATGGCATGTCTGAAAGGTAACGCTGGGCTACAGCAAGGCGACGCCGATGCCTTCGCCCGGAGGTGCGGGCCGCGCAGCTGCCTGCACACGGCTGCCTGCGGCAGGACCAGTGGCCGTGCATCTTCGCTTGCCATCCCGGGTGCTTGTGTTCCGATGCGGGCGGAGGGGGAACTGCCTTTCCTCTGCCTTCGGTCTCGAGCTTGGCCATCGTATGGCCAGTGACGCATCGTGACGGGCAGTCACCGGCACCGCAGGGGAGGAGGGGGAGCACCGTGGCTCCCCCGCTTTTCGGCGGCAGCCCCTGGTGGGTTGCGGCAGGCGGGGGCCGCGGGCCGGCCGGGCCCCGCTGTGCCGGAGGCTGGGGGGTGCCTCTGGTTTCCCATCGGGCTGCCGACATGCGGCGTGATTGCTGAACGCCCAGGGATGGTGTGGGCTCTTTCGGAGATGGAGAGTCATTTAATGAACGGGGAAAAAAGCTTTCTCAGTCCTCTTTTTCCAGCTGAGAGGAGAGGATCTGGCATCGCTACTCTGATTCATGAAAATCACTCTGACCTCTCCTATTGACAGTCTCGGCTCTCCGAAGCCACGGGAATCATGGCCTCATCCCTGAACTCGGTTATTTTACCTGTTCTCTCTCCAGATACACTTAATAAAGCACTTGATGTACTGTACTCAGGGCTCTCTGGCTTAGCTGGGTACACGATGACAGCATGTTCTTTTTGATTCCTGTGCAAAATTTTCCACTATTTCTTGCTTTCTGTTTGCTGGCCTCCTGAATTTTGCAGGGAGGGGTGCGAGTGCGTGTTCTCGCATCGGTCTGGCTCGGTGAATGTCAAGCAGGCTCTGCAGGACGTGGCGCTCCCAGGCTGGGTCAGCCGTCCCACCGCCAGGAAGGGCAGGGGAGGATTCCCCGCTGTCGGCTCCGTCCCCAGCGCTGAGGCTGCAGAATAAATCCTGCCTCCCTCCCCACGCTCCCTCCTCCTCTCGGCTTGGTGATGAGCAGGAGAGGAGAGAAGTACATGATGGATAAGCTTTAAAAAGGAGTCCAGGGTCACAGCATTGTCTATAAAAAGTAAATAATGTGAAGAGCAGAGACCCATCTCCCGGCTGGCACCCGCAATGAGCGGAGAACGTGCTCTGCCTTGTGATGGAGAGGTCCCTCAGGACCTTGGACCTGCTGATAAATAAGAGACCCATGGGGCGAGTCTCTCCTGTGCACAGCCCAGGGCAGTGAGACAGTCTCGGTGTAGGGAACTGCTAATGGGGAACGACTTTGAGGCTGTAAAGACATTTGCCGCTTGCACAGTATTTCCTCCTTTTATGTTTCCAGTTGGCAAACAGCTCTCTGATGTCTTATTCCGAAGGGTTCCGTATGGAAAACTTCCCCAACTCGGAGCAAGCGCTGCTGCATGAATAAATGATGGGGGGAAGCACTGCAAGGTTTGGCGGAGAGAGGCATGCCGGTCGAAGCAGGTACGCCCCGTGCTGTTACTGCCAAGGT
The DNA here is from genome assembly GCA_031468815.1 of Morus bassanus. Taxonomy (NCBI): domain Eukaryota; kingdom Metazoa; phylum Chordata; class Aves; order Suliformes; family Sulidae; genus Morus; species Morus bassanus. The sequence goes on from CM062588.1 coordinate 8,743,773, forward strand.
GCCTGGCTGGTGGGATGCAGCTGGGGTGCTGTTGCACAGCTGGAAGTGGCAGGGAGGGAAACTTCATTTCTTTGGTTGCTGGGTGTGATAACGGGCATGCTGGGACAGCATCCCACCCCCCCCGGAGCCTGGGAGGAGGGCTCCGCAGTGTCCCCACCACCTGAGTCAGCAGCCGCAGAGTACAACTTGACCTTGCGTGGAAAGAGATGTCAAACAAATCTTTGTGTTCATCACACATGGTTTCACACACACACACACACACACACACACACACGTGGTTCCCCGCAAATCAATCTCTTGTGTTGGCCTGGCCGCTTGATCCCTTTCTGGGCAGGAATGTGAGGCTGATGGTGCTACATCCACCTCCCACCTCCTCTCCTCTGTCCTGAAAGTCCTGGATTATAATGGGGTTATGGAAAAGCTTCACTGAGCAGCACCCCCAGAGTGACGAGCCGGTCACCTGAGCTTGGGCAATAATATTTAGCGCCACAGTTATGCCTTGAAATGTCCTTGGAAAGTCTGCAGGGGCTACAAGGAAAGGAGGAGAGTGGAGAGAACGGCTCCTTTCCGGGCTAACGCCTTGCATCCCCAGGAATGGCTTTAGAGGAGCGAGAGGGGAGACGGGGAAGCAAGGAAATCCCAGCACATTAGAGTTTCCCAGCATGTGTCCCCCTCTGGGCGGGTGCAGCGGGGCTTGCCAGGGTCAGCTTATTTAACTGCTTTCCCTTGTTCGGTGTCTAATTCGACAAAATCCATGGCAATGAGCCAGCTGCTCTGCTTACCTGACCTCTCCCGACCCCCTTGTTAACATCTTTCCTACCAAGTTGCTCTAACCTGGGTCCAAAAAGCACTTCTGACTCTGAATTGTGCAGCCAGGAGGTGAGATGTGAGAGGAACCGAGGCTGGAGGGGACCCGCCGGTGGCAGGGGGATATTCTGGGAGGAAAGCTGATTTAGGATGGCCTGTACATGCAGAGCTGAAAAGCGATGTTGTTTGGGTCACATATTGACTTCAGGGTATTGCTTTTTTTTTTTTTTTTTTTTTTAATGAATGGCCAAGGTGCCTAGCTGCCGTTGAATATTTATTATTTGGTGCTGTGGCGGTTTGGGTCCCCAGCGAGGTGTCCGTGCTGCTGTGCTAGGCTGGGATGCGGTGAGGAAACACATATCTTCGGGGGTCCGCAGATGATGCGGGGCAAAGGTGTGCAGAGGAAATCGTCTTGCACGGTCTCACCCAGCCCGTTGCTCGTGGGGCTGGACCAGGCTGCCAGAATACAATGTCAGTGGCTTGCAGCGCTGGTGGAGAGTTCTCAGCCAGGACAGAAGCTGCGGGCATGGAGAGCAGTCCCTGCTCCGCGAGCTTTGCCCCCAAAACCCCACGTAGAGGGGAAAGGATGGGCTCACTACAGCCAGCCGAGTGTGGTGAAGATCTGTCTTGGCTACGGCAAAGCACTCCTCGGTAGTCGTTACTTACGGCGCTGCTGAATTATACGTAGACAGACAGCAAGAGACCAAGCCCCGCTCCTCAACCACAGTCGTCTGCATTTGGGTTCAAATCCTCCCCAAGCTGCTCTCTCGAGCTTCAGACTGTATGCACAGAGGGAAAAATGCCTTTAAATATATGCATTGTACCATGAACAGACACTGCCATAGCCCCATGCAGCAGAAACATGGCAGAATTGAGCATTCTGCAAACGCAAGTGCTTTTCTTAAGCTGAACTCGGCCCTCCTGTGTCCCGTCTCAGCCCAGACAGTTCACTTGGCGATGTCGTTAAGTGATGGGAAATGGGTTTGTAATGGGGAGCGATGAGCATCTTTGACACCGGGCAGTCCCACCAGCTTCAGCTGCAATATGTCCTTTATTGGGCTATTTTCAGCAAATGATGACATTAGAATGGTGTCAAACGCACAAGGATAAAAGGGGTGTTTTTTTCTCTTGGGAACAGAAAGAGGTTAATTTAAAAAGAAACGGAAAGAAAGTCTTTGTCCATTCCTGGACCGATTCCAGCATGGGAATCTGCAGCTTTTCCTTTTGGGAGAAGCTGTTAGGGCTTTATTACCGGTTAGCGAGGTGCCAGTCGGCAGCGCAGCCTCCCAAGCGCCCCAGCTGCTCCTCTACTGATTTTCTGTGCCAGGGCCCCAGTGAAAATGAGCCCAGACAAGTTTTCCCCCTCCTCAGCCGAGATGGGGACCCAGGGCTGGTGGGCAAGGGAAGGGGACACATCCCCGGCTGCTCCCCCTTTTCTCTGCACACCGTGTAGCGTGCCGGCAGAATCCCAGAGCAAAAGTGTGCGGTTTCGGGGAGAAACGGAGCAGCGCCGGAGGGAACGAGGGAAGGTGCCGTGAAACCCACAGAGCGAGCAAAGCCCCTCGGCCCCTGCACGACCTGGTCCCGCGCAGCAGCATCCCCGCGGCGGGTGGCTTTCCTCAACCTTCGGCCTCGTGCGTGGCTTGGCAGCATCGGCCGCCTCCTTCCTCCGCTGCTTGGGGTGGGGAGGGCTCTTAATAATTTTTTTGTGCAAAGACATAATTATGCTTCCCTGATTAATCTTCAGGCTGAGTCAAGCGCTTGCCATAAATCTTTGAAACAAACATGTCTATTTATATTTTAATTATCTTTCTTCTTCCTTAAAGTTCAGGTTGATTTGAGCTTCTCCTACATATTTATCAATGGAGCGATTCTTTCCTCGCCTTTTCCGGGCGTCTTGCAGGCGAGACCACGGTGCCAGGTGGAGGCTGCACCATCGCTCCTCAGTGCCAAACCACTTTTTTAGACTCGGAACCGATTCATACCTGCGAGCGCTCGGTCTTGGCATGCCCGCAGCCTTGCTGGAAGAGCCTCTTCCCAGTGGCTGCTTGAGTGGAGGGAGAGAAAAACCTGTCTGAGGGAGCGTGGACGCCGAATTTCGGAGTGCCCGCTTTGCCTGAGTAACCGCTCCAGCCGCCCTTTCATGTCCAGCGAGCCGCTGTAACCTGTAAACATTAATGACCATTATTACTATTAAAAAGGAAAGAAAGCGAGTAGCCCTGTAACTACTTGAAGGGTTTTCAATGAGCCACAGTTGAACTCCTTTATAAAATCTCCCGCTGCGTGGACCAGATTGTCATTATGATCGGATCCTTCCTTAGACCTATTAATTTTGCCCAGAATAAGAGCCGAACAGATGCGGGGAGAAGGCTACTCTGATTAACGTAACTCTCTTCAAAGACCGTTTCGTCCCTGAAGGCCGGCGCGCCAGCTCCTCCATCCTCTCCCAGATCTCATTACGGCCGGAGAATGCAGGCGCCGGTGGACGATCTCGGCAGATGTCACTTCTTGGAGATGAGGCCCCTCCAGGGTATGAAACCTCATCCAAAAAATCAACGGAAATTACCAGCCCTAGCGTTCTCCTCCTGCAGCTGGATGGAAGATGGGGCTGAGCAGCGATGTCCATTTTGCTGCCAGGGAGGCTAAATTTTAAGAAATTCCCTAAACCTGCGTTTTTTTTTCCCCGATTTCTTTAATTTTTTTTTCCTCCTTGCACTTCCCCTGTTGCTTTCTCTCCCTCTTCTTTACACTGCTCCTCCCAGGGAGGAAGGTGCATCCCTCGCCCCGGTGCCAGCACAGGAGGGGAGAAGGTGGTTCTTCTCCCACATGGCCAAAATACCATTATGTGAGGAAATATATTTCCATCCCCATGCAAGTGCCCACGCGCCGCTTCAATGAAGCTTTTTAACTGAATGTTGTGGTGGCATTTCACATGGGGGAAATTGCTCCAGTATTTACTGCTATTAAATTAATTTCTCAGTAGAGGATTTTAGACTCTTTTAATTCATGAGGATATTTTAGGTCCTGTTTACTGTCTGGCGCTTAAAAAAATTGTCTCAAGCATTTGTTTGCCGAATATAACGCTGTTATTACATTAGCTTTTTCTCGCAGGAGAGACAGGGGTTCATTAATGTTGATGTGGAGCTTATTGTATCGCCGAGCTCTCCGAGCAGCGGGTAATTTTTCATAACATATGTGCGGCAATATTCAGGCACATAAGGATGAGAGGAAAATGGTTGTAGCCTGGCACCCGTACGCACCCCGAAAGACTGCAGCCCTACACAGTTCCGACGGGAGATGCTTTAAGCCCTCTACTATATAGATATATGGGGATATATATAAATATACATACATATATATATATATATAGTGGCCCAGCTGCAAAGGGGGCCCATCCCTCTAAGCAGAAATGCCTTCATGTCCAGGAGGTGACTGCCGCGGATGGAGCTCAACCACAGAAATATCTCTTTTTCTCAAAGAACAGATAGCAAAATGCTGAAAGAGACACAGCCTGAGGTGGGATGGGGGAAAAAAAAAGTGCTTCATTTGAGATGTTATGAGTATCTTTTAGTTACTAATGCCTTCCCCTCCAAATGGCTGCGTCTCTGCAGCAATCAGGCTCACAAGTGTTGGGAAGAGATTTACTTGGACAGATGAAAGAAAACCGTATTCTTCTAAATGCCGGTGCCCAGAGTAAGATAATCTGGCTTTCTTTGACTATGCCTGCGGCCAAAGATGTGCACGCAGCTCCTTTGCTTATAAAATATAGCTGCTGGTGTAGGGGCGAAGCCTGCCGGAGCCATCCTCTGCTCGCCGAGGCCGAGTGAGGTGTTGTTTTCATCTGGTGATAATGAAAAGCTCCTGTCTGGTTTCTTCATCTGGGCCAGTGTTTAGCGCAGGGTTTTGATCAACAAAATGCTGCTATTTGGGACTTCTTCCCTTTTGTTTTGAAGTCGAAATGTGAGGAGGCGGGGAGCGGAGCACCGAAAGCCTGTGAAGATCCAACCAACCAGACTTCTCAAAGCAAAAAACCATAATTATTATCCCCCTGAGAAAGGAGCTTTTCTCCGAGCCCTATCAAAGCCGCGCCACATCCTTCAGATGAAAGCCCAGCTTCTTAGTTCCCTCCTCTTAACACCTCGTTTGTTTTTAAGCTCCATTGCTCCTAAATGAACAAACGGTTTGTCTGCTGCACCCTACATGACTAAACAGCTAGCAGCCGGGCTGGCGTCGCTTCGGAGCTGTCTCTGACGCCGTACCTATGTGCCGCAGTGTCTCCTGCTGCACTTGCTCTGCCACTGCTGTCGAGCAGGAGCTCGTCACATTTTTTGAGGCAGTTCAGCAGTTCCAGACGGCAAAAAAACGCAGTCTATTCCAATTTTTAAAATAGAAATAATAAAACAAATGGTAGCAAGCAGCAGATGTTGCAAAATGTAATTACCAGCTAATCAGTTTGTGGCTGGTTTGGGTTTTTTCCCCCTCCCTCCCATGTAAAATAGCTGTCTGGCTAAGCTGCAGGGGTGGAGAGAGCTGGTGCGGGCAGAGGGAAGAGCCTGGGGCACGATGCGGGTGCTCGGGGAGCCCATCCCGGGGACGGCTGGGTGCTCCGAGCAGAGGGAGCGCTTTGGGGTGCAAAGCTGGGGCTGCCCATCTCCCGCGCCTCAGTATAAATACCCCTGGCCACCGCGCGCCCCGGCTTTTGCTGCGATTCCCAGGCACACATGGAAAATGAGGCCTGGAAGCTTCATTCGCCCCAAAATCAATACTTCTCTTCAATCTCTTCTGCTCTTGTGAAATGAACTGTGTGACGGATCAGAGGAGAGCTGAGCAAGCGGCGTTTGGGGGGGCTCGGCAAATTGCTACGTCTGTTTGCTGTGAGGCTGAGCGGCATGTCATGGGATTACTCCTTATTAAATATATATATGCTCTATGTTTACATTTGCTAGAGGCTGGCGGATCCTCGAAACCCTCACTGTGTTCGGTTTCGTTTAAACTGTTTTTAGAAGCGCTAGAGGGAGCGGGACGAAATGCAGCATCGTGTCTGGGAGCGGTGAGCCTGCCCCGGGAGAGCTGGGATGCTCAGACCGATTCTTCACACTTGTGGATCGGGATATCCCGACGCGCCGTCACGGCGAGCGGTGGTGCTGGGGTTCGCACCCCAGCTTTGCGGCCTTGGTTGGTAGGGGTTTTCCACTCCCTCCTGTCCCCCTCCGGAGAAGGAACACATCCGCACCTCTGCCAGCGACGGGCAGCGGTGCAGGCGAGGTGCGGGGAGCGGGAACGTTACCCAGGGCGATCTGAAGGGAAAGCGCTCGTTTTCCTCCAGATATCTCCCCCGCCTGCCCAAAAGGAGCCTCGGCGAGGGGGAGGGATGGCTCAAGAATAGAAACTGGGCTGTGAAATTCATTACTCAGGTCTGGAATTGAATTGCTTTATAGTTATATATAACTTTTTAGGGTGAGCTCTCATCCGGTGATAAGATATCTATCGTCTCTAATTTTTTTAACTTTTACGGGTTTGCGGGGAAATGCGCCTTCTCGTGTGTGTACGGTACCTTGCACGAGGGGCTGTTCAGTACCCAGGGCCTCTTGGCACCGTGAAAATACAAAGGATAAATAACAGTAAACATCCAGAGCCCCATCTGATGCTGTTCCGACCTGCCCGTGCCTGTAAATATAGCAGCTGTACAGAAATGTTTTCCCCTAGCAGAATTTATCATGTGTTCAGGGCTTGCAGGATCCAGACCCGGAGGCGAAAGTTGTTTTTTTTCTTTGGAGTTTCTTCTTTATGGAGTCACTTATCACATTTTGGCGTACTCGCTCCTGGCATCACCTGGGATCTGGAGGCAGAGAGGCTGCTGTAAATACACACAGGGACGAGCACACCCGCACATGTGCACGCTGCCATGTACACAGAGTTATCCAAACATCTCTGAGCCTCGTAAAAAGTTGTCTCCGGCTCAGTCTTTCATTTCTGCTTTGAGTGAAATCTCTCGCCGTGCCTTATTTAAGGAATGAAAGTTGCTTATATCTGCTGTTTGCCTAGAGGCAATAACGATTAAAAAAAAAGCAGCCAGACAGAAAGCTCCAGGGGCCTGAAAGCTAATTAGTCCTACAGTGGCAAACGATGACCACCCATCAGTAAAATATAATTGCCCACAAATAATGAATCAACTCGGGCAGCAGGCTTTGTAGTGCTGAGCTTTGGCCTGGGGAGCAAGGGCTCTTCCTTCCCAAGGTGAACTGAAATATTTGCAGCCCTGTTGCTCACAGTCTTCCCCAGCAGGCAGGGACAGCAGCCCATCGTGCTGTACCAGCCCAAGCCTTAATCCCCGGGACCTTTTCTGCTGGCATCAGCCGGGTGTTTCTGCAAGAAAGGCAGCGGGGAAACTCCCTTTATGGGCCTGCACGTCCTGGGGGGACGGTGTGCAAAGGCCGGAGCTGGCTTACCTGCGACTTTCTGCTTTGCAGATGATGGATCTCGGGGGAGAAGATGAATGTGCGGCGCTGTGTTCAGAGAGGAATTAATCTGCATCGCACCATTTATCTCGGGGGGGGATGATCTGAAAGCAGCGTTTAGCAGGGAGCATGCTGCGCTTGGGGACTGCTTCCCCCAGGATGATATAAATACGCTGTATGGTGCTTATCTGGTTTTTAGGGGAATAGGGCACCTGGGCGGGCAATGGGGATGGGCCATATTCTGCTTAGTGAGGCTTTCTCTGTACAGGATGGACGCCCTATGGAGGGATGCTGTAAAGCATCCCCTCGGTCCAGCACTGCACAAACCGCGTGTGCTCGGTGATCCAGGGTCCATGTTTGCTGGTGGAGTGAGGATCAAAGGGCTCCTCTGCCATCTCGGTTCCCCTTAACAACTGCCAGGCGATGGAGACGGAGCGGGGAGAGGCTCTTCGCGGTGGCAGGTGGGTACCGGCACGCTTGGCTCCTCTGATTTTAGCCGTGGCGCTGACGTGTCAGATGATCCTCATTCGCCTTTTGGAGGTGAGAGCCGCTCTGCAGAAATAACACCAGAACTAATTGCAGGTTTCATAATGCGGTTTTATTAGCACGTGTGGCACAAAATCTTCTTCTTCCTGCAAACCCGAGAGGGAGTCTTCCCAAACACCCCAACCGGAGACCGTAAGGGAATGGTGAAAAGTTCTCTCTGTTCCTGTAAAATGCAAATAACTACAGAGATATGACGTCAGTTCTCATCCCAGGAACATTCAGGAGAAATCAGGTTGTCGTCCGTGGTGCCAGTGCTGGCCTTCGTCGTGGCGTGGAGGAGGTCTTGAAAATGCCAGGGCTGAGAGCTGGCTGGCTGTGCCGAGCCTGCGACCATCGGGGCTGGCTGGGTCGCTTTCCCGAGGCAGCTTCACCTCCCCGGTCCGAATCCCGTCCCTCCCTGGGGAGTAACCGCTCCTTCGTCATCCCACCGCAGGTCTTGTCGGACAGCGTGCTCCTTGCGCAGCGGACTTGCTTAGTCTCCCTTGGTATTTAGAAGGTAACCGTGAAGCCTATTTCTTTTCAGCTATTAGTGTCTTGAATGTAAGGATCCCAAGATGCTCTGGCTTGAAGCTTTTTCTAAGGACTCCTGAAAGCTGGACCTGTTTGACCTCACAGATGCATAGACGTGTCTACCTTTGCTGTCTCTCTTCTTACCCTCTCTGCAGAAATACACAGTCAGGTTCATTTCTGGCACAGGAAAAATGAGGAGCATTGCACAGATCAATGTTCAGCGGAGGACAGGAGCGACTGGAGAGTTGAAGGGGAGGATGCTGCTCCCAGTTTCCGAAAGGGTATTTTAGCCAAAAAAAAAAAAATGCTCTGTGAAAAGAGCAGCTTTTGCAAAGTCCACCTGGTCCTCGTGACACTCGTGGAGTTTCAGAGCTTCATTGCGGGAGCACATGAACCTCCCCAATGAACAGGATTCTGGTCACAACAATCAGTTCCCGTTTTCCGCCCTGTAACGTCACAGCCTGAAGATTTGCTGCCATCCACTCCGACCCAGTGGGGAAAAATCCGTCAGGGATGCATTTACTCTGTGTTGTGGGTGACTTGGAGAGAGCGGGTAGGAGGAGAAATGACCGAGGCTCAGGGGGATCCCTCTTCTTTCAGGACATCTTAAAGGATCGCTCCCTTTGGCGTAAGGTTAACAGAAAGTAAATGGAGGGTACTCACCAGGCGCCAGCCCATGACATTTTTATTCCACTCTGGAGGAAGGTGGAGCCGCTCTCGGACCCTTGACGGATGAGCGTGTTATCAACCCCCTCCTCACAAGCGGGATCAAGAGCAGGAGTCTGCCGAGGGATGACTCCTCTGCTCACTAGAAAGGCTCTTTTTCAGCCCTTTAAAAAAAAAAAAAAATGACAACAGAAATAAATCCTCCTCCTGTAGTATTGGAAACAGGTTTGAAAACAAGGTTGCCTTGAGCGGAGAGGATGGGAGCGCATCACCAGGGTGGAAAAAGCCTTTGAGTTCTTAAGGGGGAGACTTGCTGCAGAGCACAGATTTGGCTCGATAAAAGCTGCTCACTCGCTGGTCGAGCTTGCTGCAAGGGGTGGCAGGGACTTGGGCAGTGCCTCTCCGAAACCTCTCGAACGAGTAGGAGAGGTTTCTGTAAGCAACCCTCTGAAAACCAGTCCTTTCAGATATTTACTTGAAGCAATGAAAAGTCTCAAGAGCTGGAAAAACTCGTTTGAGTGTCCTTTGTTAATGCTTTCACAGGGACTGATGGGGAAGGCCAGAGAAGTCCGTCCCTGGGCTGTGAATAAAGCTCTGTTCAGGCTTGGTGCGACGTGGTGGCTCAGGCACTATTACAGAGTAATAATGGTCTCATTTGAATTTTATCTGCACCATATAAATTTAATAGTTTCACTGGAATGTGCTATTCATGTTGTCATAACGTAGGGATGTTTGGGAAGGCTTCAGAGGAGGTTTAATTAGCAAAGTTAGTTGGGAGGGTATTTTGCATTATCTTCCTCCTTTTCTTTCTGTTAATGCTCTATAATTTATGTTGGCTGAGAAGCGCGTAAGCTTTGCTGCACATAATAAACAGAGGGGGTTCGAAGCCAGTGCTTAGCTTAGCTTCCAAGGACACAGGGAAGGGAGGTCACCGGCAGGCAGCTTATTAGCTGTCATTTTCTGTCCCCCCCGCAAAAACAAATAAACAAGCAGGACCGGATCCGTCCTCCGCAGCGCTGACAGCCCGAGGCCCCGGGTGGTGCGTGGCTCGCCCCGTCCCACGGTGCTGAGCTGGGCATCACCACCGAGCAGGCGGGGACGCGGGCAGGGGCAGGAGCATGCGCCAAGGATGCTCGGAGGGGGCTCGCCGTGCCGAGCGATGACGGATTTCCATGGGAAGGTCTCGAGTGCTTCCCCGGGCAGCAACAGTGCAGTTGAGGGCTGTATTTGTGTCCTCTTCGCAACAGAAACCACTTCTGCGTTTGCGTGGGAGTCGCACGGCAGCTCTGCTCAGACTTTCCGTCTGTCTTTCTGTCTTGCATCCCAGGAACATAACATGCCGCTAACTGCCTGGCCCGAAGCCTGGGGGAGCCAATGGGAAGATTTTCACTGACTTCAGCCTGGCTTGGATCAAGTCCAGGGGCGGGAGTGGGATTAAGACATCTGCTTGCTCCCTGGATAGCCTGGGCAATGGCCATCGCCGGTGGCACTCCAAGCCCAGCCCATTGCTGCCTTTCCTGCTCGAAGCCATCCTGGCTCCTCGGCTCCTGCAAGCACCACATCCCTCATAGAAAGCTAAAAGCCACACAGTGGCCGTGCTGCGGAGAGCCTCCGTGTCTGCCTTGCTGAAGACAGACTTCTTTGGAGCAGGGGTTATCTGTGTTCAAGCGTTTCCAACAAAGCAGCCTGCTCCTAGCATAAATAATAACAAGGGATGAGGTTTTTCTGCTGCAGTGGTGGGCGACAAAAATTCAGATTAACTTTCCTACTCCTTTTCTTTCTTTCCCTACATCTGAGAGTGAGAAACACGATTGATTACAGTCCTATCAAATTGGTACCATAGTTCAGGCTTTAGGTGGGCAATTACTATCAACAGCGGAATGCTGGGATCTATCGTTGGCTCGCGGCGCTTTGTTTCCACCGACGCTTTCCCGCCGGGCCCGCTCCGAACCTCGCAGGCAGAGGAGGGAGCGCCGAGGAGGTGCCGGCAGCACCTGCCCCAGCAATGCTGAGGGTCCCAGCAGCTGGGCCGGGGCTCTGCACGCTGCAGCAAAGCCCCTCGACCCGTTTCCTTCCCCCAGCTGTGCTCACCCGCCTCCCTCGGGTTTTTAATTTTTGTTTTGTGCCTGCTCGGGGGTTGTTGAGTCCTGCTGTGGGAAGCAGACTGCAAAGGCTTGGGTTGAGGACAAAGATGTCACATCGGAAGAGATACAGGGGGCTGGGGAGGAGTGAGAGAGGCAGGGAAGAAGAGCCCGGAGGTAGGGGAGAGCCCAGGTGTTGGGACTACCCAGCAGAGCCTGGTGGAGTCGTTGCAGTGGGGTCCTGAGCGATGAGCGGTGCCGAGCAGGGGTGCCAGGGGACCCCTGGGGCATCCGAGCTGCTCTGCTCCACTGAGCAGGCAGAGAGGTTTTCTGTTCCCGGGCAGGGCTTCAGACGCCCACGGCAGCCCTTCCCGGAGCAGGAGCAGAGTCTGGCCACCCCTCAGGCACGCATTTGGTATTCCGAGGGAAGCGCATCAGGGCAGCGGGGGGACGCGGGGCTGGGCCGGGCTCTTGGGCCAGCTTGAGTGAATGCGGGCCAATTAAGTTTTGCACTGAACTTGTGCCAAATTCGATGGGTTCCAGCAGATTCGTTTCCACCAGAGCCTTTGGGGACTGAAATATGCCTGGGTTGAAAGAGGAGAAAATATTCCCACCAAACTATTCAGGGCTTTACCCCCCGTAGCTCTGCTTTCATGCCCATTACTTCCTCCACAGGCTGGTTCACATGAAAGGCTCCCATGGAGCTGCTCCTCCAGCGCACGCCCGGGCTCGTACTCCATTCGCCCCTCGCAAATTGAAAAGTCTTTTGGAAGAAGGCAAAGCTAAAACCTCTGGTTTTTTTCAGTGCAATCTGTCTCCTGTTAGGAAAAGCGGAATTAGAAAAGGTTATATTCTTAAGGAAAATGGTTCAGGTACCTGCGTTAACACAAGTGAGTCACATTTGATGGAGGATGTAATTTGATGAGCCCTAGCTGTCAGTCAGACCCGAAGCGCACAACGCACGGCGAACGTGGGACCGGCCGCCCTGTGCCAATGCCACCCCTTGTTTATTGGAAACTTCACCCCTGTGGCTTCAATCCCTGACCAAAAAGAAAGAAGAAAAAAAAAGAAATCCAGATTCTGAAGGGCATTTCTTAAAGATTGCAGGGAGGCATTTAGTTCTGTAGAAATGAAACATGAATTTTAATGTGAGGCATTAACATGAGCTCTTTTAGGAATAACTACAGGACTTCATGATGAACATATTAGAGCACTGCTTCAGCGCAGGTGCCTGCCAGTCTTCATAAATCAGCTCCAACAAGTTAATTCTTCATAAAGGAGGATGAATTTGAATCTCAGGGATAGATGAATGGGTACATAATAAAAGAAGCAGCATAACTTAGAGCACTCGAGTCCTGGCAGGTGGGAAGAGTAGGGCAATATCGGACAACGCAGAAGTGAATAGGAGTTTTAGGGGACAGTCTTTAAACCCCAGCAAAAAGCAGTAGGTTGCAAGGACAGCCCTTACCTCTTGCTTGTATCGCGATAGTTTCCAGAGGCGCCAGGGACGCTCCGCGTCCCATGAGGATAGCCAGCCCCGCGGGAGGCGGCGCGTTGCTTGCCACCTGGAGGCCGGTGTTGATTTGGAGAACGGGGGTGGGGTGATGCCACTTTGCATCCTCTCGTTCGTTAATTTTCATCGTGGCCTGCTTCTCGAGGAGGAGCGCGCTCGTCCTCCCCGGCATGTGGGGATGCCTCTCACGCTAAGCCTGTTTAAAAGGCAGCCGAGATGTTTCCCCTTGAATAGAGCTTGCTGCCGAGCCAGGCTGCTTTTTATTTGTTGTTGATTTTATTGATGTTATTGACTTTTTCATGGGGCACTTTGGGGACGTTCTCATGATAGTGCGCGCAGACGCTACAAATTGCTTGATGTTACCCAGTGTTTAACTCACCCTCTGCACCGGCAAGAGACGCGTTTTTATTAAGAATCTGTTGCAAATGTTGCTTTTGTTTTTATGATAAAATACATAATGCAGTCGCCACCGCTGCCATCCCACTGTGGCTACCGGCTAAGGCAAAATAATGATGTGTCGTATAAGCGTTTCGAGGGCAGTAACAGACGTATATAGCGCACAGACCCGTTGCAAAGAGCCTCTCGTGCTGTATAATGGCGTCCCAACAGATGTGCTGAAATCCCCCGTACGTTGCCCAACACAGCCGAGACGCAGGAGCGGGGCTGCTGTTGTGTGGTTATTCCCAAGCCAAATTTCTGCAAGAGAGGCTTGGGTCTTGCAGAAATCATAATTAAGAGGGATGTAATTACAGAATGGTAATTATGAGGGGTGAAGAAGGTCAGATGGACCTGAATATTTTGGAGTTCCCAAACAGGCTTACTAAACCAAGATCGCCATCTCTACAGCCGCTCTCCTCTTGCTGGCGCAGCCGCGGCAAGGCTAGCCCTCCATCCACTGATGCCAGACGAGCCGCTCCGGAGCGGTGACATCGGGCCACCGGAAAGGCGGTGGAGTCACAGGTTTCACTTGGAGGAGATGGGGAATAAGATGCAGATCTCTCTGGTTGCAGCCTTCCCCTGAGGCATTTCTTCGTGTCCTTGCTGCCCCTACCCTCTGCAGCTCTCCCATTTGCTTCGCCCGTGCAGCTGGTAGCGTAGCACTAAGCGTTTTGACCAGAGATTTTATTGATCGAGCTCTGGAAATGTGATGTTAACACAGCAACGCGCACAAACACCATTAATATTTCAATACGTGGGTGAGGACAGGGAGAACATGCCTTATTTTTCCCCCTGTAAATAAAACAAGATCGCTTGTTTTCTATTCCAGTACTCGCCGCCTGCCTGAGACAGTAATATTTTAAAGTTGATTGGATCTTAAAAGTGTAAGAGGTCCCCGGTGGCCCGACTTTGGCTGGCATTATCAGCTCAGCCATTGTCTTACGAAGCAATCTCCTCTTGAACCATCCTGTGCTCCCTCATCCTTTAAAAACGCGCAGCCCGGAAGCGGCTCGGTTCTCTCAGGCTAAGACTGTATGGTGATGGTGAGGAATGAAGATGAATATCATCGCGCCTGTGACCTTGGCAGCAGCCGGCCTCGTCCTTGGGACTCGGAGAACCTCCGAAGGCTTCTGTTTGCTTTTCTTTACTCACCAGGGACAGGTTGACAGTGCCATCCTTCAGGTTGAAAAAAAAACACTTCAAAGGGAAAGAGCCGGAGGAGCGGAACGGAGCGGGTGAAGTCCCGAAGTGCACGTGGGGCAGGCTGGACCGTGCTGCACAGGGTGTTAAAAGCACGGGGTACAGAGGGGCTGCTGGCAGCCCACTCCTGGCGTGCCCTGTTATCCTTGCACAGCCGCGTGTCACAGGGGAGCGCCGGCACCGAGGCGTATCACCCAGCGAGGACCACGAGGTCCCGTGGCTGTCAGCAGCGTCGTACCCGTGGTGAACGGGGGACCATCCTTCTGGCGGTCTCTAAAAGTCCTGTGGCATTGTGCGTGCCACTGCTCTTGCTGTCCTGGCAGATTAAAACCTGGTGATGCTGTCAGGAGGACAAAGCGAAGGAACGGGTCCTGGAGGCGGGAGCTGCCCTGGTGCTTCGCCATGAAAGACGCTTTTGGGCAGAGCCACAGCTTCTTGGCATGTCTCCCGCTGCAATTAAGTGGGTTTTGCATGGTGGAATTTTAAGGGTGGTTTCCAGAAAGCGGGGAAAAACAGCTCTGGAAAAAGTCTGGACTCATCTGAGTCTCTGTGCTGAAAAGTGACTGGCAAAAGGGAAGAAAACAGGTGAGGTGTGCTGTGAGGATCGGCTAAGGGAGTGCTTGCCTTCTCCGTGGCTACCCAGAGGAGAGGGAGGTTTCTGACGGCAGATGGCTCTTAAGCAGAATAGGAAAAGGCAAAATTATACCTAGTGGTTAGAAATGGAAGTCGGGCAAAGTCAGGCAAGAAATGCAGGACAAGTTCTTGGCAGCAGGGTCATAAAACATGAGAACAGTTTACCTAGGGATGGCGGCGCAGCTTCCTGAAGTCTTTAAATCAACGCCAGATATCCATGCGGTCCCCAGGCAGAGAGCACACAAGCGTATTTTCTGAAGGCTGGCTTCCTTTTTGCTACATTAACTCTGCTTTTAATTAGGCTTAAAAAAAAATTAAAAATCCTACCAGTTGGTTGGCCTTTGCAGTGAATTTTCCCTTTGGTTTTCATCTGAGCCCCGTGAAACTGGGACTCTGTGTCTGCAGATTTTATTACCGGTTTTAAATAATTCTTCCAAAATACTCTCTTGTACAAAATGAGACCAATACTTATGTGTCTGTGGTATCTAGGAGACTGGCAGAAATCGTGCTCTGCGTGATTATCCAAAGCAGTTGTCATGTTATGCACATTGCTAACGGTATATAATTATGTATTAAGGCTCTCTCCAGGTAGAGCATCTCAGGGCAATTAGAGCACACAGCAGAGGACACAACGAAGACCCGCGGCCAAGTGACTTTGTCCCTCTGGAAAGGGAAATAATTGTCCCAAAACGTGTTGTTTGCATTTTTGCTGCCTGAGAGTAAAGCAGGTCCATTAGAGGGAGCTGATTTTCTCGAAAGACCTTGCCTGAGCTTATCGGAAAGCTCTTCTGCTGGCTCCAGCTCTGCCACTGCTGTGGCAAGCTGGGTCGAAGAGCCTGCGCCGACATGGAAAATTTCAGCCGCATTTGCATCATTGTGCTGGGAATCCCACGCAGGGTCGAACCCCCCTGGCCGGCCCCGCTTTGCCGGTGGGTAGCGGAGCCACGCGAAGAGTTGGGGGATGCCGGTGCCATCGGGCAGGGCAGGATCCTGCCTCCACAGGGGCCGGTGCACACCTCGGTGCCCCTGTAACTCAATGGTCTGTGCTCCAACCCAAGCCATTCTGTGATTCTATGGTCCTGTAAAACACACGCACAGCACTCCTGGCTAGGTCTGTGAAGCTGCTCATGACAGGAATACGTTTCCCCTCATCTTTTTTACTGATAACCTTTTGTTCTGAAGGGGGTGATTTGATTAGCCCGAGTTTATCTACTCGTATTATTGATGATTAAAAGCTTACTCAGACCTTTTAAAAGCTGCCTGTGATATTTGACTGGGTGGGTTCTTGCAAGCATGAGGTGCGACTAGGATCATACGTGAAGCGCGTTTCTTCGGAGGGCATGGCTGCAGAGCTGCAGGCTTGGCTTCTCAGCAGGCACCTTCCACCTGGGCATTGTATCTGGGTGTTTAAATTCCGGTGGGACGCTGTCAGTGCCCCGCTTCTGGGGCGCGCTCGCAACGGTGGAGGTCTTGTCTCTCTGGGAGCGTGCAGGTGGCTTTGGCGACAAGGGCACGCGTGGAGATGTGCCGGGGGTACCTGGTCGGGAAAACATGCAGTCCTCATGCTCCCAGGCCAGTCCCCTGCAGGGAGAGCAGTAAGGAGAAGAGGCACCAGGTGCTGGTTCAATGCCATATGGGAGGATAGAGCTGAGAAGTCAGAGATGATGCATTAATTTTAAAAAGCATGGGAGATAAATCACCAGGTTCTGGGATGAACGGTCCCTTAAACAAATGGCTCAGGCATGGCCATTTCTCTTGCGGAGCCTTCCCCAGCCTGTCACCTCCCAGGGGAGCAGTGGGAATGCCGGGGAGCCCTGGGCTGCCTCCAGTGCTGAGGCTTGCAGACCAAAAGTGTCATCCAAAACGTGCACTGCTGCCTTGTATGTGGGCCCGAGGTACTGGGGGGGAAGGCAGGAGGGAAAACGCCAAGCATCTGACGCCGATCACACGGGACTCAGAGAGGTGGGATGCTTGCCTTCTCCGCTGACACGTGCCACGCGTCCCAGGTTCGTGCAGACACCTACACAGCACGGGGATGCAGCCAGGGCCTCTCTCCTCCTCCTCCCCTTTGCAAACGAGGAACAAAACAATCTTCATTCCTGCAGGAGATTCTCGTTCTGTTTTGAAACAAGGGGATTATACCTGTAAAGATAATACGTACCTTTAGTACTTCCCTTTGACCACAGGAGCTGAGCCTTCTTAAAATAACCACCCAAGGGAAACCTGTGGGCCCTGAGCAGTGTTTCCATCCTGACTTCATTGCCACGCTCCCTAGAAAGAGCCGCTTTTCTTCCCCCTCCCTCTCCCTCCGCTCGCCGCTCTGCAGCTCCCTGTATTTGGGAGACACCACAAGACCAACTGCAGCAACAGCAGCCATGGCATCGGGGCGCCTGCGGCTCGGGAGAGCGGCTTTGGTGGCCGGTTTGGGGTCGTGTTCGGAAGCGGCGGTTCGAGCATCGAAACTCGGGCAGGGGCGTTTGCGGTTACGGCTTGCAGGTAAAATCTTACAGCCTGGGCACCTCCCTGGTAAAAAAGGCAGCTCCTGCCCCAGAGGTGTCAGCGAGGAGACGAGAGAAAACAGAAGGACGCAACAGGTTGGAGAACTCGGGGAGACGCTGAGCGGATACACACTGTTGGAGTCAGCAGCAGGCGAAGCGGGGGAGCCTTCCACCAGCTGTTCTCCAGCCCTCCGGGTGCCGGTGAAGGCCCGCTGTGGATATCAATGCAGATGTTTCCCCTCCAGAAAAAGGGCTTGGCACACCCCCTGCAAATGAGCCGGCATCCAGGAGAGCTGCAAAGAGAGCTGGCACGGCCGCAGCTCGGGGGGAGCACAGCCAAACCCCCAGCCCTCGCGAGGGATCTGCGTGCGAGGAGCGCTCGGCCCGTGCGCGCCGACGGTGCCCCTAATGCACGCCTACCTGTGCGCGTGGGAGAGCCCTGAATCGGGCCCGCCGCAATCACAGCCCGTTGTTTCCCCAACAAACAACGTCAGCGTGAAGTTGCGACTTGCCGCAAGCCATCCCCAAAGGGAGCTCCTGTCCGGCTCGCGTGGCACGGATTAAACCCAGCGATCAAAGCCTTTGCCGCCTTATTCTCCCTCTCCGAGTCACGAGGAGGCTGGCAGCCAGCTCCCTCGCGTCCCAGCGCGGGCACGCTTCGCGTGTGTGACAGCGCCGAGAACCGAAAGCCTTTCTCTCCATCGTTTTCAGAAGGAGCTTTATTCGGACTGAAGGGAGCGATGCGAAGAGGCGCCGCGGAGCGCTGGCTGGCGATGAAAAGTTTCTCTGAACCAACAGAGGTTCGCTTCAAAGGGGCCTGTGAAGAGGTTCCGCTTTAACTACGGGGAGGAAAGTGCCACGTAACCTAATTGATACATGCATGCAAATACACGTGTGTGTGTACATACACGCACGCGCACACATCCCCTAAGACACGCAGAGTGCGAGAGCGCTGCAGAGGAGCAGCAGAGAAGCATCCTGGTGCTGCCGTGGCCCAGGCGGTCACAGACCAGACTCCTGCGCCGAAGTCACATTGCCACCCAAGGGAAGCGAAACACGGTTTTATTTTTAACTTGTCGATCTAGAGGGAAAGAGGAAGGAGTATCTTGCGGTGGAAGAAGTAGATGAGGACCCTGGAGATCTCAGCTCAGCTCTTGGCTCCGCTACAAATTCCCCACGCGACCTTAAGCAGGTCACTTCATCTCTCTGCGCTTCATTTCCCTTCTGCAAAGTTTGGAGAGCACAATCGTCCCTCCGGTCTTGTCTGCCTGGGTCGGGAGAACACGTTTCTTTTATTTTATTCCGGTGCCGTGCCCGGAGTCGGCAAAGTGCAGGAGAAGGCGGGTGACCGGGGGAAGCGGAGGTTGCAGGACGACTTCTCCGGTTGCACCCTCATGCAGCTGCGCCTTTATTTCAGAATACACAGAGGAGATGTTTTCCTTTTAAATCGGTGGAACGTTACACCAGATTAAAGCAGATGTAGAACAACGGTGCTTCTTGCGGCCTGATTCACATAGACAGTCTCTTTTGTTGTTCCTTCTCCTTTATCCACCGGTCTGTCTGTTCGCTCTGCAAACATTGGCTTTAGAGGAAAAGAGTCTTAGCTGCGTCGAATACGGCCGAACGCATGCGACGTCGCTGGAAGCGTGCGGTGGGGCTTCACCCCGAGGTGCGAGGTGCGCTGCGGCCAGCCCCAGGGAGAAACCGCATCCCGGGCTGGAAGCTGCCCCGCTCGGGGGCACCGCAGCCCCCGGCGTTCCTTCGGGCACCTGGGGCGCTGGGAAGCGGCCGGGATTCGTGTCCTCAGCCCAGGCACTGCTCTCGGGTCCTTTTGGAGAACATCTGCAGCTGGTAAACTTCTCATACTGAAGTTTGTGCCTGGGGAGGATTAGGGCTAGGTGGGTGAGTTGGTTGGTTGTTTTTCCAGTGGTATGACTTTCTCAAGCAAATAAAACGAACTTCTGTGATAAAATGCAGACCAAACGCCCTATGAAATGAGCAGAGGAATACCTTTCACTGTGTCCTTCTGAGGTCGCGTGAGGTTTGGGGACCACTGTTCGAAAGCATCGACCTCCGTTGCGTGGCAATTGCATGTTAGGAGGGATACAAACCACCTTTAAACAGAAAAGTGGAGAATAAAAGGGGCTTGCCCCATGGCCGGGCGCTGAGCAGGTGGCAGGGCCGAGCCTCTCCGCCGGTCTCAGGGCTCTCCCGCCGGCAGGGCACCTGCAGCCGCTGCGAAGAGGGGGGTCCCCCAGTCCCACCCCAGGCTGCGCCAGGGGGCCCACAAAGGCAGGGAAGGTGGCTTCTTCCCCGCAGCCTTGCATTTCTTCATTTGCATTGCTTAATTACTTTCCCCTTAACCATCATTGCTGTTGCTGGCACCACAGGGACCGGGACCCGATTAAGAGCATCCGTATCCGCAGAGGTTATCCCTGTGCTGCGGGAGCAGGGCCTGGAGAAATCTTCCTCCCCAGGCTGCCCGGGACAGGGGATTTCCACGGTGAACAACACGAGCTTTGTCTTAGGGTGGCCAGAAGGCTTTCACGTGAATTGTTTGTTGGTTCTCCCAGCCCTTAAGGGCAACCTTCCTTCTGCACAGAGTGCTGCGGGGATAATCAGGGGCCGCTTAGCTCACTGGCTGATGGTGTTCTTTTTCGAAATACTTTCTCTGTTAGGCTCTATCACACCCGTTATTGCATGTGGTTGATCACACCCATTCTCTTTTCCCCACTAGTGTCGGGGAACGGGTCTCTTGCTGACTGTCACCTCTCCCTCCTCGTGTCACTTGGCACTTGACTGACAGTCGGTGCCCTACACGTAGCACCGATGTGGCTCCTTCGGCACAATGGATAAAACATTGCTTCAGCACCCGGCAATTTACAGCCATTTGGTTCTCATCCATCACTCGGGAGGCAGCGGGGAGAGGCAGCCCTGCCCGCCGTAAGCGATGGGTGCCTTACGCCAGAAGGAGCCTCCATCCCCACCGCTCCACGTGGGAAGCCTCAGCTGCGCTCCCGCCATGCTCTTCCTCACCACGACAACCTGGGTTTTGCCCTTTTCCTCTCTTTTTCCTCCACCCACGCTATTCTGCTTTCTCGTCCGCTGCAAGGACAGCCCCCGGGACGGGATGGGCGGGGGGTGGCCTGTCCTCGCCGGGGCCCGGGCGGCTGAAGCGGCACACAAGTTTCTGACAAGTTGTGTTTTATCGAGTACGCGCAGGATAATTTTGCACGTCCTTGTTTTGTTGTTTAGAGCACTTAAAGTGTCACGGAGATTTCACTATCCTAAAAGCTCATCTGTCAGCATCAGTGAGTTATTCCAGTAAAAGAGTATCATCAACAGCAGCAGGAGAGAAAAAAAAACCGACAAAAAAATAAAAATAGACACATCTGAAGGTTTTCTATTCGAGGCTGTCTGCAGCCGACCTTGAGCCCGTACAGCTGCACCCTGTCATCTCCCACGGCCGGTGGGCAGCGCTGGCAGCAGAGCCTGGGGCTGGCTGTCCGCAGCAACCCTGCCATCTCCGAGCAGCCGTCTAACTCTGCCTGAATGGACTGGGGGGGATTCTGCTCCGGGGTTTGCCCTTTCTTTGCCTTAGTAAGGGCGGTGTCGTGCCCGTGCTGCGGGCTGCAGACGTGCAGCAGCTCGCCTGGACGGTTGCGGCGGAGCCAGCGGCTGTGCTGAGGAGCACGGGGGAAAGGGCACGGTCATTTCTCGGAAAGGTGGGAATTCGAGCGTGCCGCTCTGAAGTCAAGCAAAAGCAAGAAGTACAAGGGTCTAGCTCTCTTTTCCTTTGCTTCGGTGCAGCATGAGCTGGCATTTTTCCCCATTTCCATGGTTCACTCCCAAATAGTACAGTGTGGACTGGTGAACAGAGCAAGAGGTGCAGGGGAGGGCAGAGAAAAGATGGCTATATCTGGGAGGGAGGCAGGGAGGGTGGGTGGGTGGATGGATGGATGGATGGAAAGTGGTTGCTCTCTCTGCCATCATGGGAAGCTCGACTGCCTCGTGTTTGGAAAAGCCTCCAGCCTGATGGTGCCAGGAGCTGCAGGGACTCTTGTTCTGAACAGCGAACCAGAAAACAAATTTGCCTTGTGCAGCAAACAGGTTTTAATGTGTTGTTAACTATCTTTATATGGCTTTCTATCCAAGGAGGTGGATGTACATATGCATTAAATGGCTTTCACCCTGGTACATGACCGCCGTGCCGTAATTCATTTACTTTGGAAATCCAGTGGCAGACTGGATCGTAAAAAACGTTGTATAAACATGCATAAAATATTTGTTCCGTGCGCAGAAGCAAATAAAAGAGTTGATGAGATGGATTGGGAGCCCAGGGGCACGTCGAGCAAGGGGAATTGGAGGGAAATCGCACAAGTGCTATTTGCGACTCGTAGTGAAAATGAAAATATTTTCTCTTTCCATCTGATCATGGCTCCTGTGGTTCCCCCTTGGTCCAAGGGCTTTGGCCACCCGGCGTATAGCGATCCGTGTCCTTTCTGCCACCACGATAGCTCTGAAAGGCAATGTGAGGATCTTCATATGTGCTTTGCGACAGGAACAGTAACTGTTTGCAGCAGCAGCCCCTGGGCAGAGGGAGGGGATGTCGTCCCCGTGGGGCGCATCCGGGCTGCCGCTGCCCTCCCGCCCCGGGATGCACTGGAGGCGCTCTCCCCCCATGGCTTCGCTGAGCAGAAAAGCCATACAGAAAGAGCCGGAGATTAACCAGGAGGCAGAGAAAGACCTTGTCTGACCATCAGCTGGGGCTTCCCGCTGAACTCGGCTAACGGAGCCTGCGCCCCTGCCCCGTTCCCTTACGGAGAAAGCCGTGGAGGAAAATACTCCATCCCAGTGGCCGATGATGCTCAGGTGTGGTTGTGTGCGAGAAGGGCGAGGACGCTGTTATTAAAGCGGGCAGAGAGCTGGCGTGGGATTTTAGAGGGAGATCGCTTCAGCTCCAAGCTGTGCTGAAAACCTCCTGCGGGATCTGGAGCAAGTCGACAACTGTTCCGGTTCTCTGGGTGGGGTTTTTTTGCCAGATATAAATAATTAGGGCTTGATAGAGCGTGGGGAGAAATGTTGACTTATCGCTGGAAAAGGGAAGCAAAATATTTCCAAGCAAAGTGGGTTATTTTTCAGTAAACCTCCTCCGACGGGGCTGCGGGCGCTGGGGATAGCGCAGCTTGAGGGGCTGCCTGCACCTTGCCCTTCGCGGGAAGGGCCCTGGGGTCCCTCTGCTGCTTGTTTTGGGGGCACCAGGGGGATTTTCTTTGGTTTAAGTATGGGATAATGCTCCCGCTGCACCTTTCGGTGCTGCCAAGGGTGGGTGTTTCTGACCGGCGCGATTGCACATTCAGGGCAAGAATGGCTTCAAAACCTGGACGGAATAAGTGATGCGGTTTCTTCACTTGCTTTAGACTTGTATCAGTAATCCGTGGTTACATTATTAATGTAGTATTAAAAGGACTCGAGGCCTTTCAGCACATTGCTATTTCAAATAAATAATTACTGGAGCCGAGATAATTTATTAAATTAAATTGAAAAAGCCAGGCACACTCTATATTTGCCTTCGAGTAATTCTTTCTTAACTACCGCGTCCAAAAATACCCTGTTATTCACATCGCCATATCCAGAGGCTGCAGATGGGCTGGAATGCCGATGCGGCAGCAAACAGTTTCGGCCAAGAGTCCCCAGTGCAGGTACCGCGTTGCTGGGTGACGTCCCAGTTCTACATGCCACGTCTCCAGGCAAGGACATAGATGCCCTGTTCTGAATTCGCTTAAAAGCAAACAAACAGAAGTCCTTATCATTTTTTACACCCCAGGTACGTTGGCAGAAAGCAAAGGGATGCGCTGCACATTGTCGTTTGCGTCCCATTTGCCTTTTAAAGAAAGGAGAGAGGGAGATGAAAAGGAGGAACGTTTGTTTGATGGCGCTGCCCGTCATCTCTGCAGAAGGGTCTCTGTGCCAAAGCGCTGGGCTTCACCCTCTGATTATGGCTCCGCGTGGTGCGAAAGAGCAGGAGAAGGGCAGAGGTGGCGCATGTTCATCCGAACCCGTCTCACGCCTGCGCTTACGCCAGAATAATTCAACACTAATATAGAGGCTGGGATGGACACGCGGTGCAAGACAGCCTAGAAGGCTTTCCTCGGGCAGCGGGGTTGTAACGGCAGCGTGTACAAGGTTTTGTTGTACCTCGTTTGTTGGTCATTTACGAGCAAGGCCTCTTCAATCAGTTGGTAATTTTTCATAAAGCGCTTTGATTAAATAAATAACGAGACTGCAAGCGCAAAATGTTATTTTACTATTCAAAATCTCTGCGATGGTAAGTGCGATATTGATCAAGCTTTCAGACAGTCACGCAGAGAAATAACCACTCGTGTAAGTACTCCCGGGTGGGCGAAGGGGGCCAGGCTGCGGGGGGGCGGCCCTTGCGGGGTTCCCGCACCCCTTCCCTGTCCCCAGCCTCTGCACGACTTGTGCAGGAGAGAGCTTCGTTTCCAGCACTAAAGTAACGCCTGCTTTGGTGGGCTTTATCTGCACTTTGCCAAGACGCGTGACAAATTTGGACTAAATCGGAACCTCAAACGATGCCAGCGCATAAAAAGAGGAAAGCTATTGCATAATACGGGAAAATGAGATAAAAGTCCTTCATACAGCACAGTTACTTCAGAAGCAAGGATAAACAATATTTAAAAATGTATAAACACAGATGGCATATTTTCCTTAAAAAAAATGTTTCGATAAAAATAAAAGCCTCTTAAAAAGGAATGAAATATGAAAAGGAGGAGAAGTAGGTCACAAAGAAGAAGTCAAAGGAAGGGGGGAAAACTAACAAAACGGAAATCAAAGATAAAGCAGATTCCACCGGCGTGTGGCCGTGGACCCAGGCAGCTTGCTGCAAGCAGTTGCTGGGGCGACGGCAAACTGTGTCCCCTCGGGTCTAATCCAGCACCGTCCCCGGGGTGCAGAGCTGGCAGCGCCACCGGTGGTGCACCTTGGGCACCTCTACGGTAAATAATCCCATGCAGCATTTCGGGGCGAGGAGGGCCAGAGGCCGCCTGGCTGCAAAGGCAAAGCAGAGGATGGAGATGCCCCTTGGAACTGCCCTGCCGAACAGGGTCCAAGCCTGCCCGCAGGTACCGGCGCCCGGTAAATAAAGAAACAACATTTAAATTACCTGCTTACCCAGGAATCAGTGACAAAGGAAAGAGAGGTTTGAAAGACTCATTTATTTGCGCTGTTACCCGTTTTAGCAGCCTCTCTCCAGTAACAATCATTCCCACGGTTAGCAGAGCAGGTGTTCAACTAATAAGAGCAATTGAGAAGCCTTGGATGATCATTGTTATTAATACCCTTAATAAAAAAGAACCAGGGAGACGTACACCCCGTGTGCTCTCTTCTACCCTTTTGGTTTGTAGGCCGGTAGCTCTTTTCTCCGGGGCATCCGGCAGGTGGTTGGACAGTAGCTGTGGCCAAGAGGCGAGATGCCGGCTGCAAGGGGCTGGTGTTAAAAGCATCACAGGGACTAGACTGTACCTGCAGCGCACACAGGTACCTTCCAGCTGGCCCTATGGGGAACAAGGGGTGCTTTTGGGTGGGTTTTGTCCCGTTTGTTTTCTGCTCATACTATGCAACCTGGGTCAAGGGTGCACAGTCTCCTCGTGCACGGTGCTGTGCCGGCGCCCTGAACAAGCTCTGCTCAACGATGGGCAGCGCTGCCGGCCAAAAGCACTCAGTTATGAAAATGCGTTGCTTGGTCCAGACTCCAGCATTTTGCTCGCCGGGCTGTGTCCGTAAAAGCTGCGACACGGGGCACGTGCACCCTATTCGGTAGCGCTTGCTTTGGGTTGCCAGACCAGAATTAGCTGTACCGATCGTCGTGCCGTAACAGCCACATCTGTCGGGGCAGTGGGACGAGGCGACCGTTGCAGGTCCCTTCCAATTGAACATAGCCTGTTCTATTCTAAGCCAGGCAGCGCGCCCTCGCCTGCCTGCACCGCCTCATCTCGCCGGTCCCCGGGGCTCTGTGGGGCTTGGGGGGCTGCGGCTCTACTGGAAGCCCCCTCGAGTCGAGGCTGATGGGCGGAGAGCTTCCAGGAGCGCTCAGGCTTTGAGCTCGCGCTTCCCCGCGTGCTACTCGGCGGGAAATCTGCACTCCAGGAAAACATTTTTAGGACTTCAGAAGTATGAAAATGGCCAAAATGTTCAATAGGTGTGCTGGGGTGACAACCACTCCGCACGGGAGTGGACTTCCCCTGTGACAAGTGAGCTGAAGGTACTGGTACCTTCATTTTCCACGTGGAATAAATACCACGCGTGGTGGTGAATTATCTCACAGCGAAACCTCCGCAGCGAGAACTTAATTGATTCCCACCATAAAAATACAAGTTTACTTTGCTGGTATTAATTTAAAACTATCATTACATCTCGGGGAGGAATAAACACCTGGGTGCTTTGTCAAAGCAGCAAAGAAACTGCAGCATCCTTGTTCCTCGGGCAAGGTGAGCCTGTGCAGCCTCTGCCTATCTGCCTTTGGGGACCGTACCGGCTACGGAGGGGATCTCCTAGCAGGATAAGGGGACGTAACGCTGAGCAGAGAGTAGGGGACCGAGCCAGAGAAATGCAGGTTTGAAACTATGTGCTCCTTCGAAACAGTGGGGGTGATTAAACACTGGAACACTTTAACAAAGGAAATGATAAATTCACTGTCGTTTGCTGTCCTCACGCTGTCCTCAAACGGAGGTTGGACGGGTTCCTGGGAGAGAAGCTCTAATTCAGGGATGTTATTGGACTGCGCAGCATTAAATGAAGCTGTAGGATGAGTAACTCCCTCTGCCGGGGAACCGAGGGGGTGAAGTACCCTGACCTGTGTTCAGCAGTAGATCGGAGGAGACTGTCGTGGTGGCCCCTCTTGGTCCCGAAGCCTATAAATATTCACCCTCCCTGTCATTATTTCTGTTACCGCTCGCACTCAGGTGAGAACGTCAAAGGGCTCTGAGGCAAATCTCGCTGCCGCTGGAGATCAGCAATCGGGATCGGCGGGGCGGTGCGGACCCCCTGCTCGGGTACCTGCCCCACTCCAGGGATGCACTGCTCCCCGCTCGTACAGCAATAGCAGGCGAGCCAGACGTAAGGATGCTTCCCACGGACCTCCACGGTGCCTCGTCGTCACGGGGACCGCGATCTCATCTCACCCTCAGGCTTTGCAAGAGAAAATGGAAGCTGCGGCTCTAAAGCTGCTATTTATTCATTCCCACTTAAACTTGGGAGCTTAAGGTCTAACATGCGCTGTGGTGTTGGAAAAGAGCCCTTTAGGAGCGGTTTCCGTTAGAAGGGAACCCAGTTTCCAAGGCCGGCAGAGGTGTCAGGTGGCAGCAAGGGGCAGTAGCTAGTCCTTCGCCAGCCCTCGCGAGGCAGGGCAGAGGTGCTGCTCCCTGCCTGGGATGCTGCGGGCACAAGCTGCGGACACGGGGACCCTGGCAGCACGGGGTCCTCCAGCGCAGTCAGAGCTTGGAAGCGTTTTGTTGTCGAATTCCTACTGAGGATAAATACCGATTTCCAGTATTTTCTGGCTGCCGAGTCCCGCTCCTCCATCCTGGGCTGGCTCCCGGAGCTGGCAGCAGCACATCTCCCAGTAACAGCCTCGGTCCTGGTGTGAAATGCCTCTCGGGGCAAGAGCAAGTGCTATCGATTGTGGTTTTCAGAGGACGTTCATGCTGTGTCCTGAAGGTGTTTTGTTTGTGAATGGTAGCTCCAGGTTACATTTCTCTCGGTTGAAGCTGGCAGCAGCAGCCGCCCCTGAAAGCTGTGGAGGTGTTGGATGTCAGGAGAGACCTTTCTCTTTCCCAAGAATCAGCACTTGCTGTGGCTGGTTGGCTCCAGGAGCAGGACTGGAGACCCTGCAGGAAAAAATGGCAGAAATAGTTCGGTTTGGTGGGGTTTTTTTTGACGAGTCGAGCAAAATAAGTCACGTTAAATGCGGAGTATGGCTCGGCAGCAATCTGACAGTTTTGCCACGTGCGTGGGAGATAAGACATTGCTGTTGTTACAAGTAGGTCTGCAATGCGTGAAAGGGCATTTTTCTATTCAGGTGGCTCAAGACATGATCTTGTAAAAGGCCAATATGTAAAATGTACGCTGCTTACACGGTCTGAGCAGCAAAGCATCACATTTTCATTCTGTGTGGGAAGGTAAACATGATAATCTTTCCCCCTCGTGCTTTTTTGGTAGCAGCGTATCAGTGTATGCTGTTGCACGAGGGCACGGTGCAGGGGGTGGAAACAGAGGTCTCCTCTGAAAAATGGCTCCACAAAAGCAGCATGGGACTACGAGCTTCTTTCTGTCCACCGTGCCTTTAGCTAAAACTTGCTCTGTTTATGAGATGCAGGATGCTTTTTTATGGCTGGACCCACAAGCTGACTCTGGGATTTACTTGCTTATCGCCGCCACTGCTGCTGCTGATTCTTCAATTAGAATTTAGCTGGCAGCTCTGGTGATGTGAAAAGCTGCACTGATATTGGTAACGGGAGTAAAAGCCTGTTTGTGTCCCACCAGGGATGGGTCGCAACCTGCGCAGCACCTCCAGAGCCTCTCGTCACATACATAGTCACGTATGTAGTCTGGTATGAGGCGATACGTGGCAAACCTTCCAAACGCAAGTCTCTGTTGGTTTAACACCCCAGAAGCTGAGGGGCCAGCTGCATCTCTTTCATCGCCCGCTCTTTCCGGTTTTGATGGATTAATGTAGAAGAGGTGACTTGCTTTTTAATGCGGCCAAGTAAAAGTGACAGGATGCGTTTATTTGGAAAGCGAATGGGTTCTGCTGGTGTGCTCGCGCTGCCTAATGCTGTAACGCCTCGTACCGCGCGTGGGTGCTCCTCCCCGTCAATCGGAGCGTGAACCTGCTGCTGCAAGCTCCCTCCTAAAACACCACACGTGCAAAAAGGTTCAACGAGCATGTAAATACTCCCGTCACATCGACGTGACTCCTCGTGCACTTCAAGGAAGGCTTGTAGAGCATTTAGAGAGCTTTTAGCCCATTCGCTCACGCTGCCGAGGGAGCGATGGAAATGTCAGACACCAGAAATGGAACTGAAAAGGGGGGAAAATGAGGAAATTCTGGTGTAGGGGACTTTGTCCAAGGTCGTTCGTCAATGAACAATAGAAAGGACGCCCAGCCACGTTTCAGCCTTCCCTCTAAGGGAGCTCGCAGAGATGGTGCCAGTGCTTTCCCCCAAGTCGGAGGAAAACCCCCCGCTTGAAGGGCTGCAGCCTTGCCTAGCTGGTCTCTCACCCACCCGCGCCCAGGGACTTTTGCAGCGAGCACCCAGGCATGTCCCTCTAGCGGCACCCGTTCCATCCCGGTTCCGCGCCACCAAGGCCCGTTTTCCCAGAAGCGAAAGGAAAGGCAGCGTTGCGAGGGCTCCTCGATTCCTCGCCCGGTATTCGGGAGGCTGCTGCTTTCTAAGCGTGAGTCGCTGCTGTGTTTATCCGATTAAAGGAAATGAGTATGTCCCTCATGAACTGCCAAGCTGGCAGGGGACAGCTCCAGTCATCGCTGCGGTTCTGGGCCAGCACTTCAGGCCCTTCCCCACTGATATTTTCATTAGCAAAGAGCTTAATGTTTGTAAAGCTCTGCAGTACCTTCTCGTAGAAGCCGCTACGCTGAAGCGATTACTAGTGCAGCAAACACCGGGGACGCGCAGGCACAGAACGATTCAATTACTTGTGTGGTTTTGCCCAATAACCGGTAATACATTCCATTTTTCCAGTCTGAACCATTGATTGCTGGGCTATCGCAGTTGTCCCTGCTACCACGCGGTCATGTCCTCCGCTACGTGATTTGCATGTAGCTGTTCAAAACCGAGTTACATCACGGTTTCTGTTACTAAACAGAACGTTTTAAGAACGCTTGCGTTCTAACTCCAATGGTCTGAAAAGCGTTGCTGCACAGAGCGCTGCTTGCAGAGAAAAGTTCAGGCCCCTCTCCCGACACACGTTCCTCTTCTACTTCGCCTTTCCCACACCGCACCCCTAAAAAGTAGTAACACTTCCTCCGTAAACCCGACCCGCGGGTCAGTTTGGGTCACGGAAGCGGCTTTTCATGTTTCCCGTTCTCACAAGTGTGTTGTGAAAGCGGGCGGTGTGGCGGGCTGGACGTTTCAGAGTGGTTATTAAAGGCCGCTATCATATCGGCATCTTCCGCCCCGAGCCGAAGGACCCGCAGCGCTTTAGGGTTTTTTTGTAAACTGAAACGTCACCTGCCCGCTCACAAAGCGAGCGGCTCGTGCTGCTCCCTCGCACGCAGACACCACCTGCATGGTGGTTCGATACGGCAAACCTGCGCTCACCTGGGAACCGCAGACAGCTCCGGGACCTGAATCACAGCGCGTGAGCTGGAGAGAGATAAGAGGCGGCCGTGCCTCGACGCCAGCGCCTGAGGGCCGGGGGGCCGCGCCTCCTGACGTGCAACTTTTAGCCCGTCTCTAAACGGAGGTGTTACGCGAAAGGACTTCCTTGTTAAACGCCCATGAATGCAAGAGGCGCGCGTACCGCTGCTACGTAATGAAAATAATTTCCCGGAGCGTTTTCTTTCGCAAACCGACGAGAGGCTGGTTCACCCAGCAGCTTACGGCGAGCAGGAAAGCAAGGCTGTACGAAAACACGACCGTTGAACAGAACTGTTTTTATTGTGTAGTGAAAGACTGCATCTAAAACCAGACCAGAGGAGGAGTATCAAACAGCGTGTTTTACCTAGTACATAGGAACAAAGAAGCTGCTGAGACTCGAGTGTGTCGATTCCTTGCTCGAACAGAAAAGAAGCAGTACCTCAGGCTTCCACCTGCATTTTAACAGCTGTTAGGAAACAAGGTAACGGAAGGGTGCAGCTTCTCAAAGAGACTGGCGAACAGAAAAGAACCAGGGGACACACCTAGTATGTGCCACGGGATGGCATGGTAAGATGGGGAATCAGCTGGCGGTTTTATCGCTTTCTCCGTTCTCTATTAGTTTCCTTTTCTTTTCATCCGTTTTCCTCTTGAAGATGCGGTCTCTGTAGAACTGAAGTTCTTTGATGCTTTCCCTGATGTCATCGAGTGCTCTGAAAGAGAAAGAAGGAGGGTTTCAAAATGCCTGCACACATCTTCGGCTACACCCGGATTCTAACGCTTCTGAAAAATTCCAGGCTGCAAGAAATCAAACTCTGATACGCACGGATCGCACATCTGTCAGAAATAAAAACAACCCTCGCCAGTCTCGGGTAGGGGAAAGCAATAAAAGCCCGCCAGCGCTGACGTGCCAGGGAGTAACATACGGCTGATTTGTTTGTGTCACCGTGGGACACGGAAGCTCCCGAAAACCAAGAGGTTCTACAGCTGTGACTATTAAAAGCATTTCAACGCGAGACAAGGGAGACGTGGCTCTGGAGACCCGCTTTCAGCTCCTGCTTTGGCCAGTTCTGCCTGCTCAGAAGCAGCGATCTTACCGCGCATTTCTGCTGCGCAGCACGCCCACCCGTGACTTCGATCGAGGCCTCTGCGCCAGTCGCCCCTTCTCGTTGCATACCAGAGCCTCCCCTCCTGCCCAGCACGGCCCCGTCACAGCAGGGAGGTAAAGGTTCAGCGGCTCCTTCTCGCTGTCCTTTAGGACAGTCACGGCTCTAAGCACCAAAGAGCCCCTACAAAAAGTCCACCGCGGACATTTCGATGCGCGGGTGCCCTGCGCTTTTTTCCTACGTTTGGTCTGTGCAGGTGAAAGAGCGAAGCGGATGCGCTTACTGTGCATAGAGTACACAGTATATACAATATACAGGCCTAGCACAGCCTATGGATCCCACAGGACCCACTGTCTCCTCCATTCGGAAGAAGCAGAAAACGTAGCTCCCTAGAAACGTGCGTTAATGCTGCCCAGAATCTTTTCTTCCGAAACCTCGAGGCAACTGCAGCTTTCAGGGATGCCTCAGCTGCCGGCGGGAGCGCAACTCAAAATGAAACCCTTCCACAGGAAGGAGAACGAGCTCTCCGACACATTACGAACTCGGGAAATAGCCGGCAACGGAACCCTCGTCTCCCCATTTGCAATCTTCCAATTTTAGCGCCTCTGTGAACAACTCTGCCCAAAACCAGGACAGATAAAAACCACTGTTAAGCGACCGCTTTCACGTGATTTCTCACCGTGACACCTGAGCAGCGACAGATGCACCTACGCTGCCAAAAAAGCATCTTGGCTTGAATGGTAAACAAAGTGAATCGGAACAGAGAAGGAAACTTCTGATTCTCTGTATTTTAATGATCCCTTTCCCTACGCTCACCAGGGGTCAGGCGGGGAGAATACAAGCGTACGACAGGGAGCAGGAGCAGGCAGCCTCCGCCGGCATCTGCGTTAGAAGCAGCGTGCCTGGAATTCAGAGGAAGCTCCCTGTTCCGCTCGCGAGGAGCACAGTTCCTGCGCAACAGGCCCTGCTCTGTCATAGGCAAAAGCAGAAACCTCACCTGTGCGAAGCCGCCTTCTTTGGTGCAAACTCGTATTCTTCTGGATACCAGCGTCTGTAAGCGGAAAAAAAGGGCCACTTAGAAAAGGAAACCGGGATTCAAAACGACGTCCGGTGGCTGCTGAGGGTTTGCTACAGTTGGCAAAAGGATTTCGGTTTCACTGGCATCCAGAGAAGCCACAACCCTGCGAGCCAAGCGCCGCAGACTCCAGAGCACACCGCTCACAGGGTCCTTCCTGGCTCATTCCGTGCCTCCACCCGAACAGAAGAGATGAAAGGAGGAGGTGGCTGCAGGCAGCCCTCTCCCAGCAGCTTTTAACCTTGTCTTAGAAGAGCGCGCGTCAGCGCCGCTTAACGGGCTTCCCTAGATTATTTATCGCTATTTTATTCGGGGAACGTTTACCTGCAAAGTTCTTTGACAGTGCTCACGTCAATGATCCTGTAATGAAGATGCCTCATGAACTGCGGCATGTATTTGTCAAGGAATTTCTTATCTGCATGAACGGAGTTACCTACAAAGACACAAAACAAGATGTTCCTTCAAAGACATCACAAAGCTACTACGAACGACATCTAAACGGGAAGCGGGCTACGCGAGCTGGGGAAAGATCACAGGGTAGGAAAAGCTATTCGCAGGCAGCTCCTTTATCCCATTTTCTAGTAAATATGATTGCGAAGCTTTGTCAGATTTTCATTGCAGAATCACGCACGGTTTAAACACGTAATCCCTCTGTTAATTCTTCAGTTACTACTCTCTGTCACACAGATAAACGTCACAGCATCACGCGAGCATCAGGTTTTCCGCCAAGTGCAAATGGGCATTGGGATGAATTCCGCTCAGCACCAGTCCCGAGAGTGTATGTGAACGTCCTGAACGTAGTTCCAGGTAGCGGGACATCTGGAAGATTCACATTTGGCGTTTGGTTCGATACACAGGGAGGAAAAGACACCATCGGGTTTGCTGCTCGGATTTCACGGTCGCAGACCGCCGTCAGCAGTAAAGTCGCCCGCACCAATTATAACTGTACACGGAAACATCAATGCAAAAAAGAACTGAGGCTTCCCGCAGTAACGACGTGCAATATTGGCCTCAGGGAATCCCCAGAACGGATGATGCCATCGCTGAACCGCTCCTTACTGAACAGGTTTTGATTTGCGTGCTAGATCTCAGCAGAGAAAACTAAAGCATCCCCGCCACGTGCATCAGCGGGCCTTTCGGCATCCGGCCAGGAGCTGCGGGAGGGACGATATTGTTACTATTAAGAAAGAACGTACTTTACCTGCAAGGGGGCAGAGACCCGGGGGTGTCTGTTGTCGTACAAAGGACAGAAATTCATACTCTGCCTGCTGCAATGAAATTTTACTCTCCTTCACAGCCTTCGTAAGGCCAGACTGCAAAAAAAGAGCCGTCCGTCATAAATCAGAAACACACTGCCACAAAAGATACTTCCCGAAACGCTCAGCAGCAAAAGGTCAACCCCTCAGGTATCGTTTGTAGCAACCGAACCCTGCATTTCGGTGTTCTGGGACATCCCCTTGCCTTTATTCTCTCCGGGTATCTCCGCAAGCCGGCCCGGCTGACGTGCAGGGCCCTGCTCGGGAAGTAAAAATCAGCCCAAGTAAAGGCGACCGTAGAACAGTCTTACCGCCACCGACATCCCTGCAGGGTTTGTTTTTTCCTTCCCAGTGGCTGTACTTTCTAGGGGCTCTTCTCTGTTACCGAGACGTTATGCAAGCCCCGTTTACACAGCTGTACGTACATGATCCAGGAGAGTGTTACACTTCTCCCTGTTTAAGGAGAGGCATCCGCCTCCCCAGTGCAGAGCAGCAGGTATAAATAAACAGAAATAATCAGGATCCTCGCTTAAGTGTTTATCAAGACTTCTACAAATCAGAAGAGTTCCTTCTTTCTTTTTTCAACAGTTAAATGTCAAATCTGCTCCGAGTGTTCTCAGTGATTTATTTCCATCTGGCTACGCTATATATTTCCACGACCGTGCTGCAAAAATCTCCTTGACAGATCCAAGTGGTGGTTAAAAAATTCATTATGTGGCTGCATTTTCATCTGTATTCTAATTGCTTCTCTTTTCTTAGTCAATTAAAAATAAGTAGCTCCTCAGGAGCAGCGATAACGTACGCTACCATCTCCAGCGCACTCGTGAACTGAAGCTGAGTTCGAGTCCTCAGCTGGAGGAAGGGAAAAGCACGCATCGCGGTAAATTAATAGTCATTTTTCCAAACTCTGGCTAATCCTTCCCAGGGAGAGTGAGATGCCGAAGGGGAGGGGTTACAGGTGTCTTTTAAAACTTCAGCTCTTAATTGAAAACTAACTTGAATTTCAATTCATAATCAGGGCTTGGAAAATCCATTTGCTTCCTTGCTACCGGCAAGGAGGAAGCTTTCTTCGGTGGCTGAAAGAACTAAAAATAATCTCTCGCCGCAAGTTAAGCTTTCAGCAAAAAAAATACGCGAGGCTTACAGCGCTGAGGGGACGGGCAAAAATAGCAATGCAGTGGTTACAGTAAATTGGCCTGTTTAATTCTACAAGGACCTAAATTTGCAGTGATACATTTGCATTTTGTCAGCTCTGGCCCATTCCACACCGATCTCTTGCCCGTTCTTACTTGGGACTCCAGACCACATCCTCCCCTTGCCTGTCGGAATTACTCTTTGAATTACTTTGTGCAGCGGTGAACAGGCTTCACCAGGAGGAGCTGTTGGAGGAGCCCATCCAACCTGGCAGCCGACAGCTCAGCGGGCAGAGCGGGGCGCCGAACCCGACTTCTCAACCTCACGCCGAGAGGCACGGTGCCAAGCCTCCACCTTTGAAGACGGGAACCAGCGGCACGCGTCCGAGCGACGGAGCCTGCTCCCAGGCCCACCGACGCGTGCCTCGCCCTGCCCGCGGCACCCCCATGAGTGCTTGCTCCTTGGGGGACCGCTCCCTAGCTGTCGGCCTTCGCTGAAGCTTCCGGCTCTCAAGTTAGAAAGTACCTTCCAGCACTATGGAAACTTATTAAAAAGCAGGCTACAGAGCACAGGCCACGTCGGGGCAATCTTGCAGCTGAGATATGGGACAAAGACTAAAGACACACGAATGCGATTTGCATGGATGACTTGCAAGACCTCAGGCGAAACGTGATGCATCAGCTCCTTGGTACAAAACACGGCCAATACTTACCGCCTCCTGTTCTTTACCCGCTCTGTTTTGACTGCAAACTGTTCAGTGAAGGAGCTGTCCCTTTTCAGGTGACTACTGCAGCTAATAATTCTGAATTATATATTACCCTCATCGTTGGAAAGAAAGAGAAACTGTAGCGTGACTGCTCCAGGAGGGTTACCTTCCCGTGATGCTCCTTGCACCACTCAGACATGCTATCCAGCAGCTCGTCAGGCTGATTGATAATCAGGTTGGGGCCCTGTCGGGAAAGGAAAAACGCAAAGGTAATCACGAGAAGCTCAGCACCAAGCAGCCTCGCGAGGCCCTGAGCGGGGCCCTGAGCACCTGCTGCGGAGCAGGAGTTGCTCCTCTGGAAGCAAAAATTCCCCCCGGGAAGGGCCGAGGGGCCCCGGGGGCAGGGCCGGGGGGTCCCGGGGATCCTGGGGATCGGGGCGGGCAGGGCCGGGGGGTCCTGGGGGCAGGGCCCGGGGGTGGGCAGGGCTGGGGGGGCCCGGGGGCAGGGCCCGGGGATCAGGCCAGGGGGCGGGCAGGGCCGGGGGATCCTGGGGATCCTGGGGATCGGTAGGGCCGGGGGGTCCCGGGGATCCCGGGGGCGGGCAGGGCCGGGGGGTCCCGGGGGTAGGGCCCGGGGCAGGGCAGGGCCGGGGGGGCCCGGGGGCAGGGCCCGGGGATCAGGCCCGGGGGCGGGCAGGGCCGGGGGATCCCGGGGATCCTGGGGATCGGTAGGGCCGGGGGGTCCCGGGGATGCCGGGGGCGGGCAGGGCCGGGGGGCTCCCGGGGGCAGGGCCCGGGGATCGGGCTCGGGGGCGGGCAGGGCCGGGGGGGCCCGGGGGCAGGGCCCGGGGATCCGGCCCGGGGCGGGCAGGGCCGGGGGGGCCCGGGGGCAGGGCCCGGGGATCCGGCCCGGGGCGGGCGGGCGGGCCCGGCGGGCTCCTCCTCACCTCGGCCAGGACGTTGAGGTCGGAGTCGGTGATGAGGCAGGCCATCTCCAGGATCTGGTCCTTCTCCACGTCCAGGCCCGTCATCTGCCACGGAGGGAGCGGCACCGTCAGCCCGCCCGCCGCGCCGCGCGCCCCCCGCCGCCCTCCCCTCTCCCCTCCCGCACCTCCAGGTCCACCCAGACCATCCGCTGGCCCATCCCGCCGCCGGCCATGCCCGCCGCCCGCCGCCGGCCCCGCCACAGCCGCCCGCCGCAGCTCCGCAGGCGACCGAGGCCGGCGCGGCTGCCGCCCAGCATCGCCGCCAGGCCGCAAAGCGACGCCGCCGCACTACAACTCCCGGCAGCCACCGCGGCGACGCGGCCCCGGGAGGGCGCGGGCGGCGGGCGCGGGGGATGCTGGGAGTTGTAGTCTCGGCGGCGCGGACTGGGGGTGGGGGAGGAACGCGGGAGCCTCCCGGGAAGCGGCCCCATGATCGGCGCCGGCCGCTCCCGCCCCTCCCAAAACCGGGGAGCCCCGGGGGACGGCCCGCATAATCAGAACCAGTTTTACTCCCAAACGGCTAAAAGGAGGCTGAAAAGTTCATCTGCCGATTTTTTTCCAAGGGAGACTTTTAATGCTCTTCTCCAAGACAAGGAATATTCAAATACCACGTATCAAAAAGGCTCGGCGAAGCGTCAGAGATGCCGGAAAGCATCCGTCCCGCCTCGGCTCGGCCCAGAAAGGTCATACCCCCGCATCCGATACGGAGACGGCCCCTTCTACCCCACTACAAAAATACAAGCGGCTCCTTCTCTGCAGTACAAACGGCGGCCGTCTCCCCGAAACACCGGCACATCGGGTTTTGGGGTTGTTTTTTTTTCCTCCCATCGTGAAAAACCCTGAGGTGTAGAGTTAAGACATTTAAAATCAAGACGCTAGTTGTGAAGGACTATGCTGCTGGTACTTTTACAAACATTAAAAGGTAACTTTGAAGGGTTGGGGGTTGTTTTTTTGTTGGTTTTTTGTTTTGGTTTGGTTTTTTTTATACATATATTCAGTAAGAAACAGATCAAGCTTTCTTTGCCATTGAGTTCTTAAAATCCCTCTGGGATCGGCGTTAATGCCGCGAGGGGTGCCACTTGGCCTCCCGGTAGCTCTCTCTCCGGTAGTCGTAGTCGTGGCTCCAGCTGTCCCGGTGCCTGTCCTCGTAGGCAGGCTCCTCTCGGCCGCCCCTGTAGTGGTGCTCAGGGCCGGCGTCGTGCCCCCTCTCCTCAAAGCCGTACTCCTCCCTCTTGCCCCTGCAGTAGTCAGGTCCGCGCTCGCCAAAGCGCTGCTCGCGGCCGAAGTGCCTGCCGTCCGGGTGGTAGGGGTGGGCGCTCAGCCGGCCCTTGCGTGGCGCCGGCGCCTCTGGGCGCCGCGGCATCTGGGAGGCTGGCGAGGGGTGAAAGGCGTGAGGAGCCTGCTGGTAGCCGGGCAGGGCGAAGCCGGGCTGCTCGTACTTCCCCCCAAACTGAGGCTGCTGCCACATGGCGCTGTTCATCTGGAAAGAGAAGAGAAGGGCCAGTGGATTTGCTGCGCTCGCTTCCCGGCAGGGCGCCGGAACGGGGCACGGGCACCAGAGGAACGCCAACCCCCGTGCTGGCCTCCAAACCGCACGTTAACCACCCTGTGAATACAGGGGAAAATGAAAGTTTTTGGTTCAGAAATGAGACTGAATGCAAACTTACACAACAGCTATTACCGATCGCTTCCTCTACAGCTAAGCTCCAAGCCCTCCCCAACTAACCCCCTCGGCAGCAGGAGCCGTGAGTCTTCTGGAATTGTCATTTCAACGCTCCAAAAGCACACTCCCACAGCCTCTCAGAGTCGTTACAGGAAACAAGTACTCAAAATTAGAGGTGAGACCATCGCGCATTGTCTGTCAGCCCTGGGCGCCTGCAGGGTCAGACACTATTAGGGCAAGCGAAGAGCGTACCGCTGCTTGTCTCTGAAGGTGCTCAGCAGGCGGCAGGGACCTCTGCGCCGAGGAGAATCCCGCTGCTACCATACCGTCAGAGCTCCTGTCGTATCTGCAGGGAAAAAAGATTGGGACTTTTAGCCTTAAACACCAGACCATCGCAGCCCAAGTCCGTTTGCATCCCAGTTGTGTTTCTCCCGTTAGAAACAAAAGCAACCATCCGAGTGTCAGCCTGAACTCTCTGCCGCGGTCAGAAACCGGCACGGGCGCGTTGTGTGTCCGGCAGCGCTTTCCCCACCCCACCTCTCCCGATCTTTCCCGCGCTTGTACAAAAACACGACGCGATTCTTTCTGCGCCAAGGACGCAGGGTGCCAGGAACACACGTACTCGCTCCGTGGGGAAGAAAGCCCAAATTGTGCTTGGAAAGAGAGCCGGGAGCGCAGCGAACCGCACGACCGCCGTTTTCTCCTCCGAGCTGTGTGCGCGTGCCTGCGGCGTGCACCGGCGGGACTCGTACCTGCTGCAGTTCGACGCCGGCTGCGGTGCGCCGGATGGGCTGGCGTTGGCGGCTCCGTGCGGGGAGCAGGACGGATTGCCGTCCTGAGATGCGTGACTGCTCCCTGAGGAGAGACAACCGTTTCACGAGACCAACAAACACCGGGGAGAGGAACTGGGGTATGAAGTGAACTTGCAAGGCACTACGGGTCTCTACGTGCTTAATTAGCTCTCGGAAAGGTCCCCTGTTGAAGCACAGGGAGGAAAGCACACACCTGCTCGACACCATCCTGCTACAAAATCATCGGCTATTGGGTGAGTGACCATTTGGCGAGAAGCACGTGTGATTTAACCACGTAAATATGGACCTGTCGCACTCTGGGAGGGGGACGCTGGCGGCAGATTTGCTTTCTCTCTAGTAACCAGATTATTAATGTTTCTTTTTGCAGGTACCTGATCGGAACTGAATTTTGATGGGCCTTCCGTACAGTTTGATCCCGTTAAGCAGGCTCAATCCGTAAGGGACGGATTCTTCATGTTTGAAATTCACAAACGCGAACTGCTTGGGTCTACCGTCTCTATCCTTGGGGATTTTAACCTTAATTACCGGACCCGCCTGCGAATCAAGAAACAAAAGGCGTTCGATAAAAACGGAGCAGCTCTTCAAAAAGTTGCAATTTTCTAAAGGGATTTTTAAAAAAAAAAAAAGGGAAATAAGCCCAAACCAAGTGATTTGTAAGGATGCAGAGAGAGATCGCAGCGTGCACAGGCGTTCTGCCGCCCGCCCGCTGCGAGGCGCAGAGGTGTTCAGGCACCGTTTGGGGGGCGGCAGCGGGGTGCCGGTGTTGGGGGGGGGTATTGCCAGTTTTGGGGTGTGGCGAGCGTGGGGTGCGTGCGATGGATTGATGGATTGGGGGGCGGGGGGGGGGGGGTGCGCAGGGCGGGCTGAGCTTGGGGATGGAGGCGGGGAAAGCCCGGGGGCGTCTGGGGAGGCTGCGTGGGGTGGCGGGGGGGTGCGTGGGGCGCTCGGGGGCGCGGCGGGGGGGGGGGGTGCGGGCCGTCCCTCCGAACGCCCCGCGGAAGTGTGTCCTGCGGCGGCCGCCGTACCCCGCCCCGCCCCGCCATGGCGGCCGCGGCCTCCCCGCCCTCCCCCGGTACAAGGCGCGGCCGGGCGGGGCGGCGGCGGCGCCGGCGGCGGTACCTGGTGGAACAGCTCGAAGATGAGCTCCTCGGTGACTTTGGGGTCCAGGTTCCCCACGAAGAGGGTCCGGTCGGCCTCGGCCGCCGCCGCCCCCATAGCCGCGGCCGGGCAGCGCGCGCTCGCCGGCGCCCACCCACGCCTCTGCGCAGGCGCCGAGCGGCTTGGCGCGTGTGCGTCAGCGGGCGTGCCCCGCCCCTTCCGGCGCGGCGGCCCCGGAGGAGGAGGGTGGCGTGGCGGCCTCGGAGCGGCGGAGCCGGCGCTCAGGCGCGGGGAGCTGCGCCCCGGGAGCGCGGGCCGGGGGGCGGCGGGGGTCCCGCCCGCGCCTCGAGCGGAGAGGGCGGGAGCTGCGGGCGGGGAGGCGGGCCGGGCCCGTGAGGAGGGCCGGGCCCGTGAGGCGCCTTCCTCCCGCTCCCCCCAGGCCCTCCGATTAAGTAACGACCTCAAACAATAAACCCTGTCGATGGCCGCGGGGTCACTCGGCGCGTCAGGTGTCACTGCGGGCCCGGCGCGGCGCCTCGCCCTTACGAGGCCGCGTTCGGGTCGCCGCGCCGCAACGTTCGTTTTTTCCCCTTTTCCCTGTTATTTCCCCATTACTGCGAGCAGCCCTCAAACCCAGCGGTCCCGATGAAACGCTACCCGTTAAACCCTGCAATTCGGATTAAAAAAACCCTTCTGCTAGCCGTGCGCAGGCAGGAAAGCCTTGCAGAGGTTTGGGAGAGTCGCGCAAGCGCGGTGGGAGGCTGTGGGCGCCCTGCCTTTGGGCTTCTAACCTTTTTCTCTCTTCCAAGGCGCTGCTTCAGGAGCCCAGCGGCACCCGCGGGGCCGGCCCCCCTCTCGGTGCGAGCGGGGTTAGCTGCGCTGGCACCAGGCCTCCAGAGCGGAGCGTTGGACGTCGCCTTGGGCCGTAAAAGTACCGCAGGGAGAAGCGGCGTAGGCGAAGCCGGCTGGGGAACGGTGCGTTCCGTGCCGCCGGTCGGTTTTATTGCCGCGGTGCTCTGGTTTGGCGGCTGCCGACGCCCTGACGACTGCCTCCCTGGGGAGGGCTG
This sequence comes from Morus bassanus, assembly GCA_031468815.1. Classification (NCBI taxonomy): domain Eukaryota; kingdom Metazoa; phylum Chordata; class Aves; order Suliformes; family Sulidae; genus Morus; species Morus bassanus. The sequence continues at coordinate 8,784,418 of CM062588.1, forward strand.
CCGGGTGCTCCGCCGTTAAACTTCAGCGTGAAGGGGGCACTTTTGGGTTCCCGTTCGGGTAAGGCGCCGGACGTTTGTCTCCCGGCTACTTTACTCTTCCAATTATTTTGCAAAATAGCTCCCCTGTCCCTGTCGTTCGAGTGAGCGCCGTTCTTCCCAGCGACTGTAATCCCCTGAATGTTTCAGAGGACGCCGGATGCAAAACGGGGGTATTTTCCATCTGGAAAATATTTGAAAGGGGAAGTTGAACCTTCATTTTTCATTAGATTCCAGCACGTTATGGCAGATCCTATTTTCTTGTTAATTAGGTGCTGTTCATTTTCTTCACTTCATTACTTACTACCGCACCTAGAATTTATATTCATTTGGTTTAATTGTGTTCGCCTGGTTAAATTCTAAACAGTTACTCATTCAGAAAGGAAATTATTACCTCGCTCTGCCAGGACTTCCACTTTGCCTTAATTTCCCCGGAGCCTCGTTTACTTTCCTCTGCTTTTTTCTTTTTTCCTCCTCGCTGGGTCCCCCTGGGCTTGGCTGAGAGCGTGCGTGCGGCGTTCATGCCACTGTCGCCTCGCTTCGTGTGTGCCGGGCGTCCTGCGGCGCACACCGCGGCCGTGCGTGGTGGGCCGTACGCTGCCACGCTCCGCCGGACCCGCAGAAGGAGCTGACGGGCTCCGGCGTTGCCCGTCGCAGCCTCGCATCCCGGTCTCGGTCTCCCTTCGGGGTTACTACTCTTAAGCTCTAGATCCCCCGCGCTGCCGTCGGCGCCGCTGGCAGAATACCGCCCAGCCTCTTCGCGGGGAAAGGCTGTCAATGGCTCCTGGCAGGTTGCAGCAGAAGCATAATTGTCGCTACAAACTTCTCCATGAAGGGAATCATTGTGCTTTTTAAACAGACCATAAAAATCCCCAGCAATGCCGATGTTCGAACAGTTAAACAGCGATTAAAGACGCCAGCGCTACAGGACCTGGGCATGTTATCTCCAGAGAACACGTCAGCAGCTGCTGAATTCCTGCCTTTACTGCGCCGCGCTGGAAACGGTGGCGTTACATTCAGCATTAACCAGCGAGCAGCCAAGGTCCTGAGCTGCCTCCAAGCCTCCTCCGGTTTTTGGCTCCGTTTCTTGGAGCTGGGCAACGAGGCCGTTCCCGGCGGTGCCGGAAACTCGTGCCGCTTGCGCGGGGTGTCCCGGTGGCTCCGGGGACGGTCGTGCCAGGCAGGGCCGGAGGTGGCGGTGTCACCGACGTCGTCCTCGTCTCGCTGGTGCGGTGTCTCTGCTGTCTGCTTTTGGGGCTGCATACAATTGCATCTCATAACCTTGCTGAGGCTGTACCGGTGTAAATGTTTCCCTACAGCCCTAAAAACTTCAGTGGGTTGGGTTTTTTATTAAATTCTTACCGAGAAACTAAAAGGCGGCCGGAGGGAGAGGAGCCTGAACCCCTCCGGTTCCTACCAGGAACTGTGGAGCGTGGTCGGCACTTGCGGACCCCGACTCATTTCAACCTCTCAACTCCTTCCTGGGTGGTATTACCCTCTCTCTCTCACTTTATGCCAGCCCCTTCTGTCAGAAGAAATTAGATTTGTGACAGGCCTCTGTGTGTATCTGTCTGTGTCCATCCAGCGAGAAAATTTCCTCTTTCCCTATTTCTTTTCACTCTTGAACCAAAAACACCCCAAAAGAAAATTGGTATGAGTGGGCGGAGGAGGAGCTTCCGCAACAAATCCCACACATTTACTTTAAAGAACTGCTGAGAATTTGGGCGCGTTGGGTGTGCTAATATTAATTATTAGTAAAAACGTCTAGGCGTACGTCTAGTCTTTCTAGTCTTTCTAGTATCTCGAAAACGAGGGCATCGTTTCCGTCTGCCGAGCCCTTCTGCCCTGATCCCGCGTCTGTGCCGGCGCCTGGCAGGTACGTATCACCGTTGGGCTGCAATGTTTTGGTTTTGCACGTTAAACAATTTTTACAGGTTTGCTGAAAGGACCCGCAGGAACTCTTGGTTCCAGGAGCACTGGCGGTTGTCTGGGTGCAAGGCGTGCTGCTCCCCTTGGCAGCATCCTTTTCCCCCCACAGCTTTTCAGACAGAGCACGCAGAATTTGTCCAGAAACCAGAAACAGGTCTGGGTTTTGGACAATCTCACTGCCTTTGCAGCCAAACTTTTTTCCCCGTAAGAATGGATTTTGGTCTCAGAAAAGCGCATCATGGCTGCTGTGCGGGGCAGAAAGAGGGAGGCTTCTCAGAAGCCCTGCTCTGACTTGGGAGGATGGCAGGGAAGGGACTTGGGTGCGATTCCTGTTTCTGGGCTGGGGCTGGGGCGAGCCGGTGGGGTTACCCCGAGCCTGGGCTGCTGGCACGCAGCCGGGGCTCCAAGCGCCAGTGCTGTGTGTGCTGCATAAATCCCAGCCCACAGACGGACACCGTTAGGGCACTCACAAGTTTATTTGCTTTCAGATGAAGGGGCAAGGGGCCGCGGGTTACGTTGGCGGGGCTTTTTGAAACCAGACACGCTGCCCTTTTCCTCCCCAGTGCGCCCGTGCTATCTGGTGCTGGAGGGGCGCCTGCGCGCCACAAGGCTCAGCACAGCTTCACAGTCCGTGCGGATGTCACCAGACAGGTACGGCTGGACCTCGCTGAACTTCACGTCAAAGCCCGCACCCTCCACGGCTTCCTCCACCGTGTTTCTCTCCAGGTAGAGGCACGAGAAAACCTGCTTGTTGAAGGCATAGTAGGTTTCCCGCAGGGCGGTCACCATCACCAGGTGCCCGCCCGGCTTCACGAGGGCACCGATGTTTCTCAGGGCGCTGCGGAAGGTGGCCAGGTCCTTGCAGGCGCCCTCCAGGCAGAGGGTGGAGAGGACACAGTCAGCGGGAGGCAGGGACACGGGGTCTGTGGGGTTGGCTTTGGTCACGTCGCACTTCAGAACCTGCTTCACCTTCTTTCTCAGTTTCTCCTCTTTCTCGGCCCACTTCTCCCTAGCGGGTAAATAAACAAGTAGATGAAGGCTCGTTATGTGGTTATTTGGCATCTGTGCCTGTGACTTCATCTCTGCCATGGCTGGTGGCGGGGTGGTAGGAAGCCAGCCTCACCTGTCCCCTTCCAGCTCACAAACGTATTTCACCACCGGCATCCAGTCGAAGGCTCCCGCTTCGTTCTTCAGCCACTTCTCCAGCTCGCGGCGGTTCTGGTCCGTGTAGTCCAAGGCGATGATCTCCTCGAAGCGCTCACAAGCGGACAGAAGCTGGTAGATGGTGGGGCCACAGCCAACGTCTGTCAGGGTATCGCCCCTCAGCCCGTCTGGTGCCGAGTGCGGGGAAGACCATCCCAGTGAGGATGGAGTCCGTGCCCCAGGACAGAAACCTCCCGCCGCGCTGCCCTTCCCCGCGCCCAGAAACGTGACCCCAAGTGCCAGGGACCCGCAGCACAGCCCTGTCCCCCCAGTGCCCGGGGCTCTCGGGCAGCTCCTGCGGTGGGTTCGCAGCCCCCAGCCCAGCCCGCGGGCAGGGGCGATGCCTGCTTCTGGAGCAGAGGCGCTGACCCTGTACCCACCCCTACCCAGCCTGGGTCTGACCATTATCTCCAGAAACTGTGGAACAACTCCGGCTGGCGATACCCTGAATGCATAGATAGACGTGCATGCATATATATGTAAAAAACCGCAAGCATGCGCGTGTACGTGTATAGCATGTTGCCCGCTGTGTGTTGGGGCGCACGCTGCGCAGCGTGCAGCCCGAGGGCAGCCCTGCAAATGGCGCCGTTTGGCTTTGCCGGACGCCTTGGCGAGGGAGGTACTCACCCAAGGAGAACATTTTAAACAGGGTCCTCAAGTTTTGCATCAGAAACGTGTTTGGCTGTCCCTGGCTGTCGGTCCAGGTGTAATATTCTTTCAGATACTCCCGAGGGTCGAAACTCTGCTGGTAAACCTCTGCCTCGGTGAAGATCGCGGGAGCGTCCATCCTGGCAGGAGCAAGATCCGCTGCTCGCTCCTCCCACAGTATGGTTGAGTAGCCCCTGCTGTACTTTCGGTTTTAACCTCCCTCCGGCGTCCTCTGCTCCGGATGCCAACCGGACACGCTCCTGTTCACAACCGCTCCTGTCTCTTGCTCTCCGTTTTTGCACCGAGCTTTACGTCTTCCGTAACAACTCGCTATTGAACCGCCCCCCCCGCACCACCTGAGCCACACAATTCCCTGCACGAATGACCGTAATTAATGGCAATCCCTGGGATTACATTACACATCCCTGGCTTTACAGTAATTGACGGCAATAAAGCAGTACAGTGCGAGCCAGTGCGGGCAGTCGCAGCCCGGCAGCTCCGTAAACGGTATTAGCGTGTCCGACACCTTTGCTGCTTAATAGCAGATTGAAGTCGGCGTGTTCGGTAATATAACGTGGCAAGGAACTTTTAAGGCCATTAGATGCCCTGGCAGAGTTCTGTCAGTGTCCCTCCCGTAGGAAGGAGTCGCCGCTTCCAGTCCACAAGAAGCACTTGCCAAAATTCCTGTTCTCTGTCATTGATTTTGTTGCTTTTATTTTTTCCAGGTTTCCTTTGGAAAACTGCAATTTCACCTCCTTGCCCCAAAACCCAGAAAACTCTCAGCCTTGGCGCCCGGGTTTTGCCCCCCGAGCTGGCCCCGCGCCCCTGCCTGCACCGTGCCCGAGGGGGGTCCCTGCCTGCACGGCGGCCCCCGCAGCCCCTCGACCCCAGCCCGGGGGTCGGGGAGCAGCGGGGTGGCGCGGGGGGACACGGTGGGCGCAGCCTCCTTCGCCGTCCCCGCCACGAAGAGGCAGCAGAGCCCCGCGCTTCTCGCGGCGGCGGGTCCCCGCAGCATCTCGTCCTCTTCCCGCTCGCCCAGCAGAAGCTGAAATGATCAAACAGTTTTAGGCTCATTACCGACTCCGTATCTATACAATCGGCCTTTGCTTTTTTAAAGACCTGTTGTTAGGAGTGACGGGCTGATGAGCCGCCGTATTGTCCTCTGACTAATAAGATTTAGGTTAGATCCCGAGGTGACGTCGCTTCACAAACCCTTTAGCCTTACCGCATGCATGGCCGGACCTGCTGATGTGAAACCGGCTGCCGAAGATACGAAGCCTAAAAAGGATGTCAGCTTGAAAGGTGAATATGTTAAAGAGGTTTTCTTCTGAGAGCAAAGCCAACAAGCGCTTCCTGCTACTCCAGTGCTGAGACCCTGGGCTGAAATGCTCTCTAAAGCCACTGGCCCCACGAGACACCCCCCCGGCCACGGCAAGCAGAGCTGGGGGCATCTTTCCTGTGGGATGTCGGCTCCCAAAGCAGACCACAGGCGCTCCCAGCCTTGCAGCTGGAAGCCCTAAGATAAATCCTACTGATGCCGGGGGTTTCGACTCTGCCACCTGAAATCTCAGCGCTGCAACAGGAACAGGGGGTGGAGGAGAGGCAAATTCGCCCCCCTGTTAAACCCTTGCAGCTCAAGGAACCATTTGAGGTGCTGCATGCTATAGCAGTCTCACCGCCCCGCTGCTCATGCCGCACCAGGATGCAAGGGCACGCTTTCACGAATACGCCAGCAGCAAAGCAGATGCCAAAAATGAATATCCAGTGATGCGTCGGCCTGTGGCCCCGAGGAGAGTGCTGGTGGTGGGAATGAGCAGCAACGCCGCCTTGCCACGGAGTGGGTGACCCAGCTGGGGTCAGCCCTGTGCCGAGCATCACTGAGTTTGCAGCAGGGCTCAGAGAGCCGCCTGAGACCCAAGGCCGAGCCTAAAAGCGTGTGCCCTTGCCCAGGTCTGCATTTATTATTTTTCAAGACAGCAGGCTGAGGTATATAAAGCAGCGTAGCCCTGCCGCCGGCAGCTTTGGCCTGTTTCTGGTGCCATTTGCCAGCGCAGCGCTTGTGTTTCAGGCCGTAGAGCCTGTTATCGCTCATGGAGTGACATGATTTGGGGATAAAGGTGTGAATTGTCAGCACCCAGAGCACCTCAGGGTATTTATGAGCGGGAACGGTGGAACATCTCGGGGCTAGCAAGCCCCCCGCTCAGCACGCCTTCTCACCCATGCCGCCAGCCCGGCACTCACTGCCCCTGGAAATCGGATGCAGAGCCTGCCTCTGCGGCTCCCCGAGCTGGGAGCAGCCCCCAAATGGCTCTGCCGCTCCAGCTTTTCCCTCTCTATTGAAACCTCAGCTCTAGATGTCTGATTTCCATTTTCCCCTCTACTTTTAGTTCAATCAAAGTGTGTGATTAGGGCTCTGCGGGCTCCATTGTCATCTCTACCTAAGTGCTTCTCTGATTGATATAAACAGCATTTCGATATTTACACTGTGGAATGCATTGCTCTGCCTGCTTTCCTGGATGATGCACAAAATTTGCCATTACAGGGAGGGAAAATAACCTTAAAAAAAAAAAAGTCCCTGCAGAAAGCTGCTGGGAGGGGAGGAGCCCTCCCTGATGGGACAGGGCTGTGCCCCATCAGCCTAAGGAGGAGCACCTCGGCCCCGTCCCATCACCTGGGCAAGCAGCAGCAGCTGGGGAAGTTATAAAGGGCAGGAGGGCACAGGGGCCTTGGCACCTGCAGCATCTTGAGGTGCCTGTGGTTCGGGCTCTGCGTGGTTGCTGTCTGTGAGTACGGCTGGTGCCTGGCAGCCGGTTTGAAAGCAGCTAGTTTGTGCCCTGAGTTGCAGGATCAGCCCCAGGCTCTGCCTGGGAGCTGGGTTTAAGCCTCAGCAGTCCCAGGGCTGGTCCTGGGCTCTGCAGCCGGCAGCACCAGAGCCCGCCGGCCTGCTCCAGCCCCCCGCCGGGACCCTTCCCACCCTCCTGCCGTGTCCTCATCCCTGCGACCGAGGTAAGCGAGACACCTGGGTGCCGTCACGTTGCTGAGCTGGGGTGCCCAGGGAAGGGAGGTTGTGCTTCGGAGGTGGGAACAAATGCACCCTTTTCCCTACGTGTTTTTTTCTGGACTGAGTTTTAGATGCTCCCCTCCTTCATATTTGCAGGAATATGCATAAAGGAAGCACTTGAAAAGCAAATATCTCTAGTCTCAGATACTTCTTGGAGAAGGGAGCAACTATTATTTTGTTGAAAAGACTGGTTATTTGAAAAAAGTGAGACAACTGTGCTTTTAAAGGATAACATGCACTTATTTTCTGAAATGCAACAGCTCCTCAAGAGCTTTTTGCAAGCTGCGCAGCTTTCTCTCACAAGCCTTGTCAGGCTTCCCTGGGTGGAAGCTCCTGGCGTGGCTCTGCGTGCAGCAGGACGGCGGGTCTGGAGCGACGGTGTGGTAGCTGGCAGAGATCCTGTCGGGGTATCCGCTGGGGTCCCGGCACTTTTGGTTGGAAGCGTGGTGATCGGTTGTTTTGGTTGTTGTGGAAAACATTTCAAGTTTTTTTCCTGTATTTTACTTGGTCGAAAGTATTGCACTTCAAGCTTCCCATCAGACTTGGAGGAATCCCCCTGTGCTGCCGTGCCTTTCCCTCTGCCCCTTCCTCACAGGGGCAGAAGCAAGCACAGATCCTCGGCTGATTTTTCTCTGTTGCGCGTACGTCGATGTGATCTTAGCTAAGAGTTTGTAATTAAAAAACAGGCATGCTGCTGGGATCTTGCCCCAGGTCTCACCCCGTGGCTTTTCCCCCCTGAGAGGCTCCTGCCCATCGTGGGGAGTGGGAACAGCCGGGGCTGGGCGGCACAGCACTGGGGACAAAAGACGCCTCTTCCTCCGCGTGGTGCAGAGGATCCCGAACAAAAGGTTCACGTTCCCCTGCGCTCTTCTCTCTTCTCCTCTCGCTCTCCTTTCTTTTCTCCTGCTCTTCAGTGGAAATTTCAGCAGTCGTTCTTCTGGTTTAAATTTCTCTGTGCTGCAACAAGAAACTAGCAATTAACTATTATAAGGCTGTTTTACAGTCCTGTGGAAACCCTTTCCATCCGCTGTGTTTCAAATGGGTATATCTTTTATTCCTAGTTTTCGGGAGTGTAAAACTTTACGGCATTTGCTGCAAACCTTCATACTTTGCTTTGCAGTTTATTGCTCCCTCTGCAGATATATCTTACTCATAAATAAGGCTTTCATCTCTGCAGTACTTGACTAGGAACCACAATGCCTCTGAGCAGTTTCATTAATGGGACTTTGCCTAGAAATCACGGCGGGAGTCATCTCAAACCTCCGTCTCTCCTTCGCCCAAGAGCGCAGAGCTTGGCACGAGAGCCGTGGCGGCAGCAGGTCGCTCAGCCAGCTTACTCGTGCCCCTGGCCAGCAAACCCCTATGGCTCCGGGAGACGTGGAAGACGGCTCCAGAAAGTTCGGGTGCGAGCTGGGTCTCTGTGCAGGGGTTGCTTCGGGCACCGAGGTGGTTGAGCCTTGGCGCAAAGAGAAAGGTGAACACGCCTGCCCTTGCAACTCCCCTGAGCTGGGCTGGTGCAGGAGTGTCCCGCCGCTTGTCCAGCGCCTCGTGCAATAAAGCAGCAAACGGGCACATCCGAGGGGTGAAGGTACCCGTGGCACTCGCTGCAAGCTCTCGGGAAACCAGGCTGTGCTGCAAACCTTTTCTCATTGCATCGTGGGTGCTCTCCAGCCGCAGCACTGCTCGCGCTCTCCCCCGGTGCATCGAGCTGCGTGGCAAATACCTCTTCAGCTCCTGAAGAAGGTGGGATGAGATGTCTGACCGCCCTTTTCTGTGCCGCTAGGCGAGACGCCCTCGCTGGGCAGTTTCGCCTGCCCCCTTGCTGTGTCTGTCAGGATTCCCCCTCGGCACAGTAAGTCAATAGGGATCTGCGCCGCAGCCCGCTCTCTGGGCAGAGCGGCTGGGTTGGGAAGTGGGAGCTGTGGCGAGCTCTGGAGCGCGTTCACGCCTCGCTTCCCTCAGCAGCAGAGCCGAGAAGCACGGGTTGCCAGCGGTGGCATTAACCTCTGACTGCAGAGCTGGGAAGCAGCGCAACAAAAAGCTGCTTGTGGGGGCTGACACCTGCGAAGGGAGAAGCGTTTGCTCCAACACATACTCTCAGGGCCATGTCCCTCGTGGGGGCAAATCAACACTGGAGTCGGCAGAGCAGCAGCAGCTTCACTCAGCAGAGCTGAGCTGTATCTAACGGCTTGTGCTTGGTAGGCTCTCTAGGTGGAGAGTTTTCGCTCTTTAATAAGGATTGTTTGCAGGTTAATTTTAAAAAGCTCTTCATTTTCCCTTGATTAGCAATGAACCTGCTCTCAGGTCCCGTGGTATGAGGGACAAATAAAGAGGTAGAACTGATGGAGGTGAGGTTCCTACGGGTTTAGGTCTGATGTGGACACACTGGTGTCCGATGATCATGCCGTAGCTTTTATTTTGATGGGAACGCTAAGTGGGCCTCTCTGGTTTTTCTGAAACTAAGACGTGCTGTGCTTGACATCCCTGAATGTGGCTGACGTTGGCTCGGATGTCCAAAACTCGAGGCAGCTGGGTGAGCGGGCGGCACACTTGCCAGTGCCTTCGTTCTTCAGCAGACAAGGCAAAAGCCACAGTGAGGAAATGGAGGCACGCTGGGTTTTTAGGCAGTGCTGGTTCTGCCTGTGTCTCTGGGAAGGGGACGAGGTGCTCGGCATCCAGGCGTTTGCGGTGGGTCCAAGGGGAGGAGAGGGGGGACCGGACCCTGCTACAGACCCAGACCGGCCGCTATTTTTCCGGGACTGTCACGACACAAAGGATTCAGAAAGGTGTGGGATATTAATTGCAGCTTTCAGACCCCCGCGTGCTATGTGGTAATTTCATTGCATTAGGGTGATAGCAGTTTTAAAAATCACCCTCCTCCCGTCCCCTTTTCACAAAATACCTCTTGTTTCGCAAAAATGCATTTAGGGGCGATTTGTTTAGAGTCCAGAATGGCAGCAATTAAAGTAGTGTTGGGCATTTGGAATAAATGGAGTGATACTCGTGTAAGCGTGACCTCTGCTGAAAGGATGAAACCGGGTGGGGAGATTTGTGTAGGTCAGCAGTGCCGGGTACCGTGCTGCGAGTCACCAAAAACGGGGTACCTGACATCTCCTCGCTCCTCTGAGCATCCCCATTGTTGCGTTATTAAAAGCGACTTTACTGGGGAAGAACAAGACCTATTTAAAAACGCATCAGTTGCGCGTGTCCGTCCCCGTCAGCCGGGTGCGATGCTCCTCTCGGCTCCCTGTGTGCGGCGGCAGCAGCAGCACCCCGGTTTCCCCAGCTCCGGGAGGGACCGGGGCGGACGCGTGCTGGCAGGCGTCGCATTAGCGGATGGTTTATGGGACCATTTGCCGGTGCCGGTACCTGCCGGCGAGCCTCCAAATGTCAGAGTCGGGCGCAGGGAGGCAGGCGATGGGAACAGGTGGGCTGTGTGGATCCCTGGGGCCCCACTAATTCACAGGGAATAAATTAACGATGGGAACGGGGACAAAGTCCTCTTCTGGGTGCAGGTGACTGAGCAATTCCCTTCTGGCAGGCGGAGGGAGGGAGGGAGGGAGACCTGTCATCATCAGACTGCCTTTGATTTTATCGTCTGAGCCAGCCTTAAAGGCATCCTGCCTTCGGTGCTGACTTTGCTCTTGCTCGGGGTTTTGGAAACGGTGCCGAGCCTCGCTTGAAATAACGAGTGCCTCTGCTAATTACACGAGACTGCCTATTTGCGACATGGGCCGTCTCTTGCATCTTCCCCATAAAGGAACCAAAGGTTTCCTTCACCCCCAGGGAGACAGGAGATGTTCAGAGCTAATGACATCACCTGGTCCGTAAACGGTGCAAACCCATTTACACCCACACAGACCCGGTCCCCGGTCTTTGTAGCAGGCACGGGGTGGGAGCTGGCTCGGCGGGGCAGGAGCGGGCCCTGGCAGGGAGGGGGGTCTTCCTCAGCCCCCTTCCGTCGGCCGCTAGCATCCCACCTACCTGCACGAGCAGGGGTTGGAGCTGTGCGGGAGGGAAGGTATGGGTGCAAAGGGTGATTTTGGTAAGGAACAGTGCCAAAAACACTGGGAAAAGGGAAAAAATACAGGAGTGGCACTTGATTAAACCAGCTGTATAACAAAACATCGTTACCCACAGAGTCCGTATCGGCACGGTTTCAATTTTGTCTGTGCTGTCTTACAGGATTCCCGAGTTAGCCCTGGGAAAAGAAAGAGAGTATTTTTGATGTCCGGTGAAGATTTTTCCTAGAGCAGCTATACTATAGGCATTATCTTTTCAACCTGTGACTTGCCTGGCAGGGGAAAGGGTAACGAAGACCTGCCGTGTTACCCTTATGCTCGTTAAACTTGCTTGGAAATTTCTCGGGTGCATTTGTACGCCAGGCACTGTCGGGTCTCCCCGACACTGAAATCACCCTCCCTCTGGGGAGAGCGGCGCTCGGCTGCAAGCGAAGCTCAGGGTCCCCGTGCTGCAGCAAGGGTGCAATGCAGAGTGTGCAAAGGAGAGCGGCTGTTTTATTAATTGCGCGCCTGCCTACGATTATCACCAGCGTTTACAGTGGGAGCAGCCGGCCCTGTACCACGGTTATTTACAGCTGCAGCTGGCCGTTAAGAATATTGGTGAGTGAAGTCGCTTGGATTAATACGTAATTACTAACTGGGAGATGTGAACCTATAAGTGGCTTGGAGGGAACCGGTGGCCGGTCAGAGCCATGCCGGTGGGAGGCAGGGAGCGTCGGGCCCTCTCCAGCTCTGCCTCTAGGAAGCACTCTGACCTCAGGGAAATCGCTGCCGCACTCCCCAAAACGGGGAAAATCGCTGAGGATCGCTGCCGAGCGTGCGCAGCTTCATCAGTGTTTGCAAAGCGCTTTCTTGGAGACCCTTGGCTTAGGAGTGGGTGAGCAGTGTGGTCGAGGGATGCACCCCATCGCAGAAGAGCTTGGGACTCGGCAGTTAATCTTCAGCTCGAGGGAGATGCTGAGATGTGCGCTGTAGGGGATGGACCTGTCTGGGCCCAGAGCTGGAAACGCCTTCCCGTGTCGGGGGGTCCCCTCCAAAACGGAGGTGCATGGGAAGGGGTGAAAGCTGGTCTCAGAGGCTGCAGTTAGCGATGGGAGCACAGTGCCCGGAGGGATCGGGGGGGGCAATCGTTAACGAGGCACATTGGGTGCCGTGGACGAACCTTCTCACCCTGCAAAAGTGCAGAAGAGACGAGGCTTCCTGGGAGCAGGCTGCTGCTACCCGGCCCAACGAGCCCGCGCAGATGGCGGGGAGATAAATGACGCCATCTCCGTACTGTAGTGGCTCGGCTGTAATTTCTGAAAGACATTTATTAGAGGCAGCCTTCCCTTTTTCAGGGACCGTGACTCCGCGGGCAGAGGGAATTGCGACAGGGAAGGTGGAAAGCGCAACCCGGCGTTACTGATGAGAGTGGTGCCCAAAACCCCATCCATTCCTCTCCTCCAATTTTCTCCTCTGACAATTTATAGGTTAGTTTGATGCTTGAATAGCTGTGTCTCTCTAGTAATATGTATTCTCCGTAAGTATTCCCCGCTGTGGCATATCCTAAGAGAACTCCATCAAATAATTATCTTCCCTTTTATTTATTCACAGTCTTTTCACTCGATCTGCATCACGATAAAATATTCCAATGGTTTCCTCTTAGCACCGAGCCTTCCCCAGATTGTAAAGTGTATTTATGTACAGTATTAAATCCGCCCTGCGCAGCTCTTTATCTCGGCGCTTTCCTCATTTGATGCTACCGTGAGGCGCTGGCCTTGGCCACCTCCTGCCTCAACACCCTGTGCCACCGGGGCACGCGCCGAGTCCGTACCGCTCGCCCGAAGCCTGGGGCAGGAGGGGTCTGCAGGCGGCCAAGGACGAGCCTTGCAGGCTGGTGCAGCAGGATGGAGAAGGGCAGCCCCACCGGGGAACCTTCCCTTCTCCCTCCCTTGTGTTTTGAGCCGGGATGTCGCTGTCTCACAGGGCCGAGTCGCCCGCTGTCAGCAGAAGGACGTGACTACAGGACAGTCGAGTGCAATCAGAGCAGGGAAGAAACCAATAACCTCTTTTTTTCCCCCCTCCGGAGGGACTGAAAGAGCAGCGCTGCTCTTCTCCGAGCACTTGTCGAGTCTCCCCGTGCAGCCGGCTCGGCGGATGGCCTCTCGGGGAAGGCTGCGTCTCTAAAAAGGGCTCGCCATCCGAGGGGCAGCTTTTTATAGATAAAGACAGGTGATTTAAGGGGATGATGTGCAGAGTCTGAGCATTGGCTTCCAATGCTGGTGAGCATCTAGGGGTCCTCGGAGGGGGTGTGGGCACGCTGCAGCATGGCTGTCACCCGTGGCAGGGGACATCCCTTCCACACGGGTCCGTGTCTGCAACAGGGAGAACTGCAGGTCTTCCAAAACAGCATTTCCGAGAGCGGTGTATCCTTACCTTCCTGTGGATTGTGGCGTGCTATACATCAGCCTAACGGGGAATATTCGGTGTCCTGCACCTCCGTTTGCCGCTTTATAAAGCCCCCATGCAAGAGAGCTGTACCTCCCGGAGATGCGTGGGCAGCACCTCGGCGAGCGCCGGCGCCCCTCTGCGGGCGTGAGCATCCGAGGGCTGAAAGGGCTCACATCTTAACGTTTAAAATCCGTAGCAATGCCGGGGATTTCATTAGGCCAGAAGAGCTCTTCTGCTCTCCAGGGCTGAGGGAGTCAAAGCGAGTTTAACTTGGTAAGTTTGCTTCCGCCGCTCTTTCCAGGTGCGCGAGCACTTCCCGGGAGCCCGTGCGCTGCGAGGCAGCATCTGTGCTTTCTGCCACGTCTGGCTGCCGTGACGTGAGGACAGCAGTTAACAAGTTAGTCACGGAGCGAAATAGTGGTGACCGTTCATAATCGTGGCTTTTATTCCCTGCTTTGCCTACAGTTGGCTCGGCTGGTAGGCGGAGAGGCCGGGAAAAGGGGTCGCTCCCCGAAGCGGGAGATGCGGGGGAGAGGACCGGCCGTGGCGAGGATGATGGCGACCTTGGTACTCCTACTTGCTTGGCGCCGGTACCTCTTCAAAGTGGCTTCCCCTCAAATCCTGGAGAGGCGAGTTCCCTAGCAAGGGTTAACTGAGTGTATAAAATTGATTGCGATTTTAGTAATTCAGTATAATCACAGTCTACCAGCAGGTTGCTTTTCCAGCAGGAGGGTTTGGAATTATTTTCTGGAGTTTGCAATATAGAACTTAAATTAAGCCTCAGAAGTCAGAGGAGCTCTGCTGCATCTCTAATGTGGTGCTAAATTCTCAGCAGCACATTCTCTGTATTAAAGCCTTTGCTAGCAATTAGGTTCATTAACTATCACAATACCTTATTTATTACTCGGCATGCCATATGGTTTCCCAGCTAAAGAATGGCACCCGTTCTAGCACAGACCATTTGGCATCATAAAAATGTTAACAAATAATGTTATGGCTCTCAAGGGCAAAAGGGCTCACTGGGTTGCAGGTCTGAACGGCAGGAGAGAATATGAAAACATTTTTCTTCTATGGCAAAATAAAGAATTCCTCGAGACAGAAGTATTCAAAGAATATCACGCTCGCATCACGCAAATGGGAGTTTTATACATGCCCATAATGGTTATGTCAATATTTGCAGCAGGCAGCGCTCTCACTCATCTCCTTTCCTTCTCCCTGCTTTCCTCCTCCCTCCGAGCATGGACCTTGTCAGGAGCACCGACGGAGAAGGACCCACCTCCGTACAAGCCTGCCTGGTCTTAGACCTCTTGATTTTTATTCTTTTTTTTGATGGCGCTAGCTTTCTGGTGTCTGTCTTGGGGGTGATATTAATTATCAAGCACCGTCTCTTATGACCGTCTGAACTTCACTTCTGCAGAGGCAGTTCTGGGCGCTGCATCGAGGCGCTCTGGGTGCCGGCGTGTGTACGTGGCACTCACTTCTAGACTGCAGAAGGACCGATAAGGGGTGAAGTTGTACCAGTGGAAAGAGCAAACCGGGAGCCTGATCGTGGAATGTAAAGTGTTAGGTGTTCTGACCCTGAAAAGAGAAAAACCTTAATTGTACGCTTGTTTAGTGCTCTTTGGAGGAGATTGCGACCTGCATGCAGCCCAGGCTGCGAGGGTTACGCAGCGCATGCTTGCCCTCGGTTCCTACTTTCAGCAGGATTAGGATTATGAGAGGCAGGGACAGCATTTCAGGTCACAGAGACTTGAATTGTCTCGTCTCAGGCACCGTGTGGCCAAAGCGTAAGGGAAATGTACTTTTCCACTCCTGCTCTGTGACCAGATCCCCCTAGAATAAACATATCCAAAAGGCGATTCTGACAAAGTGCGATTTAAATCAGAGCAGTAACGAAAGCACAGATTAAACCAGACTTTCTGGTCCCATTACGGTATCCCATGACAGCCTCCAAACTTCCAGAAATTGGTCAAACTTCCAGAAATTGGTCAAAAAGCATGGGTTTGAGGCACAAGCAACACTGCTGAGTTTCCTGGACGATGCCTGCCCTGTGCCTAAGCGAGGCGGTTTCCCACCCAGCCTCTCCAAGCTGATTCCTAGTGCCAGCTTTCTGATTTTCAAGATTTGCTGGCAGACGCCTGGTGCTGCTGCCCCTTGCCGAGAGTGTGGCCGGGAGGGAGGGGGGCAGCACATCCTGCTTGGTGCGTGCCCCAGGAGCAGCATCCCGCTCTCCCCACGGGTCCGGCCTTGCCCTGGCTCGCTGAGAGGGAAGGGGTGCCCCGAGCAGCTGGTGCTGCAAGCGCACGAAGCCCAGCAGAGACATATTGCATGGTTTGCTACTGCAGTCCTGGTCAGACGCCTGAAGGAGATACAAAACCAACAAGAAAACAACTCTTCTGGTGCACGTGTGAGCTGAGATACAGTGGCTGGAGTCCTGCAAGCGGGGTCCGGTTGTCTTCACGAAGCTAACCGCAGCAGCACAGCGTCAGCTCCGTAATTTCCCTGCTATGGCCGTGTGGGTCGAGGCAGCCCGTGGCCACCGCCGGGCTGGGGTACATGGTGCCCTCCTGCCGAGAGCAGCCGGCGGTGAGGCCGGAGCAGCTCGGCGCCCCAGGATGTGGGGCAGGATGCTCTCAGATAATTACCATGGCGATGACCACTTCAAAAACGCCTTCGATGTACAGAATATCTGCTCTTCCCGTGGGCAGTGGCAGAAACAAGAGCACCTAGCCCAGCGCTGGGCTCGGTCTGTACGCGGCAGCTGCAGCAGCTTCGCCGTGCAGCTGATCTGTCGGTGCACGCTCCGGAGCTGCCCGTGTCCTGCTGGAAACACTCTTCCCGGGGAGGGATGCGATGAGGAGCGGGATTACTGCAAAACTCACAGGCTTTAAAGCCAGCGAGGATTATTTCTCATCACCTCAGCTGAACTCTTGAGCAACCCCAGTGAAGTATTTCACCTGCCAGTTAACGCAGCACCTCTTCATGTCTGAAATAAAGCCACTGTTTTGGGGAGCCCGTGAGCTTTGCTTTTTATCACAGCTGATGGTGTGCGGTACCACATGCAAAGCCAGGTCCTGGGAATGACAGTGCTCAGTCGGAGGGTGAGTGTGGCCAAAGATCTGGCCCCAGAGCTGGGCACGGTGAGCACTTGAGATCCATGCTTCTTCCACCCTTGAAGAAAGCATTTGAAGTCAAGCATTTCTCACCTGAAAAACTGTATTTAAGTAACTCCCCTTGCTCAGCGCCATCATACAGCATCCGCCGATGAGCTGGCCGGGAGTTAAACCTTCTTTTCCGTATCCTGTTTCCAAACCTGTGAGTTGTTCCCATGCCCGCGACATCTGATCTGTCCCCGGGGTTAAGCTCTTCCCCCAGACGGTCACTTTAACATCCCCCTTCTGCCGGCCTCGGTGCCCCTCTTTAGAGGCTGCAGATTCCTCTTGCATCCAGCACCTTTGGTCCCGCTGCTGTGCGATACGCCCTGCGTGTCACCCACGTGCCGTTGCGAAGCGTTTATCACGATATACAAGCGAGGTACCCGTGGGGAGCGAAGGCGCTATAGGGGTACGGGGCCTGCAGCCCTTAAGCCAGCGAAAGTGTTGCCTCCCTAAGGCAGGGGGGGAAAGGGATGGAAAATGAGCTCTTAGTGCGGAGAAAACCTCTCAGAGGCTCTGAACGCCCACCTGCTTTGGGGCTTTTCAAATTTCTTTCCTTATTCCGTTTCACCCTCCTGTCGGATAATGACTTTTTTCATGAGAGTTGTGATTTTTTTTTTCCCCTCCCCCTTCAGATACCTTGAAGGGATGTTTCCAAAATGTGCCCCTTCAAAAGCTTCTGGGGCTGGAATCCGCCCCCCAAAGCCGTTTTGCTTTGTGAATCCAGGAGCAGGCTCCCTACCCGCGCCGCCCATCCCTTTGCACGGCACCAAGGACCCACAGTGACCCGGCAGCACCGCATCCGGTTCTGCGGTGAGCGCGGCGATGCGACCGCTCTGACACCGAGCGTTTAGTGGAGAACTTGTTTTCAATGGAGAGCCTTTAGTTTTGAATGGCAGAGAGAAACGGGATTCTGGTCCGTTTGTGGCAGAATGGGTATTTCCCAGCCCGGGGGCGAAGCACCCGAAGCAGCAGAAGCGGCGGAGGGGAGGCACGCCGGTGAGAAACCGTGGGCTGGGTTTCACAAGGGACTTTATACCCTGAGAGGAGTCGGGGGGATTCTGGAAGCGGCTGCCCACCCGGTGACAGCCGGGTCAGCTGCCTGCGTTGCGAGCATTGCTGCCTGCCCCTGTTTGCATCCCCAGCCCCTTGCAGGAACACGTGTGAACCCCCGGCCCCGGGCAGATAGGTCTTATCCAGGAACGGCTTTGCAGGAGTGTTTACTTTCATTCTTGGGAGGCCGATCGAGCCGTTCCAGCAGGGAATGTGGCGTGGCCGAAGGTGGACCGTGCCAACCTCCCTCCAGCCTTGTCCGAGGGCCCCGCAGCTCCCTCCGAGCCACCTTCCTCGCAGTCCCAGCGCTGACCCCGTCACAAAGCCAGGCTGCAAAGCGCGCATCCGTGGGATTCACGGCGACGGACGCGTATGCTGTGACTGAGCAGGACTGCGCCGATTTCTCCCGACCTTCGTGAGGGATTCATAAATATCTCCCCTGAAAAGGGCGCTTTGCAAGCTGTCTTGATGCACGAATGTTATCTGAGGTTTCAGTCACTTAGGAATCTTTGACCAGATAAGATACTGGGGGTTTATTGTATCTTCTGGCAATTATTAAGAAAATAAAATCAGTTAATATCTAACCTTGAACCCAGACTGTAACGTTTGGCCTCAGACTTTACGAGAGTCAGAATACGTTCTGGAGTTGTACAGTTTAAAGGGGCATTAGGAACGATGGAAGACATGAATAGGAATTTAATCTGAGTCTAAAATACCGTCATTATGCAGCTAGATGATCTGAGAAACATCTTAGAAACAAGATCTGTATGACGTGTGATTCAGACACTAGATTTTTTTTTTCCTGGTACAAGAAAGGGAAGAAGGAGGAGCCCCTTTTGGCAGAAGTTTCCCCAGCTGTGGAGGCATTTTGCGTGAATATTTAATGCACAGATATGTTCAGAGAAGGGAAGGCGGGGAAAAAAAGGCTTCCACAAGTGTGGGCTTTTGTTTGCGCTGTCAAAACCGGTAATGCGTTTTCTGCGCGCGCACGCACACACGCACACAGAGGCACATATAGATAGATACATACACACATATCTCCCTTTGGAAAGGGGAACAGATGACTCATGCGACTGGAAATAGGACGTGGAGCTTTGCCCTTGCTAGAGAGGAAAGATGAAATTGGGGGTAAAGGTGTTTGCTCGGTGATTGGGACGCAGGGTTTGGCTCACTCCCTCCAGCAAACAAAATCAAGTATCGCCGGGGCACGAAAACCGCCTGCTTTCAACGGGACGGGCGATGCCGCTTGCGGTCCTGTGTGACTTTCGGGTTTTTAAGCTCCAAAGTCATTCAGGGGCTCTTGAAAACTGTCCTGTTTAAAGGCGGGAAGAGGTTTAAGCCATATGTTAATGAGATGTTAATCTCGCGCTCAGACAAGCATGCGACGGGTATTTAGCTCCCCTGGAATTCTTGTTAGCGTCTACACTTGGGCATGATCCTGCTGGAGAAGGAGCGTCCCCCGAAGAGGGGGCTCCTGGGTGGAGGTGCGGTCCTGTGCCCCGCTCCTGGGGGGGGGCCAGCCGGCGTTAATAACGCCTCGCCGCACCGAAACCACCACCTTCCCCAGCACTACGTTAACCCTGAGGAGAACCAAAGACCACAGGGAGGTTGGGGAGAGGGAGGAAGAGCGGGCTGAAACTGGGAAACCAGCCTCGTGAGAGCATCCCCTGCTTGGGCAGGCAGAGCGAGCCCCCCCAGGAGCGCTTTGCTGGGCCCCGGCGTAGATTCTGCTCTGTTTGAAAGTGGGGGTTTTTTTCCAGGATGAACTTTACCGAGCACGCGTGCAGCCTCCTCAGCACGGTACGGGTCGGGCTGACATTTAAAGCCTCGGCACATCTCTCTCCTTGTCCCATGCAGGATGTCGAATATTTCAGGTTAAGAGAAGGGGAAAAGAGGAAAAATAATTACACAGTGAATTAAACAAAGACAACCCCCCTCCCGCTTATTAGGACTTGAGCAGTTGCTGCCTCTGGCTCGAGCTCTCTCAAATACGTACAAAGGGTAACGCTAAAAATAGGTACTGTACAAATGATTAGGTCATAGCCTGCTAGAGGGAGACATTTTTATTTAATTACTAACCCGGCAGCGCGTTGCTGGGGGGGAATACATAAACACGGCGGTTCAAAGCCCGGCTGTAAAGTTTGTGCTCCTTCGCTGAGTCACTGTGGCTAAATTCCCTTTTGTGTGGGGGATTTAGGGGAGGAATGCGGGAAGGCTGGCCCGGGCTGCCACCCTCCTGAGTCACAGCTCCCACTCAGCCTCCCAGCCTTTGCAGGCTCAGGGCTGTAAGCCGCTAATTAGCCTCATTGTCTTAGGGGCTGCGCAGCACCTATAACCTGGACAGAGGGGGAGGAATGGAGGGACACGCTCCTGGAAACACAGGAGCGGCGCACATCTCCCTTTGCCGACGTTTTGTGCGTGGCAACCCGTCCCTCGCGAGTCCAGGAGGCATGCCGATCCGTAACGGCGTCGATCGGTCATCCCCGCCGCCGCAGCGCAACCGTACGGCCCCCCGCGAGCCGCTGCGTGGATGAGCAAAGTTGTGACTCAGAGCGGCGCTTACGAGCAGAAACAGGATTTTAGTGTCCCCCGTTTGTTGCTCGGATGCGATATCCCTTAAAGGAGCCTAGCTTAAAAAAAAAAAAAAAAAAAACACCCAGCCAGAGGAAAAGGAGGATTTTTCAGGCCGGGAAGCTGCCGGCCGCGCACAGACGCACGCGTGCAGCAGCCCCATTCAGCCCGGCAGAGCCGCGCAGATGTGCACGCTGACACACCAGGCTGCTCGGGTCACGAGGCGGGTGACGCGCTTCTCGTAGCTGCTGCCATGCCTTTTTCGCATGCTCGAGCGTTGGCCGGATCGTATCCCTTGTCGAGCCAGGGCCGGCAGGTTGAAGGGAAAAGGCAGGCGCGTGGGCAAGGGTTTCTGCAGCGCGCTCACCCCGCGATGGCCCATGCATGCCTGGTTAGCTCCATCTGTATTATTCCGCTTTACGTGTTCACCTTTCCACAGGAGAGCTCCTATGCGGCTCTGTTGGGGTTGGTTACAGCTGTGCTCCTGCAACAATTTTCTCTGGCATCAATTGCAACGTGGGTAACTCGCAGAAAAGCCCAAAGCCGTGCTGCTTGCGTCCCGCCGCCCCACGCCGCAGCCCCCAAACCAGCTGCATCCTCGGAGTGACTCTCAGGTTCCCTTTGTGCAGCGAGCGGGGGCACAATAAAGGGCCCGTTCCCGACTCCTCTGCTCCCCTGTGCCACCACGGCACGCGCGGGCCCGATATCCGCACGGCTTGGACGGATCCTGGTGCTAATAAACGGGTTTCATGGGGAGCTTAACGCGCCGTGGCTGCACGCTGAGCAGCCTTCCAGGGGCCTGCTGCGGCTTTCCTCCCTCCCCCTTACAGCTTTGTGCATTTAGGTTTGGGTTTGGGTTTTGTTTGGGGTTTGGTTTTTTTTTTAAATAAAGTCTAACGCATTTAATCATCTTTTCATAAGCCGTCAGCTTGCCGCGTGCAGAAGCAGAGCACCGCGCTCTACCCCATCTCCGAGCGAAGCTAACGCGCCTGACACAACCCCGGTCTGGTGCGTGCGCACGAGAGGGCTTGGATGCTCTAAACTTCTCTCGGAGTCTGGAGCGATACCAAAAATCGGTTTTTAAAAGTCACGGGGGTTTGATTGAAGTTCAAACAGCTCCTATTTTGCACAAAATCCCTGTTCCAGTGTTTCCTAGTTCAGCTCTGCACCAGCAAGACTGGAAAACTCTCCAAATGCACCAAAAGCGAAACAAAAGTATTTCTCGGAAAACGTACGAGTAGCGGGGTAGGAAGGCTCCCGTCCCCTCACCCTGCGCGCGGCTCGGGCGCGTGCCGGCTGGCTCTCCGAAGCAGCGGGGAGAAGAGGCCTGGGGGCAACCAAGCTGGGGGCCCAGCAAGCCGGAGAAGCGGGAGCCGTTGCGCCGCATCCCTCTCTGGGGTGGGAAGCGGCGGACGATGGGTCTGTCTAACGTTGCTGGCGGAGCGCGGGTGGTGGGAAAGGGCAGTTACGCGGGGGAGAGGGAAAGGAGCAGCTGCCTGCGCGCGGGTTTTGGGGGTGATGGAGAGGAGCTGGCGGGGGGGGATCCTTCGCCCCTCACGCTCGCACAGGAGGGATGATGCTGGGGGGGACCTTCCTGCTGAAGTTGTCTCCCACGATGCTTTTTTGTGGGCTAAGCATCCCGAACAAGGCCCTTCCCTTCTTACTCTACTTTTGGAGGCTTTTTTCTTCTCCTCCTCCTCTCCGCACGCCCAGCTGAGTTCCGCGGCGGAGCCGCCTGAAGCTGCCCTTGCCATCATCCCTCGAAACGCTCGCAGGCCGTTACCTTGCCCTACCCGCACTTTGCGCAGCTCTGCTTCCTGCAGGCCTGCGGGCACTCGCCAGGCTATTTATGTCAGAAAAGCGAACGTTCCCGTCCAAAATAAACGAAGGGCTGGGGGCTAGAAGTGGATCTGAAGGGATCCCTGGGTTTCTGGGGAAGGACACCCGTGCTCCGCCTGGTCCTTTCACGGGAAGACCTTCCCGAGAAACCACGGACGTCTCATGAGTTTAATGCTGGTGGTTAATAATAATCGCACCAGGCAGCACATCATTGCCCCCGTATCTGGTTGAGAGATTTACAACTGAAACTCGTGGCGGAGGAAGAAATTGCCTCAATCACTCGGAGTAATGGCACATGGAGAGGCACTTGGGCGTGACTGCTATTTAACACAAGAGCCCAGCTTGGCTTCATTTAACGTGCTGGTTCCTTTCTAATAAACACGTTACACTACAAGGTGGGGATTAAGATCAGAAAAGTAAATAAATTGGAAACTGATGGGGAGAGATGGGAGGGAAATGGAAGGTACTTGGGGGGAGCAACGGGTGATTAACTCCCGTGCCGGGGCGTGGGGAAACGACCCCGAAGGCCGCGGCAGTGGCTTCCCGAGCTTCCTTTCGGCGTCTCCGTGGGCCCCAGCCGGGGGGCCGCAGGTGCTGGGCAGCCCTGTAGCTGCCCCCCGCCCCGCAGGGCTGCTGGGGCTGCTCCTGCTCCGCAGGGGACCCCCCGCCCCGGAGCCACCGGGCTCACCGCATGCCTGCGGGTCTGAAGCCTGGACCTGGGAGACGGTTTCTCTTCCCTTCTCCAGGTCGCCAAGGCAAGCGGCTACTTTTGCTTCTCCTCTTTGGCTTGTGAGCGTGTCCGGATCGGTCCTTTCCATTCTGGATCGAGGCACCCGGCGTAAGCGAGGTCACGGGCGCCTTGGCCGAGGCTCTGCAGGGAGGAGTTTGCGTTTCTTTAGCACCACTTTCCCCTGCGCAGCATGTGGGGGCGTCGCTGGGGGACAGGGAGTTGATGCCTTAGGTCGTGGACAGGAGTTTTTGGCTTTCTCCTGTTTTACGACCGCTCTGCCTTCTTGCCAGCAAGGGATCGCCCAGCTCCGCGTGCGCACGGGTGTGGGGGGGGCTGTCAGGATTTGGGAGGAAACAGGGCTCGGGTGCGGGCAGAGCCAGCGTGGGCTGGCCAGAGGTGTCAGGAGAAGGACCTCCACAGTGCTCTGGGCTTTCCAGAGCTTGCTTGGTGCTGCCCGCCCAGAAAACAGAGGTGGGCGAGGGAAGAAGTCCCTGAGCAAAGGGGGATCCCTTCGCTTTTGGCTGATGGACGTGGCTCGTGGAGAGGTCTCTGGCCAGAGCTGTATGACCAGCTCCTCCATCTTGCTTCACCTCTAAAAGCAAAACAACCTTCACGTTGAAACCCTCCACTGCCCAGGGAGGTCTCAAAGAGAGCACCGTGCCCTGCCCGTAACACCAACGCGGCGGCACGCCGTGAAGCCAGGGAGGGATTCGGGCACGCTGCTGCCGGGGCGCGCAGGGTTTCCCGGCTCGGGGCCGGCACCGTTCGGGAAAGGCAGCTGCGGGAAGTCGGTCTCTTAAACAACTCAGTAGCTTTTACTATATGTATTAGAGGAGCAACAAAAAGTGCAACGCACCAGTTGACGGGAAGGACTGGGGGGTTAATTTTCAGGATGCTGCCTGGGAATTTAGCCGTGGGATTTCCATTATTGCTAATGGGACTCACGCAGCTTAATTTCATGCGAGCTACACTAAAAACATACCCCTAACCGTCTGCAAAATTTCAGTCCTGAAATCAAGCCTTTTGAAAGTTAGAGGAGGGTAAACAAACACCTGAAACTGCACTGTCTCGCTATTTCCCCCCTTTCGGTCGTTCGGATTTAGAAGTCGGGGAGGGGGAGGAACGCGAGCAGTTTTAGGCAATTAAAAAAACCATCCTGCAGGCACGCTGGCTGCCTGCGCTCCGCGCGCTCGCTCTCCGCCAATTAAAACGGCAGAGTTATAACCCCCGAAAAAATAGGGGTAGCTGATGCCTTACCCTTAAGTATACTACCGCGAGCGCTGCGTTATCATACGCGTCTAATAACCCGAGCAGCGCCGCCTTTCATTGTGAGGCCTCCGTTATTAGGCTGTTCTCGTTAAATGACTGCTATCATCTGGTCCCAAAGTACATTAAATCCCATTATAATTATAAACACACTTCCCCATAACGTTCTCCTTAGATTACATTTGCGCTGCTTTACCCCAAGGGGATCTTTGTACTAATACCGTCCGTATTTGTTGTTTTAGCTGACAACGCCGGGCCCCGCGCTGGCTGCGGTGTGCCAGGGGTAGTGCTGGGGAGGGAGAGGTCTGCGTCGCCGCCACCGTGCCGTCCCCTGAAGACGGCACGGCCTCCTGAACTGCACCGAGCGTGGGCACCGCTGGGGTGCCGGACCACACGTGTGACCCCGCTTAAGGATGCTCTGCCCGGGGAGCGGCACCCTCGGCGTGGGGCATCTCGTGGCCCACGCTCAACCGCGGCCTTTTTCTGCTGTTGTCGGTATTACGGAGCTGCTGGTGCTTCCCCTCCCGTTTTGTTTTGCTCCCATTCCGAGGCTGCCATCACCAATGTTCACCGGCAGGCCTCTATCGCCCATCCTTGGGCGCAGGGACCCGTTGTGTCCCTGTACGGAACCTGTCGAGCGGTGCCGACGCGGGGTCTGCGTCCCCGTACGTGAGCGGTGCCGACGCGGGGTCTGCGTCCCCGTACGTGAGCGGTGCCGACGCGGGGTCTGCGTCCCTGTACCTGACTGGTGCCGACGTGGGGTATGTGCCTAATCTGGGCAAAATAAGCTGTGGCGGGGCGACACGTGCTCGGTGTTGCATTGCACCCAGAACACCTCCCAGCCCAAATCCATCGCCAAACCCGAAACTTGGCTTTCTGGCTGGTTTTTGCTCTCTTTTCGCTATCTTAGCACCGGGCGTCCGCCGCCCTTTAGCACCGGCTGACCCGGGGCCGGGCTTCTAAAGCACGGGGGGGTGGTTTGGGGGGGGGGGGTGGGTGTTCGCGCACGGGGGCTGCTTTTGTCTGGCGCGGGCGGGGGGATGCGCGCATCCCCCCGGGGCGGGGGGGGCAGGGGCAGCCTCCCCGCCGGTTCCCCGGTGCCTCCATGTTTGCTGCCGGCGGCGCTGCCCCGCTCGCCGCCCCGCAAGGTGCCGCGGCGGGACGGGGCCGGCGCGGCGCGGCGCGGGGCGGGGCCGGGGGGGGGCGCCCGCGGTCAGGACGGAGCGGGCGGCGGCGGGGGGGCCCGGGGGGGGGGCGTGGGGTGGGTGGGGGGGTGGGTGGGGGCGGCCTGACGTGGGCGCGGGGCGGCCCGTGGGCCGGCGCCGCGGTGATTTGCTGCGCGGCGCGGCGAGCGGCGGCGGCGGCGATGAGAGCGGGCAGTGCGAACTGCCGGAGCAGCCGCCGGCCGCCGTGAGTGCGGGCGGGGGGCGGGCGGCCGGGACCCCCCCGCCCCGAACCCCCCCCCCCCCCCGAGCCCCCTCCCCGCCATCCCACCCGCGGGGACGCGGCTCCGCCGCCGTGCACCTGATGGAGCCCCGCGGGACGCGGGGGCGCGGGGGGGGGGGGCGCGATGCGCGGTGCCCCCTTCCCCGGGAGGCGGCGGCGGGGACGCGGCTCCGGCACCCGCCGAGCCCGGCCGAGAAACTTTTCGGCGAGTCGCCGCCGGGCTGCGGGCTAACCTCCCTCTCCTCTCCTCCCCCGGCCCTCCTCTTCTTCCTCCCCCCTTTCTCTCCTTCCCCCCCCCCTTCCCTCCCCTCTCTCTCCTCTCCGCTCCTCTCCCCCCTCCGCCTTTTGTTTTCGCAGATAGTCGGCACACAAAGCTAGTCCCAGATTTGAGCGGCGACGACGGCGGCGAGGCACCCTGATGAGTGAGCCTCGGGAGCGCAATGGATTTGACTAAGATGGGCATGATCCAGCTGCAGAACCCCTGCCACCCCACCGGGCTGCTGCACAAAGCCAACCAGATGCGCCTGGCGGGGACGCTGTGCGACGTGGTCATCATGGTGGACAGCCAGGAGTTCCACGCGCACCGGACGGTGCTGGCCTGCACCAGCAAGATGTTCGAGATCCTCTTCCACCGCAACAGCCAGCATTACACCCTGGACTTCCTCTCGCCAAAGACGTTCCAGCAGATCCTGGAGTACGCGTACACCGCCACCCTGCAGGCCAAGGTCGAAGACTTGGACGACCTGCTCTACGCCGCCGAGATCCTGGAAATCGAGTACCTGGAGGAGCAGTGCCTGAAGATCCTGGAGACCATCCAGGCCTCCGAGGACAACGATGCCGAGGCGGCCGCGGCCGACGGAGGCGCCGCCACCGCCGCCGAGGAAGAGGAGGAGAGGAAGTCGAGGTACGTCAAGGGCCTCTTCATCTCCAAGCCCGCCGGCGAGGAGAGCGGCTACGCCGGCACGGCCGGCCAGAGCCTGCCGGCGGCTGCGACGGAGCAGAGCACCTCCGCCTCCGCTTCCTTCGGCCCCCTCTCCGCCATGAGCCCCACCAAGGCAGCGGTGGACAGCTTGATGACCATCGGGCAGTCACTGCTGCAGGGCGCCCTGCCGCCCACCGCCCCCGAGGACTCGCGCCCCGCCGCCGCCCGCCGGCCCCCCGGCCTCGCCGAGGTCAAAACCGAAGCGATGCAGGTGGACGACGCCTCCGGCCGCGACAGCCCCCGGACGGCCGAGCCCGGCGCCTCCGGCGGGGAGAAGCCCGACGAGAAGGGCAAGGAAGGGCCCGGCACCCCGACCCGCGGCAGCGTCATCACCAGTGCCCGCGAACTGCACTATGCCCGCGAGGAGGGCGCCGAGCCGCAGCCCGAGCCCGGCCAGGGGCTGCCGCTGGGGCCGGAGCCGTCCGCCGCCGCCGCCCAGGGCGAGAAGCCCCTGGGCATCTACTCCCTGCTGCCGAACCACAAGACTGAGCCAGTGCTCGGCGTGCCGCCCTCGGTGGCGTCCGCCCTGCACGTGCAGCCGGCCCTGGCCGTCTCCATGGACTTCAGCGCCTACGGGGGGCTGCTGCCCCAGGGCTTCATCCAGCGGGAGCTGTTCAGCAAGCTGGGGGAGCTGGCGGCCGGCATGAAGACAGAGAGCAGAGCCCTGGGCGAGCAGTGCAGCGTGTGCGGGGCAGAGCTGCCGGACAACGAGACCCTCGAGCAGCACAGGTGAGTGCCGAAGCCGCGCCGCCGCCGCGTTCCCCGCCGGACGGGCGGGATCTTGCTGGAGGATTTCGGTTTCTGGCTGGGTGTCGCGCGTGCCGGTGCAAAGCTCCCACTGCGTACCCCAAAACCGGGACGCGGAGCGGCGTGCGCGGAGGGACAGCTGTCGCAACTTTTCCAGGTCTGGCAGCCATGCCAGAAGGTTCCTTCCAGCGAGTGCCGGCCGGGGAGGACAGCCCCGATGGGGCTCGGGCCATAGGTGTTTCCTGCTACCTCTGGTGATTAGGGATGCCCCTGTAAAGGGGCGCTGCGGGGTCAGGCAGCCCTCGCCCACCCTCCGCCCAGAGCTGACCCCTCCTGCGCCAGCACCCGGGCGCGTCCTTGCGGGGCGAGGAGGGGAGAGACCTGCGGGATCCCCACGCCCGGCCGCAGCGATGACATTTGCATTGCCGCATGCAGCGTCTTGCCAGCCCGGTAGTTTTGTGCTGCTCAGCTTCCCCGTTTATGAAATATTTGCACTTTGCACAAAGTAGCGCGTGGGTCAGGCTGGGTAACGCTGGGGCGAGCGCAGGGGGCTCGTGCTGCCGCAGAGCCGGGGGTCTGTCCCTGGGGGATGGGTTCAGGGTTGAACCTCCAGCGGCTGCGATTTCGGGGCTCCCCTGCTCGGGGTGGGGGAGATCTTTGTGCTCACGCCGAGCCCCGTGCCTCCAGGAGCTGCTGCGGGGTGGGAGCGCGGTGGTATTTATCGGCGCCTGAGTTTGGCACCCCCCTGTTTACTGCCTCCCGATCCTGGGAGTGGGGACCAGAGCTCGTTCCCCGATTTGGCTGGGGAACGGATTCGCATTAATTACCGTGCCTAAATCAGCGTTGCCGGTCAAGCCCCTTGGTGCTGGGCGTGCTTCGGCGAGCACCGCGCAGCGCTGGCCCCCAGCGTGGCCACAGCCCCGCAGCAGGACGGCAGCGTCCTGCCTGGGGGAAGGAAGCACCAGCGCGGTGCCGGAGCTGCTCGCAGCCTCCCCGGGCTGCGCACAGCCTCAGATTTTTAATGAAGCAACAGGTTAATTAGTCCTGATGCACATAACGTGCTCCAGGGACGGTGGCCGTGCTGGTGCGTGCCTCTGGCGGGGGAGCCGGAGCTGCCGGCACGCTCGCCGCTTGCGGAGGCTGCCGCCCGCGAGCGGTGCGGGATGCGCTGGAGCCAGCGTTGGGTGCCGGAGCGGCAGCTCCCCGCACGTTCAGCCCGTGAATGTTTTCCAGCGCGGGGCGGCAGCCGCCGCTCCGGGGTTCGCAGCCCCGCGCGGGTTCGCGAGCACTGGCCCCATCGCCTCTTGGTCTGGCCGGCGACTCGGAGCCGCCACGCGGACCCCGCCGAGAGCAGCCCTCACCCCTCGGAGGGGTCCCCCAGCTCTCTGTGGGTGCACGGCTGCTTTTTGCTTTGTTCCCCCGCCTCACAAGCCCGAGAGCTGGGGCTCGTGTTCTTTAGCGTGCCCGAAGCTGCCTCAGTGCGGCTCTTCCCCGGCCGTGCAGTGATGCAGACCGAACGTCACCGGAGGAGAGCTGCAGTGAAGGCTCAGAGAGAATTTTAACGTGCCTTTCTGCCGTGGCCTCGACCGTCTCCCTTTCCCCCTCTGAGCCCGAGAACAGTGACCGATGCAACACCAAGGCTGCCCGGCGGCTCCTGCCGCTGGCCAGGGATCTGCCCCGAGGCAGGGCTGGCGGTTAGGTCGGATCCTTCCCGAGCAGTCGGGAGATGGGGGGAGCGTGGCCCAGCCTGTCCAACGCAGCAGCCCGTACTTCACGTCGCCTTCCTGGGCTTGCCTTATTTTGACAACCGCGGCTGCGGTCATAGCTTATTTCTTAATTATTCGTGATCCTTATCATGAGGCTGGGTACGTGCCGTGCTCCGATGGGCGCTCAGGTCTGACCAAAGCACGGAGCTGAGCGCCGTCCCCTGCAAGCGAAGCCTCGAAGGCAATTGCTTAAGCCAGCGTCAAACTCCGTTTGCCTGTTCTTGCTTTCAGACGGATTACCTGGGGCTGGCAAACTTTGCAGGGCGAGCCAAATCCTGTGAGCCATTTTTAAACTGATCTGTAAGACCGTCCATGTCGAAAGGCATTGGGCAACAGTTCAAATGGACTTACCCTCCCCCCCGCCGCCCCCCAAAAAGTCGAAACGCAAGGCAGTTTGTGTGTAGGCAAGGTCTCGTGTGGCTTTTTTATGGTGTTTGCTTGCTAATACATGGTGAAAATTACCATTTTGGGAGGATTTGTGGAATCCTGTTGTATTTATGGAGCTGTTAAACAGCATCTACGCTAGATTGGGATCTGTAAGTCTCTGCTGGAGCAATTCTGGCGGTGGTGGCAGCTGCACTGTGCCGGCTATGGGCTCCTCTCCGCTCCGGTGCCCGGCGGAGAGGTGGTCTGGTGGGGTCTGCGCCCCGCGCCGAGGTCCTGGCACCACCGCCCCGAGGTGGCTGGCGGCGGGGGCAGGATGTGCCGGGGGCACCGCGGCGTTGCTCGTCGGCTGGCGGCTTTCGCTGACCTCTTTCTGCTGCGCATTTGCTGCTGTGGTTTTGCTTTCCGACCCTGAAGCGCGCGCGCGGCGGGGAGGCGCCCGGAGCAGAGTCGTTCCCAGCTGCGGTGAGCTGGGGGCCGGGGGGCGGCTGCCGGGGAGGGGCACCTCCGGCACTGGCAGTGCCGCGGGACGCTCGGCCGCCTGGCGCGATGGCTTTCGCGCGCCGAGCCCCGGCAGGTGACAGACAGATCCCGAACGCGGCCAGAGCTGACGCCGCTCTTTCCGCGAGGAGCTTAATGAGCCAACGTGCACCGTGCCTGTTTACGTTGCATGAGCGAGCGTATACATATGGCGGGTATGTTTGTTTACACACACACATGCCTATATAAGTATAAATATATATGTTTATAGTCTTGGAGCCTTCTGAGTGTTGTTCCTGTCTTCATTGGTATGGGAAACGCGCGCAGGAAAGCGGAGAGCCAGGCCGGCTTTTCGCCGGGCTTCGGCAAGCGCATCGCGGGGCCGCTCGCCCCCGGGGCCGGAGGGTGCCCGAGGCACGGTCGCCTGCCCCAGCCCCGCGCAGGAGCGCGGCTCCGCGGCCACCCTCGGCCTCGCGGCAGCGTCGTCCGCGCCCTGTCGTAACGCGGGCAAGGCGAGAGCGCCGAGTCGTCACCTTTTGGTGGCTGAGTGGCTGCAAGCCTCGGCGCTGACTCTCGTCGGGGGTTTCGGGCCCCCGAACCCGCCGGCTGCCGCGCGATCCATTTTTTGTTGTCTTTCCTGAGCTGATGATTTTGACTAATCGAGTGTATATTGAGTCGGCGACTCTTTAATTTTTCTTATAAAAGATTTCCTTCCAGGTTCAGCAAAGTTCAAACTTAATCTAATGTTAGTATCGATCGTCGCTTCTAATTGCAGGCAAAAAAGCCACAGTTCAGCGGCCCTTTTTGGGTTTGTTTGCATGAAGAAAAACCTCCCGAGCTGCGACGCGAGTGCCGTGCTGAGCCTGGAGTAGTTCATCATCGGGAAGTCAAATACCTTAAGACTTTATAAAAGGCAGGGTTTCATATTTTTAATGTCTATAGCAACAGGGAGGACTGCGGGTGGGGATGCGATTCAATAAAGTTCCTTAGCGGATCGGCCGAGCATCCAAAACCCCGATGCCGTCTGGGGATTCGCCCACCGTAGCAGTGCCGCTTGCTGCCAGCGTTTGCCACGTGTGTCTGTGCGAGGTGGAGATGCTCGGCTGGAAAATGAAAGTGCTTTGCAGCGATGGAGGCGTCAGGCCGGCGGAGGCTGGCGGCAGGCGAATGCTCCCCTTGGAGCAGTTCTGGCTGGAAGGTGCCTGTGCTGGCTGTCGTACGGGGGGTGCGCCTTGGGGAAAGCCTCCGTTCACGTTTTCACGCCCGAGTTTTGCATTTTGAGGTTTCGTGGCTGAGCGGTCACCTAAGAGACGAGTGCTATGGGGGAGCGTGATAAGGGCAGGAATAAGGAGACTTGCTCTTCCCCCTTGGCCGCTGACCAGGCAAAATACCCCAAACTGCAGAGTTTTGCCCTCTTTTCCCATTTCCCAAGCACGGAGGAGCGGCAGATCCGCTTCCAGCAGCACCAGTGTGTGGGACCAGGCGTCGATGCTCCTGCCGGTCCGGTGCGTGGGACCAGGCGTCGATGCTCCTGCCGGTCCAAAATGGTCTCGCTCGGGGAAACCGCAGCGCCACATGGGCATCCAGGCCCCGGGTGCAGCACCCGGCAGTCCCTGCGACGGGTTGCCTCTTGGTCTGCTGTCTGCACGGAGCTGTAATGTTAACGCCCAGGCAAATTTTAAGCAGCCACGTAGGGATAAATTCCGGCGTTTGGCTCTTTCTTTGCCAGCCTCACCTCCATTCGTCTCCGCCTGGATTAGCTGCGCATTGTACTACTAATGCCATTAGGCACGTTGGCACTGCTCGACGTGTCACAGTGAGAAACAGATGCAGTATACCATTAAAGCAATAAATGTGATAAATCGGATCCCAAGTGCTTTCCGAGATGTTATTAGTGTTAATTTTGGTAGCCTGATACAGTAGTTGTTTTTTATTTTATTTTAAGCATTCGGCAATTTATGTTCCGCCGCAATCAAAACTTTAAGAATTGGAGGAAAAATAGAAAACGAGGAGGGAGGGAGGGACGAAAAAAAGAAGCCGGCAGCCCCCCAAACTCTGCCCGTGATTACTTCCAGAGTCCGAAGACGACTTGGCAGCTCTTGTTTCTTGCTGATGGGCCTTATTAGCGGCACCTGGCATCATAAGGGGCTAATGGAAACCAGCGTTCCCGGCTGCCTGGCCGCTGCCGTGCGGCTCCGGCAGCGCGGGGCGGCCGGGCGAGGAAGCTCTTATTAGCTTTATGGGCAGGGGGACGTGCCCCGCTCAGGAAATGAATGTTGCAGCTAAGGTCCGCGGCGCTGACCCCGAGCGTGTAACCTGTGAGCGCCGGCGGAGACCCCGCTCAGGATGCTTGGGATTTCGGGGCTCTCTGGTTCTTGTCATAGGCAGAGGGGGAATACGGCGTGGTATGTTGCAGCCTTGAACTTTTGATTTATTCAGTGGGGGACTTAACCGTTTCCATACTCGGCTCCTAGTGCGGAGGGGGAAAAGCCCCCTTCGGCTTCCGTGTTATTCCGTCAGTTATTCCGTATCGTTTTTGTTGTGTGGCTGACACATTTTAAAGCACAACTCCGAGATTCCCATCGGAAAGCACCACTTTTTTTTTTATTTATTTTTTCTTCCCCTTGCCCAGCAATAACTTTTGTGTCTTCCCTACCGATGGCGAGGCTGGCGGCGGAGGGGCTTCCACGGGGGTGGGGGGGATGCTGCGTGCCCTCTGCTCGGGGTGCGTCCGCCTTCCCCAGCATTACTTGTTTCCCAGGGACTGGGGTGGGTGGATCTGCGCCGGCCGATCCCCATCGGCTGCGGGGTTGGGACCCCGATGCTTAAAAGCTGCCTGCCTGAGGAGCGTGGGGACGGTTTTTTCCCCAAAGCGTGCTCGCTTGATGTCGCTTGCAGCAGTTCGATAAGCTCTGCGGAGCCTTTTCAGTTCTCGTTATAAGTCATACAGTGATGTTAGCTAAAACAGCATTTGCTGGCTGTGCAGAGGGACCCTCAGAGAGCCTGTGCTGTTTCAGGGGCAACGCTATCGACTGGTTTTTTTGTGGGTTTTTTTTTTTCTTTCCTTTTCCCCGTGGCACGTGGAAATGGTGCAGAGCAGCCTGGGCAGTTTGTGACGGAGCATCCCTGCAGCCTTGCCCGCTTCTACGCAATGGTGGCTCTTTAGTTACACCCGTGTGTAAATCCGTTTTCCTTGGATAGAGTAAAATGATCTGCATTTTCCTTTTTGCTCGCAATTAGCAAGATTTTTCTTTTACTTCCCCCCCTCCTTGACAGCTTCAAGAGAGGCTTTAAATGAGTAATTACTAAATATTTCCCGGCAGCCAAACACGGGGCCATGGCATCTCCTGTTGCAAAAGTGAAAAATATTTCTGTTTGCAGTTAATTTTAGTGGCAGGCAGATCATGTTAACTGGGTGTAATTGCTTCCAGATATGGCAGAGGGTTTTGTGTGTTGGGATGAAGGGTCTGGTAAGTGCTCACTTCCTGTGTAAATTAGCCTATTCCATTCATTCCTCCTCGCCCGGCAGTCCTGGCTTGTGTCACTCTGCCTGCAAGGTTTTTCCCGCCCCCCCCCCCGGCCCGGTGTTAGGCAGCTCAGCGCTTTATGGTGGGTTTAGTCCTTCGCCGGGCATCGCCCCCTGCTTCGCCATCCCGGGCAGGTGCTGTCAGGGCGTCTGCATCCCGCTCTGCGGCCGACGGGCAGCACTGCGGCAGCGGCGGCATCTTCGTCCGGAGACTGCACCTCGTGGGTCCCGCTGGGCTCGCCGGAGGCGGGCTTGCTCTCCAGCCCCGGTAGAGACCGGCGGTTGCAAAGCGGCCGTGCGACGGGTGCCAGCTGAAACGAGGAGTGTGGCACATAGGGAAATTAAGATGGAAGAGATTGGTGTAACGTGAGCAACGGAGGAAGGTTTATGCATCCTTATGAATAAAGGCAAACAAGGCAGGCGAGTCTGCCTGTGGTTAGATGCCTTTTAATACGGGCTTACGAGCTTTCAGCGTAGTCGTGACATCTGCTCTTATTCCCAGGCTCGAGCCCAGTTGCAAAGACCTGCTTTGGGGTTTCAGAAGCATTGCGCGGGTGTGCGTTCTGGATAATCTTTTATCTAGGCCGAAGCGTGCCTGAAACGCTCGGTATCGGTTTTGAACACCGCTTGCGCCCGCAGCGTGTCGGATAACTTCTGCAGCTGGCGTGGGGAGCAGCAGCAGGTACCTTTGCGAGAGTATTAAGCGCTGCTGGAGCACGTGATTTTGCAAATAGAGGTGGGTTCCTCTTTTTGACAAGAGCATCTGCCGGCTCAGTTGTTTTGTGGCTGAAGAAGAGACGGTCACCAAAAAATTTGGGTTGTAGGCGCGAGGCCCTGCGCGCTGGCCAAGGGCCAGGGCCACCCGTATCATTTTCGCTGTAGTGTTCTTAACTGATTTTAAGTAGATTATGGTTGGATACGCGCCCTGCTGTGCTGGTTTAGTTTTCCGTCGGCCTTCGTCATCTCGTTGCTGTTTTATTGGCACGGTGTTTAGCAAACAAGTCGGCGATGTGCAATTGAGGAAATACTTCTCCACGCAGGCACGAGCGCGGTAAGGCGTAGCGAGCCTGGCTAGAGCCACCCGCCATAAATCGGCGTTAAACACCCTGCTTTGTTACCGGTGTCAGCGCGGGAGATGGGCTGTTTATCTGCATGTATCAGCCGGGCTGATAACCCCGTGCTCTGTTTAGTGCTGTACGAGGAGCGGCTGGCTTGCTGCACGCCGGCATCACCCGTGCGCGAAGGCAGAGTGCCGGGGGAGCGATGCCGGCACCGGTGATGCCACGGTACTTGCCTTGCATGCCGTGGAGGGGACCCCTGCACCTCCTCTCGAGAAAAATATACCTCCATCTGTCTGCAAATGCGACACGTGGTGGGGAGGGGGATGCCTGTTTTCACCTTGGTGACCTATAAAGAAGGCAGACATCGACCGAGCGGAAAAACAAAGAGAAACTAAAAAAAAAAAAAAACAAAAAAAACAAAAAAAAACCACAACCCCAAACACCAGATCGTTTCCATTGCCAGCAGGCTTGCAAGGTCGGAAAGAGCACAAATACCCCACGGGAGGCAGGTGCCCGGGCAGGCGGGCGCGGGGTCCCTGCTGGCACCGCCCTTGGGAGAGCGCCCGGCTCTTATTTCCAGGTGAAATAACGGTGCAACACCACGAGGTCCGAGTCAGTTTTCCTACAGAAGGGCAGTAGAAAGCCCTCTGCCCGCCAAACCGCCCGCGTGGCTCCCAGCATCGTGCTCCTTGGCTGGCAGAGCTGACCCCTGGCACGGCGGGCGTCCCGCGCCCAAAGCTTGGGCTCTGCGAAGGCTGAAAATGGGTTTTCCCATTGGTGAGGACCTTCGGTAATTCCTAGGGACTTTTTTAAAGGCACGATGCAATTCATATACGTGTGTGTATATATCTAAAAAAAAATACGTTGCTATTGCCTATCATTTGAATTTGTTTCAGATTTGCATTTGTGCCCCAGGTGCTACACCAATTACAGCCCCCATGCCGTTTGTAGCTCCATCATGACTGCTGAAGTGCTTTTATCCTCTTGCCACCAAGTTTGGGTACGGTGCTGGGCTCCGTGCGCTTTGCCCTTTGTCACCTTCCCTCGTTCTTTTCTCCACACATTATTTATAGTAAATCATATTAGAAAGGAGTGCTAAGGAGGAAGTGTGATTCATCCTCCTTGAAACCAGCGCTGACATAAATAAAGGCAAAGCGCTTACTACGTGTTTTTTATTATGGTATTTAGGGACAGGTTGTACTAATCTTGGCGTGCACAGACTAAACCCGTGAAGGCTACGGCTCTAAGAAATTCGATTTAACCACAGTACAGACTGCACGTTAAAAAAATCCAACCAAAACCCAGCCGCTCTTCTTGGAAGCGCGCACGTTTGGCACCGCGAGGCTTTTCGGGACGGCTCGCGGGTTTCCAGATTTTGCCGCGTGTCTTTGGCCGGTCTGTTGGCTTCTCGGGGCTTTGCTGGGATTTGCTCTGGCACAGGAGCGGGGACGGCTGCGAGCTTGGGCGTCCTAATTGCTTGGGTGTATCACGGGTCTGGAAGGAGATGCTCGACTTGGTCTGGAAAAGGGCTACCTGCGGGGGCAAGCCAGCAGGGAAACAGTGAGGGGATGCTTGGTGCTGAGAGACCCAGCAAACGGCTCACAAATCGCACCAACTCGGGCTGCCGGTGGCGGGAGCTCGCCGCCGGCAGCGCGGCACAGTGAGTGCCGGCGGCGGATATGTTATCTCTGGCTGGGCACGGGCTGCGGTCACAGCCTGCTGCGCAACACACACAAACTGCCTTTGCGTGGGCGAGATAAGGCGCAGGCATTGTGCAACGCCCATGCCTCGCCGGCCCCTCGCCGGCCCCCTCCACCCGCACCGGCCCAGCACCGGCACGCCGTCCCGCTTGCACCACGCTGCGGTCAGCTGGAGGGCACGGGCGATGGCGCAGCGTGCATCCCCAGCACCGGGGCAGGTGCGCTCCGCCGGCGGCATGCGGCAAGCACGGTGCACGGTGGCGTGGGGTGGTCGGAGCGTGCAGGGCGCACGCCGCCTTGCACGCCGGGGCCCCTTTCTGTGAAACGCTGCAGCACTCGGAACTGAAACCCTCTATATTTCCCTACTGGGTGTTCTGCTATTTTTACCAGTAATGCGGTGATTTCCTCTCCTCTTTCTTCCTTCCCCCTGTTCGTAGAAAATATCCCAAGCGCCAAGAGCGAGCGGGAGGGAGGGCGATTCTGCGAACGAGAGTGGCGGCCGGAGGCGTTTGTAGCGTGCCAAGCCTCTTTGGGCAGCTCTGCCCACGCTGCCCTCGCCTTTCAGGGGCGGTGGGGGGGATCCGGTGGCTGCCCTGTCTCACCGGGCGCTCGGGCGGTGGGAGCTTGGCGCCCGGCTCTCGCTTGCCTTGCCACGTGGGTTGCCTTGCACAGGAACCAGCGGTGTGCGATGAAACTGGCAGAAACCCCGCTTCCCTCCGGCAGAAATATTTTTGGGGAAAATTTTAACTCAGATGAAAACCTTTCCCGTGGAAAAAAGTGAAAAGGAGTTGTTAGTTTTGCTTCCTGGGTCCCCTGGAAATGGGTGCCATGGTGAGAACCGGGCCACCAGCAGCTCCCAGCCCGCAGAGTCAGCGGTACCCGAGCCCGGGCGAGAGCGGGGCAGCACCGGGGCTGCCCCCAGCCCTGCCCACGGGAGCTGGGGAGGGGCACCAGGATCTCGGGATGCAGAGGCAGTTGCTTGTATTGATTTCTGGCTTATCTGACCCTTTAGCTGGAGGCAGCTCTTCCCTCAGTGTCTAACCAAATGTAACTTAAAGCAGCCCAGAAATGTATATCATCCTTCCCTTGCATTAATTAGGGCTGGCCGATGCATTATTTAGCGGGGTGGGAGCTGCTGCGGGCTGCCCCGGAGCCGGTGCCGAGACCAGCCAGCACATGGCGGGGGGAGTGGGGGGCTCTGACGGGTCTTGTGCCACTGATGCGGGCGTTGCTCTGCACGAGCCTGATGCCAGCCGGCAGTGCCACTCTGGCACATCGGGCGGCTGCAAAGCCGAGCCAGGAGGAGAGATCACGCTGGACCTCGTTCAGCTGTGCCTGTCCAGAAGAAGATGGGAATAAGATGGCAAAAGAAGGAACCCTGGTGATGCGGAGCTGAGCGGGGGTGCCCCACGGAGGAGCAGCGATGGGCGTCTCCCGAGGATGGCACTCAGGATGCTTGCCGCCTTATCCCGTAGCACAAACGATGCATGGCAGGGTCCACGCTGCCAGGCGAGTGCCAAAGGCTCGGCCGCTGCCAGCGCGGGCAGCTGTGCCTCATCCTCCTCCGGCTGGAGGTGGAAAGCAGCTCCCTAATTAGCACCTTTGTTGCTAAGTGAACGAAGCAGCCGTGCACGGCGAGCTTCCCGCTAGCGATACGTGTGTTGGGGAGGGAGCCGTCAGACGCCGCTGCACACAATGCCATGTTGTGCAGCCGCAGGTACTGATGCACCAGAGCCTGTTTGTTCGCCACCCCACAACACGCAGGCATCATGGGCCAAGGCTGGGAGGCAAACGCCGTTTGCTTTCCTCTCCTCTCCGTCCCAGTTTTGTTTGCTTGGGTGTTTGGTGCCACCCACAAAAGCAGTTGGTGGGGACTGATAAAGATCACTGACCTAGAGCGAGCGATGGGGACTTTCTTCCTGCTAAAATTAAAAGAAACCCACATTGCATTGTGTTTGTACGGCCAGGCTGGGGGTCACCTGGGTTGGACGTGCCCGGCAGCCAGTCCTCAGCGCTGCAGCTTCTCACGTGGATGTGCCACGAATGATGCTTGCGTCCTCGGCCCTCTCATGGATGGGCGTTTTCAGTCTCTGGTGTCAAATGCGCTCCACAGGACCAAGTCTCTTTGGGCTTTGGTGCAGGGTAACGATTTTCCACCTGACCGAAAAGATGGCACGTGTGCCTGCAAGTGGGTTTTCTCATGCAAAGTCGCGCCACGCCAGGATTTGCTTCGCCGTCAGCCACCGTGGGAAGGGATGCTCATGGTGCTTCGCCTGCGCTCCTGCCTGTGCTGTGCGCCGTCTCCTTTTGCTGCCGGTGTTTCAGGGTGTTTCAGTTCTTCCTCGTTGGGTGTAACGCGTGGCAAATGCATCGTTGTACGGGCTCTTTGTGCTGCAACGGCTCATGCGGAAACCACGTTTTCCGCATAAGTAAGCGGAGGGCAAGAGAAATTACAGCGGCGACAACGTGAGAGCCCAGGCAGCAGTGAGCAGACAAAGAGCGGCCGGACGCGGCGAGGGGTCCCGAGTCAGCTGCAGCTCCGAGCCTCGCCCTGGTCCCCCCCGTGATGTCCCCGTGATGCCCTGCATCCCCTCTAGGATGCCCAGGCGCCTCCATGATTCGGACCCCGGCAGTGCCCTGGTCCTGGGGGGGCTCAGCAGGGAGCCACTCTGCAGGCGGATGGGCGCTGGCGGGGGCCGGTGGTACCGCCGGTGCCGGGGGACCGCAGCCGGGCTGAAAGGGCGCTGGGTTTGCTCTGTCGGGGCATCGTGCCGGGCTGCAGCGGCAATGGCCGCTGCAGGGTCTTGTGTGCGTTCAGACGCCTTCCCTCCTCTCTTCCAGCTGATTTACAGTTTGGGGCCGGGTGCGTATCAGACGTGGGGGTTTTGTCCTTCTTTACATACGTTGGCTTAAACCGTGCTTCGGTCTGCAGCCACTCGCTTTCCCGTGATAGGGTTTTTGTCACTGTTATTAACTAATGAGCTGATTCTTTGCCGTTTTTCACTAACTGTATTTTTCCTTCAATACGAGGAAGGGAAAACGCCTTTTCTTAATAGCACAGCTCTCAAAAGTCATTGAAGGCGTGAATTTGCATTCTTCCACACAAATGTGCGGATTACCAGACTTTTTATTACTAGGACTTGAACTGCTGAATCATGGAAGCAGGGGTAATAGGAAATGTTTGCATACACGATGTTGGGGGAAAAAAAAAAAAGGCTATTTTTAAAGCTGCTGTAGTGGGGTGGGTGCTTTTTTCCCCTCTCGCTACAGCATTGCGTGGAGTCTGTGGTACGGGACGCGTCTTGGTTCCCGGTGCCAGCCCCTGTTTGGGCTCGGATGCACGGCAGCGCTGCCTCCTGGGACCGTGGTCTGCTCCTTCGCACGCCCCCAACGCACCCGGCCCTCGCTGACGTGCAGCCTCAGCAAAGCGCTGATTTACCGTGCGCCCCGGGCGGGTGCGCGCCGGTCGTCCTCCGGCTGCCGTCGCTCTCACCTGTTGCGACAAGGGTCGCTGCTGAGGCAGCTCTTCTGCTCCGGTCCACGGTGCCTTTATTTTCAATTACCTTTGGTCACCTCTCGTATGGCGTCTGCCCCGTGCTGGCGGGGTCAGACATGAGTTAGCTGCAAGTGTCACCGTGTTAAAAGAAATAATCGTATTGCCTTCGGAGGGACGGTAACGATGGATGTTAATGCCAGCCTCCCACTGGCTTAGAAACAGCATCTCTACTCCCTCCCCCAGAATGAATAAAACGTGAGCTTTGCCGGTCCTGGTTGTTCAGCCCTGCTAAGGTCTCAGCTCCTGCCTGTCGAGATGCCGCAGCCGCTCGCGCTCTGGGTCCCAGCCCCTCTCTGGGTCCGGGGGCTTTCTCACCGGGCTCTGCAGAGCGACGGCCCGCGGCGGCACTCCTTAAACAAGACCCTGTTTGGATTGCCAAATCGCTTTGATTCTTCCTGCATCATCTGCTGCCACATCCTGGCTCCGAGTTCCGGGGCCGGGGTTTTATTATTTTATAGGTGCCGTAACGCTCGGACCGTGTCGTGCAGCGGTGGCCGGCTCGGTCTCCCCACCGTCCTCCTCCTCTTCAGCAGTAAACAGGGAACCGTTGGGTGGCCGGAGCACGCGGGGGGCTCTTGGCCCCCGGTTGCGTTTCGTAGCCAGACTGGCCCGTGTTTGGGCGTGTGTTTTGGAAAATACGTAGTATTTGGGCTGAGGAGTAATGGTTTTGCCGTGCTAGGTGTATGTTGCTGAGCACGTTCCCCTGCGCGTATAAACTTGTGCCTTTTCGTTAGTAAATAACGCCGGGGAAATAAGGGTAAAAAGCAACGCGTCTGTCTGTGCATAAAGACTCGGTTATGCCCAGTATTGCGCTCTCTCTCAGCCTTGCTCTCCGACGACTGGGCGGCCTCTAAAAGGTCTGCAGAGAACCGAAGCGCCAGCAAACTGGGTGCAAACCTGGCTGTCGTTATTTCCAGCGCAGCTCTGAGCCGAGGGCCAAAAGGACATGCTAGGGAGTGGGAACGGTACCCAGAATCATTTTCACCCGACAGATTATTGTTGTGGCAAGAGCACATTTGAAATCCATTTAACTTTTCAGTGTCCCATACCCCTTTAAACGTTTCAAGCGTATTCTCACTGATGGGTTACCTTTTCTTTCCCCTCGGGCTGTAATTAGTGTCCTTTACACAGAATTGCCTTACAATTGGATTTGAAGAAGATAAGAATCAAATTACCAGTATTTATCTTGTAAATTCCAAAAGATCTACTGAGAGGCACTGTATAAAGAGGATTTTTAAAACTTTGTGCTCTGAAAATGCAAACCTCCCGTAGGTCCCAGGATTCCCCTGAGCGAGCATCGTGGCTGGAGGTGGGGGCCGGGAGGGGGAGGATGGCTCCTTCCCCCGCCGAAGCTCGGCTCATAGGCTGGGAAGGCGGCTTGCTGGGGAAATACGTACAGAAATGGATGTATTCCCATCACCTGATGGATGGTGACTTGGTTTTTGTTAATCAGGGCAGACACGCTGCAGGTGGCTGGGGTTTGGATGGATGCTGCAGTGCCTTTGGGAGGGCGATTGCCTCCTGGCTTCGCTCTTGGGCTGCCGGGGCTGAACACCCCCTCTGCCCCGATGGGTTTTGCCGGTCCAAGGGAGGTAACCGCGTGCAGGATGGCAGCGTTACCTCAGGCTGAGCGTATAAAGCAGTCTGACTTTGGTCTTTGCTTTCACGGCTGGTCCCAGGTAGGATGGAGAAGAAAAGTCTTCGATGTGCAGCCTCTCCCCGTCTTTTCCAGGCTCCCGCCCGGCTTCCCTCCCCGCTCTGCTGGGCGGCTCTCGGGTGACAAGGCAAGTTGAGCACCAGAAATGGATGGAGGTAATTTCGGTGGGCTCTGTTTTGACAGAAATTAAGCATCTGAATTTAAATTAAGGAGATGGAGAGCCCGGGCAGCTGAGACTATATTTTCATAGCGTAAACAGTTGCAGAAGAAGATTAAT
Source organism: Morus bassanus (assembly GCA_031468815.1). NCBI lineage: Eukaryota > Metazoa > Chordata > Aves > Suliformes > Sulidae > Morus > Morus bassanus. Next base: position 8,825,943 of record CM062588.1, read on the forward strand.
AGCATCTGTGTAAACACTCCATCGCAGCGGCGAGGGTTTTTTTTAATAGTTGGAAAATACTAAGGACAGCTAGAGGCAAGAGACACCGTACCTCCCCTCCTGCTCCCTTGCAGCACGGCACGGCCGAGCCCTCCGCACGCCTTCAACCTCCCCGTCCATCCCACGGCAAATATTTCAGCCGCCCTCAGCCCCGTTCTCCCTTCTCACAGTAAATTACATATTAAAGTAGCCTGGTAACTGAGCACTGGTTGCTGCGCGATAAGCTCCGGGAAATCGATATGTTTGCCATGTGCCTGCTTGTTTATGACACCTGCCTGCAGAGCAGTTGAGCAATGCTCTGCGTGCCCGGGCTGCGCTTCGGAGGCTCGCCTCCTCCCAAAACCCAGCCTGCTCTCGCAGGAGAAGGTGCAACAGCACCTATTGATTTTTTTTTTTTTTTCTCCCCAAGCACGGTGTTGCAAGCAACGCTGCGCGAAGCTGCCCAGCAGCACCCCGTCGCAGGGGATAAAATAACACAGGCGATGATATTTAATGATACGGAGCACAGGGAGGCTGGCGGGATGAGAGATCGGGTCGCGTCTTCATCCATCTTCGGGGCTTTTCCCGGCCCCGCTGCGGGTTTCTGCTCCGCTTCCATTTGCCACCTCCCCCAATCAGGTACGGGAGCAGAGCCCGGGGGTTTAAAGACTCGTTTCCTGCGCCTGGGAAGGGAGCAGGCTGCCTAAACCCACGATGCTCTGTGGGAGGGGTTGGCATCTCCGGAGTGCTGTGCCACACAAGCCAGCGGTGCAGGGACCGCGTGCCCGGGCGGTCGCCAGCGCGACGCCGAGGACCTGTCGGCCGCATCCCGGTGCGCAGGGCGTGACCCGAGCCCCTCGGCAGCAGAGCCTCCCACCTGCAGCGGCTAAGCCCAGTTCAGTTTATGGACTGGGACTATCCCCGAGCTGAGAAAACTCTTTCCCTTGACTTCAGAGCCCATATCCACCCACGGCTTGGGCGGTTTGCCCACGCCGAAGGTCGGCGCCTGCCCGCGTCCCCCGCCCGCGTCCCCCCTGTGCCGGCGGGCCTTTGGGATGGGAGCGTACGGTTTTTTCTTAAACCTCAAGTTAGCAAGCTGCAGTAATTGACCTTTTGGCCCAGATGTGAAGTTGGGAGGTAAAAGACACGGCTTGCGAGATTTTTGTAAAACTGCTGACCTCTTGCAAGATTAACTCGGAGATAATAGTAATTATGAACAGATTACGGTGGGTCCAATCGATAAGTGAGCTTTACCTCCTGCCTAAAAACTGAAGGTCGGCGTTTTACTGCAGCAAAGATAACTGCCGCGGGTTTTCACACCATCACGAGCCAGTAACCGTCCCCTATACGTAGGAAGTCCGTGAATTGAGTGCGTATGGTTTCCACGGGCACTTTGGGAGGGGGAAAAGGGACCCACGGGGTGGTTCAGCGCGTCGCCCAGGCGCAGGGCTTTGTGATGCTGAATCCCGTAGGTAAACTCCGGCGCGGTGCAAACGGCCTCCCCGGGTGTTGTACCATCACGCCAGGACAGCGGCTCCCTCGAGATGCTTGGGTCGGGAGGGGTGAGCGCGGAGGGGTACGCCCGACTCCGAAACGGCGCTTTCTCTTTGCCTAGCTTTTAATTGCTCGCTTTCACTTTTTATGTATAAAAGATTGTCCATTTAATTAACTCGAGAATGCAGTTTCAAAAACGCTAATGCTTTACACATGATGGCTCTTAAAATAAAAGTAGCGTTCCAGTATTGCGCCGTGCTTCCTTCGCCACCACGTTAGGCTCTTGTGGGTTATTTCGGAGAGAAACGATCCCCCCCGGCAGCCCCCAATTCTTGAATAGGGCTCGAAAAGATTTGGGGCGTTTGATCCTGGGTTTACCTTGTTAGCGTTTCAGGGCTGGCGGGAGCCCTCCTTTCACAAAGTCGACGATTCCGTCCGCGTCCTTGTCTTTCCCTGGATGTCACCTGTTAATCTCCGGCCAACGGCACTGTGAGCCGTAGCATCTTCTCTCCCGAGGCCGGAGCGAGCCGGGTCGGCGTCGCTGACAGCCCGGTACGCGCCCGGCGCTCGGGGACGCCACGCTGCTCTCCGAGCAGGGGTGGAGGGATGGGGGTTCGCTTTTCTGCAGCACCGGCGAGCACGTTTCATTTCTGCAAGCGTTCCTCAGTCCCACGCTAGCCTTGGCTTTCTCTTTTTTGCCTTTTTTTTATTATTATTATTTTTTAACAGAGCTGCTTGATAATGGATGTGCTTCTGGGCGCAGAGCGTGCCCTCGCCGCGACTCCTTGCTTAAACACTCCTTAGGGCCTTGCGAGGTTTGTTAGCTTTTACCCGGCGTCTTTGATCTGTACCAAATGGGTGGGGTGGGGGGATGCACCGAAGGCTGGCGAAGTGGATGGCGGTGTGGTCGGTCCAGGCGGCTTATCCAAAATCTGCCCGCCCTTGCCGGTGCGAAACCCCTCGCTGGGACCCCTGCCCCAGCGCGCAGCTGGCCCGTTAGCCCCGCCGAGCCCCAGAGCTGACTCTTCTGGACTCCTCTTGCCATCAAAGGGGGTTTTGCAGCTGGCTCTGGGGAAAACCCCTGTTTTTCCCTCCTCTCTGCATTAACGCGTGCCTTTCCCCCCAGACTGGAGCAGGGAAACCTGGTGGGAACTTTGAGGCAAGTCGCTGGGTTTGTTGTTAAAAACCTGCACACACACACCGCCCCCCCCCCCCCCCCCCCCCCCCCCCCCGTTTTTTTTTGTAGCTTAGAAACCTTTTTGTGGCAGAAGGCTGGGAGGGTTTGAATACCACGTACAGGCGTAGGAGGCTGACTGAGACCATACGGCTTTATCATTCATTAATTCCTGCGCTCATTCATCCCCCTATTTAAACTTCTCTGTAAAGACGGGAGCTACAGATGGTCTTTTGGTGCCCACTTTAGCCTGCAGACCTTGGCCCTGACAAAGGGGTACAGAGGGAGCAGCAGAGTGTACAAAATATTGCCAACCATTAGAAATCGAGGTCTCATTCACCAGCGGCTCCTGTTTTGAAAGCGAATTTATGCGAGAGCATCATAACCCGCCAAACGGGGCATTGCCAAGAGTCGGGCTTAATTGAGGGGCAAGCGTTAGCCGCGGTTCTGCTGGCCGTAATTGTGCTTTAGAACCCAGAGGAGCAGCCGCGTTTCTTTAGCTGCGGCCTTGCCTTTGTGTTGCGGAACGTAAAACTCTGCTTTCTCCACCAGTGGACCAGCTCCCTGTCTGACGAAGGGAGAGGAAGATGGCTTTTTTTGCCTGTGTTCATTTGATGCCAGATCACCGTTATCGTTTTTCGTTAAGAATTTGTTACCGTTACGGCACCCCCGGGCGCGACACCGCATCCCTGCGCGGGAAATGATAACCCGGAGCGTGCTTAGCAGGGATGCCGTAGTCATCGCTCGGGCAGTTTTCTCCTTGCTTTTTGCTTGCGCGGCAGCCGCCACATTCCCAATGTGTTTAGGCGTTGGTTTCGCATGTGGTTGCAGTGACGTCCCGTCCCAAGCCAGGGAGGCGCTGGATGTGCGGTGCTCGGAGTAACGCCGGCAGCTCCGTGGCCAGATTGCCGTGGGTGACTCGAGGTCCCATGGGAGCAGGGGATGCGCGGGGCTCGCGTCGTCCCCGCGTTCGCCCCTCGCTTTCCCCCTGAGGTTTGCGGGGAGGTGCCGGGGGATGCAGGGACGCACCCCATGTGCAGGTGCATCTCCCTGGGTGCTGGGTGGGCGTGAGGGCAGCCCCCCACCTGCCCGGACACCTTGCAGGGCTTGTGCCCCAGCCGCGGCAAGGAATGCATCCCCCCGGAACAGGATACAGCCAGGAAACCCGGCTAACGTAAACATCCTCCTCCCGTGGTTACCCACCAAGTGAAAGGGGGCTTCGGCTGGCGGCTCCTGCCTGCTCCCCAGCCAGCCCACAGGATTAAAAAAGGCTTTGGTGCTCGCTAGTGTGGCAAAGGTAGTTGGGCACCGGGAAGCCTCCCCCGCTCCTGGCATCACGGGGGATTTGGGGGGATTGCGATCGCACCCCTTGGCAGAGGAGGAATTGCCAGTCTCACCGGCTGTTGGGGAGGTGCTGGGGCGAAGGTGGGGTGTTTCCTTAATAACAAGCCTCGCTGCCTGCTGCCGAGGGGCTCTGAGACCCGACCCCGTGCGCAGCGCTCGCCGGGTGCGCTCGATCCTTTCCGCGGGAAAGTCGGGACCAAAAGTTTTCTCGCAGAAAAACCAAATTCTGCGATCTTGTTTTTACACATGCTGTGCTTAAATATTAACACCAATTGAGCAAATTGCCTTTTAACTGCCTTTATTTGCTTTCATTAACGACATAATTTAAAAGCTCCCGAATTTGCACGGAACCTGTTGTGCACGTTGGGGAGGGGATGAGGCTGCTCATAAATTAATTAATCGTGAGCAAGCCTTCTTGGAGAGGTCCCGAAGCGCCGGGACGGCTCAGCAACGCCCGGGCTCCTCGGTTCGGGACACCGCGTACTTTTGGCCGGGGCCGAGGGGAGCGGAGCGTGCCGTCACGGCTGGCGTCCCACTCGTAACTTGGCTCACCCGGAAGGTATTTATTTATTTTTCAGCAAAACATGTTGTAGGCTGAGCAAAACTACTTACGCCAGAGCTGAAGGCAGTGCTCTTCCTACTAATGCACCAGCGTTTAAACTGATGCAGAAAGTAAAAAAGTAAAGGAGAAAGTTGCCGGTCTCGTGCCCCCCGTCCCCTGGTGCGGGGCCGTGGCGTGCGGCGTTGCCCGCAGCCTGCCCGCAGCCAGAGACATCTGCCCGCATTGTTCTTCCATGAGGTGACAGGTTTCCAGCGTGATTTCAGCCAGCGGCCCGCTCGCTCCCCTCCGCACAGATGTTTGTGCGGTTTCGGGAGCGAAGCCAACTCGGACGCCGCGAACACGGTGCAGGCGGCCCCGCGTGCCGCGCCGACAGCTCTGCTGGGACTCGGGCTGCGCGAGCTCTTTTGACACCTCCCGCTTCCATAGTCCTTCCCAAACAAATATGTTTTCCATAGGAGGGTTTTACTGGCGGATGGACGGCGATGGCCTCGGTCCAAGCCCTGGCTCCCCCACTCCATCCCAGCTGTCCGCACAGACACTGCCCTGCTCCGACCGCGTTCCCTTCTCCCCCACGCCGCTTGCACCTCCCTTGTTTTTAGCAGTAGGAAATCATTGCTGATAATAAGCGTTTTGTGCCTCCACCTTGGGAACCTGGGTGGAAAACTGGGCGGTTTGCACAAACAGCCCGGGTTGAAAGTGCTTGTCATTCTCCAGGACAGCTGTCCCCACGTTCCCAGCAATCCTGGTCTTTGCCATCGACAGAGCGTCCCAGGAGGGCACTTGGCATTTTCAAGGGGAGAGGAGGGGTGGGGAGAAACACCCGTTTCTGCGTAGCACTTCTGGCTCTGGAACGTGTTTCTCGCTCGTGCGTTTGCAGGGGGAACGGCTGGTACCTTGGGGCTTTGGGGTGCCGGCTGCACCCAGCGCCCAGGCTCCTGCTCCTGCCCAGTAGCCCCAGCCCACGCAAACCAAAAATCAGCCGGATGCATCGGTGCCGTCACACTGACCGGCAGCCTTGCATTGCCAGCAGTAGCGCCCATACCCGCTCTGCCCGGTGCGGGACCCTCCGCAGGAGCCCTGCAGCGATGCTCCCCGGCAGGATGCCGGTCGTTGGGGCTGAAACAGGACGAAAACCCAGCCGTGCCGGGGCTCGGTGCGCCCGGCTCGCCACCCCTGGGCTGCGGCGCCTCCGCGTCGCTCCTCTTGCTGCCACCTCCTTGCCCTGGGCACTTTGGGCTCTCACCAAAGCCCAGCGCAGTTCAGATACGTTAATTTACTGTCTTGACAAGGTGCATAATGTTCATCTCCTGGTTTCTAATTGGAATTAATTAGTTCTTTGTCAGCCCCGGGAACTCCCGAGGAAGCGGTGTGGACCCGGACGAAGGCAGCAGGAGGAGACCAGCCTGTGGCTGGGAGAAGTCTTTCCAGAGAATCCTTGCAGAGCACGGAGTTTTCAGCCTGTCTGAGGGCATCTCTCTGCCGAAGAAGGGCTGCGTAAGAGCCGAGTATTACGGTTTCATTAATCAAAGACACTTCCGCTGCCCCTTTACAGCAGCACAACTGCTGCGGCTGTCCCTCGCTGACAGCTCCCTAATTCATCTTCCCGGGGAAGGAGGGGGGACCTGCCGCCGCTCTCCGCTCGCGCCGCGGAAGCTGCAGCCGTCGCCGGTTTTCGGTGTCACGGACGCGTGTGTTCGAGAGGTTCAGCACCAGTGCTTGGCAGGGTTTTGCTTGGAGGCAAGTGTTATCCCATGGGCCCCGCACCTGCAGAACACCCTAAAGAAGAAATGCAGGGTCTGCTTGTTTGCAGGAGGAGATTTTGGCAGTCGCTAGCCTTCGTCCCGAGGCAGGGAGGGTGCTGTGGCACGTGCAAATCTGTACGTGAAGGGGGGACTTGGATTAGCTCTCACCGTGGCTCTGGCAGGTCGGTCCCCTTGCGTCCTTCCCAAACTTTTCGAGCACAGCTGGCGGGGGGAACGCTTTGGGAGGCAATCTGGGAGTCGGTGAGTCAAGGGCAGATGGTTTGCATGGCAGCAAAGGCGAGACCCCCAGCCGGGCTCGTGCACGTGCTGCCGTAGAGGGGAAGGCTTGGGGTTCTTCCCGTTCCCTGGCCGAGGGAGGCACCTCTGCCAACGCCCAAAATACGGGCGTAAAACCCGGCTGTGCACCCGGCGGTCGCGTCCCGGGAGCCTGCAGCCAGAAACAGCCCTGCAGGAGGGCATGCGATGACACATGGAGCCGGGTGGCGGCAGATTGGAATTGGGCATCCTTAATTCTAGCCGCAAAACCACAATATTTTGGAGTCGCTAATAATAAGGAAGTGTTTTCATCAAAGCGCTTTATTCGTCTGTGTGCTGACATCTGGAGAGTGGAGATAGATATTTTCCTTAAGACTGTATTTCCAAGCCATGAGCTCTTCCCTGGCTGTTAATTAATCCTTTGTAGTTTAGCGACTGATGAAATCATGACTCTATGAAATTTTAATCCTTGCGCTGGATAGGCACAACTGAGATTATCAGAGGACCCCAGGTGTGTGCTCGAAATTAGTTTGTTGAATCTCTTGCATATTTGATTACCTTATAAAACTCCTCGGGATCTGGGCCGCTCGCTGGAAAGACGGCATTTGCCTGTAATTTGTGCCCGTTCCTGGCTGCGGTTCCCAGGCGGGCTGGTGCGGAGGGAGGGGAGCGGCGGGCAGAAACCTGGCATGCGCCAGGGCAGGGGGCATCAGCATCATCAGCATCATCATCATCGTCTCCGTAATGAGGCGAGGGGTAGGAAGCATGTGTCTCCCTGATGGGACAGAGCAGCCGAGCTTCTGCTGTAGATTTATTTCATGAAGCGCAAGGGACCCAAAGGAGCTGGCGGGGAAGGGGGGCAGGTGTGGAAACATGTGCATCCTCCTAGGAGTAGACACGGGGGAAGAAACGGGACTGGGACTTGTGGGAGAAGAGGTTGCTGTGCAAAACTCACTGGGAAAATAAAACTGAGCGTAATGCTGATAAGGTTATAAGGTGGTTGCGGGGGGACGGGAGGGGGACACGGGGATGTCCCCTCCTGCCCCGCTGCCCAGTGGAGGCTGTTCCCGCTCTCTGAAGATGAGCTCAGTGCAGGGAAGTGGCTCCCGGGCTCACCCCTGTGGCAGCCCCGTGGGTACCATCCTGTTTCTGATGCGTGTCCAGCCCCATCCCTGAGGTCAGGTCACTGAAGAGAGTGGAAATTTGAAAAAGATCCCCGTACCTAAAATTCTCCCCCTTACCGAAGTGGTTCTTTGCTCCAGCATCCCGTTAGCATCTCCACTCTCCCCTATCTCCTCACTTTTGGCTCCCTGGGGACTTTTGCGGTCTCCTCGGGGCGCCAGGAGCTGCAGACTCCCTCTTCCCGGGGGAGCACCAGGGTGATGCTGCCTGGGCCATCCCGGGACCCCCTCCCAGCACCTCCCCGGAAAGCATCCGATGCGCTGGGCCGAATGCTTTCCCCGTGTCCAACCATCCCTTAAGGTTAGGAGGAACGAGTGGCCGAGGCCAGCGCTTCGGCGTTTGTGGACCGCGCTGCTGCTCCAATGGCACACGTGCTGCTAAGGAAACCAGATGATGAATATATTTTTAAACTTGGAACCCGTGAACTGCTTATTATTTCTGAATTAGGAATCAAAGCATCTGAATAATCACGCCGCTGCTGCAGCAGATGTACACAGTGCTAAGGTCACTTTGCTTTTTTGTCGAAATTTCGGAATATTTTTAAGAACAAGCTCCCCCCGTCCCTGCTCGCCGCCTCTGACACCCATGTCACGTTTGCTCAGCGTACCCGTCACGGCGGGTGCGATGCCGAGTGCAGCCCCGCAGGGCCGACGCCACCCAAGGAAGCAACCGCTCTTCCCTTCGTCTTCAGTACGTCAGTGTCACCAGATGCCCGAAGAATGGGGACGATGATTTTGGACGGCCGAATTAGCGCCGGTTATTCTAAGTGGGGCTGCGTGCATTAACCCCTTGGTGCCCGCGCTCCAGCCCCTCAATGAAAGTGTGACTTCTTGGAACTTTTTGCGTCGGTCTCAAGTGTCGGCGGTGGTGCAGCAGAGGTGCAGGGGAGTTCCCTGGGCCAGCAGCAGCTGCTGCCACCCAGTACCGTCGCTCAGTGGACCTTTGGTACAGACAGCATCGTGCCGTGGCTGCATCCCAAATACCGTTCTGAAAGCCAAGGCGGGCAGATCCGCCCGGGCCTGGAGCTGGGGCAGCATCTGCGCCTGCGTGGTCCTACTGCAATGGGTGGGAGGCGTTTCCTGCTGCCGGCTTTGTCATCCTAGATGAATCCGATGGCTTCCCATCCACGCTCATCCCATCCTGCGTGTGCCCCACGGACCCCCACGCTCGGGCAGGCGGAGGTGTGCGAAGGGAGTGCTGGTGGGGGGATAAGGCTCCGTCCCGGGAAATCCCATGCAGTAGTGATTATTGAATGAATAACGCTGATCTGAACCCAGGGCATTGGAATAAATAAAAAAGAAAAAAAAAAAAAAATCTCTGTGCTGCTCTGTTTGCTGTGGCCAGTTCTCCTTTTCCCAGCCCACGGGCCTGGGAACGCGCACTGCTCCGGGGGGACTGCTCGGAGCAGCCGGTGGGAGCTGGTGCCCGCATGTGCCGTGCCCGGGCAGATGGTAAATTCAGAGAGTTGCCACCCTTTTGCAGCATTTATTAGCATTTGTTTATGGGCAGAGTCCAGAAAAAGGTTTAAAGCGTGCTTTTGGCATTTTGTGCTTTTTTGTGTAAGGTGAGGCAAAATGGGAGGGATCCTTTCCTCAGCTTTTTTGGAAAGGGGAAGCATTGGCATCCTGGCGAAATGATGTCAGGGCATGCAGCATCTGGTTAAAGCTCATGAATTAGCTCATGGTAAATATAAATATTGTACAGGCAGGGAATTCTAGTGCTCTCTATTGATAGCTAGCCCTTCCCCCCCCCCCCCCTTTTTTTTTTTAAACTTCAGGAATAGTAAGATCTTTATTTCCAGCTCCTGTAAGATTCATTTAATTTTTTTTTAGGAGCAGTGGTGGTTTGGGGGCAGGTTTTGGGGTTTGTTTTTTCTTTTCCCTTCTTGATTTATTAAACCGAAAGGGAGGTCTCGGCTCCCTTCCCCCTTCCCCGTGCCCTTAATAGCTCTCCCTGCTATTTTAATCCACCGGGCTGGGAGATGAGGGCAGAGCGGTGGCTGTGCAGGAGCCGAGCCTCCCCAGCACCGCGTCCCGCGGCCGGCGCGAGCAGCCCGATGTCACCGAGCGTCGTAAATAACCGTGTCGGGGGGGAAAATCACCCTCTCCACCCCGTGGATGTAAAACTCTTATCGGAGGATGTATAACGTGTTTTTTGCAGACGGCTTGCTGCCCGCTGACCTTGGCTTTCCATGAGATCCCCGCTGCAAATGAGATCTGGCACCGCCGCCTCCATCTTGATAAAATAGATCAGGGGATGAATTGATTTTCATATCGATTTACCCGGGCGAGGGAGGCGCGGGTGGAAATCAGGCGGCAGGGAGGGGTTTTGGGGAATTATTTAACCCACTTGCACTGGGGATGCGAAGCCGCACCGGTCCCGGTTTGCCCACCCGGTGTTCGGTGCGCGCACATCGTGCGCACCGCGGCGGGGATGCACCAGCCAGCACCCGCCCCTCCGATGGGGCACCGCGGTTATAGCCTGGTATAAATAAAATCAGAAGGCTCCTATAAAACTCTGTTATTGCTGCGGCACAAAGTTAGAACCGCTTGAGGTTTCTGCTCCCTGGCTCTCGCGCGCGGCAATGAATATTTTATAGGAAAGGAAATACTTAGCGTCTGAATCTTTTTATAGCGCGGCTGCTCCCGCGGGCGGTAACCTGCCCCCTCGCACGCGCGCCAGCCACAGCCCCCTCGCCCTTCGCAGCCCCGCACCACCGCTCGCGGGGCTGAGCCCCTGCAGCGTCCTCCCCGCTCCGCACCCCTGGGAAACGCAGCAGGATGAGGGTCTCGACCTGTTGCACGGGCGTCAGGGCGCGCAAGCAAAACCTCGGCAACGTTCAGGAGGACGGATCTCTTTCCGTGCCTTTCGCTTTCAAGTCGGCGCAAGGCTGTTAATGTTGCACTCGTGCATGTTTTTGTCTTGCTTTTAAATATTAGGGCTCTGAGGTTTTGCTTATGTCGTACCAGCCTCACGATTCCCGCAGCGCGTTGGAACCGGCTGCCAAAATATGGATCAGGAGGGATGTGGGCAGTGACGTGCAAACCTCCAAGGGCCATTGGCGTCGATCTCCCGAGGCCAGGCTGCGTGGCAGCTGTGCGGAGCCCCGTATTCCCACCCAGAGCCGTATATTCCCACCCGGGAAGCACTCTGCTTCGGGCTTCGCCTCGGAGTCCGCTGCTTCAACAGGTATCGAGCAAAGCTCTGCCGCGCTAGAGCCTTTCCTTGGCAATGAGGGTTTTTTGCCTTTCCCCGGTAGCCGGTCGCCCTGCCAAGCTGCGCCCCAGCCCAGAGATGACAAAGTGCCCTTTAGTTAATTGCAGAACGGATCGCCTGGAGTTAAAAGTTCTGATTTATACGACTATGGCTCTAACTGCTCAATAACACGGGCCCGTAATCTACTTTCATTTCAAACAGAAGGGTGATTTATGGGGCAGCATGCCGCTTTAGCTCAGAAATGAGGTGTTCAACATATGCTCTGTTGACATAAATTTGGAATTTATCGCTCCTGTCAAAACTGCCTGTTGGACAAAGGTGCGCATTAAGGCAATAAATGGCTCGGAATAGTTTTCTGTCAAATTTCCTAACCATTGTATTCACTCTGTTTGAGGGGAAAAATATACACTTAAAAGTAATCAAGCGGTCAAAAGCCACGCGTCTTGTTTGGCGTGAAGGGGAGGGGGTCTCCTCCCCGCTTCCCAAAAGGGGCGGTGGGGAAGGGGACAGGCAACCAGAGTTCCTTAAAAAAAATAGCAGAAGGCGTTTTTACGCAGGTTTTGAAGCAGGAGTTTGCTTGCGGTGGCGGTGGGCCACTTGCCAAGGTCTTTAGGTACCGGGGCTGCACCGGTACCCGCGCCCCTGGGGATGCTCCGCCTGGCCCCCGCGACCCCCGGGATGCTCGCCGAGCCCCCGCGTCCTCCAGGAGCGGGCAGCAGCGTTTGCCACCGATCCCGGCCTTTTCACACAAAGCACCCTGTGGGGAAAACTCATAATTTTTACACCGTGCGGTCTCGCTGGAGTCGCCGTCCCTTTGAAGTGCTTTTTGCGGGGCATTTACAGGCCTTTTTAATTACCGGCAGCTTGCGAGGGGCCAGCCTCCCGCCCGGCTTTTGTTTGCCAGCGCTTGGTGGGGAGGGGGTATCGCCCCATGGTCGGTTTATATCCTGCCTGGAGAGCCCTTCACCAAACCTCCACGCCAGAGCTCGCTCGGGAAGGTCGGCCCCGGGATGTCCCGCCGCCAGCATCCTCGCCGCCTTGGCAAACCTCCGCGCCGGAGCACCCTCCAGCGATATCTCGCAACTTGGAGGCTTCAGCCGGCTCCATGGTTCTGTGTGCCTCGAGTGCTGCATTGAGCAGGAATTAAAGAGGAAAACCATCTTTTTAAAAACAAAAAAAGAAAGGCGCTTTTCCCCATCGCCACTGCTCCCCGTCCTACAAGCATCTTCTTGGCTGAGTTGCTTGGAAGGACCTTGCGGGAGAAAGGGAGTACGTGGGATGTAATTTCAGCATCAGATCGAAATAATAAAGGGCGGTTTATCTTTTTGCGCTCGAGTTCGGGCAGCGTCGGCAACAAGTGATGTATTCCAACGTCCTTAACTTCTCTCCCCTCCTCCCTTTCTAGAGGCACAACTTCAGAAGCGCATATTGATCTTTCCCCTCAGATCTTAACAGCCTGAGCAGCCGTAATACCTTGCTTACATCTGCCAGGTTTTTGTGCAGTTTTGCAACATCTCCTTAATCCGGCGAGCAGAAATAGAACATTTCAATCATATTTTGCTACCGGGAAACCGAGCAGATAAAGTGCTTTAAGACCTTGTTGAAAGGGACCGTGCAAGATGGTGAGCGATAAGATCGTCCTATAAGCAGGCGCCAAATGGAAAACTTTTGTTGCTGCTGAAATTTGTTGATAGAGATATTGCAAATAAATTACTCGGTGAGCAGCCCGGTGCGTTAAAACAACGAGGAGGTCACACGACTAGGGGAGGAGGTGGCAGCGCCGAGTTGGATGGAGATGCGGATTTCCAGGGAGCCCTGGCACAGCGAGATCCGTGGGCTCCTTGCTCCCGTGTTTTCCCCTCTCCTTGCTGGGGAGGGTGGGAGAGGACATCTTATCTGCATGCCCTATTCTCGGGCTGTGCTTGGCAGCGAGTGCTGGTGTCCGTTTCGCCGTTACAGGGGCGAGAATAAATCACTGCACCCGGGAAGGTGGTCTCGATTTGACCCGGTTGCCCCGGCTTTTGGGGATCCGTGCTGGGAGCAAGGTTGGTTTTGCTGTTATTTCTATAGGCTTGGGTGATGCAGAGAAAGGAAACTTGTCCTTTTGTTTCTGCTCTGTTTCTTGAAACTCACTTCAAAAAAAAAAAAAAAAAAAAAAAAAAAATTCCAAGTTTTACTCGAACTAATTAACCAATTACACTTTAATTCACTGAAAAGGCATTCTAGCCTCAAAGAGGCGAGCGTTGGCACGGAGGATGCTGCACTCTTCCTAACAAAGTGGTTTAAACCCAGCGTTAAGGGCAGAAGCGAGCTCAGCCCGGGCTGGAGAAGCGTGACAGGCATGTCCCTAATTAAAAATGCAAAATGAGAAGGTTGTCACTTATTTAGCTGACTTCTTGGCAGCAGAAGTCTGTCAGGAGGCTGGTGCTTTATTTATTTTTGCAAGGCAGATAAATCCTTTGGACTGTAAACCTTCTTGGCCTGAATTCGTGCATGACTCCTAATCCTCCGCTATGACACAGTGAATTCAGGACAAGCCTGATTAATAATTACATTATACAGCAAAGTTGGGAGTTGAAACCAACTCCTGCTCTTTTCCTCTCCGTTCCCTTTCAGCTCCGCGGCATTTGCTCGCTGCCGAACATCACAGGGCCTCCTCCTGCGGTCCGGCACTTCCAGTGTTGCCGTTCAGCATCCCTGCAAAGCGGGGTATGGGGCGGGATGCGGGGCCGGCTGCTTTGCACGCTTGCGGGGGAATCGGACGCTGTGTGCTGTGGGGCAGGTGAAGCTCTGGGGCTCTGGGCTCCCCGCAGCTGCAAGGGATGCTCCGGCTAGGGCTTGGTGTAGCAACGGCTTCATGCCAGTAAAACTTACACCAGGGATTGGGATATAAAGCTCCCGCAAAGCTAAATCTCCCCCCACCTCAGCCCGTGCGCAGAAGGCGAGCGGTCCTTGCAGGCCTGCGGGGCCGGGGCCAAGCCCTCCCACGGGAGCAGCAGAGGGAGGAGGGTTCGGCGTCCAGCCCCGGACAAGACCGTTTCTGTTTTGTCTTTGGCAACAAGGCAATAAAAATACCCTCGTCTTGTTGTAGAGTGATGATAAATGGTGGATGCGATCAGAGGTCGGCATGCAGTGATTTGCTGTGTTACTCCTCAAACACATACAAATACTTCTCTGTTTACAGCATCCAATTTTGAAACTTTGCACGTGCTCCTGTGGCAAGCCTTCCCCGGCCATCGGTACAAACGGCTCACATAGGCCAAGGTGTGGCTCGCGGGCGGCAGCCAGCACACTCGGCTGGAAGCGTGTGTGACTTGGGGGCTTTTTATCAACGCTGCTGTCGAGCGCAGAGCCGGGTTGCTTTGCAAAAGCCTCCATTTATCACCAGCTGACACGGTGAAATGAAGCAACGAGCGCCCGTTCCAGGCATTTCGGGTGCTGCGTGATGTCCCTGCACACACCGGGAGCGGCAGCGGCTCTTCTGGGGGGGTTGAGCCTTGGGATGCTCCTCCGCGGTGTGGAGGGCGGGTGGCGTGGGGCTGGGCAATGGCTGGCCCTAAAGGGGGGAGCGGCTTTGGGAGGGGGTGCCCCTGGGTGGCAACGACAGCTCTGGGAGCGAGATGGAGGTTGGTCAGTCGGTTGTCGTAGACTTGGACCATGTTCCTGCCCAGGTCTGTGCAAATGCCATCTGTTAATGGTTATTTCATTCGATAGGGAGCTCTAGTCTGCTGCAGGTCGTTTGCTACCCAAAGACGGAGCATCGACATCTCCGCAGCAAAGGGAGGGAAATAAAGTGGGTCTGGCCACTGGGGCCAAGCCCGCGATGGCAGAGGAGGGGAGATGCTGTGACCGGTGCCCGAGCCCCACCGCTGCTCCCCGGGACGCCGGGGGATGCTCAGCCCCGTGGCGCGATGCAGGATAGGGGATGCGGCTGTGCCACTGCAGTCGGGAGGTTGCACAATGCCGCCCGGGCGTAGCTCGGTTTGTGTCTCGTGGTGCCAGGAAATGGTGAGTGGCATGTTTCCTGTTTGCGAGCTGGTGGTTGAGTTTCTTGCTTATGATTTGTGTCACGCTGAATTTGGATGGAAATTGGGATTCGGTTAGAAATGCATACAAACAACCTCTTAAATATTTTTCTTTTTTTTTTTCTTTTTTCTTCCTTTTTGAGTACAGTACCCTTTTCAGAAGCACTTGCTGCATGGGGAAGAAGTTTGCTAACACATACTTTGCATTAACTCTAGAGTTCAGATTTATTTGGTTTATTGAAAGAATCCAACTTCAGTAATAATAACAAACATTAAACAGGAGAAGGTAGTAACCTCATCGGTCCTGGGGCGTCACACAGGACCTCCTGTTCGTGCCCTTCCTATAGGGCTTCTCAAACCAGAAGCGATTTCGGGCGATGCGTAGGTTGCGTAGAATATCGGGAAGTTTCCCGGCCTTGTTTTGGATAGCCTTTCCCCCTCCCGCAGGAGGACTAACCCCTCTCTGTTCTCCCCTAGGAAGCTGCACAGCGGGATGAAGACTTACGGATGCGAGCTGTGCGGGAAGCGGTTCCTGGACAGCTTGCGGCTGCGAATGCACTTACTGGCTCACTCAGGTGCGTTGGAAGGGGGATGCTCGGGGTGGGACGGGGGGACGCTCTCTGAGCCCACCCAGAGACGCTGCGGCCGCCTGGCTCACACGTCTTGTCTGGAGGAGATGCATGCGGAGCTGGCTGTACCCTTGCCGGGGCAGTATGTTGCAAACTTGTCCTCCAGTGCCCAGTAATTTGATTTATTTAAATTTTCTTTTTTGGAGTTTGTTTTCAATTCCTTAATTGGGGAAATATGTTCCAGGCTAAGCAGCTCAGAATAACAAACTACATACCGCACGGCTGCTTGTTGTCCAGCCCTGCTCATAGCATGAGCATCGCCTTCGCTTTGGCTCCTGTGCGCGTCCCAGCACCGTGTTCCTCGCGTACAGGCGCCCGCCACAGCTTCATTAGCAAAACTGCTGTGGAATTAGGTGTTTTCTGCCTAACGATTCTAACTAGCAGGTTCACACGTTGCAGGCCCTTTAATTAAATAGATAGGGAAGGGCTGGAACGCTGCGCTGGTGGGAAGACTTGTGCTCTGCAAGTCAATGTAGGCTGATGTTCCTGTTGGGCGTGTGCAGCCCCTTATACAGCTGGGGGCTTAATGTCGAAAAAATGCAGGCGGCCGCCGGAGCCCTTTGCTCGAATGCAGATGGGAATCCTTGTCCCGCTCATTTGAGGGCACATCACTTGGGGTGGCAGGTCCTGCCGCCAAAGCTGTGCTTGTGGGTAGCTTCACAAGGGAGCTATATTATATTTCATATTTTTCAATATATTTTTAGCTATTTTTCCCCCCTACATTCATATTTCTTTTTCCCCCTCTGCCCCTTGTCCACACCGAGGGGCACGGGGCAGGGACGTTCCTTGCCCATACCCAAGGGAGCGGCACGGGGCTGCCTTGCCCACACTCCTTCTGGCCAGGCGGTGGGTTCTGCTTTTCGGGGCGTTGGAGCTGGCCCCAACCCCATCCCCACCTTGCCACTTTTTGGGATGGGCACCAGCCCCCCAGGGTGCCCGCGGGCAGCGGCAGGCCGCTGAGGCTGGTCCCTGGGATGCTGGTCCCCCCCCGTCCAGCGCTGGGGCGCAAGATGCTGGTCCCCGGGGTGCTGGTCACCCCCCAGCGCTGGGGTGCGAGATGCTGGTCCCCCCCCGTCCAGCGCTGGGGCGCAAGATGCTGGTCCCCGGGGTGCTGGTCACCCCCCAGCGCTGGGGTGCGAGATGCTGGTCCCCCCCCGTCCAGCGCTGGGGCGCAAGATGCTGGTCCCCGGGGTGCTGGTCACCCCCCAGCGCTGGGGTGCAAGATGCTGGTCCCCCCCTGTCCAGCGCTGGGGCGCAAGATGCTGGTCCCCGGGGTGCTGGTCACCCCCCAGCGCTGGGGTGCGAGATGCTGGTCCCCCCCCGTCCAGCGCTGGGGCGCAAGATGCTGGTCCCCGGGGTGCTGGTCACCCCCCAGCTCTGGGGTGCGAGATGCTGGTCCCCCCCGTCCAGCGCTGGGGCGCGAGATGCTGGTCCCCGGGACGCTGGTCCCCCTCCTCGGGCGCTGGCGTGCACAGCTCATGTTTGTTATGGTCGCTTTGGCTCACGGCCCATCCCTGGCAGGCAGCCAGCTTTGTGGGTACAGTATGTACAGTGAACGCCGAGCCAAGCTTGTCATCGCGCAGGATTAATTATTATTTTATTTTTTTTTTTTAAATCCGGCGAGGGCGGGGGGGCGGGGAGAGCTCTGCCCTGCGTTCGCAAACAGCCGCCGCGAATTCCAGCGCTGTTATTTATTAAAGCAGGAGACCTTTGCACCTCTCCCCTCGCCTCCCCCCTCTGCCAGCCCGGGATGAAGCGAGGTTGTGCTGGAGCGGCAGCGTGAGGGCTTGTTTTCGGCGCAGCGGCGCTCCGAGGGCAGCTTGCCTCCGCGCCGGTGGACGATGTGTTTAATTGGGAATTTGCCCCGTGTGGGAGCGTCGTGGCGGGTCAGCTTGTGCCCCCCGCCAGAATCCACCCCTCCAGCGACCCTTGATGCCGAAGGCAGCAAATGCTGGGTTTAGCAGAGGCTGGCATCTCAAAGTTCCCTAACCAAGCATTTATGGGAGATATCCGATGGCAAAGGCGCGTTTAAATTAAGGAACAAATCAGGGACCGGCCCTGGGGGGGTTGCAGTGCCCCCGTGACGCCGCGGGTGCCCGGCGGTGTTATCGCAGCAGCCTTGCAGGTGCAAGGTAAATACTCAGCTGAATGTTTACGCTCCAATATAAAGCGTAAATATAAAGCGTAAATATAAAGCCCTTAATGCCGTGCAAAGCCTTTCCCTACGTGCTGCCCGGCACCGCCTGCTCCTCACTGCAGACGTGCTCTCAAAAACCTGTGAAGACGATATTGAGAGTCACCCCTCTCCCAGAAAAATGAATTGCCGGTGGAAAGCCATAGGGAAAACCCGGCTCATCGGTGATACGGTTGAGAAGCGCCATGGATTCGACCTGGGGAGGCTGGTCCCAGCGCCGCCACTCGCCTTGCGGGCATCCTCGCCACAGCTGGTTTTTGATGGGCACGCTTGCTCGCATCCTGGGATGGCGGTTACCAAAAGACCTGTTTTGATGTGGATTTCCTCCCCGGGAGAGGGAGGAAAGCAGGCGTGTGCCTTGCCCCCCACTTGCTTTGCTTCTCCATCTGGCAGGAACCTCTGCCACGGAGATGGCTGCCGTGGCCCTTCTCCGCTCCGAGCCGTGAACGGGGGCAAGTGCCGACGGCACGCAGGGATGCTCGCGGGCAGCACGCCCACAGCCCCCTGCCCAGCTGGCCAACGGCTTTCCCCCCCACCCAGATATGCTCGATTCGTCCTGCGTCGTCGGGAGCGGGGGAAGAAAGCGCCGAGGTCCCGTTGGGTGACGGGGCGGGCTGCGCTGGGAGAACAGGGGGGGCTCGGGGAGGGGGGTGCAACGTGCCCGTGGGGACGGCGGTCCCCGGCAGTGAAGCCACCTGGGATGGAGGGAGGGAAGGGCACTCCCGCCCCTCGCCTCACCCCCCCACCATTTTCAGGGGAGGGGGCTCATCCCGCCGCCATCCGCCTCTCTAACAAGCGTCGCCCCTTCTCCCCCGACACGCTCGGCGCTGTCTCCCACGGGCGCTGGGAGGTGAGGTACCGGAGGTGGGGGCCACGGCGGCCCCCTTGCCCCCGGCCGGTACCCGTGGCGGCTCCCCAGGGACGCCTCCACCCCCCCGCCCCGGCTGGCCGGCGTCCCGCGCTCGGTCCCGGGTGATGTCAGCGGCCTGCCGGCAGGTCTGGATGTTCTGCCAGCGTTCCCGCGTTTATGATCATCCGCAGATGTGCATCCAAGAACACACTGTACCCACAGCAGAAATTAATGCAGGCTTGACTGCCGGCCAAGCCGCGCACACGGGGGAGAGGAAGAAAGAAAACAAAAACTGTTTAATGCTGTTTATAAATTATACACTGGCTGATGAAAAATACATTTCTCTCGCCCCCCCCTTCCCTCCCCATCCTCTCTGCCTCGAGAGCCTGAGCTGAGACCAGAAGAATATGGTTTGCTTTTTAGCTCCTGTTTTGGCTGGGTTCCTGGACCCGGCCGCTGGGTCAGAGCCAGCTGCTTTCTTCCCCCCCCCCCCCCCCCCCGGGCCCTTACCTGATGAAATATATTTATTTTTCACCCGCCACCACCTCTCCCCACTCCCCTCCTTCGGCCGCCCCCCGTTATTGAAGGTGGGGTGCGGGGCGAGGTGCCAGGACCCCTCGCACCGCGGCCCTCCCCGTACCGAACGGATCCGATGTGCAACCGTCTGTGTTATTACCGCCGAACATACGTGGCCGCCGCCGCCCACCCGCTTCCCCCAGCTTTATGCTGGGTGGGGGGAAACTTCCCGGACTTCCCCTGAGGTCGTGGTGCTGGACCTCCTGAGACGGGGGGGGCTGGGGGGGGGGGTAAATGGGGCGAGAGCCCCCCCATCCCTCCCCATCCCTCCCCGCGCGCTCGCCAGCCATTTACGTGGCTTTTGTGGGTTTTTTTTTTTTTAATACCGCTAATGTTTATCATTTGCCCAACAGGCTTGACAGATTTTGTTTCCTGTCGAGCGGCGCGGCTGTGAAGCCCCCCCGGTTGCCAAGGAGCCGCCTCCCCGCACCGTCACGGGCTGATTTGGTATTCCGCGCGGCGCCCCGCCGCATTTCTGTATGCAAGACAAAGTGTTTTGATGGAGGACGATTGCAGGAGTGTCTGGAGGCTGTTTGGAGTTTTATGGGCTGTGCAGTACGCTCCGTGCTCGCTTGCCGCGCGGGGCTGCCGGGGCTTTGGATGGGGTCTGTCATTTTTTCCCCGCCGAGAGGAGGCTGCCGGAGACAGCAGCACTCTCAGGGCGGAGGAAAAGGGGAAATTATGTAAGAACCTGCCTTTTTTTGCTCCTGAGCTAAAAATCTGGATTTGTAAGATTTTTTTTTTTTATTTTTTTTTAAATATGAAAATACCCCCCCGGCTCTACCCATCACCACGCAGCGTGGGAGTCGGTGGCGCCGGCCGGCAAAGGTTGGGTGATGGTGTTGGCGGTCGCCCACCCCCGGCCCCCGTTCCATCATTCCAGGTGCTTTCCCAAGCCTCTCCGGGGCAGTCCGTGAAACGATGCCGGAGCATCCCTCCCATGAGAGCTGCCCGTGGTCCAGGCTCACTCGGGTGATGCTCGTGGCGCTCGTCCGGCAGAACCACCGACATCCCCCAGGTCCCTCCTCCGAGCCGGGGAGGAAGGCAGGGGGTGATGGCGAAGCGGCGGGCACGGGCTGAGCTCGTCCTATCCGCTGGCCTAGGCTGGCGCTTGCGCTCGGCTCAGGAGTCCCTCCTTACCTCCTAAAGCCTGTGCCTCGCTTTTTTTCTTATATTCAATTATTGCCTTTTGATGGCACTTTGGGAAAAAGGGAGGCAAAGCCATTTGCCTCTCTAAATCCAACCTGCTCTGCAGCTCTGCCTTTTTTCGGCCCTTCTTGGGTTTTGCCAGTAGATTTTTCTGAGTGCAGAGATTTTCACGACTGTCTCTTCCACTTGGGTGAAACAGGGGAGAAGGGAAATAATAATAACAGCAATAATAAAAATCAAAAAGCAGCTTGATGTGGGCAAAAGAAGAAAACAAGAGAATGGGGTAGAGAACAGGCTAAATTTAAAATTGTAATTGGCTGACTTCCACAGGCTTGCGGGTGTTTTAATGACTCATAATAACTTCATTTAAAACCAGCTGAGCAGAAAATAGATTGGAGAGGAGCCTCAGGCCATTATGGATTTGTTTTTTTTTTTTTTGACAAGCTCTGTTTTCGGCAGCCAGGAAGGCACTCGCGGAGGGCTCGGCTGCTTCGCTCTCCCGAGTTGGTGGTCTGCCCGACAGAGATTGTATAGAAACCGGGGCCGGCTCTTTTTTTTTTCTTTTTTTTTTTTTCCTTTTTTTTTCCCCTGATTAAAAATAGATGCCTTGAGGTATTATTTTAGCATCACTGTGGTTTGGTGCTTTTTTTTCTTTGCACTTTTGATGTGGTAAATGGAACATAAATAAAATTGTTTTTGAAATTACTGAATTAATTAGGTAGTAAAGCGACGACAGTGCATAAATTTACTTGGCAATTTTTTTTAATCCATATTTCCCCCACCACCACCACCACCTTCTTGCCAATTACAGCCTGTTAATAATACAGAATCCCAATTTTTTTATTAATCCCCTGTGCTGGGGGAGGGAGGGAAATAGATGTCGCATCGTACCGGCGGGGCCATCGTGCCGAAACCGGGGTGGGGAAGGGCCGGGGCATTGCTGCTGCCAGCCCGTCCTCCCCCACCGCCCTCCTCCCCGCCCGGCCACGGGAAATCACCAATTTCCCATCCTTCTCCTCCTCCGGAGGATGCTCACGGCTCCTCTTTTTCCTTTTCCCTTATTTTTTCCTGGGCCACAGTTTGTTTTTGCAGAGCACCTCTCCCCGCAGCCTCTTGGCCCCCAGCCCCATCAAAATTTATCTCGCATCCAGGGATGGGGATGCGGGGAAACGGTGTTTTAGCAAATGGTGAAATTGCTTGGGAAGGGGAAGGAAGCATTGGCTGCGCCTGCCCCCTCCGCCACGCTGCTCTGCAGGGAGAGGGCTGGGAAGCCGGAGCCACCGAGGGGCTGCAGCCCCGCCGTGAAGGGCAGGACAGCGGCGCGGGCGGGCGAAGGAGCCGCGCTCGTCGCCGGTTTGGGACGTTTTACTACTTCCTACCATCCGAAGTGCTAAAACTGGAGAGCCTGTTTCTCGTCCCCAATAAAGTAATTAAAGTGAATGGGCGTTGGGAGGTACCGTTGGGATGATAGCGGCTGAAACTAGGCGAGCTCTGTGTTGAGACCCACCCAGCTAAGCCTGGCTTGCGGGGAGGGAGCTGGCAGCCCCTGCCTGCGCCCGCCTGAGCTGAGCTCGCTCACGGGGGTGCTCGCCGTGACCCTTTCAAGCATCCCATTTCTGAGAGCCGCTTTAAACCCTGACAGCGCTGCCCATCCTGGCCAGCATCGGGCTCTCCCCTTGCACTTGGGAAATTAAATAAGCTGAGGCCTGCCCCTCCTTATCGCTTTGCTTCGGGGGCAGCGCTGACCTTGCCGCGGGGGGATGCCGGGGCGGCGA
This sequence comes from Morus bassanus, assembly GCA_031468815.1. Lineage (NCBI taxonomy): Eukaryota > Metazoa > Chordata > Aves > Suliformes > Sulidae > Morus > Morus bassanus. Next base: position 8,848,149 of record CM062588.1, read on the forward strand.
TGACTCTGCAGATAGCGCTGGGCAGAAAAAGCGGCAGCTCCCCGTCCGTTCGCGCCAGCCTCTCGCTGCAGGGACCTTTATTAGGCAGGAGCTATAAATTTGCTCGCACGGATATAAATGTACGGCGGGGAGGTTGGTGCCAACCGTGAGGCTCGCGCCGAAACGCGATTGCTACTTGGCAGCACGCGGAGTCCCATCCCGTCGGGAAGATCATCCGGAGATAGCTATATACTGTAGGCGACGCGAGGCACTCGCTAAAAATACTCTCCCCAAACTTGTGCGTACCTTTGGAGAGTCTAATCGTTTCTATGGGTGTCGTTTAAAGCATGGGGAGAAAAGCGAGAGGGAGAGAAGAAAGCCCCGACACAGGCTCTGGGTGTGCTGCTTTCAAATATGTCCTGCTCCCTTTAATAACAAACATCGAGCCGTGGTGGGGCTTTTTTTTGTGCGCCCTGTTATAATAAGCTCAGATGTTGGATGACATTTTTCCCGGTGACTCACATAGTAAAATTAACCTTGAACTATTTACATATTCAATCGCCGCCCTCCCTCCCCCTCCTCCTCCCCGCTCCGCGAGCGTGTGTACATTACAGGAATCCTGGCTCCGTATCAGTTTTTGTTTTGCTGATGAGAAAAAAAAAAAAAAAGAAGAAGAAAAAAATTCCCCCGCCTGGAGTACACATCTACTTGAGGGAAAGAACACGCAGTCCTGGCCTTTGGAAATTGGCAGGCGGCGTGCTGTTCCCGCGCTGATAAGAGGTACTGTAAATAAAACTGTACGGCAGCGCCTGCTGTAAAATGCCCCGCGTCTGTACTCATTGTTCTGACAGCTCCGGCTTTTTTTGGGTCCGCTGTTTTGGTACACGCTGTGCTGCCTTACGTAAGCGAGCGCGCCCAGCTCCTCCCGGCGTTCACCCTGTTTATTTTCGCCTCGCCGGGAATTTTTTCTGGCCCCCCCGCCCGCCCCCCGGCCAGATGCTGGCCGCCTTTGCCCTTCCTCGCTGTGCCTCCGCAGGGCTGCTCGGCGGGCTCCTGCCGCCCCTCCAGCCCCAGCTTGGCTCTCGGGGGCGCGGGGCACCAGCAGCAGCCTGCGTCCCCGCACAGAAATGGGGAAAGAAAAAGCGAACGCCATGTTTAGCACAACCCCATCGCTTCCCACCCCATAGCCACAGCGAGCCCCCCAAGCGCGGCATCCCCCCGGCATCGCCGGCGCATCGCAGCGGGGAGGGGGCGGGCACCGGCAGACGGCTTGGCCCGGGGAGGACCTGTTGCTGCAGTGGGTTGCTGTATCCTCGTGGATCGCCCGTTGCAGCGGTGGGGCTTGGGAGAGCTTCGAGTGGTGATGGAGAGTCATCGCCTTGGCAACTGCTGGCTGCGCATTGCCCGCACCGGCACGCCGGGCGCAGGGCAGCCCGCGGCCGCTGCCCTATCGATCCCCGGCCCCTCGCCGCTCCGGCAGCTTCTCCCCGTCCCGGGCGGTCTTGGCACCCTTTACGCCGCGCTCCTCTCCCTGCCGTGGGTGAAGGGAGGGGACCGCCGGCAGTGCCCGCATCCGTGTGATGCTCTGCATCCCCAAAAGCACCCTGAGCACGCGCCCTCCTGGCCGGCGGCACGTGCAGGGGGAGCCGCCCCGCCGCCCTCCTCGCGTCACCCCAAAGCCCTTTTTTTTTTTGTATTCACCCCTTCGCGGGCGACCGTGCGGCCCGTGCGCACTCAAGTTGTTTTGAATGCAAACTTGACATCACGGCGAGGGCGGCGGAGAACAACATATGCACAGTAAACAGGCAGACTGTCGTATTGATTAACAGATGAGACCTCTATTATCGATCAACGCTTGGCGAGAAAATTTATCACTTTTAATTTCGCCGCTGCCAAATATTTCTGCCTGCGAGCCAGCCGTTACCGAGACAATTTAAAGGCGAAGGAATTCTCTTTTTAATGCATCTCGTGATACCTCCCTCTCTCCCCGTCGCCTTTTCTGGGCACCCCTCTCTGAATCCCTCCCTGACGGTGGGGTGGGGGGCTCGGGCGGGCGGGAAGGGGATGGGAGATGCTGTCTGGACCCCTGGAAACGAGCAGCCCGGCACGCTGCGGAGCGACGCCCCCCCGCCTCGAAGGCTGCTCTGTCACGCTCAGCTCCTCACAACAGATGAATCAAACCTCAAAATCTTAAGAAATGGGCCCACAGCTTTGTTCCGGCAGCGATGCTGCAGACGTGGTGTGTATTGCTAATCTGGTTTTATCTGGAAGTTACTTATCTGCTGGCGGGCATCCTGGTTTTTTCCTCGCCTGAACTAGCGGCACATGTTGATAGTGGATTTGCTAAGAATTCCTCCCAATACCCCATCTCTCTCCGACAGTCGAAGACACCTCTGAGCTTCGCACTCACTCGCGCCCTTTCGGCCGCATCTTCGGGTACCGGCGACAGCGGCTGCCATGGGAAGGGGCAGGAAACCAATTACAATTAGATCGGTTACAACGCTAATGAAACGCGTTGATGTTTAATGATTTAAAAAAAAAAACAACAAAACCCAAACACACAAATATTTGATTTCTTCTTGGTGAGCAACTCTTATTGTGCGTTGTGCTGTTACGTGCGAGGAATGGGACCACAGGGTTAAGCAAGGCGGCTGATTTTCGTGGCTGTGCAGGGGATATAAAACATGAAACCCCCACACTGCACAGGTCCTGCATGCGGTTTGAACGATAGCGGCGGCCGCAGCGACATCCCCCGCGCAGGTTTGGGCGGGCATCCCTCCAATAACCCTCCTCTCCCCTTTCTCTCCCCAGCGGGCGCCAAAGCCCTGGTCTGCGATCAGTGTGGCGCCCAGTTCTCGAAGGAAGATGCCCTGGAGACGCACAGGCAGACGCACACCGGTACGTGGCCCTCCCTTTCCCTCCTTTGCTCAGGCACGAGTTTAATATTTAGGCTGCCTTTGCAACCTTTTGCCCAACGGAGAGCTTAACCCTTTGCGGTTCCCGCTTCTGGCCTGCCCAGGTCCACTTCTTGACTTTAGTTTGATTAAGGTAAGTTGGCGGCATTTTCTGCTGAGCTCTGAATTGGAAACGGTTTTGTGCTTGTGTTGAAATCTCTCTGCGGCGTTTGTTAGGGCAGCCTCCCCAAATGGCTTTTGCTTTTGGCTATTTGCTGCTGACTTATTTTGGTCTGGTTTTGCTGAGCTCCTAACGGCGATGTTGGTGGAGGGAGGAGCACCACCTGTCTCTGTGGTTAAACCAAGCACCCTTGCACGGCTCACTGGTCACCCTTGGTTTCTCAAGCCACGGGCATCAAAATTTGACCAGTGTGACAGCACTTGGCCACCATTTCAGGTTTAAGGGAAGCTTCCCAAGGGACAAATACCCTTGTCAGGAGTGTTTGGACACTCGGGGGCCCAAGAGTGATGAGTTACGAATCGTTTGCAAATCCCAGCCTATGCTGATAGTTGTGGTCCCGTTTTTCACAGCATTTATAGGGATAACTGCATTGCGACTGGAGCTCTGGGGAGGTTTCGTTGCGCTGCTGCGAGGTGCGTGCATGGCTGCAAGTGTCTGCTGGGTGGTCAGATTGCGCAGTGGGCGTGCAGCCGCTCATAGGAAAGGATGCCCGGGGACCTGGGACCCAAGGACAGGGCTTTGTGGAGGGCGGGACCCAGCTGTGCACAGAAAATCTCTTTCCCCTGTGCTCATATGTGTTTAAAACCCTGGCCGGAGCAGTTGCTGCGGCTGAGCCTTCCCTGGCTCTGCAGCTTGATCGATGAATTCTGCACCTTTGTGCCCGTGCTTTGCAGGAGCAAAGTAGCCCCTGCTCCTCTTCCACTGAAACACAGGTACAAGGCAGCAATTCGCACATCACCGTTGCATTTATTGCTCAGCATTAATATATGCACGTGGGAAACGATGGCGCAGCAAATGCAAGGTAATTTGTTCCCTCTGTGAGCAAAACACCGGCCCTTTCCAAACAGCTCTCAGCAGTTGGCTTCTGCCACGTTTCTGCTATTGCGCTTCCCAGCCCTCCGGCGTAGTTGCCGTCGGGGAGCACAAGGAGCTCTTTATGCATCTTGCAAAGGCCGCCTTGCCCAGGAAGGGTTTGCTCCGGGGCATGGGGGAATTTGCGGCCAGGCCGTCCCAGGTGGAGCCTGTCAAACCCCCAAAACCAGGCTGGAGCAGGGAAAAGCACCCGCTCCTCCCGGCACTATATTGGGAGCGGTTTAACCGAGCACAAGCTCGTCTTTCAGTGCTGAAATCCCTGATAAACGCCACTAACGGCCACGTTTGCGCTCGGAGGTGGCAAGGAGACGCGCGGGCACGGAGGGTCCGGCCAGTTTCACGCCGGGGGTTTGAGGACCGACCGGCGATGCAAAGTGCTGTGTCACCGTGCGGGAATAGCTCCGGCCGTCATCCGAGCTGGGAGCTGCGCTGGCCAAGCACCAGTTCATAAATTGTAAAGTAATTGCCCTCCTCATCCAGAGTCGTACAGCTGGAGGCTGGACTTTACAAATCACAGTCTTTTTAATAAGCCGTGTGTACTGTAGGTTAAGGAGGAGGAAGAGGCTTGCGATGGGGCAGTCAGCAAAGCAAAGGGACCGACTTTGCTCAGGGACAAGCGACCCAAGCGCAGGCAGGGAGTTAAAGGTGGCCAAACAAACAGCAACCTCCCAGTGTCCTTATATTTCCCGGACCTGTTGAGCATCCCGGGGCGGTGGCTGGGAGCCTGACTCCCCTCGGTACCCGGGGCTCCGTGACCCCAGGCCTGACATCAGGAGTGGGTGCTGCTGAGCAGCTATCTAACGATGCCTGCACCCCAAAGCATCCCGCGGATGTGGAGCAGCTACACGGTTTTGCTAACGACCTTGACGCTTCTGCGGGGATTAAAGCCCCTTTGGTTGCTGAAACCTGGGGGCTGGACCGTGCAAAAGCTCAAAGGGCGACAGGAAAACAGAGCACGGGGGAGGCGGCGACCCAAGCGGAGCGGGTTTATCATCCCCGCCTCCAGCTGCAAACATGGGCGGCTCGGTTATGTGCCGGAGAGGGGCTGGCCGGCCGAAATGAATCGCTTCCTCTCCTCGGGTGGCATGCAGAGATCCCTGCCCTGGCACGGAAAACATCCCTCCCCTGCCGTCGCTATAATTAACCCCATTCCCAAATAACGGCATCTCCCAGAACAGATTTTTCTGGGGCGTCCTCCCTTCACCCTTAGCGGCAGGTCGGTTGGCGAGAGACCTTTCAACCTTCTGGACAGAAAAATACCCTTTTTGGTAGATGCACAGGTAGATTCCTTCAAGGATGGCATCAAAAACTGAGCAGGGTCTGTCTGGTACAGGCTGACCAAATGTACCCACTTTGCTCAAAAAATAGGGTGTTTAGGGGAGGATGCGGGCCCGGTCTGCAAACAGTTGCTGCTTGTCAGGCTGACCTACAGCTGGAGAGCTTTTCTGCAGTGGGTGGCCAAGATAAAGGCTTCTCGGGGCTTTTTTTCAGCGTACGGGGCTGTTTCTCAGGAGAACGGTTAGGATCCAGGAGCCCCCTTTATATCACTTATTTTTTTTCCCATTGCCCTCACCGCTCCTCCGAATGACTGTGCAAAATACGAAGGCAGTCCAGCGTACATGTGCTGCGTCAAACACTGCCCGTCTCCTACGGCAGAAAACCTACTCCCTGCTTTCTGTTGCAAGGTAAAAAATAATACTAAAGAAAGAAAAAATAGTTTCTACTTGCAAGCACAGAGCTGGCCGTGTGCTGTGTACAGCCCGGTCGACTCAGGACTGAGACGCCCTCTCCGGGTGTTCACTGTCCTTGGCCCCCGTCCCGTGGCAATAGGAAAAGCAGCAACTGTTTTGGCTCGTCCTCCAGCAGCGCGAGCTTGGTGCCACGCCGGAGGCAGAGCGTGGAAAATTCCTTACCCTTCTCCTAAAATGTAGAGGAAAAAACGAAAGGCATTGAGAAGACAGCCCAAGGACCCCCAGCGAGCGCCAGCGGGGCTCGGGACGCTCGCCCGGCTGGTGTTCGTGCTACCGGGGTTCGGGCTCGCCGCCGACTTTTATAAATATCAGAGGTGACTCGTCTAGGGTTTCCTCCCGTGTGCCAAGGCAATTAACGCGCGCGAGCGTGTACGCGCCGGGCAGCTGGTGTCAGTCAGCAGGCCAGCACGGATTTACTCCTGACCCAATTTCACGTGGGCATGCTGGACGCCTAATATAGAGTGTATTTTCTTCGGCATGTAGTTGGCTCTTTGATTTGTGGGGTCGGCGTGCCCCCGGCCGCTCTGCGGAGGATGCACGGGAGCCTTCGCCCTCCCCTGCCCGCATCCCTCGCATCCCCCCGGCTGGCGATGCCGGCACCGGGACACAAGTAGCAGAAAAGAGTTAATAAAACCAATGTGTAACTGAAAATTGAAAAGCTATAAATCTCCCCTTCCCTTTTTTTTTTTCTTTTTTTTTTTTTTCCTGGGATGTTGGTAGCGTTTTGATTTAATAGTTGGCCAAACACAAGGGTCTATTTTATTCAGAGTTTACAGGCCTCAGGGCTGTTATTCCTCCAAATTTAATAGCATTGAAATTGCAGGGTTGGCGATAATTTGCCTATCACTTTCTGCTCTCCCATTGATGTTTATTGTCAGCGGGGTGGAATCTCAATCCGATTCACTTAGATAACATGTCTGTTAAACATTTAGATAATTGTGCCATCATTAACTTGTCACATTATTTTAGAGATTCAAAACAGTCGTGCGGTATAAGCAGAGGTACAAAGGGAGAAAAATCCGGTGCACGAGAGCAAGAACCCGGGAGCGGAGGCGTGGGTGGCGGCGGGATGCCCCCGCGCAGGGTCCTATGGAAAGCGTGGCCCAGCAGCTGCTCGGGAAGCTCGGCCTCGCTCTCCGTCTTTGCGGGGCGTCAGCCACTTTTTTCCTCAAACGAAATTTCTGCTCCTGTTCTAAATGCACGCTGAGGTACGCACTGATTTTTTTTTTTTTCTTTCTTAATTTTTTTTTAAATGCCAGAGCACTTGGCATTGTTCTGTTAGAGCATCCCAGAAACCCCATTAGTGGCTTGGGTTGGCAAGGGGTTGTGCGGGAGCCTGGAGGAGGTGGAGGGGGGACCGCGCCAGAGCTGCAAATTTACATTTAGTCCAATTCATTACGTATTTGTCTTATCTCCTTTCTTCTGCTTCACTTTCTCTGCCTCAAAATGGTACCCACCTAAAAAAAATATGAGTAATGTTACAGGCATCCATTCCACTGGTGTTTTCAGTGTTGGAAATTAAGAATTTTGAGCAAGTGGAACAGGGCATGCCAGTTAGGTGATATGAGCCATAAATTGCGTTGAAACATAAATTCTGTTTGCCTTACGCTCAGCGTGGTGCCGCGAGCCATGGCTGAGCTGGCGCTCCGCCGGGGTGCTCCTGTGACTCCGCCGGCGACTGGGGGTCGTCTTGGTGGTGGCACTTGCCACCAACGGCCATCTGCAACGTCCCTGCTCCGGCAGCGGGTGACTTGGGCTCGGGGGATGCGATCCTCGACCCCGCTCGGTGCATCCTCTCCCACGGCTCGATCAGAGCGGTGCCCGGCCGCAAGCAGCCGGCGCGCTTCCTTACCGAGACCAACCTGACGTCTTCCTGGGCTGCCCGTGACTTTCTATTACCGTTTCACGGGGCTCCTGAGAGTTTTCAGAGAGCAGCTCGATGAGGCTTCTGGGGGAAATACCGCCGGATAGCGTTTTTCTCCGTAGCTAGAGATAATGCACTGTAGTATTAAGTACGCTTAGAGGTAATTATCCCTCCTGTGCTCGCTTCGGTCGTGCGGTCCCAGCTGGGGGAGGGAGGGCGGGCGATGCTGTGTGGTGATGCCCAGACGATGCTTTGTGGTTTTCCTGTTGGATGCCAGCGTGGATTTTGGATGCTCAGGTATGGAAGTGCTGCAAAAGCCCCTGTGTGCCCTCCTCCAGCGTGCCGCCGGCCCATAACGCTTCTGTCAGAGGCTGCAAGCAGTGGGTGTGGGGCCGAGGTGGGCTTTGGTTCGGGTGCAAGGATCACAGTTCCTACAGAGGAGGCAGAAACACCCCATGATACACAGGAATGGAGAAAAATGGTGCTGGGTTCAAACCATGACTCCTGAGCTTAGGAAGCAAATCTGGTTAGGCATTGCATGGGGAGGCCACGAAGATGTTGTTCCTGGCACCCTCAAACACAAGCAGTGCCCAGCAGGAATCCTTGCCCAAGCTGGGAAAATTGGATTTGGGGCTGGGGTAGTTGCTACCAGAGGCACTGCCAGGGTTTTGTGGCTTCAGTAGCAACTGAAAATGTGAAATGCCAACGGCGAAGACGCTTTCGTGGCTGCTGTGACATTTTTGGGTACAGGCATCCGACTGGAGCCAAATGTGCCGTGCGCAGGCGCGGCATCTTTCATGCAGCATCGCCTGTAAATGTATTTATAAGAACCTTGGAAAAAATACTCCGTGCTTCATTTTGGCCGCTCAACAGGGAGCGGGACTTGCTCGCTCCAAACTTCGGCTGTGGCAGAATGAAACGAAAATGATGAGCCGAGGAAGGGCGGAACAGAGCAATCCGAATGCATCCCAAATGCAAAGCCTTGAGTTTTTTAAATACTCTGGCGGCCAAGTTTATTTGCAAAAAGGACTGAAACTGGTACAAGCGGAGGGAAGGACAAGCACATGCATTCAGCTAGAGCCCGTCGCCTCTCCTGTGCTTCCCAGATCATGGCCCGGGTGCCCTTCCCACGCAAGCCGGTGTCTTCAAAGGAAAGTGCGTTTTGCAGACGTTTATTTCTATAAAAACAAGGGCTGGGACAGCTACGCTTCCCATCGGAAGCCTGTGTCTTTCAGGAGCGTAATTCACGACGCAAGCGGCTGTGCCACGTCCACCGGCTTGCCCCCCGCCACCTCCGAGCACGGCGTGCGGCCGAGGCACGCCGGGAGCTCGCCGGCAAGCGCGCAGCGCGGCGGCGCCTCCTCAGCACCGTCCCTGGCCAGGCGGTGCGTGCCGCCGGCCCCGGCTTCTGCGGGGTCTCGGGGCGGCGGGTCCTGGGGGGCGCAGCACAGAGCCCCTTTGTCTGACAGTAATGTCCTGTGACAGCGCTTGAAATCCGAGTCCCGGCGCGCATTCCTGGAACCGGGAATCTCCCTGCCTCCCGAAGCACGGCTGCTTTTTCCACCTTTACAGCAAATGGCAGCAAAAATTCCCCGGGCTTCAAGGTGGGCTCATTGGGAAGCATGGTGAGGTTGGCCTTCATGCGAGCAGCCGTAGTCACCGAAAACAAGACAGTAGATGGAAACGTGGCGGACCCGCGCATCCACGTCCGAAACCAGCGGCCAATGGTCGGCCTTTAATTTTCCTGTGCAAATACTATTTAAAGCGCGATGAGAAAAGCCCTCTCGCTAAGCTACGGAGAAATCTTTCTTGTCCTTTAATTCTAGATGAAGGGGATTAGTGTGAACATATTTAACCTCTGACCCACGGACAAAAGCATTATCAAATTTAGTTGCCGAGTGGCTCCCTATTTAACCAAACCAGTGCAGTATCTCAGCAATTTTTTTTTTCCTTCCCTCCCTTGAAAGCTTTAACATCCATTGTTGCCCCTGGAGCACGGGGGGACTTGGCAGCCCTCCTCTGCTCGGGTTCAAGATGCTTGTCAGAGCCCCCATAAGGGAAACTGGCGTTGTACGGTCGCTGCCAGTGCCCGCGGAGGCTTCAAAAAGCAAGTGAACCCCCCAAAAAAGCAAAGCTGTCTGTAGGTTGAGCTGGTTTTTCCCTGGTTTCTTCGTGCCTGCCTTGGCGCTGGCCACGCACCCACCTGCGATGGCTTGGAGGACGCTTGGCCATCGCTCCAGAGGGCACAGAGATGCTTCTTGTATCCCTTTGCTCCTCGTTTTGCTCCGGACAAAAAAAAAACGCTCCCGGCTATCGCGCTCCCGGCGAGCTCGGGGATGCTCGGCGCTGCACGCCGGGGCTTTATAAAATAGGGATGAAACACGGGCGAGGAGGCGGCCAGGGTCTCCTGGTCCGGCGGAGGAATGCCGAGAGGGGCCTCCCGTCAGGAGCCGGTGTCCGTTTACAGTGCATCTCTCATAAACCCGGCGGCGGGGGCGAGGGCAGGGGGACCGGCCCTCCTGGTATGTGATTGATTATCTGGTATTTATGCCATTGAGGACTTTTCAGCGGCTCGGGGTCAGGGGGTCATCTCATGTGTCTTGCTGCAAATCCGCTTCCTTTTGTACAGTGCGGGCTGGGTGAGCAGACACACAAAAACAGCTTTTTCTTTTCCTTGGGAAAAAGGGGAGGGGGGCGGGCTGGTGTCAATGAATTTTTTTTTTTCAGCCTTTCCTGAATAGTGTCCTTTTTAATTCCAAAGAACTTTTAATTAAAAGTAGCAGGAAAGTTCATCTCGACAAGGTTTAACTTACCTTAGCAGTTACTTTTGTCCCCCGGGATTCGCGTCTCCCTGCTTTAGAAGAAAAACCCACAAGAAACGGGGGAGAGGCTGCTCTCGGTACCGTTTTGCATCTCCCTGGGTTTACCGAGAGGGCCTTTTCATCTTCTCTCTCTTTTTTTTTTTAATGATGGGGGTGCAGGAATAATAAGCGGACGCTGCGAATCCCGGCTTTGTGCCTCGTGGCAGCCAGTCGCTCCGTTGGCCGGGGGCGGCTGCCCGCGCCGCCAAAGGGTCGTTTCATGGGCTGGGACGTGAACCGGGGCTCCCCGGCGTCTCCTCGGGGCCAGAGGATGCCAGAGTGGTACCACCCTGGCCGGGACAGATTCAGGAGTGGAGCAGGCGTGCGATGGGCAGGCGCTGCTCTCTGCCGGGTGGAATGATGGCGGTGGTGATGCCGATGGTGGCATCCCATGGGGTGGGATGCCGCAGCCCCGTAGGCGAGCACAGGGGCACTGCGGAGGGCGGGATGTAACACCGCTGCCCAGGGACATCGACTGCAGTCCCTTAAAACCTTCCCGGCAGGGAAAAATGTGCACCTGCCTTGATGTGCTGGTCGGAAGATGCTCACGGGGGAGACTGTTTGGCCAAAAAGAGGCGGGGGGCAGCTCTCGGTGGACCAGAAATGCGGGCGAGGGCTTCGCCTCCTCGCTCAAGCTCTTTGTTTAATGATGGAGCCATTTCTAACACATTAGTTTAACCATCCCTGGGAAAGCAATGGGGAAAAATATGTTAGGTTTTCGACAGAAAGTCAAATTATTTTTTCAGCTGGTTTCACTCCAAGTTCCAATTGGGAAGAGGAAATCTGGGAAGCCGTCATGGTGACGACGAGCAAGCGAGTAGCTGACAGCTTCCCTTCTGACACGGTGGCCAGCAACGCCGCCACAATTTGCCTCCGATTGCCTGGGGGGAAGCGCTCATCCTCAGGAAGGGGAGGGATGGATCTGCAATGTGTGGCTTCCTTGGGAATGGCAGGGATAGATCCGGGATTCTCCAGGATGGGGGAGTGCTGGCACAGGCTTAGGGGAAGGCAGTGCCGAGGGGAGATGCTGCGCAAAGATACCCAGATACCGAACAGATAATGCATTTTGGTCAAGTGATGTTTGTTTTGCTGGGAAAGAAGGCAGCTTTTTATCTGTACCGTTAGGGTTTGAAGGAGCTGAATACCGTTTTTTGCCAAGGATGATCGGGTGCAGGAAGTTCAGGTGCGCGTGCAAGCTCGGTTCAGCAGCATGGGCATCCCCGCCGCAGGCGTAGGGAGGTGGGTGTCCCCTGAGCATCGTCCCCTCCTGCCAGCGTGGTGCTCGCTCCAGGGCACGCTCGGTCGCTGCAGAGGGAAACCGCATCGCCCTGTTCCTGCATACTTTTTCCCTTCCTGGGAAAAGTTTCCTCCAGCTCCGAGCCTGCTGTTTTTCACACCTGTGTTAAGGCTGAATTACTGTCGCTGGCTCCTTCGGGGATCTAAACTGAGACGTGTTTGCAAGGGTGCGATATTGCCCAGCTCTCCCTGCTCAGCTGCCTGGCCAGACGGGGCTCGACAGCGGCATTTATCCCTCCAGCCGACGTGCAGAGGGGCCTTTTGTGACGGCCTGCATCTCCCGCGGGCTTTGTTTGGCGGCGGCAGGGCGCAAACGCCGCCATCTCGCACCCTCCCGTCCGGGCTCCCCGGGGCAGGTTATCGTGTTCCTGGTATTAGAGGGCTTCCCGTGACCGTAAGCTCATCGGTACCAAAATGCCTAATGGGTGCTGAAAAGGGAAGGTTGTCCCCGTTGATGTGCTACATTTTTGGCCACCTGAACATTTTTGATAGGTGTTGATACATTTTGATAGATATTCAGTGCAAGGAAAAGGCTTTGGGGATTTCACCTTTTGTAAGGGGGGCATGCCTCCAGCTTCGGCCAGAAGGCTTTAGGGTTTGTAAACATCTTCAAACAACTGTTTGGCCTAAAACAATAGAAGTTAAGCTCGAAAGCGCAGCGCACCGTAGGCGCGAAGCCTCCACAGCACGTTCCCAGGCTCGCGTGGTGTTGGGAGCTCGGGAAGCGCTCGCCTCCCCCAGCCGCAGGGTGGAAATGCAGTAAAACGGGATTGGCCCCTAAAAAGGCCATCAGATTTTCATTTCCAAACGTGATGTTTGCGCGATGCTCAGTTTCTTCGGGAGAAAACCCGCTCGTGTTCTGTTGGTGCAGGCTTGGGTGATGCTGAGCACTCCCCTTCCTTCCAAAGCCTGGGGACCGCGTTCGGGGAGGGCAGGACGCGGCTGGATGCGGCAGCGGCCCGAGAGCGGAGGCGGCTCTTCCCACGTGCTGGGGAGAAGGGGTCGGGCAGGAGATGCCCGGCGGGTGGCTTGTCCCCTGTGCTGGTAAGAGGGGCACGCCTGGACCGATGCTGTCCCCTGGGGAGCATCCCTCGCAGGCAAGGAGCTGCCCGCATCCCTTGGTTTGCGGGCAGGTCTCCACGTGTGGGCTCAGCATCCTACCGTGGAGATGGAGGGCACGCCGCCGTCCTCCTCGGCAGCCGATCCCCCCCCAAAATGCGTCCCTCGATTAACGCCCTGTTTGGACCCGTGGGCTGCCTGGCAGTGCTTCACCCAGCGCGGGTCCAGCTGCCGCCGTGATTGACGCAAAGCCAGTCTATAAATAAAGTCTTTCTCTCCTCTCATAAAGACTTTGCGGTTTAGTTTGCTTTCAAGGTCAAGATCAGACCTTTCTAAATAAACACATATCAAAGGATCATTAGCGGAGCAGCACTGTTAAATTGAGATATTAACTTCTGTCAGCCGCGCGTTTCCTTTTTGTTCTGTAACTCGCGACTGCGGCGGGTTTTTATTATTTTGGCCCTAGGCGGTAGCATCTGGCTTCTGTAGAGACTGTAAAAATTAAAAAGCAACACAAATCATTGCGAGAGAAAAGCAGTAAATTCAATGATAAGAATTTAAAATTAAAATGTTTCGGCGCTTTTATATTCCGCGAAACATGAAACGAATGAGTTGTGTGCCTGTTGCCATAAAGCCGCCGCCGCTAATAGTCGCTGGGCTCTTTCCCTCCCCGCTTGCTCTCCCTCCTAATCTTTCTTGCCTGAGCAATCGCAGAAAAGCGCAGTGAAGGAAGATGATGATGACGGTGGTGGAGATGCAGGGTGGTGGGGAAGGGGGCAAGGTGCTGCTGATGGGACCGGGGTGAGCAAAGGGCCCCCCGAAAAGGAGGCGAGAAGGGGATGCGCTCATCCCACCGCGCTCAAAGGGAGACGGAGAGGTCGAGCGGGGAGGGTGTGACTAATGCGCCGGGTCACTGGGACGCGGGACCGCATTGTCCCCCGGGTCCAGATGGCCCCCGGAATAAATCACCCCCGGCGGGCGCGAGCTGCCCGTGCCAGAGCCGCGGCTCGGGCCTTGCCGGGTTGCTGCGGGCGCCGGGACTTCGAGCATCCTCCGTGCACATCCCACCCCGGGCGATGGCGAGAGCGGGACCACGGCCGGGTGGAAAGCAGCACCGTGCATTGCTGCGGGGGTGAAAACCGGAGCATGTAGGTTCGGGGGGTTGGTTTTAGTCCCCTGTGCTGGCGAGGTCAGTGTTGTACATCTGCTCTGAAACGCCTGAGTTTTTCTAGGCGTCGGTAAAAAGGCGAGTGGGTGCCGAGGCGGCGGGGCGTGCCCTGCCCTCCTGTTGCAGCCGAGGCGGCTGCATCCAGCCACCCCCGGAGGAAAACCAGCAGCAGAAGAGCAGGCAGCGCCGGCTGCTTTTTAAGAATTAATTTCCCATAGTCGGTTAAAGTTGGGAAGAAAGCTGCGCTATCTCCAAGTAAATAATAATAATCAAACAAATGCCCCCTTGGGAGAATTTGCCTTCCATAAAGATGTTAATTAGCCTAGAAGCCGAGCTGTGGAGTCCGGAGGCAGCCTTTGAAACTGGGATGATTTGGTGGCTCCGGCACAAAACGTGCATATCTCGTGTGTTTATCATCCGGGGTTTCCCCCCCTACCCTCTACTTAACCGTGACGGTTGTAGGGGCTGTTGGGCTCCAACCAAGCAGCCGGCACAGCTAACGGGTGCCACCGTCACCCCTCAATAGCGCCTTTGTTCCGGTGCCACACCGAAGCGGCCGGGGGGTCGTAAAGGGCTGGCTCTGCCATCCCGGCGTGACCCCTTTTTAAACCGGAGGGTCTGCGTGTGCAGGCGTCGTGTATCCCGACAGCAGCGCTCAGGGAAGGGCTCCTTCGCACCACCCTGCAGGTTTGCTTTGGTGCTGCCACCGGAAACGCCGCTTTTGGTTTTGTAATAATCCCGAAAACAGACACCGAAACTGGGTTAATCTTCTTACCCCAAGCAGCGCGCATCTGCCGCCCTCCTGGGGCAAAATGCAACCTCGGTGCTGGTGCCGCCGGCCAGCATCCCCAGGACCGTGCCGGTGCTCGCTGCTTCTGCCTGTCCTTCCTCACCCCTCCTCCTCCTCCTCCTCCTCCTCAGCCTGGTGCCAGCGGGACGCGCGTGGTGGCCCCAGGGAGCCCTCCGTGCCGAGCTGAGCCTGGCGCCTTAAGTACGTGCTTAAGTCCCACCGGCTCTAATGGTTCTCAATGCTATCCTTACACACGTTGCCCCAGCCAGGGTGGCCGTCGCTTGCCCAGCCCCTGCCTCCGGGGCACCTGCCGCTGGGCAGCGAGGGGCCCAGCCCACGCCCTCCGCAGCGGGCGTCCCGCGCCTCTGCCGAAGCCGGCGGAGACGTGCAGCGGCAGCGATGGAGTCATGCAGGGGGATGCGCCAGGGGTGGATGCTACAGGCCATGCACCCCTTGCCAGCGCTGCTGCCACCTCCCTGCCCACTACCCCGCAGGCACGGCTGGAAAGGAGAGCTACCTGCAGCTCTTGGGCTGCAGTCGCCGGTGGTTTCATCCACTTGCCTCCATGGCCCTGAGGATGCTAAAAACACCGTCGTCCCCTAACGCTGCTTTTCATGCACACCAGCAGCCTGCAGCCTCCCCTGCAGCTGCAGCCAGCAGCATTGTCCGGGAGGTGGGGGCTGCTGGGGAGCCCTTGACACGCTGACAAAAAAACGTCAGACGTCCCTGAAGCCTCATCTGGGGTGAGCCAACAGCCCTTGGGCTCCCGCTTTGCATGGCCAGAACGTTTTGGAACCGTCTGCCTCGGTCCTAACGATAGTGGCAGCTTTAGTGCTCCTCTTTGGCACGTGCGTCACGTAAGAGATTGCGTTAAAGGCGAAGATTGGAGGAGGAGGAGAGAGTCTTGTTGAAGACCCCAAATTTGCAGGACACAAGTCAAGGGTTTGGGGGTTTTATGGTGGGTGCAAGAGGCAGGTACGGGCCCCGCCGGCATCCTTTGACGCATGCACCTTCGTGCCTGCTGTTACACCAGAGCCTTAGCAGCGTGCCCCTCCGCAGCCTTTGATTACGGGTTTCTAATGCTATTGATTATCACTGCAATGGATGGACAGATCTGCCTCATTTTTTGAGTCTCGTAACACTGCTCTGAGGAGAGACAGGGAAAAGATGGCAGCGTTAAGAGGAGGATTCGGGGAGGGGCGGTTTGGTTTGCACATCCCAACGTTGGCTCCGTGCGCCCAGGGACTGCCAGAGCTGTGCTGCCGCGGCTGGGGCTCAGCGGAGGGTGCTTCGCCGGCACGGTGGCGTCGGTCCCCTTCGGTCTGCGCTTCCCTGCTGCAGGAGCATCCCCGGTCCCCGGGTCGCCCTGCACCCACCTGCGTGGGGGGTCCAGGCTCGGCGGTGCTTCCGTGGGGCCTGGGGGGCCGCGGGGAGCGGCAGGAGCGTGCGCACGCACGTGCACGCGCACGGGGGGGAAAAACTTGAAGTCAAATGTCTGAAAGTCAGATCCCTTTTTAGTATGAATTTGCTGTATCTCATTCTGAGCACTAATTCCAATTTAATTGCAAGTGGCCTGAAGCCTCTTCAATAGGAGTAACAAATGGTTTGATTTTGTAAACTTCATCAGACTGCATTTTAAATGCGACACACTAGCCCGGCTCGAATGCCAATGAAGCACTGAAGTAGCTCTCTGTTTACTAATTATCCGTTTTTACTTCAAGCCACGCTGGCTGGCTTGTCTGATTAAATCGGATTTGTGGGATAGAGAACAGCTAGCAGAGTTTTCTCTATAGTAAACGAGATTGAAACTATGGGCCGCCTGGCTGCACACTGTAAATTATATTTCCTTTTAAAGGGGACGTGTCGCCTTTCTCCCGCCGGCGCACCTCCCGCATCCTAAACTTCACGGCGCGGGAGCGCGCCCGGCTCCTTTCCGAAGGGAGACCCACCCTGCCTCCCTCACCCGCCGCCACGCGGGTTTTTATTTTAATTCCTCCTCTCGCAGAGGCAGCGGGCGGGAGACGGCGCTGCGCTTGACGCCGCGATGCCTGCAGCATCCCTCACCGGGAGCTGGACAGGGGCGGAAGAGCCCCTGAATATCGCACGTCGCATCTTGCTTCTCTTTACATCCCTGGCGGTCGCGCTTATTTGGGAGCGCATCGCACCAGGATGTGCATCTCCAGGCTTAGAGCCGTAGGGTTTTTTCTCTCTGGAGCAAGCATCCATCCCCTAAAACCCAGATTTCGGACCACCTGCTATTTGAACTGCCTCTCAACGAGGTAGCCGGTGTGCTATCCCAAATAGCATCTGAAACCCAACCTGCTCCGGCTTCTGCCTCCGAACCCACCGGCAGCGCCAGTGGCCGCCCCGTTAATGGTTACGGCTGCCAGCGAGCAGCAGCGGGTTTGGCAGAGGTACATAAAACCGGGGAAGGTGGGCAAGGGTGGCTGCCGAACGCGGCGTAACGGGGCTGCGCTTAAACCTCCCCGGTTGCTAAGACTTTAATTCCGCAAGCTTGACCTATGCCGCCCCCTCCCTCGGTATCTATCTTTGTGCCTGGGGGCTTTTTATATTTTAATTTGCTTTTGAACATCCTGCAAAATTAATGGCGCGCTCGGGGCCATTGTGCGGCGTACAGTAGAGGGAAGGGCCGGCGGCGCCCGCCGAGAGCCGCCGCGTTTCCCGGGGAATGAATTGCTCGCCCGCCTTCGCCCCTTTTAATTGTTGACAGTAAAAAGCGTTTAAATGCCGCTTAATTTGTAATCATCTTCCCGCAAAAAGGGGAGAAACCATTAAAACGTCAGGGAAATGAATAAATCCGTCTCTCGCTGGTTTGGGGCGGCAGTGTTTCTTTATCGGGGGTGATTTTTCTTCTGATGGCTGAGGGCTGGCTCGGGGCTGCTCCAGCTGGGAGCCCAGGGACGCGCTCGGGGTGGGAGCCCGGGGACGCGCTCCGGCTGGGAGAGCGGGGCCAAGTCCCCGCGTCGCCCGGTGCGGCTCTCCGTGCGGCAAGCCCGGTACTGCCAGAGCCTGGCTGCGGCAGGGACGGCAGCGACCCCAGGCACCCTTGTGAGCTTTCCCATTTTTTCCCACCTCCCGTCCTCTCTCTAAAGGCAGGACATCACTGCGCTTACAGCTTAAAAAAAAAAAAACCAAAAAATCAACCGAACTGAACGGGCGCAGCAGCGGGACGGTGCCCGGTAGAGCCCCTGCTTGGTGCCACAGTCCTCAGCTGCTGGACAGCCCCAGAGCCTCGGGGCTGCAACCAAGCGGGTGCCTCGGCGAGCCGTGCCAGCGCGCGTCAACCTCTCCGTTCGGGGTGTTTGTTTATTTGCTAATGCATTACCTAAAAAAAACCCCAAAATTCAAAGATGCCCTTTGTGGGTCCTGGCGAGCAGCGCCCCCGGGGGGATGCCCAGCTCCAGGGGTCCAGCACCGTCCCCATGGACCAGCGGGTGCATCTCCCTGTGCGTGCACGAGGCAGCTCGTCCCCATTGCTGCGGCTGCCGGAGTCGGCCCATTTTTTTTTCAAGCGGGGGCCAATTAGTTTCACAAATGAGGGCCCTACGGTGCCAGGGAGGATTTGTTACGGCCCCGCGCGCCGGCCCGGCGGCATTGTCCTGCCCTCCGCCCCCGCGGGAGCCCATTGTCCCCGGCCCCAGCGGGGGCTGCTGGCGGCAGATTTATCGGGGCCGGCGTCCCGCCGGCCAGGGCCTCCGCTCCGCAGCTGGCCGCGGCTCTGGGGGCTCAGCCCCAGGGACCTTTGACCCGTCCTGCTGTCACCGCCGGGGCCGCCGAGGGCCGCGGGGCCGCATACCTCTCGGGATTTGCTTCGCACGGCCCGTTTGGGGCTGGCTGCGGCCTTTTTTTTTTTTCTTTTTTTTTTTTTTTTTTTTTTTTTTTTGTCTCAGGAGCGTTTTGTCCGCAGCTGCATGGGGGGCGCGCAAGCCCGCGCCCCCCCGGGATAAATCCCTGCGGAGGGAGAAAAGCAACTCCCGTCGGGGCCGCCTCTCTTGCTGCTTTTATTCCCGTTTCACTAGGGCTTTTTTGCAGATTTCGGAGCGTTTCTGGGCAGCCCGCTGTGTGCCTCTCCAAGGCTGGGACTGAGCATCCCTCCTGGCGGCTCCTGCATCCTTGGAGCCACAGGGCAGAGCTGGCTGCAGCGTGCCATGGCCGATGATGGCGCGCTGCCAGCGTGGGTGGCGATGCAATGCCGGGAGGGGTGGTGGCGTGCACTGAGATGCTCTCTGGGATGCCCGTCACCCGGCTGGTCCCCAGGCTGGAGGCGTGGGGCTGGCTGGGAGGTGCCAGGCAGGACCACGATGCCGCAGCCGCCGCGGCGGGTGCCTGCTGCCCGCCCTTTCCCTGCCCATGGTCCCGGTGGGCTCCCCTCCGGCGACTCCGCCTCACCGCTGGGTTCCCCTGGGCTGGTTTTGGCAGCGTGGCGAGCAGCCCCCCCGCCCCTGCTGTTCCTAAAGGCAGCGCAGATCCGTTGGTTACCTTGAACATCTTGCTGCTGCTAATGAATTGCTAATACAATTTTCTAGATAATTTTATTTCCATAGTCCTCACATTTTAATGTCTCAAAAAAGCTAGCATTTATTTGCTTAATCTCCCTGCGTAATACAATTTGCACTGACTCGTAGGTTCTGAACAATCAGCTATGCATAAACGAAAGCAAATTGTTTAATAACACAAAGGTCTGATACTTTTATGGATGGTGTATAAGTGTCTGGGGTTGGGTTTTCTTTCCTGCTTTTGCTGTTGTGTTGATGCAGCCAGTTTTATACCCGTGCCCATGGTCGGTGGGACAGAGCTTGTCTTTGTGTTACAGCTCGGGATCACAGGCAGCGCAGCGGGGGAGCATCGCCCTCTTGTATCCAGCGCCCTGCTCCCCAGGGCGGCTTTGCGGGGTGTTTCTTGGGGTCCCCTTTCCCCTGGGTGTTGAGAGGTCTGAGCTCGGCAGCTCTCACAGGTGCGTGGGGATGTGGTGATCGCCCAACAGCTGCCTTGCATTTGGGCGTCCCTGGGCATCACAGGGCCGGGGCTTCCAGCTGTCTCCAATGCAATAAAAGCCCCCTGCCCTCCCCCAGCATTCCCTCAGGGGCAGCAGGGTCCCACTGCTGGGACCCCAATGACACCCAGAGCCCCACAGCTCTCGGGGTCCCCCCTGCTGCAGCAGCATCCCTGCTGCCGGGTGGTGAGCTCGGACCCCCGAGCGCCTGGCGGGGCGGTGGTACAGCAGGACAGGGGTCCCAGGTGCCAGGAGGTGCCCAAGTCTGATCTCTCCCTCTCTCGCAGGTACGGACATGGCTGTTTTCTGCCTGCTGTGCGGCAAGCGGTTCCAGACGCAGAGCGCCCTGCAGCAGCACATGGAGGTGCACGCCGGGGTGCGCAGCTACATCTGCAGTGAGTGCAACCGCACCTTCCCCAGCCACACCGCGCTCAAGAGGCACCTCCGCTCCCACACAGGTACGAGGGCACCGCCACCGGGATGCTCGGGACCGGGTGGCTAGGGCAGGCTTCTTCCCCGTTTGTAAATAAAAAAAGGGAAAAGAAAGGTGCAATTGTCTTAAAAGCGTCAAGGCGACTGCAATTGCGGTTGTTTGGATTTAAAAAATGAAACAGGAAAAAAAAAAAGCCGCGTGTAATAAGTTGATCCGGTATAAGGTGACATGTGACCTTCTTAGGGGATGTGCGATCATACCCGCTTCATCGGCTTACAGGCAGTAGATGCACATAATCAGCCAGTGCTCGGCCCTAATGGGATTAGGGCGACCTGCCCTATGTGTAGCTTGTGCCTCGGTGGCGCAGCCCACTGGGGCAGGGCTTGGCTCCAGGAGAGCCGTGTGGGAGAGCAGGGCTTTGGCCACCTTACGCTGTGTCCTCAAAGCACCCGCGCCGCGTCCTCAGCTCCTCCGCCGGCATCCCCGGGCAGGTCCCCAGGCAGGACCAGGGGATGGCAGGGGGAGAGGTCCCGGCAGTGCAGTGAGCGCCGTCGCTTGGGTCCGGCTGCAAAACCTCCCTGGTGCAGGAAAAACCAACTACCTGGGGGGTGGGCAGGGTCGTGCCAGGGGGGAGCCGGCCCAGTGCTTTGCAGCCCCGTTGTGCATCGCAGCCAGCGCCACGGCTCTCTGCAGCTGCGTGGGTGAAGCGTTCCTCGCCCATCCTTTCCCCACGCGAGCTGGAGGCTTGTGCACCCTCCTCGGCTGTGCATTTATTGCCGGCAGGAAGGAAAACACGTGCCAAGCCAGGATACTCCTTCTCCTTCCTCCTGTTAAGCAGCGTGCATGCATACAGCCTCAGAAGGGGACGTGCAGGCAGCATCATGGGAGGGTCGCTCCATCCGGGCTGCGGGTGGCAGCTGCCAGACCCACACATGTGCCTGGGCTTGGGGTCCCAATGTGGGAAACGGGACTGGCGTGCTGATGATAAGCACATTAATGCCGAGTGCTGGAGCTATTTATAGCCGGTAATCCAGTGACCTGGGCTGCGGGTCGGGCCGTGCGTGTCCCACCCCAACCTCTGCTGCTTTAGCAGCTTCTGGCTCTGGAAAAAAAACCCAGGATCATCGGCGCTTTAGGGGTGTTTAATCGTGCTGTGAGGTTTCATCCTGCACAGATGCAGGATGCTCACACCCCTCCTGGGGCCAGAGCGCTCCAGGGGCCCCGGCTCCCGTTTACAGGGCTTCTTCCAAAAAATCGAGCACGTGGAAATGCAGTCTCCCTCTGGCTGCAAAATTGCTATCTTTGAGTCTGGGATCGAAAACCAAGGCAATAATTTGGAATTGGGCATGGGGAGGTGAAGCGCGGCTGCCAACAGGCACCGCCTGCCTCGCCTTTGGGGGGGTCCGAAACGCACCCTGAGCATCCTCCTCCTCCTCCTCCTCCGGTGCCCAGCAAGCAGCTGCGGGAGGGGGCGAGGGGCCGCAGGTCTCGGCTGCAGCACACGGGGAGAGAGTAAAATATCATTTTAAAGAGGAAGCGAAAGCGCAGGCATGTGAGTATATAACGAGAAGGACAATTTATGCCCAGGCACGAGTGCAGTTTGACACGGGGATAATGAAAAAACGTAGGTCATTGTGGATGACTTAAGCCTTCACAGCTGAAGAAAATGTATGAAATGCGGGGAACATTACACGCTTGGCAGCTCCGCACATCTGCAGCAGGACAAGTGAAATACAGTTGGCCATTCTTTACCATAAACTGTGCTTGTAGGATATGCGGCACAGAGAAATTGTAATTACAGTGACAAGACAAATCAGTAATATTTAAATATTCATGAACAAAGTCTCGGACGATCAATCTATCTTTATTGTCCTTGCCTTCACGGCTGTAATAAATAAGTAGCTGGAGCCCTCACCTTTCCTTCAAATGATTCTGCCTTTGGTGCCGAACCGGAGTTCATTTATCAGCCGCCCGGTCTGGAGCACGGGAGACGCCCGGGGCCGGGTCTGTGCCGGCGATGCTGGGTGAAAAGCCTGGGAATTGGTGGCGGGAGGGTCACGACACCCTCTGGTCTCTTCACCCTGCTGCAGACCCGAGCATCCCCTCCGCAGTTGGGTGCAGGGACTGGCGTGCCGTGCTGGGGTGGCTGGGACGCGCCATCACCCAGGATGGCGGCGGTGGGCGCCGGGGGTAAATCCAGGCTGGGGAGCTAGTTTTGGCATGGCGCAGCGGCCACGGCGGTGGCTCTGACGCCCACGTGTGCTTGCAGGCGACCACCCCTACGAGTGCGAGTTCTGCGGCAGCTGCTTCCGGGACGAGAGCACGCTGAAGGGCCACAAGCGCATCCACACCGGCGAGAAGCCCTACGAGTGCAACGGCTGCGGCAAGAAGTTCAGCCTCAAGCACCAGCTGGAGACCCACTACCGGGTCCACACAGGTACGTGCCGCGGCGGTGGGGCCTCCAGTGAGGCCGGCGGCGCGGGACTGGTCCCCTGGCGGAGATGCCAGCCACGTGGACCAGGGCGGCAGCCGGGGATAACGAATCATCGGACGCGCCGGCACGTAACTATTGTAAATAGAGGATCAATAGCAAGATCGGTTTTGCTGTTCATTACTTGGTTATCAGCTGTGCCCGCCGCGGCAGCGTCGATGCCGGGCAGTTAATTACCGCCTGGAGGCCCTGAGCCTCCACTGATGCCCCCGTCTCCCTGTCTCCCGCAGGCGAGAAGCCCTTCGAGTGCAAGCTGTGCCACCAGCGCTCCCGGGACTACTCGGCCATGATCAAACACCTTCGGACCCACAACGGCGCTTCCCCCTACCAGTGCACCATTTGCCTGGAGTACTGCCCCAGCCTCTCCGCCATGCAGAAGCACATGAAGGGCCACAAGCCGGAGGAGATCCCCACCGACTGGCGGATAGAGAAGACCTATCTCTACCTCTGCTACGTCTGAGGGAGGAGGCGCAGGGGCGGCGGGGCTGAGTGGCGGAGGACTGGGCAAAAAAAACCCCACCAAACCCGCAGCGTCCATGGCCTTGTTTGTTTTCGGTTCTCGTTCGTTGCTTCTGGCTGGAAGGATCCTGCGGCTCGCACCGGGGCGGGGGGATGCACCAGCCCCTTCCCCAGCCCCATCCTCTCCCCTTCCCTGGCTGCTCGTGCGCCCGCTGCCCTTGCACCCTCGCTGCGGGGCAGTTTTCACCCCTTGCAGCCCCCAGGGAATTGGCTCCCCGGCCGGCCCCTCCACCACCGGTGGTGCCGGCCACCGGCACTGCTGGGAAGACCGTATAGGAGCGGCACGCTTCCCCGAAAGCACACGTGTGGCCGGTGCTTTGGGAAAGCTTTAATTTCTGGTTTCCTCTATCACCACGTAGACCCCGCCGCGGATGCCCTGCTGAGGACCCGAGCTCACGCATGGGCTCACCCCCCGTTTTGGGAGGGTTCCTGCGCTCCCGGGCTCCGGCGTCGCAGGTGGGGAGAGCGCCGGCATCCGGCGAGCCGTAAGCACTTCGGCGAGAGCATCCTCGGGGGGGATCCCGGCTGGAGGAGGGTGGTTGGGGTAGGGAACCGGGCGCGAGCCGGAGTGCCTCACGGTGCTGCCCGGTGTCTGGGTGGGCGCAAGGGGTGCCCGGAGGCTGCCGCCCTCCCCCTGACCAAAGACCTCTCTATGCATTTCCCCTTCCTTCCCCGCCTTCCCAGGGGGTGAGGCCAAAGCCCCTCGCGGGGAGACGCGGCCGGTTCGGTGATGCATGGTCGATCCCGGCGCGGGTGATGCCGGTGCGTGGCATCGCTCCGAACGGGGGGGATCCTCTTCCTTCTCCTGATTTGGGGTGCCTGGAAGGTGCCGAGCGTGGTTTTTTGCCCAGCCCTCAGCTGCAGGAGCCCGCAACCGAGGGGTGCCCGGTGGCAGGCGGCTTCGCTCGCCGGTTTTTCTGCTTTTCGTTCTTTTTTTTTGAACTTTCTTTTGGAATATTTCCGCGTTTAGCACATTTTACTTGAAATTACCTCGTTTTTTTGTGACCTCATGAGCTTTTATTGATTTGGGGGGACGGGGGGCGGTGTGGCCAGGAAGGCGTGAGCCGCGTGCCCGGCACTGGCGGTGGAGGGGTGGCGCAGCGGCAGTGTCCCTGCCGGCCTCCCGTTGTGCATTATCCTTACCAAAACTGGTATTTTTTGCCCGGCCCTGCGGGGCCGGGGGCGTCGGTTCTGAAGCTACCTCTTGTGTTTGTTTTTGTTGTGTTTCTCCTTTGCGGCTGCAGAAGCGGGCTCTGCGGTTTCCATCCCGCACAGCGCTTGCAGCCGCGGCTTTTCTTTGTCATTTTGCTGCGTTTGGGTGAAAAGGGGGGAAAAAGAGTTGGGGGGAGCAGGACGGTGTTTGGATGTGGTCTGGAGGGATGCCGATCGCCCCTCTTGCTGGGGGCTGCCGGTCCCGGCAGAGCCTGTCCCACCTCTCCCAGTGCCGAGCAGGGATGCAGCTGCGGGTGCAGCATCCTCCCTCGCAGCCCGGTCTGGCTTTGCACGCGCGTGTGCCCCTGCGTGCGGGACCTTTGCTGCTCCGCGCAGGGTGGACGCCGCTGTTGTACAATCCGGGATGTGACTGTGGAGAACGGCTTGTTTAATTGTTGTGCCTAAGAAAAAAAAAAAAAAAGAAAAATATTTAAAAAAAAAGTTCTTTCACACGGAAAGTTGCTGCAATTCACGGCGTGTGCACGGTAGGTCCCCGCAGTGCACCGGCGCTGCCGGCCACTGGTGCTGCGGAGCACACGGCCAAGCTCATGTGGCTTTTTTTGCTTTAACCTCCCCTCCCGTCCCGTCGTCCCGTCCCCCTCCCTCCCTTAGTGCCGCAGCCTCCCGGCTGCGATGGCGTTGGGATCGGCATCGGAGCGATGCTGCCGTGCCGCGGTGCCCCGGGCGCGTGTCCCCGTATCTGTTTGCCGTGGCGCGGCGAGCCGTGGCGCAGCCCCTGCCGCCCCTCCATATATATATAAATATATATATGTGTATCATAGCAGTGAGGACCAAGCGCCCCGCGGGGCCCCGCGGCCCCGGGCTCCCTCTCCCCTGGCTTGTCGTCGGTGTCGTGAGCGCCCGCCTGCCCGTCCCGTTGCTCTGTGTTGCCGCTCGTGGTTCGGGTCCGTCGCTGTCCTCGTTCCGTCTACCTCAGCACCTCTCTGAGCCCGGGCGCAGAAGGTGCCCAAGTTCCCCTTTGGTTTTCTCAGAGTATCTATCGGCTCCTATTTTTTGTACGACTTTCTTCCTCTCCCCTCGCTGTTCGCTCCCTTGCGGTTCTGCTTGCGAGTCCTCTCTGTCCTCTAGCCACAGATGCCGTTAGCTAAAAGTTTCCTGAAAAATAAAGAAAAAGAAAAAAAAAAAAAAAAGCCAGTTGTGGTGTCTCCTAGTTGCAGCTCTCCGCATCTGCCTTCGTCCTGTGTAGATTCAGATGCATTTCTTTGTAAGACTTCAGTGTTTCTGACAGAGGAAAAAAAAAAGATTAAAAAAAAAAAAAAAAAGAAGAGTATACTGCTGCAGGTTTTTTTCTCTCCATGTGTCACTAAGTGAAGTTCGTGCCTTCTATAGCAAAGAGAATATTTTTTACATCCTACTAACGGTAGATTTTTTTGTAGTGAACATTTTTTGTATTTTTATTTATAAGTCTCATAAGGAAAATAGCAATGTTCAGTTGTATACCTTGAATCTGCAGTTAGAAAACAAAAAAACAACCAATAAAGTTAATTCCGTTGTCTCGGCCTGCTGTCTCCTGTTCCTGTGCCCATGCCTGCTGGGAGGAGGAGGAGGAGGAAGGATGCATCCCGCTGGCTCTGGGTGAGCCACGGGGGGACCCACGGTGGTGAGTTTGGGGGTGCCTGCTCGGTTCCCCTGGGGCTGTGGCCGGGGGGGGGGGGGGGGGCGGGTCCCATCCCTAAACCAACCCCGGTGGATGGGGGGTGCCCCTGGGATGCGGGGATGCCGCTGTCCCCGCGGACAGGGGGCAAACCCACGACCCTTGTCCCGGGACACACGCCTCCCCGTCCCGGGGCGCGCTGCCTGCGCCGCTGCCTGCATGGCTCACCAGGGAGCTGAGCAAGTTTGCCTCAATGAAAGTGAACTCGTTCATTTAAACCTGACTGCAGAGTAGTCTGGCCCCCCGCTGCGTTAATTATCCTGTAGTTCTCGACTGATTGCTGTACACTAAGCTTAAGCCCTCCTTTATTTATTTACTGACTACATTAACAGCAGCGCCTGCACTCCTTTTGTGCTGCGGCAAACTGTACAGTGCACCGCAGCGGGGCCAGGTGGGTGCTGCCGGCGTCACCCGGCCGTGCCCGCGCCCCACGGGTGCTGCCTGCCACCCGCCTGGGCCTGACGCTGCAGCTAAACGTTAATTACGTCGCTGGATGCACAAGCGTCGCTTATTTTTCCAGGGACGGATGACGTGTGCCGGGCTGCCACGTGTGCTGGCGTCAAGGCTGGGCTTGTCCCGTGTCCCGGGGCTTGCTGGCAGATCTGGGGGGCTGCGAGCCCACCCCGAGGTCCTGGTGGCAATCCCTGCCTCCCAGAGCTCCCCCCAGCACAGCTCTTCCAATGAGGCTTTGGGCAAATAGGGGAGAACTTTGGTCCTGCTCCGGGCCAGCCAAGGTGGTCCTGCTGCGAGCAACCTGCCGGCTGCGGCATCCCTGGGAGAAGGGGCAACGAAACCCCTCGCCGGCGTTTGGCCCAGTACAAAGGCGTTAGTATAATAACGGGGAAATTGTCGTAGGACCGGGCCTTTGTCTGCACACTTGCGCAGCAGCTGGGAGCGATTATGCTGCAACAATGTTCTGTTCCATCAACATTATGTCCTCATTAAACCTTTATTAGTAGATTAGATTCAGATTTATTGATTTTTTTTTTTTTTTTTTAAAAGAGGAAAATCCAGGCTCCTCTCGGAGAGATGCCTGGAACTTTTTCCCGCGTGCGGCACTTCCCAAAGCAGCGAGAGGGCAAATGGAGAACCCGGATCCTTCCTCCGGCATGGGCAGCCTCCTCTTCCCGGGGGAAAGGACTACTGAGCTGCACAAGGGGGTTAGGTTGGGCATGGGACGGCTTCCTAGCACAGGGAAGGATGGAAGACCAAGCGCCCGCACGGCCACCGATGTGGTCCATGGGATGCGGCGGCGCAGGTGAGCATCTCGCGGTGGGTCCCCAAGGGGCATCCAGGGTCCCAGCGGGCAGGAGAGGGATGGCGAGGCTGGCCCGGTGGTCCTGCCGCCCCCTCGAACGCACGCGCTGGGCGGCGGCGTGCGCCCGGGTCAATGGGCCCATTGGATTTGTCTGTTGGAGCGTTTGATGTTACACGAAGGCGGCTCATTCCAGAGGGTGCTAATTGCCCGCTGCAGTGATCAGGTCTGTAGCACCATCGATCTCGGCAGGATCAATGGGCTGATTTAGTGTCTCGCGAACTCTTTAACTGGACACCTCATCAATAGGCAGCCACTTACAGACCATCAGCGCATTAGTGCGGGCCGGCGCCAGCAGGAGCCCGCTCCACCCGTCCTCAGCCCCCTTGTCACTCAGCGGGGAGTTTTCCTGCAGGTGACGGCTCCGGGACAGCGAGCGGGGCCCTTGGTCCAGGGCTGGTGGGCTTGCGGGCGGACATGGGAGGGCCAGGCGCCGTCAGCCCACCTCTCGCCCACCGCCCACAGCCCGACCATACACAGGGATGCTCCTAGAGCATGGGATTGACCCTCCCGTCATCTCCAGCGCTTTCGAGGATGGTGCTTGCGCTGGTTGCTCAGGTATGTTACTGGCACGAAGAGTGAGTTGCACCTTTACAGGGTCTAGGGCAAGCACAGCGGGGCCGGAGGCCACCCCGAAAACACCATCGGTGTTTTTTGTCACAAGCCCCTGACACCCCCAGCTCTGACATGAGAGTGGGTACTGAGTTGGGCAGATCTGCTCCTTGCAGTTTGGGCTCAACTCCCTGCTCTGGGATGCAGCCAGTGGCTCTTTCCTCTCCTCTTAGCCCCGCGCCTCTGCCCTGGCAGGGGTGGAGAGAGGGAGCAGGGGGACTGACCAAAGCTGCCGTAGCGATCGGTGACCCCACGGGTCTCCTCGCGCCGCGTGCCCTCAGAGCCAGTCCCGTTTGCACCCCGCTTCGTTTGCCGTTGCCTGGCGCCAGTTCTCTCCCAGTTTACCGTACCGCTGGGCAGGAGCGAGATGGGGATCTGCTGGGCAAGCGTGCAAGGAGCCGGGTTGGGGGGAACACAAAGACCCTCGTGGTGCCCGATGAGAAAGGGGGAGCAGCGGAGAAGCGGGGTGCAGGCGTGTGGCCCCGGTGCTTCGTGCACGGAGGTGGGGGCTTCCCCGGGGGAGGCGGGGTGGGGGGTAGGGCAGCCCGGGGGCGGCGGGGACCCCCCTCCCCCGTGCGGCGGGGACCCCCGGGGCGGGCGGGGACCCCCGGGCGGCGGCGGACGGGGCGGCGGGGCCGCTGTCCGCGGTGCTGAACCGGCGGCCGCCGGTGACCGGGTGCGCGGCGGGGTGGGGGGGGGGTCGTCGGTGTTTGGTGGTCCCTCCTCAGCTCTGCATCCCTGCTCGGCTCCTGCTGCTGCTCCGGAGCCGGGGGGAAGGTGACGGATGCGCCAGTCAACCGGTCAGCAAACCGGTGAGTCCCAGAGCCGCGGAGCGGCCTCTGGAGCAAGGCAGCGTCAGAGGTCCCCACCACCGGTGCCCCCAAAAGCGGGCGCCGCTCAGGCGTCCCGCCACACCGACCAGAGGGTGCCCAGCGTGATGCTGTAGGCCAGGACGGCCACCAGGTACGCGCGGAAGAGCAGGACATCCAAGACGTAGCCCACTTGCAGCCACTCACGGGCGACGTCGCGAAACTCCTCGCGTTTCTCCAGGAATTGGCGGATGGCGGCGATCTCACGCAGGACGCCGTGCATCAGCGGGTTGCCCTCTGCCTGGCCGGCAAAGGCCGGTGCGGGCCTCGCACCCCCCGCCCTCTCACAATCCTGGGGGTCCTCACAGCCGTAGCGGTTCAGCTTGGCTGTGGGATCAAGAGAGGCAAGTGCAAAAAGTCTCTTTAGACGGGGAGCTGGGATTTCTGCGGGTGACCCGGGCATCTGGATTGCCATGCAAACAGGGGCTGCATGGACGTAGATGGCTACATGGGGCCCTGTCCCCTTCGGTTCCCGTAGGCCCTCTCTGTGCAGCTCTTACCTGTGCTGTCGTTGTTCTCCACCTGCCTGGAGATGTCCGAGCTCTGCATCCTGCTTTGGCTGAATTTCTTCCTGTCCCGGATGCAGAGCAGGACGGTGGCTCGTTCCAGCAGCAGGCGCTTCACCCACTCAGGGACATGGGGCTGCAGGTCTTGCTTGTGCACCAGGCGCACAATCAGGATGGTCTCCGTCAGGCTGATGACGAGCAGCGCCATGCACACCACAAAGTAGATGCCTGTGGAGGTGTCAGCGAGGTGAGTGGCCCGCAAAGGCTCGTGCACAGAGCATGGGCCCGAGCGAGTCCTCCCTGCCCACCTCTCTAGGGGAACTGTGGTCTCTGTATGGAGCAGCAGCTCCTGCTACTCCGGGCCCAGGACTGCCGTAGCCTTTGGCTTGGCAGGCAGCACTGCTGTACCTATCAAGGGGGTGCCAACTGCAGTAGCCGGCAGCGTGTCGGATACGATGATGAGGAAAACCGAGTAGCCCAGTAGGAGGGTGATCTTGAAAGAGACCCTCTCGCCGCTGTTGGGAGGTAGGTAGAAGCCCATGATGTCCATAACCATCAGGAAAATGCTGGGGAGCAGCAGGCTGACGGTGTAGAAGAGGGGACGTCTCCGGATGACTACCTGCAGGACAGAGAGACAGAAAAGGCTCAGTGAGAACTTGAGCTGGTGTGGCTCTCTGCCAAGGCAGGTGAGGATGGTGGGATGCGCTAAGGTGAGCCAGAGGAAGGGCTTGGCACCGGGAGCCTCCTGCCCGCAGGCCGGAGCACCGCGGCAGGGAGCAGCTGGGTGATCAAGCAACAGGGATGGTGGCAAGACCCTTCCTTAGCACCCCATCCCTGAGAAGCATGGTGGCCGAAGACCCTTACGTAGAACTTCATCTCGGCGTAGCTGTCGCTGCTCTTGACGCTGAACTCCTGGAAGCGGCTGAGGACATAGAGCAGCTCCCACTCGCCCTGGTTCATGAAGACACTCCGGTCGAACTTGACCAGCTCCGGCTGCCGCCACAGCG
Source organism: Morus bassanus (assembly GCA_031468815.1). Taxonomy (NCBI): domain Eukaryota; kingdom Metazoa; phylum Chordata; class Aves; order Suliformes; family Sulidae; genus Morus; species Morus bassanus. The sequence goes on from CM062588.1 coordinate 8,878,578, forward strand.
AGAGGTTGATGTCACGGACTGGGGGGACGGAGGAGAGGTGAGGACCAGGGGTGCCCGGCCCCAAGCGCTGGCAGCTGCCGGCACCTCCACGCAGGGCTGGGTGCCGGCCCTCCCCGCACGCATCCCCGATCCGCTGGGGCCATCTAGAGGGGCGAGTTGCCTTCTGCACGGAGCTCCAGCCCGGCGGAGATCCTGGCCCGCTCCCCCCGAGTCCCCCAGCCGCGGGGGTCTTGGCACTCACTGTGGTGCAGCCAGCTGGTGAAGGTGAGCGAGCAGTTCTGGACGTCGAAGGGGAAGTTGTAGATGTCCAGGCTGCAGGCGGTCATCACCTGGATGGGTTTGAGGTTCTGCACCTCCCCGTGGTGGCCAACGTAGACGTAGGGGACGTGGGGGGACTTTCCAACGTCCACACTGCAGGGCACAAGGGACAGAGACCAGGGCTGGGGAGCACTCTGGGCAGGGGTTCCTTCTGCCGAGCTGTGTTTGGGAGGGGAACTGCCCAGGAGCCGGGGGTTTACCCCCCAAGCTGCTTTTTTCGCCATACCCATGCCAGCATGCCTGCCTGGCATCACCTCCACGCTGCCCGGGCTGCTGCCCTCTCCCAGCCCAAGGAGCATTTGTGTCCTTGTCCCGGGGCTCTCCGGAGCCAGTGGGAACACCTGAAAACCCAGCAACGTGGGGAAGGACACCGGCTGGCTTCACGGGAAGGGCTGGCAGCTCTGCAGCTGCCCTCGCATTGTGCTGCCTTCACAAAGCCTTTCTCCAGATATCTGGATCCCACCCCCGGCACGGCGCGGGTAATTACCGATGGTTGCGGTTAGCCAGCATTGGAAATGGCCCAACTGCCAAGCCGTTCCCCATCTGCAGCTCACCCGATGCAGGGAGGCTGCCAGCTCTGTGCCGGGAATACAAAGCACAGGGCGGCACGTGCCCACAGTGGGCAAGGGGGGGCCCGAACCCCGGGCTGCCTGCCACTGCCCCAGGGGTTCCACCTCACTCACAACTCATTGATGAGGATGTCAGGCACCCAGATGCTCTCCACGGGGAGGGAGATCTGTGTCAGGTTGTCAAAGCGCGCCGGGTCCCACGTGAGGAATTCATCTGTCCAGTGCTGGGGGACAAGGGAGAGGGGCTTGGAGGACAAGGTCCCTTCCACCCCGCCGGGACCCAAACCCACGCTAGCACCCTGCCTCGGGAGCCAATCTTCAACACCATCCGTGGCAGGGAGGAAAGCCTCATCCTCCAGCTATCCGCACCACCCAATGGTGCGAGGCACGAGAGCTGTGCCTTGACGTCCATGCCCTACAGAGGTCTTGCCATCCCCTGGGATGGGTTCGACCTTGCTGTGCTCCTACAGGGCTGCACGCCTCTCCCATGGGAAAACCAGTATTTGCAGGGGTGCTCAGCCCTGGGGGGGGGGGGGGGGGGGGAGCGAGGGAGGGGTGAGGTTGCATGGTCTCATCTGCTCACCTGCCTGTACCAGATGTAGGTGGTCAGCACCTGGTTCTTCTCATCCTGCAGGAAGGAGAGGCCACGGTGTCGGCACAGGGGGTACTGGCACTCTGGAGGGTGGGCAGAGCCTGCCGGGAGGATGCTGCACACCAGGTACTGCTCCCCTTGCTGTGGACACGCAGAAGCTGCCCGCGCTGAAGGGCAGCTACCCCCACCCCACGCAGGGCAGGAGCAGAGAACTCACCACGCTGAGGATGGCGTAGACCATGAGGTCGATGGCCACGTTGGTGGTCGTTCGCCAGTCCCGCACAGGCCGGGTGCCTTTCTGGTAGTGGGCCAGCAGGTAGTGGGACAGGCGGTGCAGGGCGGGCTCGGCGGGCGCTGGGGTCTGGCCCCCCCGCCGGGTACCTGCTGGCAGAGGTGGGGGCGGTGGATGGAGGGCTGCTCGCACCGGGGCAGCGGCTGCAGTCACCCAGGGGTGTGCCATGAACCGTGGGATGCTGCTGGCTGCCACACCTCACTTACCGGTTGGGGTTTCCCATCAAAGTTAAATAGGCGCATCCTGATGGGAAACAAGCCTCCCCACCAGAATCATCGCCTAACGTTTCATTGATGTCTTTTGCTGTGTAGGTGGATGGGGCTGTGACCTTCCCCCAGCCTCGGAGGGCAGGCCTGCCATCTTCTGCCTTTCCTGGATGGGTGCCAGGACAGTGGCAGCGGAGGACCACGAGGGACTCGCTGCCCCCCAAATGAGTTCCTACCACTCACTACTTCCAGGGGCATTTCTTCTTTGCTCTGCGGGTGGAGGCAGTGAAGGTTAGAGATGAACCAGGATGCTAAATTCATTTATTAGGCATCTTGGTAGCCTAGCATTTGCTTCCTGTGGAAACAATCCCTCGGCTGGAGCCGGCAGCATTAATCACAGGGCAAATTGCTCGCAGCACCCATGTCCTTGCTGCAAGGCAGCCGGCAACACTGCGGCTGAGCCAGGGCAGCAGAGCTGAGCTTGTGGCTTTGCTCTGCAGCATGCCCAGCCCTGGAGTCCAATTCCCGCATAATGAAAGGGACTAATTGGAATAGATCTGCGGGAACTTGGGAAAAGCTGCCGGGAAGGGAACTTTAATCTGTCTTTTAGAAAGAAAAAAAAAAACAGGATGGAGGTGGCTGGGGGGGGGTGAGAGGCAGCAATTAGGGCGAGGGGAGGAAAACAGGCGCTGCCAGGGCCAAGCGGCCTTTCCTGCCACAGCTGGTGGCAGCTGGCTCGCGCCCGCGCTCCTCCTCACACCCTCTCCTCCTCCTCCTTGCACCCATGCTGCCAAGCTCCGAGTCAGGAGGCTCTGGCTTCACAGGGAGGACTGGGCTAGGTTCACCCTGGCTCCTCCGTGCATCTGCCGCAGGCATCGTGCCGGTCTGCCCAGCCCCAAACCTGTGCCAGCAACTTGCCTGGTGCAACTCAGCACAGCCCGGGCACAGGGGTGTGCGTCTGCACGGACCTTCCTACTACCCCCTTATGAGCATTGCTAAGGCGAGAGAGTCATTGCTCCCGCTCCTCTTCTGCCACCTCTGCCAGGCTAACTGCAGGAGAAGGTCTGGGAGTTGGGAACAATGCCCCGATGAGAGGGGCTGTCTGTCTGACCAGTCCAAAGATCCAAGTTACAAACCTGCTGAAAGCTTTCAGCTGTGCTGGTGCAAAACAGCACGATGATTTTTCTACTATTTTCCAGGGAGGTTAAATGAGAAAATAATAACCATAGCTTGTGGGCTCTTTGGCAGCCGGTTTTGCGCCGTGTGGAGGTAAGATTACAAACCATAGGCACAGCACCGCTTCTGCACACTGTCGTCCCCAAAACCCAGCTCTGCGTTATGAGGGGTGCAACGTTGCGTTAGAGAAATCCCTTTATCGGGTGGAGGGCTCAGGCAGCACCTTCCAGACAGTGGGATGCAGGCAGGCAGCAAGGAGATCACCCTGCTTCTCTCCACACATATCTTCAGGGCTTGGACCCTGCACACTTCCAGGGTACTTCGAAGCCCCGTACCGATGAGCCCACAACGCAGAGCTGGGTTCAGACGCCACACCACCTTGCTGCAGGCACTCAGCCTGTGTCGCCCAGGCAGGCAGCGCCTCCGGGCTCTTGCAGAAGAGGTTTCCCACGCTTGGGCTTCTCCCAGGTACGTTGATTTTTCAATAGCATTAAGGTCGCTATTAAAAGCAGCCTTTGCATTCTGTACAGTGCTGCTTGGGTTTTAGGAAGGTATTGCACCGTGCCTTTCGGTACAGGGAGCGCCCCGCTTTGCCGCAGCCCCCCAGCCCTGCCCGCGGGGCCCCTCGCCTTACCTGGGCTCTGCAGCGTCGAGGCGAGAGGCAGCAGGGCCAGAAGCACCCCGAGAGTGGCGGGCGTCATGGCTCTGCCGGCTCCCAGCTGCTGCCTCCCTCCTCTCCACCTCCCTAGCCTGTCGGCTCCGCAGAGGAGTGAACCGGAGCAGGGAGGCAGGCAGCACTCCTTGCTCATTTTCCCCCCGCCGTCGGGTTTTTTTGAGAACGCCCAATTAATCTCACGATCAGCCTTTCCCCGCTCAAGTTTCAGGCTGGGAGGATGCGAGAGGAACCCACGCAGCCAACACCCCCCCCCCCGCCGGTTCCCCAGGCGCTCCCTGTCCCCTGCCCGGGTGCCTAGCCATGGAAAAGCAGGTTTCGAGGGTGTAAGCATCGTGCCTGCGTGCAGCAGGAGCAGGGGAGAGGATGCTGTGGGTGGCAGGGCTCATCAGCGATCAGAAAGGCAGGGGGAAGCCCCCTCAGATGGGGTGGTCTGTCCCAGGAGGTCACACAGACGTGGCACTGGCATGGGGTGGGTTTCCATCAGCAGGGAATGGGGGCTCTAGCGGCTCCAGGCTTCCCTTCACACCCTGCGGTGGGATGGATCCGTCCCACCAGAGACAGACATGCTGAGAGCTGCAGGTTGCGGGCAACACGTGCTGCCTGCTGGCCTTCTGCAGCCCTGCCTGGGGGCAGCAGGATCTCTCCAACGGCCTCCAACACGCACCAAGACGAGGGTCTATTTTCATTGCAGCAATTTGCCTTTGCATGCAAATTTCAGCAAAGGAAAGCGCTTCCTACCAGTTTCTATTTCCCCAAATATTCAACACCTTTGGGCAAACAAGACCATAAGCAAAGGTTAGTCCCATACGACTGAGAGCAAAGATTTGTTCGGCGCCTGCCCACGTGCTGGTACCCCGTTTGGGCCGCAGCATCGTTCCCTCCGTGTCAGAGCATCGCGTCCTTGGGGTAAGGCAACCTCCCTCTGCCTGGTGAGGCAGCCTCGCCCTGACCCCCGTTGCCTATAATTTTATATATTCATGTACGTATGCCTGCATTTACGTGTGCTGGAGGTGCCCATGCCCCCACGAAGCTGCCGGCTGCTGGAAGTGCCGGGGAAGCAGTGGGCAGGGACCGGAGCCTGCGGCGGCGGCGGCACAGAGCAAATCGCATCAGATGGCAGCGTGGAGTCACTTAAACGAGATAAGAATTAGTGCGCGGCCCTGATGAACTCCCCCTCAGCTGCCAACAGCGGTGTCAGGGAGAGAGCGAGAGCAGAGCCGGGGCTAATTTGATTTCTCGGCTCCGTTAGTGGCTGGCAAGTCACCTCCCGGGGAGCGCAGGCAGCTTGGAGCTCTTTCCCCTTATTGAATCTGGGTAATGATAATCACGGGCAGTGCCACCACGGCACTGGGGACTCTGCCCCCTCTCCTCCAGCCCCCCCGTCTGCGGCAGGCAGGATGCGGCCGAGGGGGCGAGGACCACTCAAGCGGAGCCTCTGCTGCAGCATCATTAACTCTGAATTTTCTCCCTTGGGTTTTACGTCTTCATCTTAAAGAGATTTTAATGTAGTTGCTATCAGCCCTCCTGTTATCGGATATCTAATTAGCGTGATCTATTATAGCCTTGTATCATGCGCTTGCGCAGGGGGCTCTTGCGGGACTTTTTTGTGGGACGGCTGATATCAATCGCCAGCGCCCGGATCAGATTTACTTTCCGAAATGGCGTAATGGGATTTTATTAGCCCTGTAACCTCCTGCACGATAATTGCTTTTCTGGGAATCCAAGCGCTTGGCGTCCAGGGCTTCCCGTGGCTCAGCCCCGCGTCCTGCCCGGGCTCTGCCTGCAGCTGGGCGCAGCAGCATCGCTGCACTGGGATGGAGACTAAAGGCTTCTTCCTAGGGCAGCCACGCTGAGAGCAGCTACCTTGGCTAGGCAGGCAGCAAACTTTTTAAGCCGGTGCTTAGCCAGGAGCTACGGTGATCTCGGAGGCTGGGGAGAGCCCAGAGGACAGAGCGCAGGCGCAAGCTCCCTGCAACACAACAGGACGAATGATGCGCAGCGTCCCCACGCTGTGGGGGGACCAGTGACGCTCAGCATCCCCCATCGCCCCAACCTGCCCTTACCGGGAACGTAACCAAGCCCCGTAAGGGTGTCATTCCCGCGGCAGCATTAGCCTCGGCAGCTCCCGCCCTGTGCCGTGGGACATCCCGGGGGCTGCAGGCAGCACGGGCTTTGGCAGGCGTGCCACCAAGCTCTGTTCAGGATGGGATGCTGCAGCCAGGCTGGGGACCGCGGTGGGAATGGGGAGGGAGGTGTCAGCTGTGGCGGCAGGCAGCACCTGCCCATAGGGAGCAGGCAGGAGAGGGAAGCAGCCCTCCTCCGGGCTGCCAGGACTCGCCTTTCAGAGCGCGTTTGGAGCGTCAAAAGCAATAAAGCATCGCGGAGGAGCCCTGGCAGCGCGGCTGCCTGCTGGCCCCAGCCCCATCACGCCCCCGAGGCCGCCCATTACAGAGCCTCGCACTCCCCCAAATTGCATGTCTGCTATGATTTAATGCTGCGAGACATGAAATAAATGCCGCGCGCAGGCAGGGCTGCCAGCGCTGGCACAGGCGGGCTCTCAGCAGCCCCCCACCCCAGGGGGGTGCGGGACCCTCGGCGGGGGCAGGAGAGCAAGCCACCCTCCCACAGGGTCCTCAGGGATGCTCAGGGTCGCTGCATCCCCTGGGCACTGCGAGGGTCCCCAGGTCCGGGGGGGGAAACAGGGTCTCTCCCCCGGCACCTCCTCGCATGGCTCCACGACCGAAGAAGAGACTAGAGCAGGTGCCTGATGCTACGTCCTTGGCCAATGTAATCGCTGCCGTGGGTCACTGCGGATGCTGGCAGCTTTGCAGGTACGGAGCCCATCCTCACCCTGCCAGCAAAGGCACCTGACGCCTTTAAATCCCCCTGTGAAGGGAGGGGAGTGCTTTCCTTTCAGTCCTCTTCTCCATTAGACACCCTTCAGGTGTTAGCAATATTCTGCCACCGTTTCATTATCCATTAAAGCCAGGTAATAATAAGTACGGGAAGGTATTTGGAGCCCATTGCTGTTAATGAAGGAGATCCAGCTCATCCCGAGCGGGGATGGCAGCCACGCACGGCAGGCACGATGTCACCCGAGGTTAGGCAAGAATTGCCTTGCTGAGAGCGGACCCGACCGGTGCCTAGTCTTGTGTGACCGTCTTTTCCTTTTTATTTTTATTTTTTAAAGGAGACCCATGCTGGAGCCTTGCCGGGCAGGAGAGGGAAGCTGGGCTTCAGCGCTGTCTCCGCTGCACGGCCTGCCTGCGACTTTCTCGGCAGAAACCCCATCCCAAAGGTAGATTTGCAGCGGAGATTGTGCACACACCGGCTACCTTTAGGTAAAAATCCCGTGTCTGCCTTCCTCACCTTTCACCCCAGCTCTTCTGCTGCAGCTGTAGTTTTTTAAGAAGCATTTGCAATCAGAAATCACAGCGCTTCCAGCCTGGGTTTTAATAAAACCATGTTGGCCGTTACAGCTGGGTATTTTTCCCTTCATTTTCCGGAGAAAATGAAAAAGATTTCAAGCAAATTGGAAAGGCTAATTTGGACTGAAAAGGCTGTTAGCTTTTGATGTAAACCACCCGAAAAACTCTTGCAGAAAAGCCTCCTCCCTCTTGTTTCTATTGGAGCCCAACGTGCAGCCAGAGTGGCCAGGGGGCAGCAGCCGGGCTCTGCCCTGGGGTCGGGGGTCCCAGCCCTGCCGGGTCACCTCAAGAAGTCCTAGTCCTAGTCAAGAAGCTCCTGCAAACAAAGCCATCCTTATTCCATGGGCAGCACAGGCAGGGGAGCTGGTCTGCAGGGCGGTGGGGCGAGATGGCTGGGCCAGGGGATGCTCTCGGGTCGGGGAGGGAAGGCAGAGACAGATGCAGGGCAAGGCAGGGAGGGCTGCGGCAGTGCCGGAAAGGTCGGCCGCTGCCGCCCAACGCGTGGGGACAGTGACTGGAGACGGGCTGGGAGCGCACGGCGCTGGGCTGCGTGCAGGATGCTGCCGATGGCTGGGCTGCCACTCTGGGTGTCGAGGGGAAGGTGAACGTCTCCAGGCTGTGCGTGGACATCGTGTCCTGACCGGCCCGTGGCCAAGGATTTCACAGGGAAGTATGACTTTGGGGGTGCCTCCATTTCTGGGTGCTGAGCTGGAGATAGAGCACAGCACAAGACTTTGGAGGAGGGGGGGCGGGATTTGTGGCAAAGGGGAGAAGAAAACTTTCTGCTCTTTAAGAATAGGAAGGGCATCCCTGGAAGGAAACCACAAAGAGGCCGTGCCTGGCAAGCTCACAAGTCATGGGTCGTGCAACCCGGAGCCGCGGGCAGCGGAACCTCCCTCAGCCTGCCGCAGAGGCTGCAACGCCGGGGAGAAATTCCTCCTTTTGAGGGTCCTTTGCCATCTCAAGTGCGAGTGTTTGGTGTTCCCTGCAACTCGTTCCCCTAGTGTTAATACACCATTCCGGCTGCTTTTTCCGTTTTTAAAGCACCTGCAGTGGAAATTGCTTCCTTTTGCCAAGGGAAGGTTGTATGGAAAGATCTCGGGACATGGAAGGAGTGGTGTAAGGGCAGGTCTTCAGCTCGTTCTTCGTCTGAGGGCATACGATCCCCCTGCAGTAAATTATCTTTGATGTAACGGTGCTTTGACTGCGCTTGATGCTGCAAAAGAATTGCCAGTATCTGTCCTGCACCCTTATTAGTCACTGTGGCATTAATCAGGCTGCTAAACACAATAATGCACACCCTCGGCAAACCCGGAGCTAAAAATACGAGGCTGAGTTTATCTTTGTAACTGGGACATTCTGAATTTTTACAGTTAATACTTTTTTTAAGGTAGGAAAATCCCTGGGGACCCTTCTCCGGATGGGGAACTCCGCTGCGGGCTGTGCCGGCCCAGAGCATCCTCATCAGAGCTGCCACGCATGGCAGGCTCTTCCTCCTCGACTGAGATGAGGAGCTTCGCGGTGCCAACTGGCTGCCGGAATCACCTCTCTGCCAGCGTTATTCCCGGCTCTTCCATGTACCTTCCATATCACTTGCTCAAAGCAAAGGGTGCTTTAAACTTTCCTGGGCATCTTATTTTTCCTTTGCATATCAGGGAAACTGGATAACACTGCTGGTTTGCTCCGTTTTACTTTATCAACCCTGTTAACTCCTCCTCCTCGCCCTGTCGCCTCCCAAATTCCTGAGCAGGAGCACCTGTGGGAAGGTGGGAGCCAAGACAATCCTGGAAAGGAGCACAGTGAAATTCCCACACCTCTTCCGAAACAAAAGGCAAGGGATGCTCTGTGGCCGCCCAGGGAAAATCCACGTGCGGGAGGTGCCCACCTAGACAGGAGAGGGCTCTTTGGCTTGGGAATTAGCAAACGGGGGGGCGGTGGCAGCATCATCTGACCCTTTTACTCCCTTCCCCCTGCACTGCTGCAGCTCCGTCGGGAACGCTGCCACCGGCATCGCCACCGCAGCAGCTTCGGTGCCCGGCCGGGGAGAAATGCAGACTGGCAATTGTAAGCGACAGATTTCTGATGATGCAGATTATTTTTGCTCGTCGGTCTGAGCCAAATTGCCCAGCCCCATGAGCCACATCACGTCTGCCGGGTCTGCCGGCCGCGCTGACCAGCTGCCGACAGCATCGGGTCCGTGGGGCCCCGCCCGGACCCTGCAAAACCCCCGGTCCCTTGCTTGGGGTGTCTCCGTTTTGGGCGCTAAGCTGTTTTATTACGAGAAAGGTGGCATCTCGGCCGGCCCCGCAGGGGGATGCGAAGGGCCCGGTGCCCAAGGCCCTTTGGCTCGGCCTGCTGCCCGCACGAGGGGCCATCAGCTGCGTACGGCGGGGGCTCTCAGCGAGGATAAACCTGCAAAAAAAGGAAAAAAAAAAAGCACCTAATTTTAACCAGACCGCCAAACTCTCCGTTTGGCAAATGCAGAAACCCGGAACCGGCTCCCTCTGAACCTTTTTTTCCCGGATTTCCCCCAGGGATGCGCCTGAGATCCCCGGGGCAGGGGGTCTCCTGGGTGGGAGGGGGTCGCCGGGGCGGGGGGGGGTCCCCGGGCGGTGGGGGAGGTCCCCGTGTGGGAGGTGTCCCCGAGGTGGGGGGGGTCCCGGAGTGGGGGGGGTGGGTTCTCGGGGCGGGGGGGGTCCCGGGTGGGACGTCCCGGGGGGGGGGTCCCTGGGGCGGGAGGGTCCCCGGGGGTGAGGTGTCCCCGAGGCGGGGGGGGGGCTCCGGTGTGGGGGTGGTCCCCGTGTGGGAGGGGTGGTCCCCTGTGGGAGGTGTCCCCGAGGCGGGCGGGGGGGGGCTCCGGTGTGGGGGTGGTCCCCGTGTGGGAGGGGTCGCCGGGGCGGGAGGTCTCCGGTGCCTGCGCGAGGCGGCGGGGCCGGAACCGGGGCGGCCGCGCATGCGCGTTGGGCGGCGCGGCCCCGCTCCCCGCCGGCATGACGGCCGAGCTGCAGGCCCCGGGCGGCGGCGGCGGCGGCGGCGGCGGCGGCGCGGTGAGACCGCGGGGGAGCGGGGACGGGGCCGGGGACGGGGCCGGGGCCGGGGACGGGGCCGGGGGGTGTGTGGGGAGGGGGGCTGCCCCCGCCCACCGCGGCCGCCGGCCCTCCCCTCCCCTCCCCTCCTCCCCTCCCCTCCCCTCGCCTCCCACCCTGGCACCTCAGGCCTCCGCGGCCCCGCTTCTCCTCAGCCCCGGGGCGGGAAGGGGACCCCCGCCCGCCGCCCGCCGCCCGGTGCCGGTGCCCGGTGCGGGTCTCCAGCGCTCCCCTCCGAGCCCGCGGGCAGGCACCTCTCCCTGGCCTCGCACGCCCTGTCCCGCCTCGGTTCGCGTCCAGCAGCAGCCTTCCTCTCTCACCTCTTTCGTTTAAAATAGTCTTTAGGTGCTCGCTGGAGTTGTTTGCATGAAAACCCCGGGGGATGAAGTGCGGCGCGGTCGCGGGGCGTTTGGCGGGATGCGCGCCATCTGCTCCGTGCGAAAGGCGCGCGGGATGCTCCTCTCACGACGGCGTCCTCCTCTGCAAAGAGCGGCAGCTCGTTTTCTCCTTTCCCTGTCGCTAAACCGGCGTCTTCTGATCCCCATTAACAAAAACTGTTGCTCTTAAACTTCAGGCCTCTGCATAACCTGTCTCTAAAAGGACCCAGACCCAAGCGCTGAAAATCTCAGGATGCGTGGCTCGCCGCTCCTCCGCCGTGCTCCCGGCTCACGAGGTCGGTGTGTGCATGCAGGGGACGCGGCCCAGCGCGTCCCGAATTTACACCGGTGTCTGTGCTCTCCTGTGGCATCTCTGCACTCTCCTGTGGCGTCTCTGCGCTCCCGGGATCGCGAGAGAAACGCTGCCGAGAGGCCAGCATTAAAGGCATGAGTGGGAAGAAGGTATCGACCTTGTCATGCGTTCAGGAGCCGCGTTGGTGCAGCGGCACTTTCCCACTTGCGCAGGGACGATGTCAGGACAGTGCTTGATGCACAGGAGCACCCAGCGATGGAGGGAGAGCTCTCTGTCCACCGCTTTTTCCCTTGATGGTTATCGGTTTGTAAAAGCCTCCGTCAGGAGCACAGGCATTGTTCCTGCTGCCGCCTGTGGGTTTTTAGCCCTCTTTGTATCCATTTTCCCACTGTGATAAAAAGCACCGGTGCGGTGCGGAGGCTGAAGGCCGTGGTTCTGCATGTCTCTTCTGCGTGGCCGTCGCCACCTTCTTCCTTCTCACACGCTGTTATTTCTGGAACCCCCTTGAACTCCTGCACCACGCTTGCACCCTTCTCCACTTGCAGTTTCTAATCAAAACAAACCACTGGTAACTGCAGTGAGTCACGTTAGAGCCAGGAAAATGGCAAAACCTTTCTGTTTCATTGCTTGCTGGCCGACTGCAATGTTTACCTCCAGTACCCTCTGTCCTCTCAACCTCCTGGTTTTGTACTCATCTTGCTCTAATTTAATACTAGTAGCATTTTGGTTTGGGCTGTTATTCTTCCGGCTGATAGGACTTTGGTTTGGTTTGGTTTTTCAAGTGCGGTATGTATTAATTGTGGCAGCGCGCTGGTGTTAATTACCAGCCCTGGAGCTTGGTTCAAAGCACCACGGCACGTAACCTCAGAAAGCAATCAACCAGCCTAGTTATAGCAGCAAAACCACGCGCACTCCCCAAAAACTTAACAAATTTGCTGCACAGAGTGTGGTTCCCGGTGGCTTTTGTGGGCTGCCAGTCGGCCTCAAGCCTCTCAAAACTTGTTGTACGGGATAAGCTCTCTGCTGTTAATACAAACCTTTCTTCTCAAAGGCTGAATAAAATTGCGCTGGAAATCATTAGAATATTAAGTGGTAACTTAGAGCGGTGGATCGGTAATTAGCTTTTATGGCTACGGCAGCCTTTGTTAAATCCTGCTTTTGGTGAAGCAGAAAAACCCCTGAAAATCATGCCCTGTCCTGCCTCAGATTTCGTTATTGTAATGCGGTTTATTAGCGAGCATTTTTTTTTTCTCCAACGGAAAAATACGCCCTGCGGCATTAGGTGGGGTTGGCTGACAAGCACGCCGCTCGCCAAGGTAGCAAAATTAGCAACATGATATAAGTGGTTTGCCTTTGTGAAGGTATGCCCGTCCTGAGCCTCGTACCCTTGGCTCCTTATCGTGCGGCTCACCGTCGTACCCCTGGCTGGGCCTGAGGCTTTCCAGCGCATCTCGGCTTTTCTCAGGACTGAAAGAGTGCGCGGGATGGGCTGGGAGGGGTGCGTGTGCACACACACGTGTGCTTTTTCTTGTAAAAGTTGAGGAAAGGTGGTATTTTAGGTGGGAATATCACAAATAATGTGTCGGGGGGATTCCCATCAAAAAATAATCCAGGATTTTTTTCTTTGTTTTAACCGCCGATACGGATGCGTGCTATCTTTATGGTATTTGTGCGTGGAGTAGCATCCATCAGCGGTATGGATGGGCGCCTCAAAAAAAGCGGGTGGCTTACTACTCACTGGGTGGAACTTGTGCTCCAACGGCATGAAAGCATCTTAAGGTTTTCCCAGTGATGAGAGTAAGTAGAAGCTTGAATGTATTCGTCTGCAGCGTTGCCGGTTAAGGTTAATTAGGCATGTGCTCTTAAGAAACTAGCGTTCGTTGGGCTGTGCTGGCACCAGGATCCTCGGCAGCCTTTGTAAATCAGGCATACGCTGGTTTTCCTGTTGTAATGTTCTTCCTATAGTACATGCATACGGAGCTGTATGTCACAGCGTTGGATTTCAGCTGAAACTGGCAGCAGCAGCAGCTGAACTCTGGCTGCAAAATGGGGCGGGAGGGAACCCCCGGCATCGGGGCTTGCTGCTGGAAGGGGCTCCTGGTAGAGAGCTGCCTCTCCTGACAGCCGGTTGACTGAAGTTATTCATGGCTTGGTAACCACCGTGACCGCTCGTTGGTAAGCTGAGGCTGCAAAGATTTGATAAGTCTGTTAAAAAAAATGATTACAGAACTTTTCTTTAAGTGGTTGAACCAGTCAAAGAATAGGTTGAAGGCTGTGGCTTAGAGCCTAGAGCGCGTGTCTCGCCAAACCTTGAGCGGCCCATGTGGTGGGGGAGGGCAAAGCGATAGCAGCCTCTCGGGCCCTTCTTCTGACACCTTATTGTCAGTGAGAAATGACAGGCACAAATGGCATGGGCGGCCAGGCTTAAAATAGCCCCTCGCCGATGCCCTGAGAACACGCGGCCTCCTTATATGTCCCGCTGCACATGCCGCCGTGGTCTGGGGGAGGGGGTGCCCGCTCCCACCGCAGGTGCGGCGCATCCGACAGCGGGGATAGCGTTTCCTCTCAGGCCTGCTGACGTGCTCGTGAGGATACAACAGATCGACTGTTAGCCTGTAAATTTAGGGGAAAAAACTTTGATGTTTGAGCTGATGTCGGTATTACCATCAGGCAAGCGCAAGTGGGTTTTTGCGTCAACCCGTCAGTAAAAAGGAAAGAAAGAAGCGATACTCCGGTGAGCCCTCGGCGAGCCTCGCAGAAACAGCTTGATGTCTGTCCTGGTCACCTTCTCATATGAGCTTTCTTTATTTCTTGCATGTAGGACTGCCAGATGCTTTTAAACCAGCTGAAAGAGATCACAGGAATTCAAGATTCGGCTTTCCTTCATGCGGCTCTAAAGGTTTGTGCCTGTTGTCATTGTTCTGTGGAAAGGAGACCTCTCAATTTGTCTCAGAAGTCAGGCAAGTTCAGGCTCTCTCAAAACGTAACGCACGGGTCGGATGTTGGCTGGGCTGATAATGAGCTAGCCCTCACTGAAATAGTCAGCGCGTGGCCTGTGAAAGCGATACAGCGTGTGCTGCGTGGAATAATGTGGTTCGTGTAGGGGGCGAAGGGTAAATCGTCCGCTGTTTTTCTGCCCCTCGCTCGTGCTTCGCTCAGGTGCGCCCGTGAGGCGAACAGGTATGCAAGGCCAGCGTTTGCTGGCATCACCAGGGAACGCATAGTTTTGGGGCTCGTGTGTATTCACCCACGTTTGAAACAACAACCCCACGCTAAGTTGAGAACAGTTCATTCTTCTAACAGTAGACCTTAAAATCTGTGCTGCTGCTGCTGCTGCAGCAGCAGCGCGTGCTGTACTAAAACATTGTAAATGTTTCCTGGAAGTTTTGCTCCTACGGGGCTGTTATCCCTGTGTTGCGGTAAACACAGACTTAGTGGGTCAGAGTGGGTTTTTCTCCCTGTAAACTGCTTCAGGAGTTCTGGGCAGCTGCAATAACATCGGAAGCTTTGTGGCTGGTGGCTGTCTCCGGAACAGTCATCTTTGCTCCGAAGTGAAGGGACGCAAGAATCTCAGCCCTTGGAGACAAGCAAGGTTTACCTGAAAGACTCCACCTTGTAGTGCATGTTTTGGTGTTTATAAATTGTAACATTAAACTGGTTGCAGCCGCATCAGTCTGGAATCGTCAGACGCCGTCCGCCCTCTTGAGATGTAGCAGCAGGATGTGGAAACGTACAAAGACGCTTGTTTAAGGAAATTCCTACATGTTTCATCGAGAAGTAATGTTCAGAAAATGTGAGAATACATTTAAAGGGGTTTAGTCCGTAGCGATGGTTGAAAGAAAGCTCAGTAAGAGACATATGTCTTGAAATCCACGGAGAGTTTGATCCCTGTGAGTCTCTCCTGGTGGCAAGGTATCCTGTTGCGCTTCAGGCCTCCCGCAACTACTCGAATCTCTTGTGAGGGAAATGAAATTAGTTAATGGAGTCTATATTGTCCTAGTAATAAAGCCAAAGTGCTTTGCGACAGAGAAATTCAAGCCTGCCTTATTTTCGTTTTTCACTACTGCTTGTCACCAACAGATAGCTCTCTCCTGTGGCCGGAGAAAGCAAAGGTGGTGGCGGCGTGCCTATCTCTACCACGGATGCATTAAATGTCATGCAAATGTAGATGAAGTAACACTGGCACCATGGATTTTTTTTCCCCTATCATCCTGCTAGGCCGCTAATGGAGACCTAATGGAAGCAGTCACCTTCCTGACAGAGGAGCATGCCCAGGAGCCGGCTCAGGACGCGGCCGCTGCAGAGCCATCGGCTTGGGAAGGGAGCGCTCTGGGCAAACAGCTACCGCAAAGTAAGTGGTTCATCTCTGCTCACCCGTACAGTTTCACGTGTTTCGGCCTGAGTCGAAAGGGGAAGTGCTGCTCCTCCCTGCTTCTGCCGGTGAAGCCCACCTGCTCCTGTCCTGGTGGTGGTCGGATTTTGCCAGTACTCACCACTTGTCGCGGGACAGCCCAGGGAATTAAACCTTCCTGGTGAAGGAGAGCTGCATCCGCAAGGAAAGTGACTTAATAGTGTTTTAATAGCATTTGTAGGTGACACGTTGTAGTTACAAAGCTATCGTCATTGTAAACAGTTGGTCTTAGCTAACACAGAAAACCCAGAGAGCTCCTGAAGCAGAGCGAGCAGAACAGAGGACTGAATCCCTGTCAAGGATCATGCGTTTCTTTCTAACAGCCTCTGCTGGCGGAGCAGGCAAACCCAGTGTTTAGTATCATATTTTCATGAAAACTTAAAATGTTGTCTAAGCTAGCAATTTGACTACCTGAAAAATGTTGTTATAAATGTTACAGGTAGCGGCAAAAGCGGGCCGCCAGTTTGGTACATAGAGGTGTAAAAAGTGGTATGGTAGTCTGAGGTAGCTGAGAATAGTTTTCTCTAAACCTTTCTGCTAATGACACATCTATTAACTGGAGCTTTCCCAAATGATATTATCACTGGATAGGTTCACAATGCCAAAAATCTGTGCTGGGAGCTTTGAAGCAACACCCGGAACAGCACGGCTGCCCTTTGTTCCACTGTGTAACACTTCCGCCTCTTCCAGAACTACTCATTTTCCATTGTCCTCCTTTCCTACGTAGCTAGTACTTGAAATGACTCATAGCTGAGCATCCTGACGTGAGTGAAGGAAGGCAATTCGCTGCGATTGTGCTGATTTTATTGAAATCCGTTATTTCTCGAAACAGCGTCGGTTGTCGACACTGATGTCAAGGCAGAGCACGTATAAGTAGCAGCTGATGTCCCTGTTTCATTATTTCAAGGGATTTGGAATGTTCCCTCAAGCTCTGAGTTTGGGTGTAGGGGAATCTGGCCAGTACGCAGCTGCATGGTCTGTCCTGTTCTCCCCATCCAGCCCACTCCGGGGCTTTTTAGCTTTCCTAGCATGATCCAAACTACAAGGATTTGTATTTAAAACTTGAGCTTGAAAGTTAAGCTCTGCCAGGTGAAAAATGGTATTTGTGAGGTGTAACGTGTTCTAGAAGTTTCTCTTAAAGAAAACGGTGTTTGCCTGCTCGTGGTGGAAAACTGATCAGAATGCTGCCTCCGCTTCTAGATGTTACTACTGCACTTACCCCTAACAACAAGGACGAACTCTGCGCAGTCGATGCCTTCGGACCACCGGAATCACCAAAAGCTCAGGCTGCAGAAAGAGATGCTGCTGAAAGGTCAGTGGATCTGTAAGTTGCTTTCATTTTTCCCGGGTATCCTAAGTGGATTCTTAAGCTGGTAGCTGCAAAACAAACATAAATCACCTACCAGATGTATACCTACTGCTTTTAGAAGGTGCCTGGGTCATTACTGCCCTCTGGGTAGTTGGCCTTTACTTCTGGGGCAGCACCGCAAAGTGATGGTTGAAATAGAAAAGCAGGTTTGGTTGTGGCTTATTCCGTCCCTGCTGCTGTTGCTGGTGTGCCACACGGAAGGAGGCTGTGCTGGCATTACGGCACCTGCTGAAGAAGCACCTTGAAACCTCACGTGTCGATTCACCTCGCAGCAGTCACCACATGGCCATCTCCTTTTTATCATGGGTTGGGTTTGCCTCCAATAACGACTAAGGACACCACTTCTGCGTGCAGCTAGTTCGTGAAGAAAAACATGCATATCTTCTTACCTTCTTCCATCGTTCCAAATGGTCTTGCAGTCGTGTTTTCCATCCGCTTCACTCGAGAGCTGAAACCTTTCTGCAGTCAGATAAGACATGGTTGCCTGTTGTGCTGGGTGTCACCCACCAGCGCCTGGCTCTGGCGTCCTGCTGGTGACGCCAGGGGAGTACGATTGCCATAGTTCTTGAGAATCTTTGTGAGATGGTGTTTTACAGCACGGCGTGCATCTTTTGTGACAGACCCCCGGAAGCGCATTCTGCTGAAAGCAAAAATCGCTCCAAAAGGAAACGCTGTGAAGTCTGGGGAGAGAACCCCAAGCAGAATGACTGGAGGAGAGTGGGCGACTGGCCTGTTGGAATGAAAAATATTGGAAATACATGTTGGTTTAGCGCTGTCATACAGGTAATCTGATAGAAAAGTTCTCCTGGAGTTGCTGCGGTCCCGGAGTCAAAATGTTTATCAGTTAGAATTAAATACACAACGGCTCTGTGAAGCGGTCATCGCGTGCAGATGAGGGATTGTGCCCGTGCTCAGACGAGACTTCTGTTTTTATTTGATCTGGTTGTGATTTATTCCGGGCATGCACAGAAAGAGCCAAAGAGCAGTTGAATAGACTTTGCGTAAAAATAGATACAGATACATATAATCTGCATGTACGTAGGTAGGGGTTTTTTTAGCGCAGCGATGTCCAAATGCTTACTGAATGACAGAAGCTTGACTGGCAAAGTGAGCTGATAATTTAATTTTACTGCAGTTATTGTTGGCTCCGTAATACGTGGTGTATCACATTCCAGTTAATGGCATACGCTGGCATAGATACTTGAAGGAGTGAGCGACTAGGCGGCGTGTATTATTAGCGATAACCTAAACAAGAAGAGACAACAATAAGTGGTCCTGAGCAGATTAATCTCTTCTAACCATTTCACACCAGACGTTAATCAATCGTATGTCCTCAGCTTTGAGGGGAAGTAAGAAAGCTCCAAATGGGCTCCTTTCTCACTGTGACTTGTTCCCGAGTGCTTTCTCTAAGCTTGCCTATGCAGAAGAGAATCCTCTTTCCTAAAATGGTTATCTATATCCTAGAAATGGCAAGGTGAGGTTTTGTTCTTTGGTGGGTATGAATGTGCTGGTCCAGCACATTCACTCACTTTGTAAATGTTGATTTAGTAACAGAAGGCCATCGAAGAATTAGAATGTAACAGAAAAGCTGTCGAGCAAGAGAGCGGCAACAGGGCGTGAAATTGCAGCGAGTCTAATCCTCCTGGATGCTGACTAGTCTTTACCTGTCCTTTCCTCTCAGTCTCTGTTTCAGTTGCCGGAATTTCGGAGGCTGGTCCTCGGGTACTCCCTCCCACAAAATGTGCTTGAAAGTTGTCGTAGTCGCACTGTAAGTTTTCACCGAGTTGCCGCTGTAAAGTTTCCCTCTTTTGTGGTGTACTGTTCTGCTCTTTCTCTAAGCAGATTTAATTTGGGGCCATCTGAGACTCCTGCGCCTATGTTAATGGCTTTCAAATTGTCAGGCTGCGTTAAAGACAAATTTGGGAAATACTTCTCAAAGACAGAATCACCGTAAAGAAAAAAAAAAAAAAAAAATCAGATGCTTCTCGTAAAGCTTTCCTCTAGAGCTTCTTTCTAACTGTGGTGCGGGGAGAAATTTGTCCCGTAAATCTTCTTTGTTGGCTCCAGATTGTTCATTTTCTCACGTGCCGCATAGAAGAACTGGCATTTGAGCTAGCCTGAAGGTCCCTCTAGCTCCAGTACTTTCTGAGAGCAGCCAGCAGAAGGTGCTCGGAAAATATTTAGAGAAAAAGGTGTACCTAGCGTTATCCTTCGCTTGTTATATCATTCTAGCTTGTGGCCACCGCCATTTAAGAGACTTTGCTTTACTTGCTTTCATGTGTGCTCTTGATACTCTAAAAAACCCGAAGTGCAGACAGAATAAATCCATAAATTCACCGGGTTTTGCCTTCTGTTTTAGCATTTATTACTTCTGGCACTCTTTTCCCTAAAGGTTTTGTTCCGGTTAATTTTTTTCTCCCGTGCATCCGTCGGGAGACCAGATTGCTTCCAAGAAACGCCACTGCACGTCCTTCTGCTTTTGTCCTTTTTAACGTCTCCTCTTTCCTCGGTTGTTAGTGTACCTCTTACAGCCTGTGCATGTCGTATTCCGTAGCACTTTCTTTTAAGATGCTGCTTGTTTTGAGTTGCAGGAAGGGTTTGGCTTTTCTTCTTTTTGCAACGCAGGGAAAAAGAAATGTTGCGTTCATGCAAGAACTTCAGTGTCTGTTTGCTCTGATGCTGGGGACACGTCGTAAGTTTGTAGACCCTTCTGCCGCACTGGAACTCTTGAGGGACGCGTTTAGATCCGCTGAAGAACAGCAGGTAAAACCGCGTTAAAAAGCCTTTTGCTTTCTTCAAAACAGCACTTGCAGCCATGGCAATCCCATTTCGCTTCCTCCTGCTATTGCTTTCGGAGGCCTCTTCCCATGTTTGTCAACTGCCAAGCAGCTGTCCTCGTGTCATTTAGGCGAAATGTACGTGCTTGCTAATTAAACAGCCAGCGTGACAGTGCTCTACCCAGCGCCATCTGGGTAGTTGGGTAGCGATCGCAATAATTTCCTCTGATCTAGTTTTCAGATGAGCAGAGCGTTCATTATCGGTCTAAATCAGCACAGCACTTCAGTTTCACACTTCTTTCAGCTGGGTAGGTACAGCAATACCAGTCGGGTTGTATTCCAGCAGGTTTGTGAAACCAGTAGACCGTGAAAACGCTTTCTGGGTGGTATTACGTTTGACTCTCGACTTTCGTCTCTCTTCTAGCAAGATGTGAGTGAATTTACACACAAACTACTGGACTGGCTGGAGGATGCGTTCCAGCTTGCTGTCAATGTCAAGTGAGTTTTTTGTGGTCTTGGGAGTTTGACCTGCTACTGAGGAGAAACAGATTTTAGATGCGACGCCTTAACAAACGAGAGGGCTCGACGTGAAAACTTTGACTAAATGAAAGGGAGTGTTTTGTTTACTGAGGATGACGCTCCTTAAGCTCAAAATGTGCTTGTGAAGCGTTATGCGTACCTTTTCTGTACGTAAGCGGAGGACGTTAGTTGATGCCAGTATGGCCTGCAGAATACATAGGCTTTTTAGGGGAACTTAACAGAACTGGCGTACGTGAAAGATCTGGTTTTCGGAACTGCGTTTCAAAAGGTAGTGCTTTAACTTCTATTTTTTTCCCCCCTTGCCAGCGTAAGCATTGCAACGTGCTTCTGAGTGTGGAAACAGATGAGAAGCTTCCTCCGTATTTTGTGCTTGGATAGAAAACTTTACTTTTGACTGCAGGAAGATTCCCAAGCAAAGGCTTAGATTATGGCTTGGGGCCCTTTTGCAGCCTACAGCTGCAAACAAACGTGTGCTTTTTCTTTCTGAAACAGGAGCCCTGGGGACAAATCTGAAAACCCGATGGTACAACTTTTCTACGGGACTTTCTTGACTGAGGGTGTCCATGAGGGTGAGTGAAGGGTTTGGTAGATTCACTTTTTAACTCCTCTGAGTGTTTTTTGCTTTATAGCAGCGGTGATTTTGTCGCGCATTCCTGGCGAAGCTGCCTACTTCTTTAAACTTGCAAATAGTCACCTTGATAAAATTGTCTGTAACGGTTATAAAGTCCGTTTTCTGAAAACATGACATACTCGCAAGCGCTGGTGTATTTGAAAGCAGCCATTTTCAAGGCGGCTGACCCTACCAGACCTATACACAGAGAGCTACGTGCCGTTTGGTCCTTGCAAGTAGCGCCTCTAAATGGTGCTGACAGCAAAATTTGAGTTAACCGCAGTTTTTGTTCTCTTAGTTCATGGGTCTTGTATCGTTTCCGTCATCCAGGCAATACTTTTTCCAAGATCGAAGCCTTTGGTCAGTATCCCCTTCAGGTAAATGGTTATCGAAACTTGAATGAGTGCTTGGAAGGAGCCATGGTGGAGGGAGAGATGGATGAGGCGACAGCATCTCAGTCAGTGAAGTATGGACAGGAGGTCAGTTTTACGTTCTGTTTTCGAGCTTTTCGCTGCCTGCTGCAGAAAAAAAGCTACATGTATAGCACAGGAGTGTCTCAGTATATATTGATAACTTTAAATGTCAATTGTAAACGTTCCCTAAGAATCAAATACCAAAGATTTTCTGGATACCCGGAATCTCACATAAATGTCTGTTAGCGTTCCGTGGTGAGACACTCAGTCTTTGCTTATTTGTAAAGATGTGTTGCCCTATATAGCCAGTTCAAGGAGTTTGTTTTAAATTAAAAAGGTAAACATCTGCTTCTGATGCAAGTGTGATAAAGTCTCTCTCTTTCTGTTGAAGCCTACCTGTACCTGAGTAGGGGGAGAACCACTGCCTCCATATTTTCGGAGGGTTAAAGTACAGTGCTTAACTCCATGGTATGCCATTTGGAATTTGTATCTTTCTCCCTTTACAGTGTTTGTTTTTTTTCCTCCTCATTTTCACTCTTCTGACTGTGCTGATTTTTTCTCTCTCTCTCTTTTTTTTTTAATCTCACGAATCACAGACCAATCATAAAATACTTAGTTGCAGCAAAGTAGAAAGTGAAGGTGTACGTTCATCCTACGTGTGTAAGAGCAGCTGAGAAGTTAGCTTAGAGAAAGGCTGGGAAATAACATTAAGAAATTTGCAGAGGTGTCTGGTGTAGAGGCGGGCAGGGAAAGGTACGTCAGTCCTATGAGAAGGTCTGAAAAATGCATTGCTGTGGTTTAAACTAGCAAAGGCGAAATGAAGCCTTGGGCAGGTAAGCCCTGCCCAACTCTGAAGTCAAGTGTTTGTTTCTGGCTTTCCTAGTTCCTGCCTGAAGCTGTTCAAACGCGTTTACAGCAAATGCAGGTGAAACCGATGGTGCCAGAGACAAAGGGAGTTAGGGAGCTAATCAGGCAGGTTCTTTTCAATCCAAGCTTTTCAGTTCCTCCAAATCCTTTCTGGAAAGATAAGGGAAATTGGACTAATCGTGGAGATGTTCTAATCGTTCTTTGTCTGTACGGCTAGAAGGAAAAGGCTCTGGCTTTATTTCTGAGGAATCTGACTGGAAAAACTCTGCGTCTTAATTTCACTTCCTAGGATGTCGTGGCTAGAGGACCGCATGATAGGGGACATAGAGAATAAGGTGCATTTTGTCTTTTGAGACATAGGTGAGTGTACTGAAGCTCACAGCATCAGTGGGATTACCGAGACCGTACATTTCTCCTAGATAATCGGTGTGTGAATCATTCCTTCTCTGGTTTTATGTTCTCTTGTTCTGAAGATTGGGCTCCTTCTCAAAAAGCTCTGCTACCTGGCCACCTCCTTCCAAAGTTTTTTAAAAAGAATCGAAAGAATACGCCTTCATTGTAAATATTTTAGATCTACAAACGCGCTGTTGCGCTTCAGTGCGGGGCAGATTTATTGCAGCAGGACATCTGACACGAGTCCTGCAAAGGAAAAAGAGCTTAGGGTGCTCATCCTGAGTGCAGCAGGGAGCGTTGTCTGGGCGGTGCTGTGCTAAGGTGGGTGAAGGACGCTGCTGGCAGTGGGTGCTGGAAGCGTTTGTGAACCCAGGAAGAGAGCGAGGCAGTGTAAATTCAACCGAGAGTTTTTCTTCCAGCATGGCTCTCTGAAACAGTGTATGAAACAGACAGAAAGTGGGTTTCTTCTCTGAATCTCCTAAATTGAATAGTTTGTAAATAGACTGAGAGAGGATAAGGAACTGGGTACTGCTTAAGGACTTCTGTTTTGTTCTTCATCATTGCATGTGATCTACATTAGAAAAGAACTCTCTTGGAGGCTCTTCGCTGGCATCCAGAGTTTGTGTAGTGCCTGCTAATTTTGTAAAATTCAGTGCTGGACCCGTTAATTAATCCATCAAGCTGGATGCATCAGGCAATGAAAAATAACTTTCTGAAAGCTATTATGGGGCTTTTTCCACAGTAAAAATGTGAAATGGAAGCGGGAACGTTAATCTTGTAAAATTTGGCTTTCTGACTAGTAAGTCTCTGGCTTTCTGTCACTCCGTAAACAAAATATATACTAAATCAGTATTTAAAGACAAACAGACATTTAAGATCAGTCTAAAATCATTTAGGATCGGTCTAGAACATGCCGTTTAGCAGTCATCTTAAAACAAGGCCCTTTGGGGGCGTTTCTGCTTTCCTTACAGCGCTGGTTTACAAAACTCCCACCGGTACTGACCTTTGAACTCTCCCGATTTGAGTTCAATCAGTCGCTAGGACAGCCAGAGAAAATTCATACCAAGCTAGAATTTCCCCAGACTATTTATATGGACAGGTGAGTTGTTCTGTTGTACGGTACGTTTAAAGCTGTTGCTTTCTTGTAATTATAGAAATTTAAAAGGTCGTGTGGGTGAGCAAGGAAGGATTCTAAAATATTTATGAAAGATTGTGGACATGAGAAGCAAACAAATCTCGCGTGGCGGGGCTCTATGTCTCTGTTCAGGTACCTCTACTGCAGTAAGGAGCTTATTCAGATAAAGAGAGAAGAAATGAAGAGGTTGAAGGAGCAAATGGCGATTCTGCAGCAGAAGCTGGAAAGGTAAGTAGTCAGCTAGCTTTATTTTGGTGCCCTGTGGGAGCGTGCAAATGCTTCCTTTCAAACGAGCCTTCCACTGGAAGAGGAACTTTTAGAGGAAGGACCAACGGAACCGGGTTTGTTCTGAGAAGTGTGGAGTGAGGAAGCGTGTTTTCAAAAACAAACCCAGGGTTTTGATGGTTTGTGAATGACTGATGCCATTACAAGAATAAATTCTTTAAATAGTGCCATTGTCACTGTCAGCTGTGTTGGCAAGTTTCAGTGAGGAAGCCCAGTGATATGTTAAAAAGAGTCTATGTTATTTTTTAGATTAGATGTCCCCTCCAGCTTAGCATTTGTCATTATTTATTGCGGAAGGAGGGAAACTGATAGCGAAGATCTGGTTCGTGGAGAACCAGAAGATTTCATTTTCCAGGTGCCTTGTGTAAAAGTCCTTTTAATCAGCATTAAACTTGCTTACGGTTTTTATTTTTACAACGACAGTTCTGTGAGCAAGCGGCAGGCCAAGAGGTGCGCTGTGTCGCCATGGCCCTGCTGGTGTCTGTGCTCGGTGAGGTTCTGGTGGGCGTCAAGAAAACAGTGTATAGTTAGGCCCATGTGTAGCATCCTACAGGGTCTGGCTGGGATGGAGTTAGTTGCCTACACAGCAGCCGGCTTGGTCTTGTGACTAAAACAGTGCTGATAGCACACCAGTGTTTTGGCTGCTGTCAAGCAGGGCCCCGCAGCCTCGAGGCTTTCAAGGTGTGGAGGTGGTGAGTGCGTCCCTTTGCATCACCTGGGATTTTCCCTTCCTTCCTTCCTTCACTGGTTAAACCATCTTCATCCCGACCCAGGAGTCATCTTCCCTGTCGCTCTGCTGTTGCCCCTTCAGGTTTAACCAAGCAGTCACGCTCCTTCATTCACGCAACGCCTTGCTTTTTCCTGTAGGTACATGAACTACGGCTCTGGCCCAGCCCGCTTTCCGCTGCCTGACATGCTCCAGTATGTTCTCGAATTCATCGCTACAAAGCCAGCTGTAGTTGTTTCTTCTGCTCAGGGCTCTCAGACAACGCTCCTGCAGTCCC
Organism: Morus bassanus; assembly: GCA_031468815.1. Lineage (NCBI taxonomy): Eukaryota > Metazoa > Chordata > Aves > Suliformes > Sulidae > Morus > Morus bassanus. The sequence goes on from CM062588.1 coordinate 8,903,415, forward strand.
ATACCGAGCCTCATGTTTTGGACATGCTTTCGCAGACGGATGGGTTAGTAAACAGAAATAAAAATAATTCGTAGGAAAACACTTGGCCTTTCAGCTAAATGCTCCTGGTTTGCATTCTAAAATTTGGGCCCCTGACTTCAAGGAAGACATTGAGGTGCTGGAGTGTGTCCAGAGAAGGGCAACGAAGCTGGTGAAGGGCCTAGAGTACGAGTCTTATGAGGAGCGGCTGAGGGAGCTGGGGGTGTTTAGCCTGGAGACGAGGAGGCTGAGGGGAGACCTTATCGCTCTCTGCAACTACCTGAAAGGAGGTTGTAGCGAGGTGGGTGCCGGTCTCCTCTCCCAAGTAACAAGCCACAGGACAGGAGGAGATGGCTTCGTGTTGCACCAGGGGAGATTTAGATTGGATATTAGGAAAAATTTCTTCACTGAAGGGGTTGTCAAGCACTGGGACAGGCTGCCCAGGGAAGTGGTTGAGTCACCATCCCGGGAGGTATTTAAAAGACATGTAGACGTGCCGCTTAGGGACATGGTTTAGTGGTGGACTTGGCAGTGCTAGCTTAACAGTTGGACTCGATGATCTTACTGGTCTTTTCCAACCTAAACAATTCTATGATTCTAAAAGTGGATTATTTATCTGAGCACTTGCAAGTATGATGCTGTAACCTATGAATGCCTGTGCAAGTAGTCAGTTGCTACTTTGCTTGTAATTTGGTTCCTTTTCTGTAAATATAACGCTGCATCTAGTCTGTTCTTTTTCCTTTTCCAAAAGCATCAACATATTCCTTGTCTAAGCAGCAATTCTGAGTTAAATTATGTGCTCTTTTTGGTTAGGCTACTAATTTTTTTTGCTTCATAAACCAGTAAATTACTGCAATATTGGATTATTACAAACCTGGCCAGCACGGTTGGTTTACACTCTAAATTAAGCTGAGTAAATACATGAGTTTCTTAGTAGTCAGGGAAGGAATTTTTAGGATTGCTCATGGTGGATCTGTGCTTACAGAGTTCTGTAAGAATTTTAGCCTTTATTTGTCCTACATTTTAATCTGGTCTGTTAAGGTAGAAGTACATTTCAATGTACTTGTTCTCTTTACATTTTGTACCGTCCTGGAAGGGAAATCCTGCCCCGGCTCTGGAGCAGTTTTTCTTTGGTTTATTTCATATTGTTTCCCAAAAAGAGAAAAAACGAGAAAGACTGAAAAACCTGTCCACTGCTCTTGGATTTTGCTTCACAGCGTGCTAGAAAGGAAGGCTACTGGGACTGAAGACGCAGCTTTCTTTTTGGCAAATGCCTCACCGCAGGAAAAATCGAGTACGCCGCTCCAGCCTTCTGGTTCACCAGCAGCAGTGTCTGAACGTCCAGCTCCTCACGTGGTTTCCGAGGAAGAGCTGAACCTTGTTCGGACGTGTCTGCAGCGATGGAGAAACGAGATTGAACAGGACGTGCAAGGTTGGCCCCAAGTATATTTGTTGCGGTTTGTCCGTTGAATGCCAGTCTGATTTCCCCTCTGTTGTTTCAACTGGATACGTCCTGATCGACAGCTAATCTTGCGCAGGCTTCAGCCCTGGTCTTAAGTATATTTGGTAGTTACTGCACGGCTTCCAACTTCCCGAAGTGAAAGGGGCCAGAACAGCCTGACGAGTAGTCATTAATTTTTATGCATTTCTCTCATTCGTGATGTTCTTGGCAGATCTGAAGGAGTCTATTGCCAGAATCAACCTGTCCCTTGAACAAATGTACTGCGACCCTCTCCTCCAACAGGTAGGAAATGCAGCTTCATTAGGTAAATACTAAACTGATGTTGCTGATACTGGTTTTTGTGAGTAGCTCTCAGTTTCAGTTGTCCGCTTCATTGTATTTTAAAAAGTCCCGGTACTGTGATGAAGCAGAGAAAGGATTCTTTATGAAAATCTTGTCGCTTTTTCCCTTAAAAGTCAGTTCTCCCTTAGTAGGAAATTTACCCTCTGAACCGAGAGTCTTGTACCAGGCCACAGCTACGAACGCACTTGCTGTTTTGGTACAGAGGTCAGACAAATTTGTTTACTAAAAGTACGTCTGAAAACTGCCTCCGTGTGAACTTGCAGGTTCCCTATCGTTTGCATGCAGTCTTGGTACACGAAGGGCAAGCAAACGCCGGTCACTACTGGGCCTACGTATACGACCAGCCTCGAAAAAGCTGGCTCAAATACAATGACATCTCAGTGACGGAATCATCCTGGGAAGAACTGGAGAGAGACTCGTTCGGAGGCTTGAAGAATGCCAGCGCCTACTGCCTGATGTACATAAGTGATAAGGTGTCCCGCTTTGTTGCAGGTACTGGAGCCAAAACTGCTGGTTAATTCGACATTTGTGTATTATCTTGTCTCTGCGTGATCGTTACGTTCCTCAGCTTCTCTTTGGCACGGTTGTCTTCTGACAACGCAAAAGACTTCACCCCAGATAGAAGTGAAATAATTTGCTCCATACTCGATTCATTTCTAAATCCCTGATAGGCTTGAAAACTGAAGAAAGAACGGTACTGGTGAGATTAGGTACAGTCCTTTATGTATTACTAATGTGTAGAAATATTCAAGCTCCCCACTTGCCACCTCCAACGTGCATCTGTGGCTGGTGTTTTTCGCTTTGACTCTTTCTATAGTTTGTATGACAGGGTTTCTTTTGTAGGGGCATGTGAAACACCTCCTGCTTTATTTCTCCCATTTTTATCACGCTTTCTGACCTATGACTTGTTTTTTAGTGATCGTGTGACGTTGAACCTAAAGGAGCTCTTTTTTTATGCAGCCTTTCCTAGTGCATGACTTATTGGTAACAGTGGCTTAGACTTGCAAGTGTGTTTGCAGTGCCAACATATAAATAGTTATGTGGAGAAATTATCATGCAAGTGGCACTATACATGGCAAACAGCTGTAGAAGAACCTAATAATTTCATGCGTGGTTCATTTTGATGTAATAAATAGAAAGAAACAATGGAGAACTGTCATTCTGTTCATTGCTAAATATGGCTGATGAGGATCTGGAGGTTGTTCTTTGTCTGTCTTCCCATGACAGTTCCGTTTCTGAAATGAACCCATGATTTCCTCCCCCCCCATTTAATCCAGTTTTTGTTGGTTTTGAAAGAGGCTTTGCTTTTACAATGGGTGCATAAGAAATAGCTGGTGTAGAGAATTGCCATTTGTTTTTGATACATTTCAAGGTTTGCCTAAAGCTGATACTACTTGGGGTTTGTGCTGTTTGAATACTGAAGTAGATCTAAAAAGAGCTGAGAAATACCGGTGTGACACTTGTGCTGTGGAATCCCTGCAGGTTAGGGTTAGTTCCCTACCTTTATATGCTGTGTAGTGTTGTAGATACGATGTCTCCAACTGAACCGTGAATTTTCCGGCTATCGGCAGTGGAGATGCTGTTCTCTGTACAACGGTAGCCCTTGAATAAGGATGTATTTCTGGCCTATCGCATCAGCAGGCGCCGCTTCTGGAATTTCTTTGCGACAAATGCCGTCCAGTGGTAGAACAAAACTCGGTTTTTTTGCCAATAACTCTGTAGATTTGTCTTTATTTTTGCACCTTTGCTTATGAATCACCTTAAGTTACAAAGCTAGTAGAAAGTTGGGGTTTCTCCCATGTATCCCTCTGCGAATTTGATTGTGGCTTTCCATAACACTGCATATTTGTTTAGTCTCTGACGGTGGTGTCCTGCTACTATGTGTTTCGTTATACGCCGGTCCTGCGTTTCTTCCAGACAAGGCTGATGGCTCAGAGGGTGGACAGTTTCAGAAGGAGATTGAAGCCTTGCCCCCAGAGCTGAGACACTACATCCAGGAGGACAACTGGCGACTTGAGCAGGAGGCGGAGGAGTGGGAGGAGGAGCAATCTTGTAAGATTCCTCAGATGGAGCCTTCACCTGCTTCTGAATCGCAGGACCTCTCTTCTGAATCAGGACCAGGTAATACCACGCGTGAATTTGCAAACCGTGTTGAAACCGGTAACGACCAGCTGATCAAAAATGCCACTGTGGTGGAGCGTCACATAAATTTCTAGGTATCTAGGAGAAACTGTTGATGAAGTAGCAAAGGCAGCCAGTGGAGGCTCTGTCCTGGCAATACAAGAGGCGATTCTACTGTTTTCGCATGTGCAGCCTTCTGGGCTTGTCACCAGAAATGCTGTTTTCCATTCATTTCATTGCAATGGGCTAATCTCATTTCACTTCCAGACTTTTTTGTATATAAATACCGAGTAGAAAATGTTCAAGCGCTGCCCTCTGGAGCGGGAAAGCGTTACTTGGCAATCCCTGATGGTGTGCACCATCCCCACTGAACAGGGGTATGCGCAGGCTCACGGTGAAATGCCTTCACCTCTGGGGTGAGCGCAGCAGCTGGTTAATCCTGCACGGACATGCTACAAAACCTTGTAGAACGAGAGCGGAGCAGGCAGCTTGCACTTCCTGCTCACTAATACCACAGCTCTGTCCTGACAGATCAGTCTTCGGTCTGTGAGCAGAGCGTGCGCTCTCTGTCCTCTGAACACGCCATGATTGCCAAGGAGCAGACTGCCAAGGCCATCGCAAACACCGCTGATGCCTATGAAAAGAACGGCGTTGAGGCAGCTCTCTGCGAGGTAGGAGCTGAGCCCCGGCCCAGGAAGCAACCCCTTCTTGTCTTTGTATTATTCTTCTTGACAGGCCTTTGCTCTTCCCATTTCTCTGTAATTCTGTAGCTGTGCCAGGTTTAACTCGGTCCCCTTCCGCTTTCCTGTATTTTGCTTTGGTTTTTCTCACTCTTTTTCTTCTTTGTCTTCTTGGCCGCAGCCCAAGGAGGTAGAGCCAACGAAGGCCCAACCGGGAGAAAGAGCACTTACAGTTCAGGCAGAACAACCACAGGACGCTAAAGAAACAGAGTCTGCTGCCCAGGCTAGCTCACAGGTCTCTGAAGTGGAAATCCCCAGTGTGGGGAAGATTCCTGTTAGATCCGATGCAGACGGATATAATGAGGAGGTACAGATCCCAGCGCAGGGGTTAATTACCGCCGGTCATTAACGTCTAACTTTGTTGTTAGCTGGCTTTGAGCTTTCCTAAGATTGGGTACGATAGCAGCCTGTCGTGGAAACAATGCTGCTTACTAAGTACGTGTTCCCACTGCGGAAATGAAGAAGGCCAGGCTGAATCATTTAGTGATTTTGTTTCTAAGCGCCATCAGAAAGCAGCTCTGCAAGAGCACTCCATTGTTAGATCTGCACGTTGGTCCTTCAGGTCGTCTTTCAGGCACAACTGTATCAAAATTGATCCTAGTGGTATTAATTTATTTACGAGCCTCTTTGCTGTCTTCAGGCAGAGTTTCGTCCCCGCTCTCAGAGAGCATTAACCGCTAATAGCATAACTTACGGTACCCTAGCTACTGATTTTGTGAATCTGACTGTTTCACCGCACTCGTACGTACTCAAGTGGCGTTTTGCGAGTCCGGTCGTTTTCACAAGTGCACTTGGATTTTGCAGGAGTACCGAGAGCGTTACTCCTTGAGTGTGTTTAATATCTGCTTGTATGAAGCTGGCACAATGAAGTGCCCTGCTGTGAGGCACTGCTCTCTTATATGCGTTGCTTAAGAAGATGGGATGGGACACAGAGGGGATACGGCTAGTGTGCTTTACGTTCTCACTTGTTGAATTTACAAATTCAGGGCTTGGAGTGACCAGCCTTTAGACCTTTAAGTGCTTATAAAAGCCCCTGCATGTAAAGTGCACCTGATAAATGGAGTAAGCACTATCCAGGTCAATCACAGCTGTGGCTTATTCCACCTGTATTCATATGATTTCCTGTAAACCTTACCTTTTGAAAACTTATTCCTTTCTTCACCGTGCCTTCTCTCTCTCCCTGTCTGTTACTGTTTTCCTTGTTCTTGTTTGTTTTCCTGCTTTCATGGTAGGTGATGCTGAGTCCAGCCATGCAAGGTGTCATCCTGGCTATTGCAAAAGCCCGCCAGACCTTTGATCGAGACGGGTCTGAAGCAGGGCTTGTTAAGGTATCTGATTTGTTTGCTAAATCCAATAGTATGGACATTTGTTTTCACGGAGTGAAGAATCTGTGCTACATTGACACTGCAGGAATGTGAAGGGAACAATTTGTGCAGTTTTTCTTTTAGTTAATGGCCTTTCTGTCCTGCGTTTCTGTTTCTGCTCTCTCATTGTGACGGCATATCCTCTAGTTCTAAACAATTTTTAGAGCTTGTAAGAACTCCCTCCTCCCAGAGAAACAGCAACTTTTTTCCACTTTCCGCTATTGATTCTAGTATTGGTAATTCCCTTGATCTGGATTATGAAAAGTAGACTTTCTTTGCGTGCCCTTCGGAATCTGTTGCCGAGGTCCTCGGTGTGGTCGTCAGGAAAGAAACCAGCGCTCGTCAAATTTTTTTCTCAGTCCTGAACACGCACGCTTACTGTGACCTCCCTTGTAAAATGTGCCCTCGAGAAATGTATGCCTTGAACAGAGGGATCTGAAAGAATAAACACTGCTGCATGTTGAAGCTGGTGTTAGGTTTTACAGGCAGGTACATTTAACTAAAAATGCCACATGGGAGAAACCACCCGTGCTATTAATCTACGGGAATAGAAATGATAAGATACTCTCTCACCTTACAACAGATGTAAGCGTATTACAATCGATTTTTACAACCTCGGCACTTGCAAGAGGCTTACCAAAACCGCGTAAGGCAGCTCTGAGCCCCCCCCTCTCTGGAAGGCGTTCAGACACCTGAAAAGCGCACGCTTCGTGCGTGTGGTTTGCCTTGGTGTGGAGGCCTCGTGTTCGTAGTTCCAGGTGTTCGTAGGCTTCCGTTCACCACCACGATATCACCAAGCAGCGGAGGCTAGGTATCGCCCCTGGGAATGCCATCATTACAGGACAGGTTTAAGCTTCGTATCAGCTGCTGTGGCATTCCCGTGGGCAGACGAGTGGATGCGTTAGTACGTGTGTTTTGTTGGCAGGCGTTCCATGAGGAGTACTCCCGGCTCTACCTGCTTGCCAAAGAGACCCCGACCCCTCAGAACGACGCCCGGTTGCAGCATGTGCTCATTTACTTCCTGCAGAACAACGCTCCCCAGCAGGTGGTGGAACGGACCCTTCTTGAGCAGTTTGCGGACAAAAACCTCAGCTACGATGAGAGGTTTGTGCCGGCGATGCCGAGATGAGGCTTTTCTCATCTGGAAGCAGCCGGGGCCGTTGTCCTGATTTTTCTCATCTCTGCTTACACGGAGCAGGTCAATTAGCATTATGAAGGTAGCGCGAGCAAAGCTGAGAGAAATTGGTCCCGACGACGTTGATATGGAGGAGTACAAGGTAAGGGACCGGAGTGCCGCCTTGGATCCCTCCCGCTGTCAGAACCAGCGCTGTCCGAAGCAGCGTGTGGGAAGCGGGGAGCGCGGCGCAGAGCGGCGCCAGCAAGTGCGGCAGGCGCTGGCTTGCCTGCCAGCAGCTTCCTTGCTGTCTGAAGCACGTGTCTGCAGAAGACTGCTGCAAGGGAGGAAGAATGCACTGGAAATCTCCTGAGCCTTGGGGAATGTCTGTGCAGTGGACTAAATTGATTTATGTGTCGCTTAGGAGAGATGTTTGAACCCTTCACAGGGTAAAATCTGATAGGCATTCGAGTTGCGAAGGAACGTAAGACGCGCGTGTGTGTGTTACGGGTGAAGCTGACGCTCTGCTTTCTTGCTGCTCCTCTGCAGAGATGGCACGAAGACTACAGTCTTTTTCGCAAGGTGTCAGTTTACCTGCTGACGGGGTTGGAGCTGTACCAGAATAGAAAGTAAGTTGCTTTTAACTGTGTGTTTAGATGAGGTGAGCCATAGCCTCGCGATAGAGGCCTCTCTGACAGAACTTCTTCTTTCCGACCCGCAATGGCCAGTTTGAGTGCAGCCTTGTGTTTGAGGCCAGTGGGCTTTCTTTTTGCCTTGTTAGTAGCCCTTTCTTGAATCCACAGCCAACCTTGGTTAACAGTTCAAATACTACAGTGAGGTATTAGCTAGTTTGTTAGAGTTTCCCCTCATTTTCCCTCTGTGAAGCAGAGCTTTTATTTTCATTTCCGGCGATGGGTTTGCAGGAATGATTGCCATCACTTCTTGGGTTTTTTCCCCCACCTTTGGACTCCTGTATTAAAATTAAATTGTCATGAATTGGACATTATACTTTGTGTAAACACACGCTTTGGAGTTCTCTAGACTCTTAAGAATTTTAAAAGGGCCTTTTTTTCTCCCTGCTGTTTTAGAACCTGTATTTTACTTAAATAGTGCAGTATGAGGGAGGACAGTGCCATTTTAGGAAAGGTTTGTAATTTGAAAAGTGATTTTTCCAATTGGGAAAATAAACTGGCTTTCTGAAATTATTCATGGGTGGAAACAGAATTGAATTCTGAGGTGGTCAGCAGGGATGAGCCACCAAATTCAGGTGGGCAAATCCACAAGAGGCTGAAATGACCTAATCTCTGCCAGCTGTTTTGATTTGGCCTACCCAAGGAGCTCCGTTGGGCAGTCGTTCTGTTTTCTCACTGCGGGGGCAGTTCTAAGCAAGAAACGCGTAAAGGAACCAAAAACATTACCTCCTGCGCTTCTTTGAGCACTCTCCCAAAGTGCAGAGTTCCCGGAGCGATATAAAAAAAGGTCAGCACTGGCGTTCACGCTCAGGCGAAGTTGTAGAGAAACTTGGCTTTAAAGGGCTCTTCCTAAGATGCTCGTTTGGCACGTGGGGCCAAAAGGAATGTTAATTACTTGACGCAGGGCATCTGTTCATTTATGCTTTGGCAAGGAAATAAAGTTTTTCCTGCTGGGCCCGATGCCAGTTACCGTGCAGGCCAAAGGGAGGGTATTTCCTGAGCTGGCGCGACTGGCCGCGCTGCGGTTGCGACCCTCCTGTGGGCTGGAGAGCTGACCCTCTTCTCCTAGGTACCAGGAGTCGCTCACCTACCTGGTCTACGCCTACCAAAGCAACACCAAGCTGCTGCTGAAAGGAACCAACAGGGGAGTGAACGAATCGCTGATTGCCCTGTACCGGAGGAAGTGTCTCCTGGTTTGTATTGAGCTCTACACTCAATTTTAGAGAGGAGGGGAGGGAGCAGCCTGGGTGGCATCGTGCAGTTCGCTTACCGGCTGCTTGGTGCGCGTTGCCCAGGGGGTCAGACCAGACCGTGTCCCCTCTTAGGAGCACGCTTCATTAATGTGCTGCGTTTTCAGGGAAGGTTCAGATGCTGCCGAACACGCTCTTGGGTTTTGACTCGGCACTCACATTGTTAACTTGGTGGTTGCATCGTTTCTGTCCATTCCCTTCCTTCCCCTCCCCAACATTTATTTCTAATATTAATGGCTTTCCCTCTCTGAGCAAAAGATGATGTCCTTTTCCACAGGGGGCGAAAAAACAGCATAAAAATTAGATTTGTTTTTAGTTCACGCTCCACGGTGGCCAAGGCCAGCGTAACTGTCTCTCTTGTGCCTATTACTGTGGCTTCTGCCCCTTACCGAGTACCAGCAGTAGCATGGAGATGGAGGAAATAATAATTCTATGAAAGAATGTGCAGTACGGCTCTCAGGGAGTCTGGGTAAAGGCAGAGCTGGATCTCGGCATCTTAAAGCCGGGATTAGAAATAAGCTACATGTACTCTCTACATATATATGGTAAATTACATATACTTACAGTTTGTTTTCTGTGGTGCGATTCCTGTGACTAAAGCTGCTTGTGCCACTGGAACCTGGCGCCTGGTTCTGTGGGTCTTTGCGTCTCTGCCTGGCCATCGGCGAAGGGGCCTGAGCTGCGTGCCTTTCCTGACAGCCTGCCAGTTACCTGGGTCCATGCTTGCTTCTCACGAGTCTGTCCCCTGATTCTCCCTCCTCCCCTAGAAGCTGAACGAGGTGGCAGCATCTCTGTTCGTAAGCTGTGAAGAAGCTCGTGTGGCAGAGGGCATTGGCATCCTGAACGAGCTGATCATCCCCTGCATGCACCTCATGAACAACTTTGAGATCTCCAAAGAGGACCTGGATGCCATCGAGGTCATGAGAAACCGCTGGTGCTCCTATTTGGGACGAGAAGACATGGACGGTAGGGAACGGCTGCCTGCCTTACCTTTGTCACGCCGCTTGTGGGCAGGGCAGTGTCTGGATCTGAAATGGAGAGGAATTAAAGGACCGTTTAAAACACGTCCTTAAATTCCTGGCGTTTGCACTGTAGCACGTTCGGGTGTTTCTGGTGGTGAGAGACGTATTTGAATCGTCCGTTGGATTACGTGACAGAAGAATTGAATCTCCTCTGGCACTGAAGCCACAGGGGAAGGATTCTTCTTCCCCGAAATCTGAAAAGCTAATTTCCAAAGAACGGCTTAGCGTTATCCAGGTGTGCCTTGGGTTTGGTTTGCCTTACTGAACAGAGGGTTCCCCGGGGTGGCAGGTGAATGGTGGCAGGCTCAGGTGCAGAGGCTTCTCTGCAGGAGGGAGGAACAGGTTTTATCCGTGGCCAGAAACGTGGCCAGAGTTGCAGGAGACCGGATGGGGGAGCAGATTCAGGGGATCTTTGCATTTTGAAGAGAGGTTTGTCACTTCATGGCTGAATGTCAGTTCTGGAGAGCTGTTCTTGTCCTGTATTGCCTTCTGCAGTCTGGAGTCGGGCTCCCACGACTCCTCTCAGGCCATTTTTGTTAGGAGAAAATGGTATCGACCCCCTCGCTCTGTGCCTGAAGGTTTGGGGAGTCATTATGGGGTTTTTGTCATTAGCAGAGGGTAAAGGTGCCATAGGAAAATAAAGCAAAGCCACAGAGGTTTATTCTCTAAGTGCTGTTGTAAAGAATAAAAGTTGGATACGTTTCTGCGAATAGGCAAGTTTCCCAGGCTTGCCACAATGCCGTTTACTTACACGGAAGATTTTAAAGGAAGAGGAGGAGGCTGTTTGCACCTCCCGCGTCCCGTGAGCTAGCTCAAGTATCGCCCCTTTCTGCCTGCTTTTCTTGTGCTTTTCTGGTGCGTCTGCAGGCGCTGCTCGGCCCTGCCCGCAGGAGACGGGCGGTTTTCAGCACGGCAAGATGATTCTCTAAAAGGCCTCATAGCTTTTTAGCTCGCGGCCCTGGAGCCCTCTGCCATCTGGTCTTTTACCGTCGCGGTGCCACTGACTGTTTCCTCCTCTCCCCCTTGACAGCAAAGTTGCAGATGAAGCTCGGCGAATTACTCCCCCGGCTCCTCGACTGCTCTACCGAGGTCATTGTTCTGAAGGAGCCCCCGAAGATCCGGCCCAACTCCCCCTACGACCTCTGCAGCCGGTTTGCAGCCGTGATGGAGTCCATTCACGGGGCCTCGACTGTGACGGTGCAGTAGACTGCGGACTCCCAGCCGTGGCGTGGTACGCACGCTGCGGCCGCCCGCCTGCCCGCGGTCCTCCTGTCGGGCAGCGTCTGGAAGGGAGAGGGAAGACAAGGGGGGATTCGGATTCAGAGCTGTGTTCTTTGTAAATACGAACAAATAAAAAGCCATATTGCACTTTTGAGGTAAAACGTTCAGCGGCAGCGCGGAGGACCTGAACCGCTGGGCTAGCGTGACACGCCAGGTCCCCGGCAGCGCGTTCTCTGGTTTGGCAACTTCCTTGGCGCAGGTCCCTGGGCCCGTGGCGGCAGCAAAGCAAGAGACGGGCTCCTCTGGCGAGCCGGGCTACGAGCCGTCATGTAAATGAGAGCGTTTACATCTCCCTGGGCAATTAGCTACCAGAGATGGGATGTTCCGCTAGCAGGAGTCCCGAGTTGTGTGGTTAGGAGGCCGAGAGGAGCGGTGGCTCTGGCGCTCTGTCTTCTGGGCGGTCACGCGTGTGGCCGCACGTTGCGGTCGACTCAAGCGGGCGTTCGCCTTTTTTTATTTTAACCGGCAAAAGAAAATACGCAGGAGTCTTCCTCTGAGAAAGGCGCAGGCAAATAGTGGCAGTGACAAGAGGCAGGACGGGACTCTAAAGATCGTGTGGCGCGCAGCGATGCTGCGGCGATAGCTCACTGATTAAGGGAGACCGCGCCACCCCGAAGGACGTTCCCTTCTCGGATGGGGAGGCAAACTTCCTCCTCGCCTCAGGTGGATTTTCAGTGCTAGATTTGTGCTGATGACAACTGCGGGGGCTGGAATCGGCCCCGGTTTTGCTGGTGGTGGGTTAGGTGGGGTTTGTTTTTTATTTTCATCAACCTTCAGTAAAAAATGCGCCCCGTTTGCGTTTCCTGTTGCGGGCAGCCTGTACTTGCATTTCAGCTGCGGCAGTTGCTTTAAACCAAATGCTCTGAGCAGGCAGAGGGGGGATCCTCTTTGTTAGGACTATGCAGATTTTTCTAAAAGTGCAATAAAAGCATTTGTTTTACATTAGAATGAAAAAGCTCCCCCGTGGTTTTGTTTCGCTCTGGTGTCACGCCTTAAGGTTCCTCCCGGCTTCAGTACGAAGAAAGGGAAGCAGAAGAAGAAAAAGTAATCCGTGAGCAAAGTAATGCAGGAATTTCTGCAGCTTGGTGAAGCTCCCAGACAGGCAGAACCTTGCGTGTGCTCATCGTGGGTCTCCTGTGAAGACAGCGGCACCTTGGGAGCTGCCGGGACAGGAATTTTGGGTGCTTTACCAGAAAAACGGGTGAGTTTGGTGACTGTGAGCGTCGCTAGGCTTGGAGCGGGCATCCAGAGACGCGCGCTGGGGAGAGGCTGGCAAGGCAGGTCTGGAGGAAACGTCGGCGCTCGTTGTCGATGGTGGGAGGTTTCTTTTGCGTCTTGTACTCCGGGGCAGAGAATCTGTTCCAGAGCCCTTCCCATTGCGAGCCACTCTGCGTTAACCCGTGGGGCTTTGAAAGAGGGAGTCTGCCCTGCCCAAGCAAGCGGCAGTAAATAAGCAGTAAAAATACTAATTTTAATTACATTAAATTGGTAAAGAGGAGGGAAAACAGCTCTCTTCCCGTAGCCAAAATCTCTATTGCCTTTATTAATTGGGGAATCGAAACATTTAATTACACATCGAGCCGCAAACATCACCCTGCGTCGTAACGGCACCCTTTTACCTGCTGCCACTGCTGGCATCACTCTGACAAAATACAGATTTCTTGTCAGCAGCGTTAGGAAGAGGGGAGGGACACGCACGTGGGTGAGGGGTTTTTCCCAACGAATTAGACAGATGTTTCTAGGTCTTGTTCCTAGTACAAAATCTGTTGTAATGCGCAGAGCTGTCGTTGGATGGGAATTGTCAGCACGGTCCCACCGTTCCGTCAGTGCGCGTTTCCCCCTGCCTTAGGAATAAACAGCTCCGGTGGGAGAATCTCACATTCTCCCAGTTATTTTACGATACAGTAGAAGCGCCGTCGTCTGTAGAGACTCAAGCTGCCCGTGTCCAAAAGCCTCTTCCAGGTAATGAGATGCTGCAGAGCTGGGGCTGCTGCTTTTTGAGCTCTTTTCCGCGTTGTCATGACGGAGAGCGGGAGGATGAGACCTCCGACCGACTTCTCGGGGTGCTTTGACTGCGAAGAACGAAAACATTGAACTTTTGAACAGAGACCGGGGGCCGTGACACGGCATACGCGGTGACCGCGCTCACTCCTCCCAGGCAGCAGACGACTGGCGGTTCCTAGACGGCTTTTGCAATGCTGTTGTGTCATTCCGACTTGCGGGCACGTAGGATGTGGTTTGGGGAGAGATTCTTGAATTAGGAGAATGCGGTTATTCCAACCATCACGGGACAGTAGCTTTGCCCCGGCCTTTGTGTTGCTTCCAGAAAGTGAAATACCCAGCTGATGTCCAAAGCCTGCTTAAAAAAAAAAAAAAAAAAAACGAAAAAGCAGACTTCTTGCGAGTGCAGGTCGGTGCCTGGGAAGTCGTGATACTTGGATCAGGCTGGAAGGGAGGAGTGTCCCGAAGCTGGAAACCTTTGCTCGGTGTCTTGTCCTCCCTTTCCCGAGGGCGTGGGTGACAGGTTACAGCCAAGACGGACTCTCTTTGCGTTCTGGGTTGGTCGGAGCTCTCGAGGGCAGCTAAGGGCGCGCACCGGCCTTTGGGAAGCACACTCGCCAGCCAAGAACGCCGCCCTCCTCTTTTGCCTCCCTCAATCTTCCTTAGGAAGGACTGAGTGCCCGCCTCTCCCCTCTGAACTCCCCACATGACCGGCCATGCCCCAAGCCCAGGCAGCGGGAGAAACACCTGGGGACAATCTCGTTTCTCTCCCCCTGCCCACCCGCTCCTCTCCCTCCTCTTCAGCTGAGCAAAGTGCAGGTTTCAAAAGGGGGCTTTTGGAGGAAAGCGGACTTTGCTTCCCCCAGGAATGCCGGTGTCGGCCGGGGCCTTCCTTTCCTTCGGTCACGCGCCCGCAGCTTGTAGCCTGCAGGGATTAAACCAGCGGCGAAGTCAGTTTTCAACCAGTGCTGTGGCAGCAGGCTGGCTTCTGTCGGGACTCTGGGTGTTAATCCAGCCTGGCGCTCGATGCTGTTGGTTGCACAGAGGCGTGCAAGCAGGCTTCATTTTTACGGCTGAATCAGGAAAATGTAGAACAGTTAAGGAGACCCGCAAAACACCGCTCTTTCCTCTTGCGTGCAGGTAAACGATGCAGTTGAGGAACTTTCTACACAAAGGGCTCTGGCATGCTTACAGCTTTGTCAGCTTAGCCGTGAGAAGATGAGGCTGCTGCAGGCGATGCGGCCGCTGGCGTCCTGCCTTTGCAGCAGGAGCGGTCCTTGGTACCGCCTCGTCTCTCGTTTTCCCTCTCCCCCTTGTTTTCCACCTCCCCCCACCGCCCCCCCGCAATCTCTTCTGGACAGACCAAGCATCGTTGGAGCAGCAGTGCTGCCCCTCGCAGCTCCCACCCTTCCTCCCCGCTTGTGCCGTGCCTCGTGCAAGATGCAGCTGTGTGTTCAGAGCACAGAAAGACGCTGCCAACAACCGCAATAATTTATTGCAAATACATCAGAGCGATACGGACAAGCGAGGAACGAGCTGCTGCGCCGGGGTGTAGCCGTTAACCACGACAGACGGCTACGGGGGATTCGCAGGGGATGCTAACGCAGCGTCATCAGTAAGTGACTCTACCGCACATGTCGCCGGTGCGAAGTGCTGCCCACTGCGCTGCCTCTGCCTCGTCGCCTTCCCACGCTCGCTCGGCGGGTGCTGCGGGAAAAGCTGCTGCTCCCTAAGAAAGAAAGTGAAGCAGATACACAGAGGAAGGAAAAAAAGTCTGCAAGGCTGCCAGAGGAGTTGGCAAATCGTCCGTAAAACGTGCCGGATCCATCCCTGCAATGGGAGGGAGGCGCATGGGGCACAGTCCCTAGATGACCAGGTCTGCGTTTTTGGGGTGTGGGTGGTGGCCCCCAGCAGGACCCCGCGTGGCAGGGGGCTGGCGGCAGGCAGGGGCCGGCGGCGTTGCGGTCCTAGTGGAGCGGGCGCTGCAGGCGAGGAGCAGCCCGCCGGCAGTGAGGAAGGCTCCGGCGAACCACCCCAGGAAGATGGCCTCCCCGAATTCCCACCGGGGGACGATGTCAGGGACAGTGTCATCCCAGAAGTCAAGGACGGTGTTGTAGGCAACCCAGGAAACCGGCGCCAGGGTGCCCATCCCCGCCGTGCCGAAGGCCGCTCCCCCGGCGAGCAGGAGCCGCCGCTTTAGCCCGGGTTTGTCCTCGCAGGCTCTCCAGCCCTCCAGCCCCAGGGCGGCAAGGAGGCACCCCAGCAGCCCCAGCCCGTTGGAGAGGCACATCAGGAGGCGGGAGACGCGCAGTGCCGGCGGCAGCGCCAGGAAGGAGCCGTGGGCTCGGCACTCGACCAACCCCTCCTCCCGGGCGATGCAGACCTGCCAGAGCCCCATGGTCCAGACCTCCAGCTCGTTCAGGTCCAGGTTGAGGCTTTTCCAGAGCGGCACGAAGGTGGTGACGCAGGAGGAGACCCAGCCGAGGAGGGCCAGCAGCATCCCCCCGGCCTGTGCCTTCGCCCGCCAGCTCCCAGCCATGCTAACGCCGCCCCGCTAACCTGCGTGCCGGGCCGAGATAAGCCACCCTGAGTGGCGGCCGTGGGCATTAACGCTTGTAGAGCAGCGTCCGCCCCGCCACCGGCCGCGTCTGGCGCCTGGGGAGCGAAATCAAGCCTGTTCCTCCAATGCTGGGGTGTGGCCACGGTCATTTTCCAGCTGTTGTTGGTTTTTCCACACTAAAAGGAAAGCGCACCCAGCTCGGCAGGAAAAGCCAGGTGCGTGGTCGCCATGCCTCCAGCCAGGGTCCTTGCCGTGCCCGGGAGGGTTAAGCCAAAGCATGCAAATCCTCCAAGCCTCGGCCACCCTGAAGCAAGAGCCTTGGCAGGGAAAGTGCCTCTGAGCAGCGGCGGCTCCGGCCCGTGGTGGGACAGGGAGGGGATCCCGAGCGGGATGTGGAGAGCCAGCGTCGGGCTCTGCTCAGCAGGGTTTGAGGCATCGATTCTCATTTGGTCATTAAATAAATATGCACAGGAGCCTTCAAGAGCTGCGTCAAGGACGGGGACATCCAAGGGAGGGTGTGCCTTCGCCAGCTGCTCGCAGGCAGGCTCCCTTCGCCCCCTCCTGTGCCCGGCACCTCATCAGGGGACACGGTCACTGGTGCTTTACGTGAGCAAACTCCTGCCTGGGAGAAGACATCCTGCTGCAAAGCAAAGATGGGGGAAAAGGATGGGCCACATTGTCAGGAAAATCCCAACTTTGTGCTGGCGCTTGCCTCCCGTCCGCCCCCGCACGCGTCCCCTCCGCAGGGTCCAGCTTGCAGATTCATCTTCCCTGGGAGATTAGCGACTAATCTCTTCTTCATCTGCCGTCTTTCTTATCATCGGGGGTATCGGGGGCCAGGCTGGTGAATTACTGAGTCCTCCAGGGGCTGGGGTCCGGCCCAGTGAGCGTCAGGGGGGGCCTTTGCAGTGAGTCCCGAAAGGAGGACACAGCTGGGGGTGAGGGAACACCCAGGAGAGGGGGGGGATGTTTTCCAGCCCTGGTTGATGGTCCCATCCCGCATCCCAAGAGCAGATGGAGAGCATCGTCCTGAGGGCAAGAGCAGGGAAATCCCCCGGGAAACCCCTCCTGCTCCCTCCGATTAAATCATCTCGAGGTAATTGTGCCTGTCATTGAGATAGATTAATAGGCAGCCTTCTGCCACAGGAGCAGAACTGGCGGCTGCTGCCGAGCTCCCCTTCCTTCCCTCCCCCTGGCTGCGGTGGCACAGCCCGGCAGAGGATCCCATCCACGACCGGTGGGAAGATGCCCGGCCGCAGCCGAGGCGGAGCAGGAGCCACAAGCCGAGGACGACGCCTGCCAGTCCGGCAGCCGTTCCATCTGGATATGAGGTGGGTGCCCCCCTCGCCTGGGGTCTGCATGGGGCTGGGGACCACGAGGTCGGCCCTGAGGATCCCTGGTCCCACCGGGACAGTGGCAGGAGATGCCACAGGAGCGGGAGTTGTCCTGCCCGGGGGCACCAGCTGGGGCTGCTCAGAGGGCGCAGAGCACCCACACTCCACATCTCCATCCCTATCCCATACCTGTCCCTGTGGCCTCTGTAGTGCCATTATGGCCCCTCACAGGCTCAGCCATCTGCTGCCCTACCGCAGCCACCCCAGCACGGTTCCGTGGCCAGCACATGCGCTGCCGGGCGAGGGTGGCCCGGCCAGACCCTGGCCCGTGGGGGTGCAGAGAGGGGTCGGAGCCCTGCACCGCCCTTGTTGTCCAAAATAACCCCCCCGCTTTGCGTCCCCTGCAGCAGGACCCCACGCCCAGCCCAGGGCTGAACCCCTGCCCTAGCACTGCTATGGTGCTCCCCTGTGCCCGCGACAGCATCGGTGGCAGCCAGCTGGCGCCCGAGGAGCCCCGCGGCCGCAGCAACTCCATCCCCCCGGCGCAGACCCCCACCGCCAGGCACCTGCTGGCCTACTTGCCCCGGCCGCCCACCGACACTAGCCGGTATGGCACCTTCCCCCAGAAGGTATGGCTCGCGCCGGGGCTCTCGGGCATCCTTCGGACGGGATGCTGCCAGGTGGTCGTGGTTGTCGGAGGTGATTTCTCACCGACAGGCCCCTTTCTGCCCTGCAGCCTGAACTCCCGGCCACTCCTGGAGCTGTGGCAGAGGACAGCCGGCAGCAAGCCAGTGCCGCTGCCGCCAAGAGAAGCATCCTGATGCCAAACTACCCATCTCTGCCCTGCCGCGGTGGCAGCGTCTTTCCTGGCAAGCCGTCCCTGCCACCAAACCGTGGCAGCGTGGCCGCCCAGCACCATCCCAGCAATCCGTCCCAGTGCCTGCCGGCCACCCCACGGGAGGTTGGCGCCCACCGGTACCCGCTACACGCGCTGAGCGTGCCCACCGTCCCCACTTCAGCGCGTGGCAAGACCCCCGCCCGCAGCACCGCTGTCCCTGCCCCAGAGGGGCTGCAGAGCCGGCGCCGCAAGCTCCGGGAAGAGGACGGGCCAGTGGTCCAGGCCGGCAAGCGGCAGCGGCAGCGCTATGTGACCAAGGTGGGCAAGTGCCAGGTGAACCTGGGCAACATCCAGGAGAAGAAGCGGTTCCTCTCGGACATCTTCACCACCATTGTGGACCTCAAGTACCGCTGGTTCCTCTTCGTCTTCATGATGTGCTACCTCGTCACCTGGGTGGTCTTCGGCACCATCTACTTCTTTGACGCCTGGGCACGGGGGGATGTCGGGCACCGGGGCGATCCCGAGTGGCGGGCATGCATCGAGAACGTGGACGGCTTCATCTCCGCCTTGCTCTTCTCAGTGGAAAGCCAGCGGACTATCGGCTACGGCTCCCGGATGGTGACGGCCAACTGCGCCGAGGGCGTCATCCTGCTGATGGCGCAGTCCATCATCGGCTCCATGATCGACGCCCTGATGGTGGGCTGCATGTTCGTCAAGATCTCCCGGCCCAAGAAGCGTGCCCAGACCCTCATCTTCAGCAAGAACTGCGTCATCTCCCGCCGGGATGAGAAGCTCTGCCTGATGTTCCGTGTGGGGGACCTGCGGGACAGCCACATGGTGGATGCCAAGATCCGGGCCAAGCTGATCAAGTCCAGGCAGACAGCCGAGGGAGAGTTCATCCCCCTGGAGCAGTCGGAGCTGAACCTGGGCTACGACACAGGGGAGGACCGCCTGTTCCTGGTGGAGCCCCAGATCATCTGCCATGTCATCAACCGCCGCAGCCCCTTCTGGGACATGTCGGCCGAGTCCCTGCGCCGGGAGCAGTTCGAAATCATCATCATCCTCGAGGGCATCGTGGAAGCCACAGGCGAGTGGTCCGCGGGGGTTGGGGTGGGGAGAGGTGGCTCCCCTGGGGTCCCGGAGATGCCGGGCGAACCCGGGCTCGGGGTCAGCGTCCTAGCAAGAGATGGCCAGGGTCGAAACCGGCTCCACCCCGGCTATGGGGGACCTGGGGCTGGAAGTTCCTCGTTAGGCTCCTTGTTGCGGCGCACTGGCGCTTTGCCCGCCGGCAGCTCAGCCGTTGTCTTGCCGCAGGAATGACATGCCAAGCCCGCACCTCGTACACGGAGGACGAGATCCTCTGGGGCTACCGCTTTGAGCCCTGCATGTCCCTGGAGAAAGGCGCCTTCCGGGTGGACTACAGCCGCTTTGAGATGACCTTCGAGGTGCAGACCCCGGTGGTCAGTGCCAAGGAGCTGCAGGAGCTGAAGGAGCTGGAGCAGCAGGAGTGCTCCACGCTCAGCCTCTACTGGGACCACCTCCTGCAGCTCCGTGCCCCGCCGGGGACCCAGCGCGGCGAGGATGCTCTCACTGGGCCGAGCGTCGCCGGCAGCACGGCCGAGGGCAGCCGGGAGGAGCTGCCAGAGCGGGGGCCACTGCCTGAGCCACCCCCAGGGGACCGCGGGACGGGACGCCCAGACGTGTCCCCTGCGTGCCGTGGCTGCCCGGCGGAGGGTCCCGCACCCACAGTGCCAGAGCCGAACCTGCCGCCGTGGCGCTGAGCCCTCCTGCCCGTGGCCCGGGCCCCCACCCCGCGGCACGACTTCTGCAAAGCTGTTCTTTTGTAACAAGGACCACGAGAGCCAAACGGCAGGTGATTAAAGTCTCTTAATTAAAAGAAACACACAAATAAATCAGCAGTGTTCATTTTGTTTGGACGCTTGTCGGGGGCCGCTCAGACCCGGTAACAACAGGACCGCTGCTGCATGGCACAGGGGGTGCTGGGCAGGAGCCCAAGCTGGCGGGGAAGCGCTCCTGCACCCCGCTCCTTTGCCCCTCAAAAACAGAGTCACCCCCTGCGCACAGTGCACATTTTGCCCCACACACACCCCCACCACACCACCCGTGGCTCCAGGACCCCCTGCACTGCCCCACAGACCCAGATATCACCCCATGCCCCCCCAAACCGCCCACACACGCGCACACACATTACCCCAGGGCCCGCCATCACAGAAATTCTCAGCAGCTCGGTGCCACCCAAGGCGAGAGGCTGGGATGCAGTTTCATAGAATTAAAATAATACAATCAAATCTATTAAACATTAATAGGATTAAATTAATAGCATCAGGTGGCATTCCCGCACAGGGGGTGCCCCAGCCGCTTGAGGGGCACCTGAGGGTGGCGTTGCTGGGGTGGGGGTGTCCTCCCACCCTCCAGCCCCTGGCATAGCCCTGCATAGCTCATCACTCCCACCCATGCTGCTAATTACTAATCCCAGGGAAAGTCAGCAGAGGAGCCGAGTTGCTGCACCCCTCTGCTGCCCGGCCGCACGTCCGCTGCCCTGGAGGTCTCGCTGGAGTGAGGAGGGCCTCAGCTCTGGGGTTGGGGGGGTGCTGGCGGTACCCGGGTGTCCCAGGGCATCCTCGCTCCGCCACGAAACACGGCCCCAATTGTCTCCTGTGGATTTCAGGTCAGCACAAAGCACACCAGCAGCTGCAGCGACGTGCCCCAGCACAGCGCATAACGCGACATTTCATAGGGGTACATATACATAAAAAAGTGCATCTGCCTTGGAGCTGGCTGGGAGGGCGTCACCATTCCCCACAGCAGCCCCCCCCCAGCGCTGCACTTGGTGGCTGCCGCTTGCGGGAAGGGGAGGATAAAATCCTTGTGGGTTCCTTTGCCTCTGCAGGCGCCTCTTTGCCCACTCTTTATTAAAGTGTCCTGGGCTTGACCCACAGGTTCTTGTCCAGCTTGGGTTCTGCTTCTCCCTCCCATCCTGTTGAGGAGAGAAGAGATGGGGCGGCTGGGTGGGCGCCCAGCTCACCCCGCTGCAGTGTGGTCTCTGCGTCTGTGTGTCTGTGTGTATATATATATACACACATATATA
Organism: Morus bassanus; assembly: GCA_031468815.1. Taxonomy (NCBI): domain Eukaryota; kingdom Metazoa; phylum Chordata; class Aves; order Suliformes; family Sulidae; genus Morus; species Morus bassanus. Next base: position 8,924,663 of record CM062588.1, read on the forward strand.
CATATATACATATATATATATATATAAAAAAGCAACATTAATACACTTTTGTACTGTAGAGAGGGCTAGCGTGGAAACGCCAGTTGGCAGAGCCCTCCAAGGCTCCTCTCCCCCACCTGCCCGCCCGTCAGGGCCGACCTGGGGACCGAGCGCTCCCAGCCTGCGCCTGCCGGCGGGGACGGGAGCATTTGTAACACCCCCCACCCCCCAGACTGCCCCAGGACCCCCCCCAGCGCCCCACACATCACCCCACAGCCCCACTCGTCGCCCCAGCCATTACGCGCGTTTTTGCTGTCATTTTTGCAACGGCGAAGAGATGTCGACGCACGCAAATGCGTACGCCTCGACCTGCGTGAACGACCCGCCTCGCGTAACCGCGATTTCGCGTACTGATCGCGCGATTTACATGTCGTTAGCGTTCAAACGCCGCTCCCCGTGCGGGCCGCGGACTCGGATATTACGCAGGGGGTTTGCGTTTCGCGGCACGCGGGCGCGCGCCGTGCCGCGGCCCGTGTCCGTGCGTCCGTCCGTACCCGTCCGTCCGTCCGAGCCCGCCTCCCCGCGGGACCGGGCTGGCACGCTCGCCCCTCCCCGCCGCCAGGGGGCGCTGCCGCCCGCCCGCCCCGCTCTGTGCCCCACTTCCGGCGCACGGACGTGACGCATATTGTGGCGCGACCCGGTGAGGCGCAGTGCTGTCCGGTGGTGGCGGTGGCGGTGGGCCCGGTAAGCGCCCGGTGAGCGCCCAGCGGGCCGCGGCGGCCTCCCGGCGCGCCCCGCCGCGGCCGGTGCGGGCCCCGAGGGCGGCTCTCCCGCAGCCCGGCCGCGGTGCCCCCCCGCCCCCGCATGGCGCGGCGCTGAGGGGAGATGACCGACCAGGAGAACAACAACAGCAGCAGCAGCATCTCCAGCAACCCCTTCGCCGCCCTCTTCGGCTCCATCGCCGACGCCAAGCACTTCGCCGCCGTCCAGAAGCAGCAGCAGCAGCTGCGGCAGCTGAGAGGTGGGTGTGGGGGGCACCGGGGGCACCGGGCCGCCCCCCGGGCCACCCCGCAGCAGCTTCTCCCTCTTTGCAGGAGACGAGACTTCAGTGAGCCAGGATGACTCGGACAACAGCGTCTCCGAGAGCCTGGATGACTGCGATTACTCGGTGGCCGAGATCAGCCGCTCCTTCCGCTCGCAGCGGGAGCTCTGCGAGCAGCTCAACATCAACCACATGATCCAGAGGATCTTCCTCATCACCCTCGATAACAGTGAGCGCCGGGAAAACCCCCCTTTCTGGGTCAGGGGTCTGGCCCCGGGGGCGTGGAGGGCTGGGGACGCTCTGCTGCACTGGGCAGAGCTCCCCGGATCCGCCTAAGATCGGATCCGGGAGGGCACACGCCTCGGCGCTGTGGCTTGTGGCGGGTTCTCCGTCCCTCGGGGTGAAAAGTGAGTCGATCTGCGCTTTCCTCAGGCGACCCCAGCATGAAAAGCGGGAATGGGATCCCAGCGCGCTGCGTCTACCTGGAAGAAATGGCTGCAGACCTGGACGACCAGGACTGGCTGGACATGGACAACGTCGAGCAGGTGGGGCCGCCCGCCGCGGCGTTCTGCTTCTTGGCCAATGGGAATTGGCTTTATTTCCTCGTGCCGCGTGCACCGTGCATCCTGAGTGCGGCCTGTTTGCCAAAGACTAGCGTGGAGCTGCCGCTTGCGGCTTCGCTGGGAACAGCCACGGGCTTTTTGGGGTACGAGGCTGAGAAAGGTTTAGATTTTGCTGCTTCTCTTCCCTCCTCCAGGAGGTTGTAGGAGTGTGCGGCCGTGCAGGTCGGCTGGGGACAGGGAGGGGAACAGTTTTGGCCTGGATGGGGCACGGGGGAAGGCTCATGCACGCTGTGGGGCCGCTGGCAGCGGGGCAGCATGCTGTCACCTGCACCGCCCAACAAAACTTTGCAATCAGCGTTCGTGCGCGCGCTCAGCTTTGTTTGCAGGCACATCAGTCATTCTTGGCAGATTTTTCAGTGAAAATAACTTCTGCTAGGGCTGCTGTCGCTCTTAAAGGGGACTGGAGAATGTGCTTAGCCAAGGAGCGAGCCCGAGGGTTCTCAGCTGAGCGCTCTGTTACCTAACGAAGGATAGAGGGAGCTCTTTCTGGCAGAAATAACCAAGCCTACGGTGATACAGGGCTGCTTTTTCACTTCCTGTTTGTCTTTGCTGGCACCTAGGCCCTGTTCACCCGCTTGCTGCTGCCGGAGCCTGGAAACCACCTGATTTACATGACCTCTGCCAGCACGCAGAACCTCTCCGCTGACCGGGACGCCGGGGAGAGACAGATTCTGCGCTACCTCTACGCCTGTTTCCAGAGGGCAAGAGAGGAGGTGGGGAGGGATGTCTGAGGCAGAAGGCAGCTTTGTCACCTGGCCTTCTGGTCCGAGGTGACCAAGCTGAGGTTTTAACGGCCAGAAGCGGATGCCAGGGCCCCGACTCTGTCCCCTTCTCCTCGCACAGATAACCAAGGTCCCGGAGAACCTGCTGCCCTTCGCTGTGCGCTGCCGGAACCTGACCGTGTCAAACACTCGCACTGTCCTCCTCACCCCGGAGATTTACGTCAACCAGAACGTATACGAGCAGCTGGTGGACCTGATGCTGGAGGCACTGAGAGGGGCGCGTAAGTCCGGCAGGGCTGCGCCGCTTGCTTGGCGCCACGAGGCTGCCCTTCATGTGAAAGCTTGCGGGAAGAGCGTCACGGGCTCGGGTGAAGCTTTGCCTCCGCTCGTTGCTAAAAGGGGAGGGCGGCATTCAGGTCGCAGCGTGTATGTGCGTGTGCCGAGGTTGGGCCGCTTGGAGCGTTGTGGTAATGGCCTTGCTTCCCGCACTAGACTTTGAAGACACGACCGAGTTTCTCGAGGAGGTCATAGAAGCCTTGACGATGGATGAGGAGGTGCGGACGTTCGGGGAGGTCATGGTTCCCGTGTTTGACATCCTGCTGGGCAGAATCAAGGACCTGGACCTCTGCCAGATCCTGCTGTACACGTACCTCGATGTGCTCCTCTACTTCACGAAGCAGAAGGACATAGCGAAGGTGGGTGCCTCGGCCCGACCAGGAGCTCCCCGCGGGTTCTGCATGCAGGAGGGGCACGTTTATAGGGCCCGGTCTGTCGCAGTCAAACCAACGATACAGTGTAACAACACCCCGTGTGCGTACTCTTGCCCCTCTCTCCTCCCTTCTGATAGCCTGTCCCGAGCCCATCGGTTTGTGGGGTTTTTTACTGGGATTTTCCATAACTCTCGGCACATCCTGCTGCGTTCCCTAGGTTTTTGCAGGCTACATCCAGCCCAAGGATCCCAGCAATGGACAGATGTACCAGAAGACTTTGCTAGGCGCCATTTTAAACATCTCCTGCTTGCTAAAGACCCCCGGCGTTGTGGAGAACCACGGCTATTTTCTGAATCCGTCCCGATCCAGCCCGCAAGAGATCAAAGTGCAGGAATCCAACATCCATCAGGTGGGCCGAAGCATGACGGTACTGCTTCCCCCTGTGTTTTAGTGGCCCCTCGTTGCCTGAGGCTTAAAGACATGATGTCAGGGCTTTATGTTCCACCGCTGGCTCTTTTAATAATCCAGCTTGTGACTCAGCAGGTCACAAAACTGCTTTGGGTTCCCCAGCCGTAACATCCAAACAGTTTCGCCCGCTTCCTCAGGTTGTTGTAACCCAAGTCCTTGTGTCGAGCAAGTCGTGTTTTATCAAAGTGGTTGTCTGGGCTTTGGGGAAAGGGTAGGGTGGTACTTGTGGAACAGATGCCAGCACCGTAACTTGAGGTGCTACGTGATCATCGTCTGCCTTGGTTGTTGTAATCACCGAGAAATAGTTTTCAGTACCTGTCTGTAATTAAAATGCTAATTGGCTCCCCGGCAGAGAAAGCAAGAGGCAAGGTTCTCTCTAGTTATGAAAGTAAACAGCTTCCTCAGAGGAGCAGCGCTAGGAGCGTTTCCAGGGGGAAGGAGCGAAGCATTGGAACGCAGGATATAAATACAGGAGTAACCTCGGGTGCAGAAGTGGTTGCGGAGAGGGGCTTCCCCAGTCCCACGTTTTCAGGGTCATTATTGCTGCCAAAAACGTGTCCAGAGTTTTGGTTTTACTCCCCGTGGTAACAACTTGCTCTTGACTGTGTTTTTGAGGATCTCCCTAGTTATTCTTTGCTACTGGCCTCAGGATTTGGCCCGCTTGTAACACGTGTGTCTGACAGGCGATTAATGGAGGTGTCCCGGCTGTGGTTTACTTGGAAAGCCCTGCCCTTCAAGGGCGGGATGCGGTCCGGAGCCGGGAGAGCTCTGAGAGCGTTAATGACGGGAGAGGCAAAAGGCCAATCCTGCCAATAACCCCTTCGGCCGTGTTCCCTTCCCCGTAACAGTTTATGGCCCAGTTCCACGAGAAGATCTACCAGGTGCTGAAGAACCTGTTGCAGTTGTCTCCGGAGACAAAGCACAGGATTCTCTCCTGGCTGGGAAACTGCCTCCACGCGAATGCGGGCCGCACCAAAATTTGGGCCAACCAGATGCCGGAGATCTTCTTCCAGATGTATGCCTCAGATGCCTTCTTCCTCAACCTGGGAGCTGCCCTCCTGAAGCTGTGTCAGCCCTTCTGCAAACCAAAATCTGCAAGGCTGCTAACCTTCGACCCTACTTACTGTGCCCTGAAGGAGCTGAATGAAGAGGAGCGGAGGAGTAAGAACGTACATATGAAAGGTACGCCCAGACCTCGGGGGAGGAAGGGAAGGAGGAAGGGGGTCTCCTTAGGTCCTTACCTCTGCCAGTAGTGCCCCCTCAACCTGTGCCAGTAAAGGGAGAGTTGAATGAGTCGAGAGGAGTGAGGAAGAGCTGGACACAAATAAAACGCTGCCTAGTACCACCAGCAGTCATTTTGCGTCTTCAGCGGGGGCCCTCTTGAGCCCTCTCCTCACCAGTGCTGCTGGGAAGGACTTGACGCAGAGATGCTTTTGGTTCCAGGTTTGGAAAAAGAAACGTGCTTGATACCTGCCCTGAGTGAGCAAGAGCCGGAGTTTGCCAACAGCTACAATCTGGTGACGGAAAACCTGGTCCTCACGCAGTACACCCTTCACTTGGGATTTCACAGGTAACCTCTCCGTCGCTGCGCCGGTCTGTCCCTAAGACCTTCGCCGCTCTGACGACGGTCAGCGTGCCACTGAAGCACCTGGAGTTTGAGAGAGGATTTTTATGGCTGGGTTCAAATCATGTCTGATATTCCTAAGTAATAGGAACGCTCAAGCCATAGGTACCAGACAGCTCCCGGTGCTCTTTTGCACCCCTGTACAGCCACGTAAATTTTCTAGTCAACACTCGGAACACAGAGCGTGCCAGTTGTGCTGCTGAGTACCTTTCACTGCGCGTTTTGACTGACGTTTGAGCCTCGGGCTGAAGGATTTTGGAAAGAAGCTTTGTCCGCTGGTGCTCACAGTCAATGCTAACCGTCTTACGGGCTCCACATTATTTACAGAAACGTAACAACCAAGCGCTGGGTGTCCATGGGTCGCGCGCTTCCCCTCTCTCCTCGGGAGCGAGCCACTGGCGTCTCGCTCCTCTACGAGAAAGCATCTCGGCAGCAGAGCGCCTGCCTGCTGCGAGCTCTCTCCAAACTGCCCCAGTAAACGGATTTAGCGTGAAGCAGAAACATGAGGTAGCTGTCCGTTTCCAGAAAAGGATTTTCTGGACACCAGAACACACTATTTCTCTCAGCTTCCCTCTGCAAATCGTTGCCTGGATACTGTGAGGTCACCGCTGATCCAGGCACAGTCCCCTTCTGGTTTATTCTCTAAATATAGAAGGAGACAAAAAAGTCATGCGAACGGCTTGTTGCTGGGAAACAGAAAATGTCACCTCGCGGGCGTCTCCCGGGCGTGCCGGATTTCTGACCTTGGTAGCCTAAGGGGGTTCGCAGCTGTGCTGGCTCGTTGCCCGCGCCTGTGCGGAGGGCTTCGCGGTGGTCCCCAGTTTACCAGGCCGCTCTGCAGACCGCAGCGGTTCCGGGGCAAGGTCTGGTATCCTCCCAGGGCCTGCCTTTCTCCAAAGGCTTCCCATCACTGGCCCCCTAGGCATGGCATCCACAGGAAACAGTCTGAATGGGATAAAAGCACTCACTAGCTTAAGTATTGCTTGGCCACTCTGTGCCGAACGTATATACCTCTTGGCTTATCTTCTCATTGCCTTTTTTTCCGGGTAGGTTGCATGACCAGATGGTAAAGATAAACCAAAGCCTTCACCGCCTGCAAGTAGCATGGCGAGAAGCCCAGCAGAGCTCCAGCCCTGCTGCTGACAGCCTCAGGGAGCAGTTTGAGCGCCTGATGACCATCTATCTCTCCACCAAGACGGCGATGACGGAGCCGCAGATGCTGCAGAACTGCCTGAATCTGCAGGTGTCCATGGCGGTTCTGCTGGTGCAGTTGGCCATGGGAAACCACGGGACGGAGCCGCTGGAGCTGACCTTCCCGCTGCCAGAGGTGGAAAACAGCGCATTGGCTTACGTGCCAGGTGAAGCCGCTTGTCCTGCTGGCGGTCTGTCTGTGAGCCTGCCGCGATTAACCCTCCGAGTCTAGAGCTACTCACATAATACAGCGCTTAGAGTGGTTACGCGTACATGGCCCAGTTCCTTAAGGTGTTTGTAGCACCTGGGTTTCCTCTTCGCTGAGGATGTTTAAAGGACATTCTGCCTTTGAAAAGAAGGGTTCCAGAGCACGTAGGGAGGCGTAGGGAGGGTGAGCCACAGCTTCAAAAACATCAGCAGTGAGGTCAGGAGCTCCAAAGCAAGCTGGGACCTCCGAGTGTGCCTTACAGGCTGTAATCCTGGTACCACCTGGATGAGCACTGGGAGAGCTCTCCAGGGAAGCACCATTCTCTCCAGGGCAGGACGCAGTGCTACAACTGATGGCGTCTTTCTTTGTGTAGAATATTCTCTCTGAAGAGGGTCACTATCTCCTGTAAAACGTGAGGCTTTCTGAGGGGGCGTACTTAGCATACCTAAGATTGCTGCTGACCTTTTAGAGATCCCACTCATGGCCAAGTTGCAAAGTTTCACCAAATAGGGTATTGATTTACTATTCTCCCTATGCACGAAACCCTCCTCGTGGTTTCTGTTGTCGAGAGAGTTCCTTCCCTTCAGCTTTTTCATGTACCGGCGTGTTCGATCACCCAGATGGCTGCTGGGTTTTCACCCTGTAAACGACCTGACTTCTGAGAGAGGTGAAGTGAATCCCATGCGTTACAAATTTCATTAGGCCAGGCATCCTTCCCGACTGCGGTGTTCCGACACAGCTAGTTAGTTCCCGAAACTTCAGTCGGAGTCAGGGTGACGAGGGGAGAGCTCACGGGAGGCTAGGAAGGGGTGAAATGAGCTGCCCGAGGAGGAACTCACATGCAATCTCTGTTCACAGAATTCTTTGCTGATAATCTGGGTGACTTCTTCATTTTCCTGCGGCGTTTTGCTGATGACATCTTGGAGACTTCCGCTGACTCTCTGGAACACATCCTTCACTTTGTTACTGTTTTCATGGGTGATGTGGAGAGGTACGTACAGCCCCGGGTCTGAGCCCTGGCTGCTCTGCAGAGCACCCAGAGGGGAACAAGCAAGTGGAAATTGTCAGAGGTGTTTTCAGGTTTGGTTTAGACGTCTGCGAGTGGGTTGATCTCATTAGAAAAGTTAAATTCTGCCTGCAGGAGGCACCACGAGTCAACAAGGCCCTCCCTGAAGGGTGCGGGCTTCACGCAAGGTACAAATGGGATTCACTGTCTGAATACTCGTTTGGTCATATTATGCAGGAGCCTTGTCAGCTAGAGCCTTTTTGGTACTGGTTCAAGGAAGCTATTGGGATTGATCTGTTTGGAGTATCTCTATGAAGTCTACTGTGGTAACTGAGCACTGAACAAAATTGAGTAGTTTTATTGATCTTCCTGATAAGACAGCACCGCACACGCTACACTTCTCCTGTTCGTTTGTTTATACTTGCATGTGTAAATAGAGCGAACTCCCAGCGGCGCAGGAGTGGGTGGAGATTTCACTTGGTAGGCAGCCCTCGCTGTTCCCACTGTCCCGGGGCCAGCCCTGGGAGATGGTGGCTGTAATTTCTCCTGGCAGTACCCTGCAGCGTGCCCTCAGGCAGGTGGTTTGGCTTCCGCCCCACGCATGCGGCGGAGGAGACCTCTGCCCTCACCTTGGTGATCTGTCACGTACTGGGCAGCAGGCTCAGTGGGCAGAGTGCTTCGGACCTGCAGGATGAGTAGGAAGCAAGTCACTGGGCAGTAAGTAAATGGCTGGGATGGCGAGTCAGGTTTGCTTGGGAGCTACAGCTGACAAGCTGTGAGCAGTGTGCGCCACCGGGGAGGGCGGGAAGCAACAGCTTTGCTGTTCCCACACCCTCTGGCCTCCCTGCCTGAGATTTACCTGCGGGTATTGAGCGCGCGCCTTCGCCCCGTGGCCCTGCTGGTACTGAGAGGGAGCCACTGGATGCCGGCGTTAGTTTTACGGCTGGTCTGCAACAACTTGGGCGCTCCTGCACGGATGGGCGCTCCTGCACGGATGGGCGCAGCTCCTGGAGCGTTCCCTGCACAGCTTGGTCCCCACACCCCGGCCCTCCTGCCAGCCTGGATTTGCTTTGTTTTCTCTCGCAGGATGAAAAATCCTCATCTGCGAGCCAAGCTGGCAGAAGTGTTGGAAGCTGTGATGCCTCACTTAGATCAGGCCCAGAACCCGCTCGTCTCGAGTGTGTTTCATCGCAAGCGAGTGTTCTGCTCTTACCAAAACGCTGCCCATCTTGCCGAGGCACTTATCAAAGTCTTTGTGGATATCGAGTTTACCGGTAAGCGTGAAAGGGAAAGCTTTGTCTTCCTTCTGTGACCTCTGCAGGGGAAACGTCTCCAGGGTTTGAAGTATGTCAGCGAAAACAAACTAATCTATCCGCGCTTTGTTAAGCTGCTCGGCGCTGTTAGGCAGGTGGTATTCGGCAAAGCGTCGGTCTTTCTGAACTTCTGGCTCATGCAGACCTGCATATCTAGAAAGGATAACCTCCGGAGCTCAAGCTTTTCAGCTCGGCAATGCTTATAGCGGGCCCTTGCCCGTCCTCTTCTAACACGGGGTCGGTTGTACTGCTTTGAAATCGGCAGCGAGGTTTCGCCAGCCTGTGCAGGAGCAGGGGTTTTATTTCAAACAACCCATGAAAAGGAATCGGCAGCCCCTGCCTGTCCCCAGTGCCCACCTGAAATGCTCTTGCTTTTGCTCGTGCCTAGGTGACCCGCACCAGTTTGAACAGAAGTTTAACTACCGCCGTCCCATGTATCCCATCCTGAGGTACATGTGGGGCACGGATTCCTACCGGCAGAGCATAAAGGTGAGGCAAGAGGCGCACATACAAGCGTGGGCACGCAGCTCTGTATGGAGTGCCCAGATCTGGGTCCTGCCCTTGGGACTGTGCCACAGCATTTGCCGTTCTCTCCTTCCTTGCAGGCTCTGGCCGATTACGCCTCAGAGAACCTGGAGGCCATGAACCCCCCTCTCTTCTTGCGCTTCCTTAATTTGCTCATGAATGACGCCATTTTCCTGTTGGATGAAGCCATACAGGTAGGGTGAGCGCGCGTGCTGTCAGCATCACATAAGCAACAGTTCTCACTCCCCTGAGGCTGGCCAAGTGCGATCCTGACCGCCCGTCCCTAGGACAGCATCAGCTTGCTCTGGTCCTGCCTGATGACTCTCTGCAGTAGATACTTGCAGGGAACAATTCCAGGCTGGTTTGGCCAGTGCCCTGGGAGAAGGGGTGAAGGCAGCAGGGCAGCGGGGTCTGGGGTGCGGCACATGGGGCGCTCCCTTCCCTCCCGTAGGTCTCGGGGGGCGGGGCTGCTGGCAGAGTTGCAAGGACATCTGCCTGTTGCTAATCGGGATGCAGCCAGGCTTTAAACAACGTCTGCAGTTTTTGATCATCAAATCCTCTCGGCCTTCCTGCCCGTGCTTTACCCTAACAAAGGCCTTTTGTCTCCAGGCAGTTCTCCTTTGGGTTTACAAGGCAAGTGCCAGGTGAACTCATGTCCCTGGTGCGTGGTGACTGTGTCTCCATGCCTTTCAGAGCTGCCCATGGCTGCTAGAAAAGGCACTTTTGGGCAGCTTTTACTTGCCATAGAATTGATTGTCAGGAGGCTGGCAGAGGAGATGGGCAATATCCACGCCTCCTATCTGGCTGTGAACATTTATGGACCTTCTACTGTTTGCCATCTAAACAAACATTCCGTGTTTTGTGAAACACGCGTGGTTGCGAGAGGCCTCTTTCAGCACTCTCGCACCTTTCGCATCCCAACTTGGCCTCCACCAGCCCGGAGCAGACCAGAAGAGGTCTGGCTTAGCTGTCATTGCCCATTTACCTGCCCGTTCTCCCATACGCTTCCCTGCTGTGTCTCTGCAGTACCTCAGTAAGATTAAAGTTCAGCAGATCGAGAAGGACCGTGGCGAATGGGACAGCCTGTCCCAGGAGGCTCGCCGGGAGAAGGAGTCGAGCCTGCAGATGTTTGGTCAGCTGGCGCGCTTCCACAACATCATGTCCAACGAAACCATTGGCACCCTGGCCTTCCTGACCTCAGGTGGGGAGAGCAAGAGAGCAATCCCTCCTGCCCGCCAGGACCCCGGGAAGGGCCCTGCCTGGCAGTGGGCGGGAGCCTGGTTTCAGGGTGGTCGGAGCAGGACGGGGCTGCTGTGAAGCTGAGGGAACCGTTGGTGTCTGTTCCAGAAATTAAGTCCCTGTTTGTGCATCCTTTCCTTGCTGAGCGCATCATCTCCATGCTCAACTACTTTCTGCAACACCTGGTTGGGCCTAAAATGGGAGCTTTGAAAGTCAAGGATTTCAGCGAGTTTGACTTCAAGCCGCAGCAGCTCGTGTCTGACATCTGTACCATCTACCTGAACCTTGGGTAGGTGAGGAGGGAGAGATGGCGTGCAGGGTGGCAGGAGCCATCCTGCAGCCATCCTGGGGACGTCCTGCCTTGCAGAGCCCCATGGCCCCTGCCCCTCTGGGAACGGTGCTAACAAGATTGCTCTGCCTGCTTACCACAGACCTTAGTGGGCCTTTTGGAAGCGTGCTGTGCTCTTTTGGGGTAATTTTAAGTTAAATTACTGGGGGAAGTCAGCTGCAACCCAGCTAGCAGGGATGGAAGTTAAGCACCATCATGGTTACGTTCATAGCTTGGCTCACTCTGGAGAGGGCCTGGGAGAAACACTTAATGGTGGTTGAGCTTTTCTCTAGCTTTGAGTTCTGTGCTGCGGCACTGCAGCTGTCGGTGGGGACTGTGTTTCACAGGCCTATAAATGTGGATTCTTATACCTTTGCTCTCTTTCAACCTGTGGTCCAGGGATGAAGAGAACTTCTGTGCCACGGTGCCCAAGGACGGCCGCTCCTATTCACCGACACTCTTTGCCCAGACCGTTCGGGTTCTGAAGAAAATCAACAAGCCAGGCAACATGATCGTGTCTTTCAGTAACCTGGCTGAGAGGATCAAGGTAAGAACCAGAGCGAATTTAAGCTCACAGAAAAAGGTGGAACTGGTTCCTGGCGTCCTTTTCCATCTGTGTATCGCTGCCTCTTTGCTGTGGAGCTGGATTTGTGGGAGTGGGGCTTCCTCTGAGGCTCAGGTGGGGCAGCTGGGAGGGCTCCCTGCCAGCACAAACCTGCAAATGCTTTAGCTGTGAGCTAGGAGCAAACCTGGTTTTGAAAGTACCGGGAGACCGAGTCTCTAAAAGCAGCACCTGCCCGCCAGTCTCTTGCAGACCGCCAGCAGCAGGAGGAGGAGACGTACGCGGATGCCTGCGATGAGTTCCTGGATCCGATCATGAGCACTCTGATGTCGGACCCGGTGATACTGCCCTCCTCCCGTGTCACCGTGGACCGGTCAACCATCGCCCGGCACCTCCTCAGGTACGAAGCGCAGGCCTCGGGCTCTGATGCTTTTGGGAGATCTGTTTCGCTTATCCAATGATACGCCATCTTGGTGTGTCTGCTTCGCTTAACAGCAGAGAGATCGTGCCACTCTTCTTGGCCTCTCTTCCTCTTGTTTTTTTGTTTTTGTGGGGGTTTTTTTGTTTTGTTTTGTTGTGTTTTTTTTTACTCCTAGCACCAGAATATTCTGAATAATCTCCTCAACGCTTTATCTTTCAGCGACCAGACAGATCCGTTCAATCGGAGCCCCCTCACTATGGACCAGATCAGACCGAACACAGAGCTTAAAGAGAAGATCCAGCGGTGGCTCGCGGAGAGAAAGAAGCAGAAGGAAGAGCTGGAAGACACGCTGAACTGAAAAGCGGGATCTCGTCCCTAGGCCTGCCGTCACGGGCAAGATCAATGCCTTGCGGGGGTAGCGGCTGGAGCTCCAGAGCGTCTGTGCAACTTGCCATCACCTCCGGAGCCTCTCCCAGGACCTTCCCTTTCAACCCTTGTTCCCTTTCGAGACTTACTCTTTAATACTGAGACTTTCCACCGCACTACAGCTTTGAGCCTCTGCCTCGGGGAAGACCGCAGCCTCTTCTGTGTGGCCTGGCCCCTCTCTTAGTTGTCCTTTGTGTTGGCCATGTTCTTTTCCAGCGACACCAAAAACCTCCTTCTGTTCTCTTGCTGTGTTCAAACTCTGTACCCGTACGTTCCATGTGAAAGCGACGCCTCCGCATCCCGAGCTGCTCCTGGGGTTCGCTGCGGGCGTGGGCTGGATGGGGCCAGTTGTGCTGCTTGTAGGTGCCCGTTGCGCGGCGGGGCTTCTTTTCCAAATGGAAAATGGAGGGGTGTTGGAAATCAAATATAGAGATGAGCTTAGAGCTGGCGGTGGCCTGGCAGCGGGGAGGCCCTACCTGTGGAAAAGCCTCTTTGTTTGGGCGCGAGTGGGTCCGCCCGCCGTGGGCCGGGCTAAGCGGGGCGGGAGCGGCACCCCGCGGGTCTCGAACCGGTGGCGCCGCGGCGCGGGGTCCTCGCCGAGGGCTGCCCGCGGCAGACGCCTGCCGGGCGGGCGGACGGGAGGCAGGCGGCGCGCGGGCAGCTGCGGCGGCGGCGGGGTCCTAGAGGCGGCGGCGGCGGCGGCGGCGGGGACGGGGTGACATTCAGGCCGGGTCCCGCAGCATGGCGCAGGCCGCGCAGAGGCTGGCGCAGCGCATCGCCGCCCGCGGGCCGCAGCTCCTCAGCGGTGAGCGGCGGGGACGGGGCGAGGCTCCGCCGGGGCGGGAGAGAGGGTCGGGCCCGGAGAGGCTCCGCGGGCACCCGCCGGTGTGATAACGCCTTTCCCCCCTCCCTTCCCTCTCCCGGCAGCCGCCGTGGCCTACTCGAAGCCGCGCTTGGCCACGTTCTGGTACTACGCGAAGGTGGAGCTGGCCCCGCCGAGCCCCGCCGAGATCCCCCGCGCCATCGACAGCATGAAGGCCTTGGTCAGGGGCTTCCAGGCCGGCCGCCTGGCGCAGCTCACCGTCAAGGTAAGGCCGGCACCGGCGGGGGTCCGGGCCCGGCGGGGGAGATCCCTGCCGCCCCCGGAGACCTCCCGCCGCGGCAGTGGCTTGTGTCACCTGCGACGCCTGGCGCTCCAAAGATGCGCTTTGTTCGGTGCCAGGCTTTCAAAAAAATCACGTTTACAAAAATTTTATCTGTGTTTTTCTAGACAAGCTGAGGCACAGGTGAGTTCTGCGGCCTCTTTGGGTTCTGCCAGGTGTATTCGACGAACCACGGGTGTTCAGCCCAATATTTCCCTAGACTTGACCTAACCAGCACCACACTAGCTTGAACTGCTCTGCTTGTGCCCAGGGAAGCAGCTGAGCTGCCGTCAGTGAGGCCTGAAGCTCAAGGAATTGAAGGGGCCGAGAGCTGAAGGCCCTTTGCTGCACTGGCTTTGCCTGAACCCTTCCCAGGCTGTGCTCCTACCCCTCGGGCCCCATCGTTATCTGTCCCAGGGAAGAGAGCGTCCATAGGCTGCTGAGCCACCTGGAACAGCCATGTCATCCGTCAGCCTTGAAATTAAAGCATTTCCCACATACCTGGTGTGAGAAACGAGCTTTTGAGAGGGCTGTAAAAAACCAGGGATGATGGCTGCCGCTGTACTGAATGTCTGAGAACCATCCTAGCGCCACAGTCTGTCAAGGGGCAGCTGAGCAGGAGAAACCCTCCGTTGCACCCTCAGATTTTTGCTCAAACTATGGCCTTGGGAATGGGTTGGTGGCTTTGCTCGTCGGACATGGAGTTTGACTACGGGAGCGAGGAAGGAAGCTGCTGCAGGAGCTGACGATCTAACCAGTGGCTTTTTTTTCTTTCAGGAAGCGCTAAGGAACGGTCTGGTGGCCACGGAGGTGCTGATGTGGTTTTACATCGGGGAGATCATAGGCAAGGGTGGCCTGATCGGGTACAACGTCTGAGGATTCACCCTTAGTAATGCCGCCTTTGGTGCCGCGGTCCCAAGTCTGTAACGTGGTTTGTGACAATAAAGCCAGGAACCGGCGCTGGGCTGTCATGGTCTTTTGCGGTGGTTGAGGTGCGAGCCTGTCCCCGAGCCGGTCGCACCAGCAGTGGAGGAGACGGGCTGCTCGGAGCGGTGGCCGCCTGACGGGCCGGTCCCCTGAGACAGCGCTAAAGCTGGCTTGGTGACACCGCTGCTTGTTGTCACGCCTGTGCTCGGTCTTCGGACAACCACTGTGCCTTGGCTACAGTGTTAGGGGAGTCGTGAGAGCCCCAGTCGCAAACCGCGAGGGCAAGCACTTTTGCTTGTTTCTGAATGCATTTCATGTCAGCTAGTGGGAGCCAAGAAGAAAAGCCAGTACTTTATTTACGCTATCAAAAGATACCTGTTGCGGCTTATAGTGTAGGGTATGTGGCACTACTCCATGCGGTTCCACTGGTTTGGGGCGACACTTTTTGAGTGGAAGGCTTTGAAAGTAAGCAGAGCTTTACTGCACATGTCCTCTGAGCTCACGGCCAGCTGGAGGTGTGAGCTGTCCACAAATCCACAAGCTTGCTCGCTTTCAGCCAGCTTTTGTAGAGGCATTTGCAAAAACCTGGTGAGATATCTGGCACTCTAACACATTTTCTGAAAATAATTTGCAGAAGGAGCTCTCTGAAGCCGGTGGTCATGTTGGGGTAGGACTTAACTGTTTTTATTGTCTGTGCTGTCTCAGAAGATGGCTCCCAGTCAGTGTTGCTTCTTGCTGATACTGTCGTTGTATCAGCTGCTCCTTTGCTCCCCTGGGCCTTGTGTTTGGCTCCCCGGTGAAGCCGCAGCCCCCCAGCTTGGCTGCCCTGAGTGACCCCAGCATCTCTGGGGTGCTTGTGCTAGTAGCACGGCAATTTCTCTTCTCCCTGCAGCAGAGCTGACCTCAACGCTGCATCCCACCAAGCGGCCTCTTGGACTCCTGATGGGTAGCACAGGTGAGCTCACACACGTCGTATTTGGTGACCAGAAGGTCATCGCTGGCATCGAGGGAAAGCTTTTCTTCCTTTGTTGAAGAGAAGGGTTCCTGACCTCGCAGCTCTGGGTCACAACCTGGGACCAGATGCTGGCCACCTCCATGCAATAGATGGGGAAACCCAGGCTAAAAACTCACCAGCTTCCCCAGGTGAGTCTGCAATAGGACCTGGGCTTCCAGCCCCCTGCCCAGACTCGCTCTTCTCCATTCCCTGCTCCCCAAACTTTCTGTCCAGGAGATCGCAGTTTCTGCTTGGCATGGCCAAGCAGAAGTGCTCCCAGAAAACCTTTTATTCCTGGGACTTGCTGGGCATTCCTGTTGCTTCCTTTACCGCCGAGGACTTTGCAATTTCTTGCTTCCCTTCCGAGGAGGTGACGCTTTCTCACAAAGGGCACCAGCAAATCTAAGCAGGGCTGATGCACGATGCCCTGGCTGAGTGGTGGGTGTGCTTGCCAGCGAGGTGTGAATGTTGAGGTCCACAAGAACAGCCCCTTCCCGGGAGCTCTTTGCTCCCATCTTCAGAAACCCATCGCCCAGCAGATAAATACCCATGAGGGGATCCGTCGGGGCCTTTGGTGGGGGGCTACTTAATGAGAGGCAGACAGAGAGGTCACACATGGGATTCAAAGCGTCACTTTGTGTCACAGAAGGTTTCTGAAAAGAAGAACCTCCCTGAAAGCAAGCCTGCCTGATCCCACTCAACCCCAGTGCTGGGTCGCAAGGGCTGTCAAGCTCACTTCAGTGGGAGGGCTGATTAAGCTCAACTGGTCACGCATGGGAGAGCTTGGAAGCACTCCAGTCCCTTTCAGGCTCCCTAGAGGGACAGAAACCGCCTAATCATAATTTTCCTCCCTGGGAGTCCTCCTGAGAAGCCACCCCAGCCCCGCTCCCAACGCAGAAGTCTGGCAGCGCGTCGAGCGTGAAATAAGCAGGAGCGGCATCCGTGAACCCAACGGGCTCCAGAAGCCTTTCTGTCATCTTTAACATCACAGATATTGTTTGGTTGCTTCTGTAAGGGGCAAACAAGCCTTCCTCTCCTCCTCGGTCACTCTCTCCCTCCAGTTGATGAGCGTGGAAGGGAACGGGTGTTTTACGCTCCCCAAATGGAGGGGTTTTATAACCGCTACTCGTGTGTTTGCGGCGTTGTTTTTCTCAGGGAGCACGGCGGGCACTTGTTGGATGTTAACCCCGTTCTCGCTGCGCCGTACAAGATGGAGGCGAGCCTGCAGCGCGGCGCCGGGGACCGGCGGGAGCCGCTGGCCCGGTGCCATCGCCATCATCACCTTCCTCCCGGCGATGGCACCTGGCGGGACGCCGAGTCGGCCCCGCGGGGCAAGCGGGGCGAGGGGGAGCAGGTAGGAGCGGCCGGGGAGGCGGCGGGAAGGGCTGACAACGCCAGCTCACAGCACCAGGCCGCTGCCGCCGCCCCTTCGCACCTCCCGGGGCGGCCGTCCCCGGTGTCCCCCCCCCAAATCAGAGAGCGGCTCCCTCGCTCCCCGGGCCGCCCCGCTTTACCGGGCGGGCCCGGCGCCCCGGCCCTCGCTCCGCCCCGCCCCGGCCCGGGGGAAGGGTGGGTGCAGCCGGCGGGAGCCCGGGGGGGGTACCCGGGGCGGGCGCCCTGTCAGGGGCGGCGGGGGACCGCAGGCCGGGCCCGCCCCGCCGCCCTCCCGCCTCGCCGCCGGCCCCGCGCCCTGGCTGCGCGTCGCCGGTATGCGGGGCGCCCGCCCGCGCCGCTCGCCCCATGCCGGGCCCGGGGCCGCGCCGAGCGGCGCCCCGCATACGGCCTGGCGCTATGGAGGGGGCTGGCGGGGCGGCCCATGCCATATGCGCGTTCCCGGGCGCCGGGGGTCCGCGTTCTCGCTCGGCATTGCCGTCGCTGTTATGCGAGCTGCTTGCGGCCCGGTTCTGAGGCAGCCAGGTTCCGGGGCTCGCTCGCGAGGTGCCCCGCGCCTGCATGGCCTTCCGAGTTATCGGGGATGGCGGCGGCGGAAGGCTGGGTTATCCAGGGCGGCGGGCCGCGCTGGGGCGCGTGCCCGGGGCGCTGCATATCGCCCAGCGTTATGCCGGGCCAGCACCCGTGGCGCACGGCTTACCCAGGCGCCCGGGCGGCGGGATGGCGGGGCCCCGCAACCTGCATAGCGCCCGCTGTTATTCAGGAGCTCTGCGTGCCGGC
Organism: Morus bassanus; assembly: GCA_031468815.1. Taxonomy (NCBI): domain Eukaryota; kingdom Metazoa; phylum Chordata; class Aves; order Suliformes; family Sulidae; genus Morus; species Morus bassanus. The sequence goes on from CM062588.1 coordinate 8,942,285, forward strand.
GAAGAGATATCCAGGGCGCGGGGCGCGGCCCGGCCCCGCTCTCTGGCTCGTCGCCTCACAGTAAAGATGGCGCACAGCGGTCGGTGGCGCTTCCCTGCCCGGCCCGGCAGCGGCGGCTGGGGCCGCCGGGGGCTGGGGGGGTCCCGGCTGCGGGTGCCGGCCGTGCGGAGCCTGCGAGCCGCCGAACCGGCGGCGGCGGCGCCGGCGGCGGCGGGCGAGGGGGAGCGCGGCGGCCCGTGCTCCGGCGGGGCGGCGGGAAGCGGGGGAGGCGGGGCAGCGCCGGGCTCCGGCGGCTCCGGGGGCCCCGCGGCCGGGGTGGGACCCGGCTTCGACGCGGCGCTCCAGGTCTCGGCCGCCATCGGCATCAACCTGCGGCGGTTCCGCGCGGCCTGCGGCGCCGAGGCGGGCAGCGGAGAGGTGAGGAGGGGCGGCGGGGCGGGGAGGGGTGGGGGGGGGGACGGGCGGCGGAGGGCGGGCGGGCGCGGCGCGGCGCGGCCCGCGGGTCCCGGCCCCGCAGCATCCCCGCTCCGCCCCGGCAGGCGGCACACCCCCCTGCCCGCACGGCCCCGGCCCGGACACACCTCCCGCGCCGCCGCTCCCGCACAAAGGGCGCGCCCCGCCGCCGCCGCCGCCTGCCCGGGGGGGTGGGGGTGGGGGGGCACCGGCCGCCCCCCGCCTCCGCCCCGTCCCTCCCCGCGCACGCCGCTCGCCGCCGGTGTGTCCTCCCCGCCGCCGCCTCCATTATCCTCCTCCTCCCGCCGCCGCCTCTCCCGCGCCCCCCGCGGGGTGAGGGGCGCGCTCCCCGCCGCCGGGAGGTAGGATCGGCGCGGGGGGGGGGCGGCTCCTCTCCCCGCGGCGGGGACGGCGCGGGGGCGAACCGGGGTGGCGCGCTGGCGTTCCTCCCCGTGGCGGAGGATGCTCTGCGGGGTGAGGCGCCCTTCGCCGGGAGCGGGGGCTCGGGGGGGCCGGGGCCGGGGTGTCGGCCCCGGGACGCCCAGCCCGGTCCCGGAGGTGGCGGGGCCCGGCCCGGTGCAAGCACCGTTCGCTGGCACCTGGCTGCCCCCCCTTTTTTTTTTTCTTTTTTTATTTTTTTGAGTTGCTCTTCTTCTTGCCGTCATTTTTTGTCTTTAAAGCCTTTCGAAGGCAGCCAGAGCAAGAGTCTGACAACAACCCACCTATTGACAGAACCGGGAAGACATGATGGGGGTGTGTTACTGACTATGAGCTGTGGCGTTCCTTTCCCCCGATTCTTGTTTTGCATCACTTGTTAGCTGCGTCCTTGCAATGGCAGGAAAATTCCCCAGGTCCTTTGTAGCAGAAATGCGCTTTTTTTTTTTTTTTTTTTTTTTTTTTTTGAGAGGCCAGTTCCGTATCCTCTTCTATAGGCAGATTGTCAGCTGCAGAGCGGGTGAGCGTATCTTTGTCTATATTTTGCCCGCTTAAAAGGGCAGTTGCTTGGCTTTTCCATCGCTGGCGATATCAGAGTTGATTAAAACACGCATAAAAATATGGTTTTCTTGCCTTTTTCTGGCTTGGTGTTGGTGTTTTCTGCTGGGCACCGTGAAGCGGAGCTAGTTGCTCGCGGCTGAGCTAGAGTAATCCCTGGGCTGCAGAGTTCCAGCCCCAGCAGGCTTGGGTGCGGGGAGGAAGGGGGTCGTGTTTGCACGCACAGAGCTGTGATTGAGTAACCTCACCAGCACAGCGCTTTGGGTTTTAGCTCAGACAGCCCGCCAGCGTCCCTTTTAACTAATACCAGTGTCTTAAAGGCTGTGGTTTAGGGTACTTGCACATTTTTCTGCTTGCAGTAGACCAGGTTCAATGGAATTTACCGGATCTACTTGAAAGAAGTTAATATCTCAGGAGCGCTAGTTCAGTGGCAGAAATGACTGAAATCTGGCTAACCAACCTGACCACAGAGTTGACAACTTGGGAGGTTTTTATATGGGGGGAGGCGCATTGCTTTGTTTCTTTTTTTCTGAGATGACATTGGACTATTTTTTTTTAATTCCACTTGTCTTAAAGTATATTTTTGCACCTCAAAAAAACCATCTCTGAAAGATCTCTGTGAGTTTGGCCTTTAGGGCATCTTTGCTTTAAAATAAAAATAGCTTGAACACGTTCTTGGTGCTAGCGGCTGATGGAGACGGTGTCTCTTGGATCTTCAGAATTTTACTTCTGACATCACTTTTCTATGTAGCTGCTCAAAACTTCTGTCTAATTACGTTACCTACTGTGGAAAGTAATGATGAAAATTCCTTGTGGCTTGGTGCCCGTAGGTTGAGATTCACCTGAGCACTTGCGAGCAGGGAAGGGGTAGTCCCAGGGTGCTTTGCCTCCAAATTTGCAATGTGTGCTAGCGTTCTCAGGGAGCGGATGCTCTCAAGTATTCCGATTTAGTTGGCTTGCCGAGATACTTTCTTTCCTTTGGTCGTGCTCAGTAAGGAGAGCGTTTTTGCATTGAAGGACCTCTTTCTTCTGACCTGTGACTTATTCTGCACACATTAGAGTGAAGATCACACCACCGCTACCAGTTGCCAAAGCGCTCGGACAAGCTCTTCTCCCTGCGGTACGAGCTTGCTGCGGGGTGGGAGTGGAGGATGTGAAAAGAGTTCTAGCACCCCTTGGAAACGGGCGTGCCGGTGCCGCTCCTGGTCTCTTTAGAGGAGTGGGCAGCTGCGTGTTGGTGCGGAAGCGGTGGCGTTCCGGTGCCTGTGTGGTACCCTGCTTTGGGTGGAGATGTTCTTCCAGAAGGGGCTTCCAGAAGACCCTTGCTTGCTAGGGCTTGCCATGTCCTTTGCATAGCTGCCTGACGCCTGCACCATTTCCCTTCTGCAAGGTTGAGGGTGCAAGCCGGAGCCAAGCTGGTTACTGTCTTCAGCCGAGTTGGTGTTCTGCATCAGGAATAACCTCTGAGTTGTCGCTTTGGGTTCGGGAGCCCATGGTGATCAGGGGAGGAAGCTGTGTTATCTCATTATGTACAACTTCTCCTCTGCATGCTTATTTTTTTGACCTCCTGGTGGCATGCTGCGTTCCAGTGTTCACTTGTGCAAGTACCTGTTGAAATTGTGTGCTACCGTCAAAATTTGACGTAACAAAAAAATCCAGAGCAAGTATTACGCTTGGTCTTTCCCTTGTTTCCTTGCCCATTTTGTGGAATGTAGCAAATTTTTTTTCTCACCTGAAAAGTACCTGAATTCTGGGAGGCATTGCGTGTTCCCCAGGTTTCTGGTGACTTTGTACAAATCCTTGACTTCTGCTGCATCTTGGTGTTTCACTGAGTTATCTTGAAACCAGCTCGCTTTAAGGGAGCAACGTTATGATACTTGTTTTTGGCACCGCAAGGGTTGGGGGGGGACGACTTTTTGCACAGTAAAGCTATAACTGGTTGATAAACAGTGGTACTCATACTGGATTTCTGCTCGATGTGGATGACGCTTTAGTAACTAGGGGAACTTGGCTGTGTTTTCTTGATTTGTTATGTCGATATTTGGCATAAGAGAAGCTCGCGTATAACTGTTAAATACCTGCTATGCCTGCCGCTTCAGAGCTCCCTCCCTGTCTCTGAAGTTTAATTGAAGCTTTGGGACGTAAAAGCTGAGAGCCTGTTGGATGCGTGTTGACAGTTTACTCTATAAATCTGCATCAGCTTGAAAGCTGCAGAAACTTGAGGTTTGGAATGGAACATAGTAGCGATGACGGTGTCTCTAGTAGCGCTGCTGTAATTATACATGGATCATCATTTTTTACGAGTTAAATGTTAGAGTCTTGGATGTTCACCGACGGCTGGCTTGTTTGGAAATGGTACTAGATCCATGTGCTGGGAGGAAGGAGTGGTGTCCACGGTCACGCCTGAGCTGGGAGTACAGATAATTTCTCTCCTCCACGGGCATTAAAATTCTGTCTGCCTCAAAATTTCCTCTCCTGACATTATGTTGAATGGTCATGGTAAAACTGCCTGGCTGTTTAATCCGTGAAGTAGAGGTGTAGAGCCCTGCCTGGTACTGGTAACGCGATTACTGCACGTGCATGGGGAGAGAACTGCTTGCAGGTATTGATGTAAAACAAGACATGCACGGTGAAGATGGTGCAGATCGCGCTCTGAGAGACGGCTGGCTCCTTCATGCTTTTTCTGCTTTCTGAAGACTCAAGCCTTCCTTTGTCAGAAGTGTGAAAGTCCAAGTACATGTTTTAGCCGTCCTGGTGAGTTCCCCATTTCTGCAATTCGGTCAGCGTTACACCGTACTCGAAACCCTCAGAGGGGTGGTTTTGTGACGCTTTTTGGCGTAAAGGAATTTGGGGATCCCCGGGAGAGGCTGGTTTTGGTGGAAGGTGACATTGCTCGCTTCGTCAACAGTGGTGAGGGGTAGGTAAGACGGTTGCAGAAGCAGCAGCGATGTGCACTGACTGGTTTGCTGCAGGGGCTTTTCGGCATAGCGCTTCCTTTGGCTGGAAAAGTCGCGGGACAGACTCTTGCAGCAGTGTCTTTCACTGCATGCTTCCGTATTGTCATCAACGTGCTGAACTACAGATTTTACTGTACCGTGTTTGGAGGAAACAAGGGGAGGGACTGAATAACTCTTTGCATCGGTCGTTTGCTTCTCAGCCTCTTTAAACCGGCTTCCGAGCGCATCCCTGCTGAGGCTGCATCCTTCTGACCTGCTGAGTGCATGTGAAGCCATGCCGATGGCTTCCACCAGCCAGCGGGCAACGGCACGCACAGGTGCCTTTCTCCTGCAGACGTGTGCGAGGGAGCACACTCGCTGCAGTTTTTCCAGTGTTTGGTTCAGGCTTCAGTTGTGTTTGGTTTCAGCGAACAGAAATGCGGGTAGCCTGAGGTCAGAGGGAGCCTTCCAGTAGAGGGACTCTGTTTTGTTGGTTCAGGTCGCAAAACAGCAAAGGTTTGTTGCTTGTGCTGGTTTTGGCTGGGATAGAGTTAATTTTCTTCATAGTTGCTGGTACAGGGCTACGTTTTGGATTTGTGCTGGCAACAGTGCTGATAACACAGGGATGTTTTCGTTACTGCTGAGCAGGGCTTGTGCGGCGTCAAGGCCTTTTCTGCTTCTTGCACCACCCGACCAGCGAGCAGGCTGGAGGTGCATGGGGAGCTGGGAGGGGATGTGGTTGGGACAGCTGCCCCCAACTGCCCCAAGGGGAGACAAAGGGAGTCACTGATGAGATGCCACGTCTCTCTCCAGCATTGGCGGCCACTGGGGATGACTTTGCCAAAGAGCATGGGTTCTGGCAAACTACTCCAACGTGATGCTTCTCTGGCAATTAAATCCTTTTAGCAGCGTAAGCCCCTGGGGTTTTGATGATCTTGGGGTTTTTTACTGAGAGTATTGGAGTTCGTTATGGTCAGTCCCCTCAGTTCAATCTTGTGCACCAGCAGCAAGTGAATTCTCGGACCTCAAGGTAAAGCGATACCACAAAATTCCCACAGAGCGGTGAGCTGTTCCCCCCTGCGCCAAGCTACAAAGCGTAGTTTGACTTTAACAACGCTTTTGTGCTTTGCCGGGTGGTGTATGTTTCTTTAGGAGCTAAAGATGAGCTTGCCACTGCTATAGTTTTGGGGGGGGGGAGGGGTGTTTGTTTTTTGTTTGTTTGTTTTAAATGCATCGATACAGCAACTTTAGAGCGTAGCTGTCCATGTGCCGAAGTACCTGAAGTTTTGCAACCTGCTGCTTTGGTGCATTGGGCAGCTTTGTTAGTTACGTCTACTTTTATTTAATGAGAAGCTCTAGAATTCTTTCCTTTCCTCGGTTGTCCAAGTCCGGCTGAAGCATTGATTTCTAAACGTCCATTATGGAATCAGGAGAGAGAGACTTCACTTGCCAGCAGTTATGTGTTGCCAGCGGTCTCTTAGATGTGGTTTGGGAGGCTTTGGTCTTGCTTTTCTCTCACCAGCTGCAAGCTAAGTCTTTCTAGGTAATAGTTTGGCTGACCCTTTCCCTTGGAGGTGGTATTGAAAGCTTGTTGTGACCAGAACGAGACTGTGCTCTAAAAAGCATCCCTCTTTGTTCAGGCTGGAAACTGTAAATCAGAATTTCTCATCCAGGATGGAACCGGGACTCTGTGGAAAGCAGGGACCAATTGTGTTTCGTTAGTGGGCTGCTGCTGTAAGTTAGTCTGTTCTGCTGCTCACGGTTTGGCCAGGTAGTGGGAGGCTGGCTGTACTGCTATCTCCTAACAATGGATATTCTTATTTTTCTTCTAGCAAGCTGGTAAGACTGACCTGCGCGCTCGGTCATACTGCTAGAACAGGCGCTGGCTGCGCTTGAGCCCTGTAAATCTGAAATCAGGTGTTGTCTGAGGGACTCCAGATGCTGCGGTCCTAATCGCAGTTGTATTGTCCTGGTTGATTGCTGAGGGTACAGCTGCAAAGCAGTCGCAGGGTTGTACGCTCCTGTTGTTCTAGTTTGGGGGTTGTCATGTGGAGGTGACCCAGCCAAGAGCTGTTCTGCGCTCTCAGGACGTGCGGTGTAGTCTGTGCATCGCTCCCATTCAGAGTTTTCGTCCAATTAAAGAATGAAGGGACGAGTGGACCCTCAGCCGACTCAGTACGTAACAGTAACTCCAAGCGCTCCGCCGCTTGTTAGCGGCGTTGCATCGCCAGTAATCGCTTGGGAAGCATCTCCCTGAACTCCCAGATGACTCCGCTCCCGACACGAGCGCAGAGCGCACCCGGTGTTTGTCTCGGGGCTGCTTACTGCCAGCCTCTGAGGATGTTTACTCTGTGGGAAGAAGAGGAGTCTCTTAAATATTGTGCTGTAGTTACTAAGAAAGCTTCTGAATGAGCTTCTCAAAATAGCTTATCTCTTTCCAAGAAGATGAGGTGCAGTATAGTTGGGGCCAAAACCAAGATGGTGAACAGGAAGAGAAGTAAAGCATTGTTCAGATTACTCTATTGTAAAATTAAATAAACCTTTTCAAGAGCTGATTGGAACAGCTGCGTTGCTGGTTTAGTGCTTCTGACGGCTGTGTTGACAGTCCCGTGCAACTTCGTGGACCAGTAGTGGTACAGGTTGTACTATTATTCCTCAGACAGAGATTGCAACATCAGCCAGGACCTTCTGGATAGTTTCTCATTTGAAGGTGGAGTTTCCTCCGAGATCTTCAGTCAGAAGTTCTTTCAAAAGTAATTTTGCTTAAGAACATCGAAATAGAGATTTGTTTGCAAATTTTCTGTCCTTGTAGTAGCTGGGTTACTTCAGGAAAAGCCTCTCTTCATCCGCTAACAGCTCTGCACTACCTCAACTGGTTTAAACCTCAGTGTTTGAGTGGGAGATGTAGGTGGAGGCTCTGCTGCCCATTGAGAGATAACCCCTTGCCTGCTCCGCTAGGCTTCATGTCTTGCACATGAGGCAAGCCTTCCCTCATCCTTTTCTTTAAAATCCCGAGTGACCTTTTTTGCATTGCAGTATTATTTCTCGGGTAGATGAGGTCACGTTCAAAACCATTGTGGTTTTTAATCACTCTCCATTTGTTGTCCTTTATAGTCACTTCTGAAAAACTGGAGGGAGGCTGTTCCTGCTTAATTTGCCTCCAAACTGCGTTTTGATGTATGATGGCCGACTAGATGGTTTAGCCTGGCAAACACGTACTGGTGTGCAGTGGCCTTCTCAATCTTCCCTGATAAGTTCCCAGGCTGCCTCCTCGGGTGGTGAGAACGACCGTTGCGAGGTCACCAAACAAACATGAATGCCCTATTGGTCGCACTACTTGTCACTGTAAATGAAGCCAAAGTGATCGTTTTGTGGGGAGCGCCTTTTTACCTTAGGCAGTTCTGGTGGCTGCTTGGTAGGAAGTGAATAAAAATGATCGTTCCCAGGGTATTGGGCCAAAGCCAGAGTTAATGTATCCCACTGGAAAAGCAAGGTAACGGCACTCAGTTTAAAAATAATACAGCTTCCAATTGTAGATTATGATAGGCAATTGTCAAAAATATGGGAAGTACCAATTTGGTAGCCGCAGATAAAATAATAAGGACTTCAGGTCCCCGAATGGAGAGAACATTCACAGCAGCTGCGTGAACTCGGAGGCAGATGCAAGTCAAGACTATTAGTTGTGTTTCGTTGTTCGCTTCGTGGTCCCAGCCCGCAAATGTTTCAGGGAAGGTGTATCTGTCAGGGTCATTTGGTGATAGCTGGGGTGGGGATGGGCGTTTTGGGAGAGCAGGAATGGGGGGTTCCTCCCACAGAAATCGTGTGTTGTGTCCTCGTCTCTCCAACCATCTTCACCATGTGCTTGTACAGAAACCCTCGTTGGGGCCAGGCAGCAGGGAAGCAGGTCTGAACAAACTTCTGAGGGGAAGAAGTCGTGTACCTCTTTCTTTCCAGAAAGAGCACGAAAAGGCAGAGGGGTGGCCGGAGCCTTAGAAAGCCGCGCTGGGGGTTCTTGTGTGCCTTTCCGCACAGCATTTTGTTCTGGGCAGAAGAGCAGTTAGCAGAAAACTTCTGTCCTGTGACACTGCTACCTTCGAACACCAAACTGTCAAGTTATAGCTTTAAATGCACGCTTGTTTTCCTCTTCCTAAGGTCTAACTGCACACAGGCAGCCCCCCTGCAACTTTGTTGTTGTGTATGGGGCTGTTTTTATCTGCAGCTGCGTGAGGCTGCATTTAATGTTGATGCGTCTCTCCCTTTGTCACCAGAGGTTTGCAGTAGTTGGCCAACGGCAAGCGTTTTGCACGCATCTAAGTCGAGCGCCGGTAACTGATTTTAGCATGAGGTATTACTTTAGATTACACTGAATTTACTTGCCTCTCTGAGCAGGGATGGTCTCTAATTCAATCTTGTAAATAAGTCTTTGCATCTGCTACTTTTCCTGAAAATGATTTGTTTGTTTATTTAGTGTTTTAAGTGGTCTGTTGGAAATGCGACTAGTCCTTGGAGCTGAGTATGTTGACATCACTGTAGTGAGGGCTCTGCGTTTGTAGGGTGTGCTTCTCCAGCTGCAGTGTTGCGGTGCTGCAAGTACAGCTGGCGAGCCACCCCTCGCTCAGAGCCGCTGCCGCGCAGCGAACAAACGAACAAAGCGCTGGGGAGCTGTTCAGTTAGAGCCGGGAGACTTGGAAATGAATTAATTCTTTTATGGATGGAAATCACTGCTGTCTGTTTTCACCAAGCAGTCTACAGGTTTCTCCTAGAAGGGGCTGTGTATGTGCCTTAAGAGCCTTCTGCCTGCAGCAGTAAGTTCTGTTTCCCTGGGGGAGATGTGCTCATACACACACACGCGAGTCAGCGTTACTCGGCCTTTCTCCGTACCCAGCATACGGTGTATGCACACAATTGTGTGTCTGAAAGCGCTGCAGACCTCGGTTTTCAGTAGGCTAATGAGGAAGAAATGGCATGCGGTGAGCGGCTCTTCCCTTTATGTTGCTAAACCTGACTGTCGGTAGGCAGCTGGTGATTTTTCTGCTCGCGTTCTCAGTGTTTAGCCCATTTCAGCCCAAATTTCTCTCTAGTAAGAGCCTCTCCTTTGGTCGGTGCCAGGGACCCTGTTCCCTGGGCGCGCGTCCCTGCGAAGGCAGTGCCTGCACAGCAGTGTTTACATCTTGCAGCAAGCCCACGTGCTCAGGGAGCGGCAGGCAGGCGTGACGGGCCGTTAGTCCGCAGTGCTGCGCGCGGGGAGCCGAGCGCTTCTGCTGCCTTTCTCACTCCAGTTTTAGATCTCTAGCGTTTAAAGTGGAGAAGCGGCAGCTTTTCCCTTTCGGGGAAAGGTCTTGGGGGGTTCTGCGTGATGCAAGGTTCCTCGGGTAGAAACAATGCGTTTTGGTGTCATCTTCTTTCTTTTACATTGCTTTATCATTGCTTTTTCCGGTTTTCTTGGCGTCACTGCTGCGACTGCAAAGAGCAGATAGGCAGCGGGGATGTGAGGAAGGGCAGGACTGTCCCCCGCTCCAGCAACGTGCGGTGATGTTTGATTACAGCGATTGTGAACTGCAGCCTAAGTGTCTGTGTGTTTTGTTTGACTTGCTGGAGCGTTACTTGTGTTGAGAACTTCAACGACCTTCTGTTCAGAATATTTACTCTATTTGAATTGTTTAATACTGAGGCTCATCAAACAGAAACCAAGCAGAAAATTTTTCAAAATATTTTTGTCTTAAGCCTTGCTGCTTTTTAGTGCATCGCGGCTTTCCTGTAGATGCAGGTCTGGGTCTCAGCGCGCTCGGTTTAATTGCTTTAAAACTAAACTGTGGTTTCAGTAGCTGAGACTTTTCTTCATGGTCTGTCCTGTAAGTAGATGAATTAGGAATTTAATATACAAACCACAAGGTGGGAAAAAGGCACTGTTTTGACAAAGTCTTTTATCAGGCCTAAGCTACATCAGAAAATGGTGTTATTTCTTTGCACAGCTTATGGTCTCCTGTTCACAGTGTTGCACCTTTTTACTTTCAGGATGCGGTTCTTGTAGTATTTGCCCTCCTCAAAGCTCTTTCCAAACTCAAGTTGTTACAGAAGCAGCATAGTTACTTTCTAGCATGCGGCCGCATTGCACAGCCCTTTAAAGAAGGATGCAACAAGTGGCATCTCTGTTTTCAAAGTTCAGGGGAAACTAGGGACTGGAAAACATCAATACTTGAGGTGAAATTGCACTAGGAAAGCTGGAACAACGTAAAAACAAAAACATGTCACAAATTTTGGCAGCAGACAACTAGGATTGACCTTTTTGGATACTCCCTGAAAAACCTGCCTTAGTGTGAACAGAGTGCCTTCAGCGTCATGCCTCTGTCAGGAGGAAGAGCTTTACAATGGAAGTCAGGTTTTCATCTCTCCTAAAGACAGTCTGAAGTGCATTAAAAAAAAAAAACCCAAACCAAACCAACAAGAAAAACCCCTTTTAGTGTAGCCAAGGGTCAATTTTTAAGAAAACTGTCCTTGATGTTCCATAACGCTACCTACATGGCTACTAATTTCATTATTTTTTGAAATGTAACAATTAGTGACGGTTGTGGTCCCTTAGCAAGAAATGCTTTTTTGGTGGTGACTTTGCCAGGAGCCATAGGAGAGGAAACGACCTTTGGTGCCTCTGAGAGAAAGCTTGTTCTGCCACCTTGCTGGTTTGCAATGTTTCTAGATATTTAGTGCAATGACAGGCTGCGGCTCTCAAGGTGTATGAATGATGCCTGCGTCTTAGGGATGACTCTGCCTCTCCATCGGCAGCTTTAGTCCACTTTAACTTGTTCCTTAGCCAGGCTTGAATGTTGTTGCATGGTGGAGCTGATGGGGTGGGATTCATCTGAAGGCACACCAGTCTCTGTAGGGTCCGAGGAGGCCCTGAAGTCCTGCGTTGTCCTCCCAGAGGCCGTAAGCGTCCCTGTCAGGTCTTGTGGTAGCGGGTGGCAAGCCCTCCCGCAGGGAAGTTGTCGGAAAGGGACCGGAGTGAGCCTTGAGGTCTTGCTTGAGCTCCAGGATGCTCAGGCGGAATTATAGACCTCAGATGCTCCTGCTCATCCAGAGAGGCTTTTAAATGAGTTTGGAGGAAGTTAGTCTACATTTGTGCTGGAAAGTAAACCTGGAAACGCTTCTGTTGCTGGAGTATGTCTTTTGGGTAGTGTAAATAATAGCTTATAGGAGTAGACCTCTGTGGCTTGATATGAGCAACAGGTTTTCTGCTTTAAGGGTTTCTTTCCATATACGTTTGTCCTTTGTTTCCCCGTAACTCTTTTTGATCGTTCCATAGCTGTAAACTATAGCTGCTTTACATGTATATATACAAGTCGTATTTCCTCTTCAGCAATCGTTGGCTAGAAGAACAAATGCCAGTATGTTACTTGGGGAGGGAAAATCCTCTAGAATCCTCTCATGCTTTGATCATACTGAAGTTCGTTGTAATGTTAATATCCACATCTTCAAATTTCCATCCACTCTCTCATTGCAGGATGAACAGTTTTTAGGTTTTGGTTCAGATGAAGAAGTCAAAGTACGAAGTCCCACCAGGTCCCCCACAGGTATGTTCAAGTCACAGGATTGGATGTTGACTTTGCGTTCTCCTTTGTCATGGTTTTGCTGTGCCTCTCCTGTTTGTTCCATCAAATCTCATCCACCATAAAAGCCACTCCGGTCTTTGGGTTTGACTCAGTTAGTTTTGGACTCTTTACATCTGACCTGTTACAGAACAGGGAAGCTTTGAGTAAAAGAGTTACGCTGACGAAACCTGTTGAAGCCTCATGTTAGTGTTTTGGAGAGGCAATTATTTTAATAGGAAGGATCTAAAACTGGTTTGAATGTTTCAGCATCTTTTGGCAGACTCACAATCACCTGTAACTGGAGCCTTTGCTTTTTTGGAAACAAAACAAATATAAAACACTTGAGGATAAGCTGTAGCTAAGTTGTTGCATTTTCAGCTTTCAAGATATAGGATCGAGTCATGATGGGACTGCCAGTGAATGAGTTCAGCTTTGATTTAGATTCTTGTCAATAAATGCTCTCACCACAGCACTCTGCTCATGCACCACAACGATCTGCTCAGCTTGGCCTTGCCAGCAAATTCTGCTGTGGAGAGCCTTGCTAATAGGGTGTGTCAAATGAAGAATGAAGTACATTGTCAGAGCTGTGTGAAGGCCCGGAACTGGAATAGCTGGGTTTGGTGGGCACGCACGCATTGAAATGCATTGGTAGAGGTGAGTAATCAAGTCTTGCACAGCTGCTTGATGATTCCAAGTGCAACGCCGAGTGCTAACTGGGTTTCAAAGCTAAAAACAGGGGTTTTTAGTAAATTACCTTGTATCAGCCTCTCCCTGTATGTTGTTCTTGCCTTACTGACGTATCCCTTAGCACTGCAGATGGATGGTACTAGAGAAGAAGGATTTTCTTTTTTTCCTTTCAACTAGCTGTGATCTGCTTTTAAAAAAAAAAAAAAATCTTCTAATTGTTTGGAAGGTGGCACGTGCCCTTAAGAATTTTTGTGCCCTCTCAACATTAGGTTGATAGTGGCTTTGTGCCATTGCCTATATAGTTGTTGCAAAAAGGCAAGCTTGCGTTTTAAAGAAAAAAAAAAGCTACGTCATATTTTGTAGGGGAGGTGAGGTTTGTTGGGAAGGTACTCTTTACATGTATTGATAAAACGGTATTTTTATTTGTTGATTAACTGAAACGTCTTGGCAGCTTGTACGGGCAGTGCGACTGATACTGAGCAAATGCTTGCATGACCTGGGTAATGCTGATCTGACACTGGGAGAAATTTAACGTGTACTCTGCATTCTCTACTTCCCTCTCAGTTAAGTCTAGTCCACGGAAGCCTCGCGGGAGGCCCCGGAGCAGTTCTGACCGAAGTTCAGCTGTACTGTCAGACTCTTCATCGGTGTGTTCCCCTTCAAGCAAGTCTGAAACCACATCCATGGAGAAAGTAAAGAAAAAGGAGTTGAAGAGCGGAGAAAAAAGACGAGGAAGACCTCCAACGCTTACGAGCATGAAGTTCAAATTGTCACAAGGAAAGGACGCATCGGACACGCAGAAGGGCAGTAAAGAAGAAAAAGATAGTCTGAAAAAAATCAAAAGGTCACCATCCACTACATTTCAGCAAGCAACTAAGATCAAGAAATTAAGAACTAGTAAGCTCTCGCCACTGAAATCTAAATTTAAGCCTGGGGCAAAACTTCAGATTGGGAGGAAGAGCGTTCAGATCGTGCGCAGGAGAGGTAGGCCACCATCCTCTGAACGTTTAAAGACTTCCTCGACCTTAGTCATAAACTCACAGCTGGAGAAACCCCAAAGGATTCGCAAAGAAAAGGACGGCACACCACCTCTTACGAAAGAAGAAAAGACTGCTGTCAGACAGAGTCCGCGCAGGATTAAGCCCGTTAGGATTATACCTTCCACCAAAAGGACGGATGCTGCCATCGCTAAGCAACTCTTGCAGAGGGCTAAAAAGGGGGCGCAAAAAAAGATCGAGAAAGAAGCAGCCAAACTGCAGGGCAGGAAGGGGAGAACCCAGCTCAAAAATATCCGACAGTTCATCATGCCGGTTGTGAGTGCTATCTCTTCGCGGATTATTAAAACACCCAAACGGTTCATTGAGGATGAAGACTACGATCCTCCTATCAAAATATCCAGACTAGAGTCCACACCAAACAGCAGGTTCAGCGCTACGTCTTGTGGCTCCAGTGAAAAGTCCAGCGCTGCTTCTCAGCATTCATCTCAGATGTCTTCGGACTCCTCGCGGTCCAGTAGCCCCAGCGTGGACACGTCTACGGACTCCCAGGCTTCCGAGGAAATGCAGACGCTTTCTGAGGAGCGAAGCAATACTCCAGAAGTTCATGCACCGTTGCCGGTTTCTCAGTCTCCTGAAAATGATAACAGCGATAGGAGGAACAGAAGATTTTCGATAACAGAAAGAAGTTTTGGCCAAAGGACTGCTAAAAAGCTGTCAGCCTTACCAAGCGTGCCACAGCAGCAGTCCTCCTCCTCTCCTCCTCCCCCTTTGCTCACTCCCCCCCCACCGCTGCAGCCTGCCTCCAGCATCTCAGACCATACCCCTTGGCTTATGCCTCCTACCATACCGTTAGCCTCACCCTTTCTTCCCGCTTCCGCTGCGCCGATGCAAGAGAAACGGAAGTCAATTCTGCGAGAGCCAACGTTCAGGTGGACCTCCCTGAAGCATTCCAGGTCAGAACCACAGTACTTCTCATCAGCAAAATATGCCAAAGAGGGTCTTATTCGCAAACCGATATTCGATAACTTCAGACCCCCACCGCTGACACCAGAGGACGTGGGCTTTACATCCGGCTTCTCAACACCAGGTGCCACAGCTCCAGCACGTCTGTTTTCTCTTCACTCTGGAACGAGGTTTGATATGCACAAAAGAAGTCCTCTGCTGAGAGCGCCCAGATTCACACCGAGCGAGGCCCACTCCAGGATCTTTGAATCTGTAATTCTGCCCTCATCGGTTGGTCGTGCCACTACGGGGACCTCTGCGACGGGCGTCTCTTCTCGGAAGCGGAAGAGGAGAGTGTTTAGCCCCATCCGATCGGAACCCAGATCTCCTTCGCACTCCATGAGGACGAGAAGCGGGAGACTTAGTACCTCGGACCTGACAACTCTCACCCCACAGTCTTCTGTCTCTTCCTCATTAACTAGCATTTCTGTTAGTTCTCTTGCCACTAGTGCCTTAAATTCAACTTTTACTTTTCCTTCCCATTCCCTGCCGCAGTCTGGGGAATCAGCAGAAAGAAGCCAGAGACCGAGGAAGCAGACTAGCACTCCGGCAGAGCCTTTCTCATCCAGTAGCCCTACTCCTCTCTTCCCCTGGTTCACGTCAAGTCCCCAGACAGAGAGAGGCAGAAACAAGGACAGGACAGCGGAGGAACTCTCCAAAGATAAAGATGCTGACAAAAGCCTGGAGAAGGACAAGAGCAGAGAGAAAGACAGAGAGCGAGAAAAGGAGAACAAACGGGAGTCAAGGAAAGAGAAAAGGAGAAAAGGGTCAGAAATTCAGAGTAGCTCTGCTTTGTTTCCTGTAGGTAAAATGCCCAAAGAAAAAGTTGTCAGCGAAGATGCTGCAGCATCATCGTCTGCCAAAAAAACTGCTGGGCGGAAGAAGTCTACGGCAATAGATCCCGCGGCAGACGTTTCTGCTGCTGCTCTGGCAGACACGGCAGCCATCAAAACCAAAACGTCCAAGAAAGGTAGAGGGGGGTTAGACAAATCGGATGTGGACCTCAGCCCCGCTGTGCCATCTTCGGAGAAGGAAAAAGCCCTGCGTCTTTCTGCTCCTTCGTCAAGTGCTGTTAAGCATTCCGCTTCCTCCATCAGCTCTATGTTGGCTCAAGCAGACAAACTGCCAATGACTGACAAGAGGGTGGCCAGTCTTCTGAAAAAGGCGAAAGCCCAGCTGTACAAGATTGAGAAGAGCAAGTCTCTCAAACAAGCGGATCAGCCAAAAGCACAGGTATTCCTTTTTCCAAGTTTTTTTTATTTTTATTAGAGTGCATTTTATTTTGAACTTGTGCTGGAAGTCACAAGTAGCTTTCGTATCCTAAGCGCGAAGAATTAATGTGCCGAGCTAAGCAGCTGTTAGTGCAGCAGATGGCAAACGATCCGAAAACGAGAAGCCCTGGGCAGAAGCTGAGGGGGAGAGGGAGCTGCTGTGTAGTCAGCTCAGAGGGGAGCTGCGTGCATTTTTTAGAGATCAGTACGTCCTAGCTGCTTATTAGGTTTCTCTGAATAAATCTAAGCAAAGTGATAATCTGGAGTAGTAGTACTCACTCTTAAAAGCATGGTTCCAGCAGACTGCTGTAGTCTTTCTTGGCCTCGATGTTTCTTGTAGGCCCTTCTCGAGCATAAAGCTGGCTTCTGAAGACAAAGTTGGTCTTGGTCTTTTTTTTTTTTTTTTTTTTAACTTTATACGGTGATGACCTGTCACTTACAGGCAGGGGTAAAATCCATCGGGATTTTGCATCTGATTGGGGGGCTCCTTCCTGCTGCTTTCCTCTTTTCCCTCTCCCCGTTCCCCCACCCCAAGCCTACCCTTTTCTGCGGTCCTTTTTAGCTACGAGAAAGGAGGTTGTAGCGAGGTGGGTGTTGGTCTCTTCTCCCAAGTTACTAGCGATAGGACGTGAGCAAATGGCCTCAAGCTGCACCAGGGGAGGTTTAGGTTGGATATTAGGAAAAATTTCTTCACAAAAAGAGTGGTCAGGCACTGGAACAGGCTGCCCAGGGAGGTGGTGGAGTCACCGTCCCTGGAGAAGTTCAAAAAACACGTAGACGTGGCACTTCAGGGCATGGTTTAGGGGACACGGTAGTGTTGGGTTGATGGTTGGACTTGATGACCCTAGAGGTCTTTTCCAACCTTAATGATTCTATGAAAGGTAGGTGAAATACACTTTCAGAGAATATTTCCTTTTTATTTAAACTTTAACTTTTGCATAATGGCACTAGTGTTGAAAATCACTAGTGCATATTTTAACTAGAAAACTCTCAAGCTTTTGTCTCTGAAGTGAAGTGTGTGCTTCTGTATGTCTGGCCCGGTATAGAAGCAGCCCGGGCCCTCACAATTACCTGTTTGGGGGAGTTCTTTTAGTAGGAGATAACTCCGAATCCTATGTCGAAAACGTAGCAAATTGCACTAAGATGCTACGTGTCTTTTAGCGCCTCAGCAAACACAAGCCCCTCATTTAAAGGCCAGCAGCTACAAAGCTATGAAACAGCTTGATTTACTTCTGGCTTCTGCTGGATCAGTTAGCACTGAATGTTAGCCTAATTCTAGTCAAGACTGATTTTTATGACATCAGTGCCTTGGTAACATGGCTTCGTGAGCGAGTTTGCTTCCCAGTAACAGGTAGAAACTTACTTTGTAATTCCAAGTGAGGAAAACCTCTTGTTCTTTTGAGTTTATCCTCTCTCAGACAACCAAGGCTTAGAAGGCTGAGAGTCTGTCTTTCTATCCCGATTCTTACAAAGTGCAAGCTAAGATAGAATTCAGCTCTTTTTAGGTTGTTGAGAAGTTTCCGTTACGTGTTTCCCAGCCTCATTTTGGTACCTTTCTTAGGAATGCTATCTGTTCTCATGTTCTGAAATCTAGGGACAGGAGAGCGATTCGTCGGAAACGTCAGTCCGAGGACCACGAATAAAACATGTTTGCAGGAGAGCAGCTGTTGCGCTGGGCCGCAAGCGAGCAGTGTTTCCTGATGACATGCCCACTCTGAGTGCCTTACCGTGGGAAGAACGGGAGAAGATACTGTCTTCCATGGGGAATGATGGTGAGTTAAGATTTTCAGTTCTCATCTGTGGATTCCCACAAAGTCAGCTTTTGTTGACTGCTTAAAATGAGGACTTCAAGTGATGAACAAGGGAAGGTATGTTGGACAGCTCCAGGCTCTCGGTTACAATGCCACTCAGACAGGGTCTTTCCTTTTAATCATTGCTTTAAACGTGGGTTCTGCACTAAATGTTTGGCCTGCTGAGGGGTGCGTGTGTGCGTACACACGCACACTCGCACCCCTTGCGCAGCTCTGCAGCTGAACTTACGCTTCATGGAATAAATTTCATTAGCAAATTAGAAGCCCCTGAAACATTCTTTGACATCAGTGAATTCACTTTAGAAATTTTTTTTTAATAGATAAGTCATCGATAGCTGGCTCAGAAGAGGCTGAACCTCTTGCTCCACCTATCAAGCCAATTAAGCCGGTTACCAGAAACAAGGCACAGCAAGAACCTCCGGTGAAGAAGGGCCGACGCTCAAGGCGCTGTGGGCAGTGTTCAGGCTGTCAGGTTCCAGAGGACTGTGGTGTCTGTACTAACTGTCTAGACAAACCCAAGTTTGGTGGGCGCAATATAAAGAAGCAGTGCTGCAAGTAAGTATGCATCTGAGAAATTGCCTAATCCTTACACTGAGGGGGATAAGCACGCCCACGCTCCAGGATAGGGAACAGCAGATTTACCCTGTAGCACAGGTGTGGAGTAAATTTGGCCCAGGCAGGGACTGGATCACAGCAGGGGATTGTAAACAGTTAAATTTAGGAGTCGAGATCCTGATCCAAGGTGTGCTTCTTATGAGCTGCTCTTCTGAAGTTCGCTTCTGGTTTGTTCTCCCCAGTTTGTCAAAACTGGCTTAGCATTGAAAAGCATTTGGTATGAGACCAGTGGCTTTCACCAGCCAGTATGGGTTTTTGCAAGGAAGGCGATGTATACGTAAATATTTATCTCTTATCCTCCCAAATTGCATTTATGAAGAGCTTGCATTTTCAAAATGATGTTTAGCTGGTGTATACTTGCTTCACGTAACAAAGATGTCTCTGGATGTCGTTAAGAAATACCGCTCTTCCTTGATTTTTTTCCTGTCCTTTTTTTTCACATATCACTTAGCCCAAACCTTTTGCTTTTTTAAATTGCTGCATTCAATTGGTTTTATAATCTGTCTGAAAAGGCAGCAACTGAAGGGGCACCAGTAAGGATTGTTGTGGTATGAAAACTATTTATAAAGCATAGCTGTGAGAATTGCTGTGTAGTGCCCATCTGTGTGAAAATGCTCTGCTGGCTACAATCTGTAAGTAGTCTCACTCTTCGCAGCTTTGCCCAGGCCTCGGCCTGGGTTTCAAAACCATGGGCCCTGTTGCAGGAGAGAAGGTAGAAACAAAGCCTAGCCCCACTTATAGAAGACATCCTACGCTTAAATCTAAGAAAAAAAGGAAATAAATTTGAATGCTTACAAAAAGGCTTGGTCACCTAATCCGATGCCACTCCAAGAGTAACTGTTTTTATCTGAAACAGCCTCAGTTTGGATTATGTAAAACTGACAGCTGAGAGAGTTCGGTGTGGTTTCTTAGAGCTCCTGGAAGTATTCTGTTACTTCTCAAATCTAAGCAATGGAATTGATGGGGGATTTGCCAGTGAAGCAGTGTTGTTCCATAAGCAGCTTTATTGACCTCAAAATTGTGTTGAGAGTGTGGAAAACCAAAAGGAAAACACAGAGGAAAATAAGGAATTTCCTTTAGGTATTTCTGAAGAGTGAACGGGGCAGGGGGGAGGAAGATCGCTTGGAAAAAGGTAGTGGGTGTGTTGATCGTGCGGTTTTTTTCAGTTTTTCATGTTGAATATTTCCAACCTGCCCTCTTAATGTCTGCATTTTTCTTCTGATTTCATGACGTGTTCTTTCTTTGTAGAATGAGGAAATGTCAGAATCTACAGTGGATGCCTTCAAAAGCCTATCTCCAGAAGCAAGCTAAAGGTAGGCTAAAAGACTTGGCTGGAGTGTAGCACAAGAGAGAAATCTTCATCTCTTAAATTTTGCTCTTTGTGCCGTCATTGTGGCTACACTGAGCTTATGAAAGGTCAGTCTGCAACCAGAGGTTAACAGGGAGTCTGCCTGTTCTGATGACGTCAGGTAAAAGTTGCAGGAGAGATGCGAGTAGAGGCAGCACCTGTACTCCGGAACAGTGGCTGTCTCTTTCAGCACTGGACTTGTAGTTTTTCCTTCCTTTTGTAGGGAGCTGCTGCTGATGGCTGGTCAGTCTCCCCTCTGCCCTTCAGGTGAAGCATTTCTCAGAGGTTTGCCTGCTCCTGTGTGACATGGGGCCTGATGAGTCTCTTGGAGCCTCCTTGTCTCTGACATAAGGCTTAAGTGAGCCATCATGTGTGTTCTGTTAAAACCCTGCGTTCTTGGTGCGGGACCTCTGTAGGTCTGCGTGTTAGTGTGACAGCGGTCAGGCGGCTGCCTTGAGCTCCCTGAACTTCGCCACACAGAGTCTGCTTTCTCCTTTGCGCAGTTAAGCTCTGAAGCTGCTTTACTACAGAAGGGTTTTGCTTACTGCTCTGTCAGAATAGAGGCCCAAGGTATTAGAACACAGATCGCAACATAAGCCAAGTGCATTAATTTCACCAAGGAAATGCTTTATTTTTTTGGAGTACCATTTTTTCTTTTGTACGACAGAATGACAAAATTCTGACATCAGAGTGTCTGTTTCCTTGTTTTAAAAAAGCAGTAAATCGTTTGAAGTCCCACCATTTTATCAGCGTTGCTTTATTGATGCTTCTTCTTCCTAGCTGCAAAAAAGAAAGAGAAGAAATCGAAGACAAACGAAAAGAAAGAAAGCCATTCTGGGAAGAACCAGTTGGACTCTGGACAGAAACAAGCCCCTCAGACTGTCATACCGAGAGAAGACAATGCTATAAAGAAGAACAGCGAACCTGCCCGTAAGCCCGTAGAGGAGAAGCATGAGGATGGGAATTCCTCTGTTCCAGTGTCGGAGCCCAAACAGGTCCCTGCGTCTGGTACCAGAAAGACTGGCAAGCAGGCGACCCAGCCAGTGCAGCTCCCTCCTTCTCAGCCACCGAGCTCAGGACCTTTGAAAAAAGAAGCACCTAAACTTACCGCTTCTGAGCCTAAGAAAAAGCAGACTCCCCAGCCAGAAATAGGTAAATGGGACTGTTTATCCTCAATCTGTTTGAGTCACATTAAGTAACAAAACCACTAAAAGCTGTTGGATTTTAAAACTGATAAATGCTTTATGATCTGGTGAAGTTACAGCAGATTATTTTGGCATTTTTTCTTAGAACTGGCTTCCTTTTTATGGAACTAGAGTGTATGTTGGGGCAGGGAGAAAGATGGCCATCCTTATTGTGATTTTTAGTCGTGTGGTCTTGGCAGTCTTGAAGTATATTTTCAATACTGTTAAGCCTGTTGGCTGTTCACAGTCCGGATGTGAAACAAGAAGAATATAGTCTTTTTACTACAAAAACATAGTCCGCTGTTGCACGTAGTACAGAACAGCACGAACAGCGACCGACGAGGCAGCTCCGGGACTTCTGTGGCTTTGCACCCAGAACGCTTCAGGTTTTTAGCAGAGCAAACTCTCCCGGTCGTGCCTCGAGGAGACTGCTCAAGTCATAGTTGGTGAGGTGCAGTCACAGAAGAGGGTGGAAAAATTCTGGTCTAAAGTTCATCGCACGTTACCCAGCTGATTTTTTTTCCCTTTTCTTCTCTACAGGTGGCTGTTAGTTACTTGAAATACTCATAATTTTTCCCCCCTTCCTAGGCACAGAACAAAGCAAACAGAAAAAAATTGCTCCCCGTCCAACTTTCCCTGTGAAACAGAAACCAAAAGAAAAGGTGAATACTGTTTTTTGTACACAGTCAGTAAATTTCAAGAACCTGGAACCTCTGTCTGTCTAGAAAGTAGAACTGTATTACTTAACCCTTTCGCAGATTTATTTTTTTTTTTGTACTTTTCCTTGTGGCAGTATGTGGATACCAAAGTACCTGGCATATGCCTAAGATTCAGTTTAGATGATAACTTGTTCTCTAAGCCTTGTACGTTGTGGGGTGGAGGCTAGCTTTTCCATAAAAAATGGATCTACCTTCATCTCGGAAACAGCACCATTACGGGGGAAAAAACCCAAACAAAACAGAATTATCTTCTTTAAATCTAAGAGAGAAGCGTGTAGGGACTAATACACCCAGAGTTGCCCCACTGCAGCAAAATAAAACCCAGCACTCTGATGAGGGAGAACAACATGACATTAGAGGAAAATGCAGCAAATTGAATTAGCAATGTAATTGTGTGTGGAATGCTCTTAAGAAATGGTTTGCAGAATAGTTGCTTTCTCGCAACTTTTACGCACTCATTAATCCTGTGATGGTTTGGGGGTTTTGTCTGTGAATTACCTACGGCGTTTAGTATAATTACTGGTGAAGTTCTAACATTTGGGCTTGGGATTAATGCAGGCTCCTTTACTTGACTAGGAAAAGCCCCCTCCTATAAGCAAGCCAGAAAGCAGCACGCTGAATTTGCTCAGCACTCTGACTAACGGAAGCAGTTCCAAGCAAAAGCCACCTACAGATGGAGTCCACAGAATCCGAGTGGATTTCAAGGTAGAGGACAAAATGTTTTAAGTATTTGAATGTTACCTGGCTCTAAACACTGGAACTAGAGTCCCTCAAGAGTGCTGGCAGTGACTTCTAAGTTTGTGTGTCTGGTACTGTTCAGAGAGAACTGCAAATAGGAGCCTTCATGACAAGTCACTCGGTTGATTTTATTTTTTTTTAGAAGCTTGTTATGCCTTTTTTCTCTCATAATTAGCGTACTGGATGAAGAGACACTTAAAGCTTTAAAACCTTAACTGTCAATGTGTGAGGATGAGCAAGAATTTGAGGTTTATGAAGAATTATTCCATTAAGATGGAACTATAAAACCTTACCACAACTTGAGCCAACAAGATTTGGGGAAAATGTTAGTAACTTGTAATTCACGACATTTTGGGTCTATCTGGGGTTTTAAACTGATAAATCATGTACTTTTTTGAAAAACAGTGTTGAAATAATAAAAATTAATATTTTCCTAATAATTTTTCAGTCCCTCTATAAGTGTTGATACTGGAGATTATAGTGAGATCTCGTAAGTGTTTTATACGAATATGGAGTTTTAATAAAGTATAATTCTTCTGAAATTTCACTTTTAGTAATAATTGTGCAATCGTGAAAAACTTTGTCTTGTTCCTTTAGGCTTGCTTTCTGTAGAAGGAAGGCTAGTGTATTATTGAGCTCTCTTGGCAAGAACAGCGCTGAGATGTGACTATTCCAATGTACACTGTAAAGTAGACCAAGGTAGAAGTTGAAATGGCTTCAGTTTGAGGCCACTTAATCGCAGGCACAGAATGTATGAAGCAGCAATCAATGTGAGCACTTTATACTGATGTTGTATTGCCTTATTCTGCATGGTGATGTATCCTTTTGTACTTTCAGGAGGACTGTGAAGTGGAGAATGTTTGGGAGATGGGTGGGTTAGGCATCGTCACCTCGGTACCTATTACTCCCAGGGTGGTCTGTTTTCTCTGTGCCAGCAGTGGACATGTGGAGGTAAAGCATTGTGTTCTGCTGTTGATGACTTAGTTACAGCACCACGTTGTTAGGACAATAAATAAATAAGTTATATCGTGACCTTAATCCAAGAGCAATTAAAATAATGCCTGTAAATCTGTCCTCGCTAAGCTTTGTCCCAAGATACTAAAATGCAAGGTATTTAAAATCAGTTTGGAAACTTCTGCGGTGCTTACTTTGCAGGCAAACTGTGTTAGACATAAAGAATAGCGTATTTGAGAGCACCTGCGTCTCCTCTTAATTTGGAATCCCACATCTGATGTCAAGCAGGGGCTTTGCTTTCTTTTAACTTGAAATAAGAAAGGCTGCCCGATAAATGTTGAAGGGCTTTAGGCAGTGTTGACTTTCCCAGGTATGTCTGTGTCTGCTGAGAGCTGCAAACCATTACTGAAACGTGACTGGAAAGATTCTGGCGCTGTATAAAGAGCTGGATTTGGGCTTAAGATGCATTAAATGCGTTTCCAGGTATAGATAGGTGCCTTCTCAACATCTTCAGGTCAGCTGTCCTGGGAAGGTGATGCTAGCACCCTGGAAAAGGCTTGGTTATGATGAGTGAATGATATGTGGGGAAAAGGGGGCTAAGTTCTGTACGTGGACATCGGTGCACTTGAGGACCATGGAGGTCCAGTGGGGCGTGGAGCCATCCCCTTCTCAGTCAGGTTGCTCAAGGGGACAAACGATTCTCCTGTCCCCTGTGAGCCTGCGGTGTTCGTGCCCTAAGGACGATTCTTTTTCTAGTATGACCAGCCTTGTAGGGGATATGTAGAAATTAGAAGAGCTTTGACGTGGGCCACCTAAGCTGAACGGAGGGAGGAACCTCTCTCCTGGCTCCGCGTACCCCTTCCTTCTGCACTAAGTGTTTCTTCTGGTGTGGTTGGCTGGCATTACAGCGAGGGAGGGAGATCCTGAAGAGCCCCATAGGCCTTTGCCAGTGCTCAGAACACTTAGATAACAGGTACCAGACTCCCCTTTGCTGCTAGAAGCCTACTCGGGGTAGATGAGCATGTATTTGGGTTTCTGAAGTACATGCACAGTTTCCCTCCTAAAATATGCCAGTAGATATCCTTGTTCTGTCGGTCGTAAAGCAGAATTCAAAGTAGTTTGGAGGGCGAGGGGGCTTGTTTGGGAGTTCAGCGCAGCTTCTGACTTGCTAAAACCTCCCTCTCCCCCCTTGCAGTTTGTGTATTGTCAGGTCTGTTGTGAGCCTTTCCACAAGTTCTGCTTAGAGGAGAGCGAGCGGCCCCTGGAGGACCAGCTGGAAAACTGGTGCTGCCGTCGCTGCAAGTTCTGCCACGTGTGTGGGAGACAGCACCAGGCCACCAAGGTACCCCCAAACCGCCGGGAGAGCCGGCGGGCACCCCCCGTGCTGCTCCCAGAGCTCCTCTAGCTCCAGAGCTCAGCTAGCGAGCGTGCACCGGGGAGCAGGGAAGCGCAGAGTCTCTGCGCGAGCGCCGCTGTGCGCTGGGGAGAACGCCTCTCGAGTTGCTTCGTTGCAGCTTCTTCCTCTTGCCCCGAACGGGGGATCCAACGTAAAACGAAAGTGTCCAGGACTTTGCATCCCTTTGGAGGGTCTCTGTTCCAATGCTTTTTTCCCCTTTATTCTTGTAGCAGTTGCTGGAGTGTAACAAGTGCCGAAACAGCTATCACCCTGAGTGCCTGGGCCCAAACTACCCAACAAAACCCACCAAGAAAAAGAAAGTTTGGGTGAGGGATTTTGATTTCTTTTTTGGGTAATTCACTTGTTGACTGATCATAACGCTGTGGGCCAGAGCTCTGCAGATCACTTGCTCTGATGCAGTTGCTTAGTTTTCTTAAGGTAGGGTGCCTGTTGCATTGGAAGGTACGTTTGGAAATAGATAATGAGGTGGGCTCTTGATAAGATTCTGAACAAGCAGGATTTTTAAAGAGATTACATCTTTTTTAGTTGTAGTAATTCCATACATAATCCCAGAACGCGGAAAAAAACTCTTTGGAATTGAAGCGTTTACCTTGTTAGCAAACTTACCACTTGACATTGGTATTGAGAGACAATTTGGATTAACACGCTGTTTTGTGTCCTTCAAGTTTCTGTTCTAAACAAGTGCAAAAGCTTTGCCTATAGTGTATTTGGTACTAATAGTTTTCAGGTGTTTTCTACTACGATATCCTCGGAGTTGGAATACTGTTAAAGTAAGACTTCATATTTTAGGTCAGAAGAAATGCCACAACTACATATGCTGTTTTACCTGAAGGGAAAGGTGATATTTTCTTCAGTACAAACATGAAGGACAGAAAAACTATGCTGTGATTTATTCTCATTTTTTTCTTGTTGCATTATCACCATCTTAGCATAAAGGGAGGGAGCTCTTCTTTTTAGTGAGAGTTTTGGTATTTGAAACTCCTTATTCTGTTGTGTAAGCTCTCTGCACTCGTTAAATAATAAAAACTATGAAATGTGTTGTTAGGACTAAAGCACAGAAACCACCAGATAAAAGCAAATAACTCTTGCCAAACACATTCCTTTTCCAGATATGTACCAAATGTGTTCGCTGCAAGAGCTGCGGATCAACGACACCAGGCAAAGGGTGGGATGCGCAGTGGTCTCATGACTTCTCACTGTGTCATGATTGTGCCAAACTCTTTGCTAAAGGTACATAAAGTTGTGATTCTTTACAGCAGGAGCCTCTTCAGACGCTCGGTTTTGAGTTAGAGAGCGTCAGCGTAGAGTGAACGGAGGGCCTGCAGGGCAGGTGAGCTTGTCACCCTACAAACAGGAGTGCAAGCTGGTGTTAGGGTCAAGCGTGAAAGCACGGGTAATAGTTTCTGTAGGAAAGCCAGGTTCTTAGATTTTACGGTGGCTAACAAAGGTCACCACTGTTTTATTGTCAGGGCTTGAGGCTATACCATATAAAGCAATTACTACACACCTGTTGGCCTGGGGTTTCAAGTAGCAGTTGAGGGGGGAAAAAAAAAAAAAAAAAAAAAAAAAAGAAAAACCAACCAAACAAACCCCCCCCCAAAAAAAAAAAAAAAAAAAAAAAACAACAACACCCACAAAACAAACAAACAAAAAAATTTAAAGGGCTCCTGACTTAAAAGCAACAAAATTCCTATTGTAAAGTCATCGTTCCTCCTTGTGCTAGTTACCATACGTGACACCTTTGAATCTAGGAGGGGCGCACTGGGGAAAAAGTCTCAGGATGGAAAATCTTGCCAATTCCACCTAAGTTCTTGCCCGCATGTGTCATCTTTGTCCTTTCATTTTACACTGTAAAGCTAATTGCATATAGTGTTTTGTTAGTCTCACCACCCCCAAAAAAATGGGTACGCAGTAACAGAATTCTAGAGTAGTCGGTGGTCTTCCGAGCAGGTTATTTTTGTGGCCATTGCCTGCGGTGTTGTAAAATTCGGTGGAACTGTGTTGGCAGCTTACTGGGGGGGGCGGGGTTCAGAGAGCTGCTTTCTTAGCACGCTAGTAAGTAACCACCTAGCCTTTAAGGCGCATGTGGCAGCTGGACTTCTGATAAAATCACGTCTCGTTTGCAGGAAATTTTTGTCCTCTCTGTGACAAATGCTATGATGATGATGACTATGAGAGCAAGATGATGCAGTGTGGGAAATGCGACCGCTGGGTCCACTCCAAATGTGAAAACCTTTCTGGTAAGGCAAATATCTCCTCGGTACTTAAGAACACGGGGCAGCGAGTAGACCAAAGCAATCCAGTTTTGAACCTTTCCACTAGAGTGTTAGGTTAACAGCCTCGCCTGTTGTGACCTCCCTGAAAAATACCTGTAGAATGGTTACAGGCGAACCAGTACTAATACCAGTGACATCCTGAAAGCATGGGTCTTGCCTTAAATGCAGTATCACTCAGTTAGTTGCACGGAATGCTTTTGTTACGTGAAAAGTGTTTCAGTTAGACAGTAAGTGCGGAGTGGGGGTTTTTCCCTATATTCATCCCTCAGTGAAGTAGTTCAGACTGTTGTTTTTTTTTTTTTTTTTTGTCTCCAGATGAAATGTATGAGATACTTTCCAACTTGCCTGAGAGCGTGGCATACACCTGCATTAACTGCACAGAGCAGCATCCTGCAGAGTGGCGTCTGGCACTGGAAAAGGAGCTGCAGGTTTCCTTAAAGCAGGTTTTAACAGCCCTGTTGAATTCTAGAACTACTAGCCACTTGCTGCGGTATCGCCAGGTAAGCTGGAGCCTCGCGTCCCATTAACGTATTCGGGCTTTGCCTGGCATTCGGTTGAGTTCTGGTACTGCTGTGCATCATACTGCAAAAGTATCTTTATTGTACTTAGAACATGTACTGTGACTTTTGTTTTCTTTCTTTTGTTCCTTCCGATGGAAACAAAGAAGTGGGTATCTATGATACGACTTGTGAGGCTAAAAGAAAAAATAGGGTAAAGGTCTTCCAGGAATGGGAGGATTTAGCTCTGTGATGGCGAAGGTGCTTTTTTTGACGGAAGAACAGGATCTTAAGTCTTGAAATATATATTCGGAAATAGGACTTGTGAAAAATGAGTTTGCTTCTTATAGCTGGGCACTCTGCTCTGCTATGTGCCCTACAGGTCAGCAGCAGAAAGCTGGTTAAGGTCTTTTCCTTTCTGTCCCTACATCTTGGACAGGAATTCAGAACTTGAGCCTCCTTTCTTTCGTGTTAGCGAGAATCTCTGGGCCAATAAATGGGCATGGGAGTGTGTCGTGAGTAGCAGCCACACTTCAGTAGCCAATGTCCCTCTGTCTGGTTGCTGATGTTAACAGGCAGCAAAACCGCCTGATTTAAATCCCGAGACGGAAGAGAGTATCCCTTCCAGAAGCTCTCCTGAAGGTCCCGATCCTCCGGTCCTAACAGAAGTCAGTAAACAGGAGGAACAGCAACCTCTGGACCTGGAAGGAGTGAAAAGAAAAATGGATCAAGGATGTTACACTTCTGTGGTATGTCAAAGTTTTCATGTTCCGCTCTAATGATGGATCTTGTGAATTGCTTTATGACCCGTGGCGTTTATAGCTGAGCGTGCTTAAGCCTTTTCGTTATGAACAAGGAAACAGGTTAATGTGCTGCTAAAAATAATTCTGGATGGCGTTCATGTTAATGTTGGCCCAAAGACATGTAATTTACACTGTGGTATGGTGCTCTCTAATCAGCAGCAATACTTGGTTAAACCCCTTTTGCTCTTAGTCAGACAGTTACGTTGACGGGAGCAGGGCACGTCATTCTTTGCGTGCAAGTTCTAACTGAAGGCCTAGCCAAGTAACACTGGCGGTATTCAGTTATCTGGAAACGAATAATTCATGTGTGCAGGGATGACCCCTTCAGGGGTTGTTTATACAAAACGCTGATGTTAACCGAATCGGTTTTCTTTGCAGGGAGCAGCCTTTTCCTCTTTTTTTCCCCGTACAGAGCCTGTAATCTTGAGGAAGACCGTATATCGCAAAGTGCTAGGCAAACAAGCTGGTGCCAGACTTTGGCCAAATCCCCTTGTGAGGTAGCTAGCTTAGCTGATTTAAAATCAGTTAGCAGTCAACTCCTGGTAGAAGGAAGAAGCAAATGGTTATGGGTGTAGCAGTTCTGCCAGTCAGTTTGCAAGTGCACAGGGCTGCTTGTTTCTTTACAGCCGAATTGTTTTTCTGCTTTTAAGTCAATGCTCTGGTTCAGTCTTCTAGTCACCTGGGTGCTCGCTTGATGCCTTAAAAAATGAGTGGATGCTGTAGCCGTACAAAGGACAATCTTGTTAATGAGAAATTTTGTGGCTTTCTCGTAGCTGGATTTTAGTGATGATATCGTGAAGATAATTCAAGCAGCCATTAATTCAGATGGAGGGCAGCCGGAAGTTAAGAAAGCCAATAGCATGGTCAAGTCCTTCTTTATTCGGGTGAGCTGGACTACAGTTAGTTTGAAATCTGCTTGGTGTCATACCACTGTTTGTTGCTGTTGGAATCCAGAGGGCCCATCACTCTTACCATTGCTTGGGTATTTCCAGGAATAAAATAATATGTTGTCAGCGTTGTTGACGTTAACAAAATCTTACTAGTTGTGCATTTACAGTAGATCTTGGCTGAATGTCTTTGAATTTTGGGGTATGTTATATAACATTTCTAATGGAGTGTTGTTTTCCTTCAGCAAATGGAGCGTGTTTTTCCATGGT
The DNA here is from genome assembly GCA_031468815.1 of Morus bassanus. NCBI lineage: Eukaryota > Metazoa > Chordata > Aves > Suliformes > Sulidae > Morus > Morus bassanus. The sequence goes on from CM062588.1 coordinate 8,971,730, forward strand.
TCAGTGTAAAAAAGTCCAGATTTTGGGAGCCAAATAAAGTAACAAGCAAGTAAGTAATTGTTCTGTGTCCGACTGTGACACCCTGCGGTTTGCCAGCTGTCCAAGCAAAAAGTATCAAGAAAGCCTGTTTGTGGGGTTGGGTTTTCTGTTTTGCCTTTTTCTTTTCTTTTCTTTTCTTTTCTTTTTTTTTTTTTTTTTTTTTTTTTTCCTTCCCTTAAGAAGCTAAACGGTAATCCCATTCCCAGGTTTTGTATGCGCTTCCTTGGTCTAAAGCAGAGTAACCAAAAAAATCATTCAGAACTAGGTATATTGTGTGTTGGCTTGTCAGTCCTGTCCTTCCTTCCCCCCCACCCTCCTCCTCACCCCCATTTGGTGTGGCCCTCCTTCTGCATCTATTACCCTCAAAAGAAACAGCCAGCCACGTCACAAACCTTAAAATGTAAGTGACGGGCCATAGCCTTTGTCGAGAGCGTGTGTGGACTGTAAGTAATTAAATGAGTTGTTACTATATGCTGAATGTCAGTAGTGCTGGTAGAGAGGGCACAAGGTCCTCTGGCATAGTCGGGTCTGACAGCTGACTCCTTGTTGCATTTCAGCAGTGGTATGTTGCCGAATGCAGTGCTGCCCCCTTCGCTTGACCATAATTATGCTCAGTGGCAGGAGCGTGAAGAGAACAACCGCACTGAACAACCCCCTCTGATGAAGAAAATCATTCCAGCTCCAAAACCCAAAGGGCCTGGAGAGCCAGATTCACCGACTCCTCTACATCCTCCTACACCACCTATCACTAGTAAGAGAACAGATTGTAGCGCTAACGGTCCCAAACCCAGAGTGCTTCATTCCAGTCCTCCTAGTAGCAAAGAGAGGGTGGTGTTAGTTCTGTATGCGACTGAAGAATTTTGGAGACCTCTTGTGACCTAAGATCATTCAGAGGCTCTTATATATGAGATGTTTCTGAGCCGAGCTTGGGCCCAGAAATACATCTGCACCTGCCTCTCTTCCCCCCAGAACAAGGGCTGTGCAGAGGCTGGTGTGTGCTTTTCCTTGCTTTACAAGCTGGCTATTGAAAACTCTAGGCTGCTGCTTGGCTCTTCTACCCTATTCTCTTACTGACAGTCTTTCCAGATGAATTTTTGCCTTCCTGACTTTCAAGAATAAACAGTGTTCTCTCTTTTAACTCCAAGGCTCTGACAGAAGCAGAGAGGATAGTCCTGAACTTAATCCACCTCCAGATGTAGAAGACAACAGGCAGTGCGCGTTGTGCCTGAAATACGGTGATGACAGCGCTAATGTGAGTATCTGGCACGTGCCCGTTTTGATGGGAGCTCATTTAAGCAGTCCTATGGATTTGGTACTGTGGATAGGCTGGATGCTTTTTGTGCATTGCTGTGTCTTATGGACCACTGGAAAAGAATGTTTCCTTTCGTTCTTTAGGATGCTGGACGTCTTCTCTATATTGGCCAAAATGAATGGACACACGTGAACTGTGCTTTATGGTCAGCAGAAGTATTTGAAGATGATGATGGTTCTCTGAAAAATGTGCACATGGCTGTGATCAGGGGAAAGCAGCTGGTGGGTATAAGTAAAGAATACTTTGTTAAACTTCATGCCGATTTACACAGGACCAAGACAGAAACCCGGCTAAAAGATTCCTTGTGTGTGTGTTTTCTGCTCTGTCCTCTCCTTGTGGTTTTTTGGGTTGTTTTTTTTTTTACACTATATATAATAGAACTGACTGAAGATACCTGAAAATTTATTTTATCCTTGCCCGGTTCAGAAATATTGTGGAGACCAGAAGGAACTTGTAACAGGAGAATTGGAGTCGTGTTTTTCTCAGAAGGTTTTCAATTGCCAGTGCTATACCTTAAGCAGTCGATGCCATATCTGTAGTCGCAACCTGTTTTCAAAATAATACGGAATATCTAGTGCACAGCCAAATGCCGTGTTAAAGCCCAACAACTATCTCTCCAGTACAAGGACTTCCCAGATCTTCTCTTGCAGTCCGAGCTGATGGCAGCAGAGGAACTCAAAGGAGGGAGAGCAAGCCTGTATCTGCTATTTTGACCTAGGTTAAATTTTATGTATGTGTAAAAGAAATAAAAACTGAAAGCAAGTATTGTCCAATTTAAGGTGGTGATCAAGGAACATTTTCACATTGGAGTACAGATGAAGGATCTTGACATCTAGCTCATACATAGCTACTCCGTTAAATACTGCAAGAAGAATGACGGGGGTGTCTTTTTCTGAACTCCTAAGCGGTCTTAGAAAACAAAGCAATCTTCCTGTTGCGAATTGGTTGTTGCATACTTTCCAGAAGAACAAAATGAGACTGGAAGCATGACTAGAAACTAGTTTGTCTGAATTTTGTTTTAATATTGCATCGTTCAGTCCTAAATATTTATTGAAACAGCAGAAGCGGTGGAATAGGACTGCTCTTAGCCGGTAGTAAGCCGCCCACGTGGGGAATACCCTGTGCAGGAGAAATAGTTGCCATATTAATCAGTGAAGCTTGCAGATATGACACTTGGATATGGAGTACCAGCGAGAAAGTCTGAGGCCTGGAGGAACCAGTCTGCAAATGCAAAAGTTGTTCTGTGTGAGGGATCCTTCTTCCTCTCACCTCCTCCTCCATGTCTCACTCGTGCATGTGAGTCACGGTAGTGAAATGTTATGGCGATGAAGGGGGAGGTCAGGCATTACTCTAGACTGCTGTCCATGCCGAAGAAAAACAACTGACAACAGTAACGGTAACCTGGTTTTAGAAGGGATTGCTTTTTAACCTTTCCCTCCACTGCTCCCCCTTTTTTTTTTTTTCTTTTGTAGAGATGTGAGTTCTGCCAGAAGTCGGGCGCCACAGTAGGCTGCTGCCTCACTTCCTGTACAAGTAACTATCATTTTATGTGCTCGCGAGCCAAGAACTGTGTCTTTCTGGACGATAAGAAAGTTTACTGCCAGAGGCATCGTGACTTGATCAAAGGAGAGGTGAGATTCTTCTTTCACACCCTGCCTTGTCTGAAGGCAAGGTTAGCCTGTAACTGTGAGCACTTTTTAGAAGCCAGTATTGAATGTGTTCCTTACTAACAAGGGCTAGGCTGTTAATAAGAAGTCAGCCATATAACCAGCCTGGGGAAGTTTGGCGAGTGGCGCTAAGTGGCAGTTCAAAAACCGAAAGACCAAACTGAGGGTCGAGTTAGACAGGCTGCGTAGCGTACGTGTGGTGGTTCCTTTAAAATTAACGAGTGGTTTTGTGGATTCTTGTTCCAGGTGGTTCCTGAGAATGGGTTTGAAGTTCTGAGAAGAGTTTTTGTGGACTTTGAAGGGATCAGTTTGAGAAGAAAATTTCTTAGTGGCTTGGAACCAGAGAACATCCACATGATGATCGGTAAGATCTAGTCTCTGGACACCTCATCCACCTTTGGTGCTAGAATCTGGTTCACAGAACTTCTCTGCTCCTCTTTCTGCTCAGGTTCAATGACGATAGACTGTTTAGGAATTCTGAATGATCTCTCAGACTGTGAAGATAAGTTGTTTCCCATCGGCTATCAGTGAGTAGAAGCTGTTTCACAATTAGATGTCTTTCAGCATATTAGATGCCAAACCAGCGCTGAAGTAACATGTAAAAATTGCCTGTAGCTTTCATACACTCTTCAGGAATCTTGTGATGAAGCTAGGTGTGCAGCATGTTGGGCCGGGAAGCCTTTGTTCCGTGTAATTTTGAGAAACTGCAAATTTAAAATAGGAATGCTGAGATTTGCTCGACTGCTGAGTAAATTGTCTTACGTTTGAATTACCTTCCAGGTGCTCCAGGGTGTACTGGAGTACAACAGATGCCAGGAAGCGCTGTGTGTATACCTGCAAGATCATGGAGTGCCGACCTCCGGTCATAGAACCTGACATCAACAGCACTGTAGAGCACGATGATAACAGAACAATTGCCCATAGCCCGGTTCCCCTTACAGGTAATCTCTTAAGGACTTTCTAAAAGTACATTCTCTGTGTGTTTTTGCCATAGTGTATTCTTAGCAGAAAGCCAGGCAGTGGCTAGGACCCATGTCTCTTAAAGCGATTGGGACTAGAATTGACTTCAGGCTTCCAAATTATGTTACGGCATCTTAAGACTTTTAAAAAAAAAAAAAAAAAAAAAATTTAAGCTGCTGTACTGGTAACTTTGAAAACCTGAGCCGAATGAAAACTACTGTAGTGATGTGTTCTGGTCTCCAGATCTGAGATTTAGATCACTAGAAAAGACTTCAAATTGTACTTCACGTGTCAGCATTGGTATGTAATATGGGCGTTGTTAAGTACCGTGTTGAATAGTAGTATTGCGCTGCTTCTGTATTTCCAAATTGCCTTCTCTGCATCCATAGGTGAGTTAAAAAAATTTAAAAAACAAAAAAAAACAACAACAACAACAAAAAAAAAAAAAAAAACAAAAAAAACAAAAAAAAAAAAAAACACACAAACCTCAGCCTTACCCTTCCCAGTTCCCAGAAGGGTGAGGCTGTGGAAGATTTTTTTAAAAACATTTATAATAGTTGTTATTGTCAACACAGAATCTTAAACTTTATTAAAATATAATGGAATTTCATGTGTAAGCTGAGGGTTACTGTATTGCTGCAAGTGTTTGAAAATGTTCTTAGGAGAAGAAACCAGACATTATCTGACGGCGAGGAAGCAGTGATCTTTGCCTTTGTGTGTGTTTAACAAACACCCTGATTCTCCAAGTGAAACCTGATAGCAATGTATACTTTATCAGATCGTAGCTTGTAGGATTTGGTGGCAGCTTATACTGTTGTTTCTCTTTTATACAACAACAGAAACTCTACCTAGAGACAGCCGAAGTACACCTGAAATTGTAAGCCCACCATCACCAGATCGTCCCCTGCATTCTCAGACCTCTAGTTCCTGTTACTACCCAGTGGTCTCAAAGGGTCCCAGGATCCGGACGCCAAGTTATCCATCCACACAGAGGTCTCCCGGCTCTAGGCCGTTACCCTCTGCAGGTATTTCAAGTGCTGTTGACTTTAATTTTTGGGGTTTGGGGAGGGGTTTTTTTGTTTGTTTTGGAAATATTTTTGGCTTGGTTCATGTCTTTTTTGGCTTCATTCAGAATGTGGTGTTTAGTTTTCTCTTTCTAGAGAAAATAGTGAAATGGCAATAGGTTTGAGGGAAGGAAAGTTCTGAAAATATACAGTGGAGATGGCCTGTCAAGAAATGTACGACTGCAACAAAAATTTCCCTGGGATGAAGAAAAGAGTGTTTGGGCAATATAATAGCAGTAATATAGAAAAGCTGTAATGTAAGTTAGGGACTTAATCATCTGAGCTGGTATTTTTTCAGAGAGAGTCAGAAATCTGGTATTATCGTTCAGCTGCTATTTCTGTGTGAATGAGTTGGGTTTTGTTTCAAACTGATGTTGAAAATTCACAGCTCGAGTTGAGATACAGAACCCTGAGATACAAACTTGTCAACTCTACGTGGTGAATTAACGGTATCAGATTTTGAATACCTGTCTCAAGTATCATCATTACGTTAATGCTATTTGGCTGAAAGGTTTTGCTGGGTTTTATTTTCTTGTGTTTTGTATGAAGGAATTGGGTATGCATTGACTGTGAAGGTTTCAGATCACTTGACAGTCTTTCTTGCCTTATTTTCTCAGGAAGTCCTACCCCAGTGACCCATGAAATAGTGACAGTAGGAGATCCTTTACTGTCCTCTGGACTTAAGAGCATTGGTTCTAGGAGACATAGCACCTCCTCTTTGTCACAGCAGCAATCAAAACTCCGGATGATTTCCCCTACACGAGCTGGGAACACTTACTCCAGGCACAGCGTATCTTCAGTTTCCAGCACGGGGTCCTCTTCAGAACATGAACTGAGCGTCAAAAGTACTGACCGCTTTGTGGGATCGGTGAATGCAGCTACTCCAAGCGCTCCAGTTCAAAGTTGCTCTACCAGTTCAGGCTCCCAGAAAACGGTGGCTACAAGTGGAAGTAAAACTTACCAGCTGGATGCATCTCAGTCTACAGAAGGAAAACATTCTAGCAGTTCAGATTTGATAGCCAAAGCTGCGCCTTCTAAGGGAGAGAAGATGAAAACGCTGACCTCAAAGGACCCAGATTATCCAGCTCATAGTTTTGCTTCTGGAGGAAACTCCAAAATGTCCACTCAACCAACCAGTTCATCGGGCGCAGAAATGAATGTTAAAATAGGAACCTTTCAAGACTGCTCAGGATCATTTTCTTCCAAAGAAGGAATACCCTTTCCACCTTTGCATCAGAGAGGCCCAAGGAAAGACAGAGATCAGCACATGGAACCTGTACAGCCAGAGAAAACGAGTGCGGTTGACGAGATGGATGCAAAGAGCTTGAAGTCTGCTGGAGTAAATAGCAGATCTCCTGCAGCAAGTGAGCAGGTGGTTTCTGCCCCTAGAGACCGGCGTCAAAAGGGGAAAAAGTTAATGAAAGACAATTTTAAAGAGAAGCATTCCCTGAAACCTCTTACAGATTCAAGTCAAGCTGTAGGCAGCGATGAAGGAAACCTGAAACCAGAATTTGGTAATCAGGGTTTGGCAACTGAACAAATTAACCAGAGATTATGCAATAATATTCCTGCTGAAAAAGCTGGCGAGAAGTCTCCACCTTCACAAGGGCCATCTAAAGGTTCTGCAGCGCAGATCGAAGCAGCCTCTAAAGAATCGCAGGCACCTAGAAAACGCACCGTTAAAGTCACTCTGACTCCTCTCAAGATGGAAAGCGAAAACCAATCTAAAAACGCGCAGCAGGAAAGCGATGCTGAACCTCAGTCTGCAGGAGCAGAACTGGCCGCTTTGGCAGAGCCCTCCTCAACTTCGGAAAGCCCGGGAGATAACCCTGCAGTTCAGGGAAGTCCAAACGAAGCACCAGCACAGGAATCTCAAAATAACACGTATGAAAATTTGCCTGTTCAAGATAACAACTTGATGCTCCAGGATGGAACTAAAGCTCAAGAAGAAGGCTCGTACAAGCGGAGGTACCCACGGAGAAGTGCTCGGGCCAGATCCAATATGTTCTTTGGATTGACTCCTCTGTACGGCGTGAGGTCTTACGGAGAGGAAGACATTCCCTTCTACAGTAACTCAACTGGGAAGAAGCGAGGGAAGCGGTCTGCAGAAGGACAAGTAGATGGCGCGGATGACTTGAGCACATCAGATGAAGATGACTTGTACTACTACAATTTCACTAGAACGGTGGTTTCCTCGAACACAGAGGAGAGGCTTGCATCCCATAACTTATTCAGGGAGGAGGAGCAGTGTGATCTTCCAAAAATCTCACAGCTAGACGGTGTGGATGATGGAACCGAAAGTGATACAAGCGTCACGGCAACAACGAGAAAAGTCGGTCAAGTAACTAAAAGGAGCGGTAAAGAAAATGGAACAGAGAACTTAAAGCTAGATAGAACTGAAGAAGCCGGAGAGAAAGTACAAGTCACCAAGAGCTCCACTGTCCACAAAACCGACCCAAAGATTGATAACTGCCATCCTGTGAGCAGGGTGAAAGCGCAAGGTCAGGACTCGCTGGAAGCTCAGCTGAGCTCGTTGGAAACGGGCCGCAGGGCTCACACAAGCACACCTTCTGACAAGAACCTACTGGATACTTTCAACACAGAACTTCTGAAATCTGACTCTGACAATAACAACAGCGATGACTGTGGGAACATCCTCCCTTCCGACATCATGGACTTTGTACTAAAGAACACACCGTCCATGCAGGCGTTGGGAGAAAGTCCGGAGTCCTCATCATCCGAACTTCTAACACTCGGAGAAGGTTTAGGTCTCGACAGCAACCGTGGCAAGGACATGGGTTTGTTTGAGGTGTTCTCCCAGCAGCTGCCAACCGCCGAGCCGGTGGATAGCAGCGTCTCGTCCTCCATATCAGCGGAGGAACAGTTTGAATTGCCGCTGGAGCTTCCCTCTGATCTCTCTGTTCTGACCACTCGCAGCCCTACAGTGCCCAGCCAAAATCACAACAGGCTCGCCGTCATCTCAGAGTCTTCGCTCTCCTCCTCGGGAGAGAGGTCGATGCTTGCCTTGCCTTCCACGGAGTCTGGGGAGAAGAGAGTGACAGTCACAGAAAAATCTGCCTCGGGGGAAGGTGATGCAGCTCTCCTGAGTCCAGGAGTAGACCCGAGCCCCGAAGGACATATGACTCCCGATCACTTCATCCAGGGTCACATAGATGCCGAGCACATAGCTAGCCCACCCTGCGGCCCCGTCGAGCAAGGGCATGGCAGCAGCCAGGATTTAACGAGAAACAGCGGGACTCCGGGTATCCAGGTGCCGGTATCGCCCACTGTTCCCCTCCAGAGCCAGAAGTATGTGCCAAACTCCACGGACAGTCCCGGCCCCTCACAGATCTCCAACGCGGCGGTGCAGACAACACCACCCCACCTCAAGCCAGCTGCAGAAAAACTTCTGGTAGTCAATCAAAACATGCAGCCGCTGTACGTCCTCCAAACTCTTCCCAATGGCGTTACGCAAAAGATACAGTTGACGCCTTCTGTCAGTTCTGCGCAGAGTGTGATGGAGACCAACGCTTCAGTGCTGGGGCCCATGGGGAGCGGGCTCACACTGACCGCGGGATTAAATCCGAGCTTGCCCTCGTCTCAGTCGTTATTCCCTCCCACGAGCAAGGGGCTGCTGCCCATGTCCCACCACCAGCATATACATCCCTTCTCCACAGCCACTCAGACTGGCTTCCCACCAAACATCAGCAGTCCTTCGCCAGGTCTTCTGATCGGTGTGCAGCCACCCCCTGATCCTCAGCTCTTAGTGTCTGAAGCTAGTCAGAGGACAGACCTTGGTACCACCGCCTCTACGCCAGCTGCTGCCCTGGGCAAGAAACGGCCCATCTCTCGTCTGCAGTCACGGAAGAATAAGAAGCTGGCTCCCTCTGGAACCCCTTCTGCTATAGCTCCTCCTGATATGGTCTCCAACATGACCTTAATTAATTTTGCTCCTTCCCAAATTTCTAACCACCCGTTGGATTTGGGAACCATTGCAAATTCAACATCCCACAGAACTGTCCCCAATATTATCAAAAGGTCCAAGTCTGGGGTCATGTATTTTGAGCAAACATCTTTGCTCCCGCAAGGCGGGACCGCTACTGCGGTCGGCACATCTCCCAGTGTTATCGGGCCGGATGCCAGTCACCTCCCAGCAGGGCCTGTATCAGGCCTAGCATCGAGTTCCTCGGTGCTGAACGTCGTATCCATGCAGGCCACGGCAGCCCCTACTACGGGTGGGTCAGTTCCTGGTCACGTTTTGGGACAAAGTTCGGTAACGTTAACTAGCCCTGGATTATTAGGGGACCTTGGTTCTATAAGCAACCTCCTGATTAAAGCTAGTCAGCAAAGCCTTGGTCTTCAGGAGCAGCACGTGACTTTACCGCCAAGTTCTGGGATGTTTTCTCAACTGGGAGCATCCCAAACTCCGTCTACGGCAGCAATGACAGCTGCATCAAGCATCTGTGTTCTGCCTTCGGCACAGACGATGGGCATGACGGTTGCTCCGTCGTCTGCTGACCCAGAAGGCTCTTACCAGCTTCAGCATATGACGCAACTCTTGCCCAGCAAAACTGGGGTTGCCTCCTCCCAGCTAGACCTTGGTACAGCTTCAGCAACGACACAGTTGTCGAGCTTTCCGCAGCTGGTTGACGTTCCAAATAACACCGGACTCGAACAAAACAAGGCTTCCTCGGCGGTGATGCACGCCAGTTCAGCATCTCCTGGAGGCTCACCGTCATCTGGTCAGCAGTCTGCGAGTAGCTCTGTGCTGGGTCCCACGAAAACGAAGCCGAAAATTAAACGCATTCAGCCATCATTAGACAAAGGGAATGGAAAGAAGCACAAAACTTCTCACATGTGGACCAGTTCCTCTGAAGCGCACGTTCCCGACAGAGGGGCCGTTGCTGTACCCCAGGTCTCGGCTACAGGGTAAGAGGAGCATTTGGTTTTGCTCATCCCTGAGGTTTTGTAACAGTACGAGAAAGAATCTCGCTAGTTTTCTAGTTTTACAGCAAACTTTCCTTTTGAGTGATAATTTCTAAGGTAGAAACCCCACCTGCCAACAGAAAGCAAATCTCTCTATATGAGTTAGTAGAACTTTTACCTCCGGAAAGGGAAGAATGAAAAAGCTAAGGCTTTGAGGATCAGGGTTGTGAGGACTTTATTCATCATTGACAGCTCTGGCAAATTAAAGAGTGCTTTAGAGATATCAGTGGAGAAAATGGCACTCAAAAGGGTGATGGGTCCTATTCCTTTATGTTGTTAGTGTGCGTAAGTGCTCTAGAAGTTTTAATTGTGCTATCAGCAGCATGCTAAGGCACCAAAATGACGCACAACGTGTTGCCTTGGTCATTCTGATTCCAGAATTTAAGCTGCATGCCGGTTTCTGTGAGCTTAGTGTCTCTCCAGTGTGTGGTTTATTCTTCCTGCCCCTATTCCCTCCTCTTTAGCCCCTACAGGCAAGAGGGACTGGGGAGGAACTGGGAGAACAAGGATAATCTTGCTCCCTATTTTGTCAGAACAGCAGAGCGTGCACTCGTCTCTCGCAGTAGAGGACTGCTTTCCAGACCTTAAATTAAAATGACATTTGAATTCAGTCTTAGAAATACGGATCTGTAGAGAATAAGAGCTGCTGGTTTATGTTTCATGTGCAAAACTAGAGTTTTATCGATGTAGTCCATAGCTGTGTCTTAATATCCTGCTGCCAACAATTACGCTTTTCACCAAAGGCATTGCACTGCTGACTTTTAACCCTGGCTGCCCAATACTAAGAGACAGCAACGTCCAGCTACTGAGCAATAAGTAATTTCTCTGGTAACTGAGAAATACTGCACGTCACTTGCGTAATTCCCTGGTCATCGTAATGTCTTGTAATAGGTCTGGTTCTAAACCGTCAGTCCAGAACTCTTTAGGCAGCTTAACCTTTTAAAATAGCTTTTTTGCGTTGCTGATGCTTGCCAATCTGTTTTAGTCCGCAAGTGTGTTCTGCAGCTGTTTCCACCTGCTGCCATGCACCTCTTGACTCCTGAGCTCATTGCGTATGGTTGCTCAGGCACGTTTCTCTTGCGCCCAGATGCATGCTCCTCCTTCTTCCTGAAGTGCAAGTCCTGATTCTGATGTGATGCTGGAAGCGTGATCTGGTTCCTCCTATCTTAGGAGCAGTTGTTCCTACTTCTGTAGTTCTGCTCAACTGCTGAACCGCTCGTGGCAACTCCCAGTGCATCTGTTACTGCTTTCCGGCCTCATTTATGGCACACGTGGCTTGGCAGGTGTTTTGAATGTTCCTAAATCTTTTTGTTCCAGGACTCCTGCTATGAAGGCAGATACGCAGGATGCAGCAAGCGTAGATCAGCTGTCACAGAAACAGTGTGGCCAGTCTGCAGGGTAAGCATTTAACAGAGCTTTCCATCAGATTCTGCTCGCTTGAGCTTAAGGAAATTTATACAGAGAATGTGAGAAGTCTGACTCTGCTAGTTAAAATATCTTGGGAGCTTTCAGTCTGGAATGAGTGGTCACATTTAGTTGCAATATGGAGCCATTTTTTAAATTAAGTTGCGTGTAGTTCTGGGAAGCTTGCTGCTTGCCGAGAACAAGACTACTCATACAGTTTTGGCTGATCATATGTTAGCATACGCCTTATTTTACCGAGTAGGGCTAACACAAAGAACAGGTAGGTCACTGACTGTATTAAATTAGACTGCTATCCACAGCCTGATAGATGCCTCAAAAATAAATGCTACTGAGTAGAAGCTTTTTACTTGTTTGTTTCCAACTGAACTGATGTTAGGACGTGCAATCTGGAAAAAGGTCCTTGCACCTCTGTCTAGTTCTCAGGTTTTGTAGGTGGGCGTTCAGGGCTGGTGAGGAGATGAGGGAGGTTGTTAAATATTTTCCTTCGCATTCTCTTCCTTCCCTCCCAAGGCAAACGGCAGTCCTCCCAGAATCTCAGTCAACACAGAACTCAACAAATGAGCAAGAAAATACAGGTATGTCACCTCTTCGAAAGCATCGAGTCTTGGGATTCTCCAGGACTGGGAAATCAGTACCCTGAAGTTTTGATTTTTGTGTGTCTCGTTCTTTCGGGGAAAAATCTTTGAGCTAATAGTTCTGTTATTCTCGCTTCAAAGGGAGGAAGGGTTTGTTTGCTGTTAATAGATATTGGACAAATAGTTACATCTCTCTTTTTAGTTTGTGGAAATTTCAGCACTTGAGATTTCACACTTTTACTGCAACACTGTCTAGATTTTTTTTCTTGGACAGATTTACTGGTCAAAAAGCAAGTTAGTAGGTAATGTTCATTTGTGGAACAACCAGCGGAAAAAACGTCATTCTACCCAATTTCCATCTGCCTCTGCCTTTTCTAGGCTCAAAAGCTCTCGAGGAAGAAGAGAGCACTTTCAGCTCCCCGCTTATGTTTTGGCTTCAGCAAGAACAAAAGAGGAAAGAGTGTCTTGGTGAGAAGAAACCAAAGAAAGGTTTGGTTTTTGAGATCTCTAGTGATGATGGTTTTCAAATCTGCGCAGAAAGCATTGAAGGTGAGAACGGGTGCGGTTTTGGTTGTCCTGGTTTTAGCTTTCCTTGCTAGAAGTAAAATTATGACTTCTGAGGGTCTGTTATTTTTTTTTATAGATTTAAAAAAAAAAAAAAAAACAAACCAAACCCTCTTGATTTACGGCCCTAGAACAGTCCTAGCAATGTCTGGATCATATTGAAAAAGTTTGGTTGCTGGGTTTTTTTAAATCATTGCCCCATTTTGTTTTATCAATTGACCAATGGTGTTGAACCGTATTTTGTCAAGAATCGGTCAGTGTGGATCAGTCAGTAGGGCGTCTAGACGCTTCCTCCAGACCAATTGCTGAAGACGCTTGCTTCCCTTTATGCCAAAGTGAATTTTGGCGAGGATGGAAGCAGTTGGATCCCAGGATCTTAATTTATGGCCCGTGAAAGGATGCAAACTTTGTATTCTCCAGTTAGCTTCTTTAAATACGAGTGTTTTGTTGGAAAACAGCGTACCGCACGCGTACATAGAAGTCTACTGATGGTATGTTGTTTCACCGGAAACCCGATAAGATGCGGCAAAATAAGAGGCATAGCAAGGCAACTGTTTTGGCAATCCTCAGCGCCCAGCACTCGGATACTCTTTGACCATCTTGTCTTCTGTTTGTGTGACTGCAGATGCCTGGAAGTCACTGACTGACAAAGTTCAAGAAGCCCGTTCTAATGCCCGCCTGAAACAGCTATCTTTTGCAGGTAATATCCAGCGCCAAACTAATTTCTGCTGTGCTTTTGAGCCTGTGCGAGCAAACAGATCTTTCTGCGAGCGTCTTGGGGTTCAGAGTCTCAAGAGTTTTGGCTCAGCTCCTAACTGCTTTATGGAGCATAATTGCTTCCTGATGAAATGATAGAAAACCCTTATGGGGAATGCGCTAGCTAATACAGTGCTCCTGTGAAAATCACAGGCTGGCACACAAGTTGTATTTAACAAGCTGCTGCATCCTCCTGCTCCAAGTCTGCATTGTCAGCTGGGTTTGTTTTGGTTTTTTTTGTTGTGCTCTATTCCTTGTTCCAGGTGTGAATGGTTTGAGGATGCTGGGGATTATCCACGATACTGTTGTGTTCCTGATTGAGCAACTGTACGGAGCAAAGCACTGCCACAACTACAAGTTCAGATTTCACAAGCCAGAGGAGGCCAATGAACCTCCTCTGAATCCACACGGCTCTGCTAGGGCTGAAGTCCACCTGAGGCAAGTGTGGGGTTTGTCATAGTAAGGTTACCATTTGCTCGATTAACTAACTCCGTGGCAGGGCGTAAGCAATAAATCTCTACAGCACTAAAGTTCTTGCTTAAAAAGAAATGTTAGCAACTTTCTCGTGTAAATCAATTATATCGCATCTTCTGAGTCTGCACGTTTTTCTGTGCCACTTTGTTGACCGTTGCTTTGTTTAACAAAGCTTTCCTGGCTGGTGCTTTTATTCTTGGTTCTCAGAAACTGTTGTGCGTTACCCTGACACGTAGAAGGCTTTATGAGAGGACAGACTGGAGAAGGTGTAAAGCAGTAAACATGTCAAACTGTTGTGGCAACGACATGTTTATTTTCAGTCAGTAAACCAAACTTCCTTTCCTCTCTTTAAATTGCAGGAAATCTGCATTTGATATGTTTAATTTCTTGGCTTCTAAACACCGACAGCCACCAGAATACAACCCAAATGATGAGGAAGAGGAAGAAGTACAGCTGAAATCAGCCCGGTATGCAGCAGGGTTTACAGGCTCAAAGGGGAAAACAGTGCTGCGGTGTTAAAATGAGCTGCTCAGGCTTAGTTACGCGTTGTGTTCTTTGAGGTGGCGTTTCAAAGTCGCAAGCTACCAAGCACTAGCAAATGTAGAGGCGACTCCAACAATAGGGAGAGAGCTGACAGCTGAAGGGGACCGCCAGACCAGTCTTCCTTTGAATGTTTCTTTTCCTTGCTAATGTAAAACAATCTGATGAGAATTTGGGCAGAAAAGGGAGGAAACAATCTTTTACATATACATAAAAACACCAAATTAATTTTGATTGTGTTCTCAGTGGGCTGCAGTGTCACAGTGTCTAAATTATTATATCTTGGAAAGTGTACCAGCTAATACAAGGCACGGACTCTCAAACAGAGGTCATGACTTAGCAGCGTCTCTTTGTTCTAGGAGGGCGACTAGTATGGATCTGCCAATGCCCATGCGCTTCCGACACTTGAAGAAGACCTCCAAGGAGGCAGTCGGTGTCTACAGGTATGGTTTTGCTCTGGTACCGCTGCCTCCGGAATGGAGGAAGGTGAAAAGTGGAAACCTTCTAGGAAGTCAGACTACACAATTGAGGGGAGAAAGCAGGTTTGGGGTTTTTCCCTCCTCCTTCTCCCCGCCCAGGTTATGTATTTGAAAAGTAATCCTCAGCACAAACTGCTTTTTCCTTGCTGGCTTACCTTGATGATAGCTGAGGCACGTGCTCAGGGGCGGGCAGGAGAGACCTGGTATTGTTCTTGTTCGTGTTGCACTATAAAAGAGTAATGATGCTGCAGTGATCCTTGCAACGGGTAACCTGTTCTCTGCAGCGTTTGCAATCTTCTGAGCTTCGCTTATATCGTTTGAAATGTTTGCTTATCTGGTTGCTTTTTTAGGTCTCCCATCCATGGCCGGGGTCTGTTCTGCAAAAGGAACATCGATGCAGGTGAGATGGTGATCGAATATTCAGGCAATGTCATTCGCTCCATCCTCACTGACAAACGAGAGAAATACTACGACAGTAAGGTGAGTTGTGGGCTTTTGTAGAAGTTCTTAAAGAGTTTGGGAGAACTAGAAAGTGGCTGTGAAGGTAGGACAGGCTTACGTGAAAACCGTGTTTGGAACATCATGAATTGGGATTACAGACCTCTCGGGATGTTGCCATTCTTGCTGGAGCTCTAGAGGCGCTGCTTCTTTTCTCCTGTGGTCTGGGAAGGGTCTTGGTCCAGTCTTAGCGTTGGAGATCCAAAGAGCATGGGGTTGAAATGATTCAATTGTGAGCTCGTGAAGACAGGTGGAGAGAGGTTGCAGATACTCTTAAAGGCTTGACTTCTGGTTGCTGTAATGAGCTAGGTCGTCTGCTAGGGTGGCTCTGCCTTTGCTTCCCTGACCTAACCCTCTCTCTGTCCTCCGTGCATAGGGGATCGGTTGCTACATGTTCCGCATTGACGACTCCGAAGTGGTGGATGCCACCATGCACGGGAATGCGGCCCGCTTCATCAACCACTCCTGCGAGCCCAACTGCTACTCCCGGGTCATCAACATCGATGGCCAGAAACACATCGTCATCTTCGCCATGCGCAAAATCTACCGAGGGGAAGAGCTGACCTACGACTACAAGTTCCCCATTGAAGATGCCAGCAACAAACTGCCCTGTAACTGTGGCGCCAAGAAGTGCAGGAAGTTTTTAAACTAGAACTTCCGTCAGCTGCGAGCGAGCCCTGAAGGGCCTGGGGCGAACCAAAGCTTCAAGTGAATCCCTCCCCAGCCGTTTGGACGGGACGGGGAGGCCGGAGGCAGGAATGGAGATTGGCTGGGCTCAGGGACCTGACTGGCGGCTGTGCTTCTCTGTCAGAGTCCACATCTTCATGTCTCGCATGTGCACGCTCACCCTTTTGAAAGACACGGGCGACTGGAGAAGATCCTCGACGTGATTATGTTTTTGCTATTCTCATTTCCCCCCACCCCTGGTATTTGTTTCTCAGCGTGGGGCTAGTGAGCGGGAGAGGGGAGGGGAGGTCGGCCTGGGCGTGGGGAAGCGGTCGTGGGTCCTGTCCCTCCGTCCCTCTCCATCTCTCAGCTCAGAATGCTGAATCTGGAGGTCTCCTCCTCTGCCCTCTTTGCTGTGTCAGAAGTTTGGTAGCACAGTGTTTGAGTGAGCTTTCCTCCTGGGGAGAGAGACTGCGCCCCCGCAACCAGCTGCCCTGAGGACCGCGCGTGTGTGCGTCTGTCTGTGGTTCCTTGTGCGATGCGTCTGCAAAACACTATTTGTGAGTCGGCTGGCGTGCTGCGCGGCACGGGGGGCCTGCTGCGCTGCGCAGGTCTGGCTTGGCTGGTTTCACCTAGGAAGGCTGCACCAGGGAGTGCGGAACAGAGCAGCCCGCAGCTGGACTGAAGAGGGTTTGGCTAGCCTTTTGCTCCGAAACCCCTGCCTGAGCGCAGGGGAATTCCTGGCATTCTTTGGCAGAGAGAGGGCTGTGCCAACGGTTCGGGCGCTGTAAGTCTTTGCGAGCAAAGGCTTCCTTTCAGCAGTGCCCTCCCTCTCTGGCTTTGTAGGAGGGGAAGTGGTCCTTTCCCTAGTCCTGTCTCCAGCAGCTGGCTCCCTCCTCTGCCCGGTGAGCTGGAGGCGCTTCCAGCCGGCAGCCTCTCTGCCACTGCAGAGCTGGTCCGAGGGACAGGCGTCTCTAGGGAGAGATGGGGAGTGAGCGAGAGCTGGCTCCGGGGTTAGCTGCGTACCGCTAAGGAAGGACTCGCGTGGAGGCTCCCAGGGGACCTGCTCCGCTCAGCCTCGCCGCAGCGTCCTAGGGCCCAGCGGGGAGGCCAGGGAGCGATCCGGTAGGCAGGCACCTGGCGTGGTCCATCTTCCGGGTGTAGTCACGTCATCTTCCCCAAAAAGCGCGGGAAGAGGCACCAAAGTGGAGCGTAAGTTTCTTGCAAAGGCAAAGCCGAACACTAACCCGCCTGGCCTGTGCCATGCAGCAGCCAGAAACGCATAGGACAGGAACGAGCGCTTGGCACGGTCGCGGTTGCTGTAGCTGAGGAACCGAGTTTGTTGTAGGCGAAGCAAAAGACACTATCGTCCTGGTTTGAGGAGCGTAAATCCTCCTCCCGTCTGGGTCTGCTCCCCGCCTCCAAAACAAAAATGCAGAGAAAGAAGTGAAAAGCCCCGAGCCTGACAAATAGCGACATTGGATTTTACTCTGTTCTGTTTACAGTTTAGTATTTAAGGTTTTATAAATGTAAATATATTTTGTATATTTTTCTATGAGAAGCACTTCATAGGGGAAAGCACTTATGACGAGGCTTTTTAAACAGTGGTATTATCCTAATTTAAGAGAATCTCTTTTTAATGATTTTTTTATTTTCATAGGACGGTTATAGGAAATACCTGGCTGGACACAGTCTGATCCTTTCTCCAGAGAGGGGGGGGTATGCTTTTTTCTTTTCGTTCTTCACTCTTGTTCTGCCTTTTTGACTTCAGTAACTGTTTCCAGGAGGTTTGGCTGGACCTTAAACTTTATTTCCCAGTCACGATGGGGGCGGGAGGGAGGATTGCCCAGCTTAGGAGGAGTTTGTCTCTGTCTGAACGACTGTCCGTGCCCCCAGGCAGGAGGCCCAATTCTGCCATTCCCTCCTCCGGCATCCCTCTGTGTATTTAAAAAGGAAAAACGAGGAAAAAGGAGAGACCCCTGACCCTTGATACCGCTCTCGCTGGGAGGCTGCTCCGGGGCACGCGCCTCGTCCCGCAGTCTCTCTCTTGAAGGCAGATGCGTTTTTCCGTGGAGAAGGGAACACAGGAAGCGCCCTTGCTTTTCCAAGCTGTCCCTGTGGGTAGGTCGGCAGCCGTTCTGGGAGCCGGCGGGTTGGAGTGCCGCTCTGAGACAGCGTCGGCAGCTGGTGGGAAAGGGACGGGAGCACCTGCCGGCACCCCGGTGCTCACGGTGGGGCACCCCGAATCCGCCCCCTTCGGGCCCCGAGACCTCTTCCTCTGACCCGAGAATGAAACGGGGCGCTCGGAGGGTCGGGAACTGCCGCTTTCCTTTCGTTATTGCACTGTGTGACGATGATTTGGTGATAACCGTTGAAAGAAAAGTCAAATTGACGCTGCATTTGTTACTGAGATGATTTGATGCACTGACAGTTTGGGAACGCACATACCTTGCGGAGGCCAAAGAGCCCGCGCCCCGGGGGACCTCGGCCCCGCGCCCCCGGGCATGGCTGCTCTCGGTCCTTTCCCTTCCCTGTTTCTGACGGCAGTGCTGGGGGACGACCCTCGCCTTGGCGAAGCCCCTGAATTTATCCGAGCAGCTCAGCTCCCCCCGCGTTTTCTCTCGCGTCCCGGCGACGGGGGAGCGTCTTCCCTGGCAAGCGGATCCCTCCTGTCCGCCTGGCTGCGGGAGGAGGCTCCGGCTGCTGGGAAGCGCTGCCCGAAGCCGCCCCGCGCGGGGGAGAAGGAAAAGCGGGGTGTTGGGACGCGGCATGCCGCGGGAGCCCCCCGAGAACCGAGCGCCAGGCGTCTCTCCTCCCGCGAGGACCGGTGGAGCCTGCCGGCCCGGCTGGCTGCCCGCTTTGCTGCTATACCCGTCGTGGCTGCCTTGGCGGGAGCCGCTGCGGCCACTGAAACTGTCTGTACCCCATGGAAGCTGCGCGGCGGCGGCGAGCCCGGGCCCTTGGGGGTGCGTGGCGGCGGGGCACGGAGAGGCCGTGGCAGCGAGCGCCTGGGCTCGCCGCCGCCACTGCCCCTCGACCCCGTCCCAGCCGGGCCGGCAGTGAGCGCGGCGGGGCTCCCCCGTGTATGAATGTATATTTTATAAGGACTGACGCTGAAAATACTAAAAAAAAAAAAAAAAAAAAAAAAAAAAAGAAAAGAAAGAAAAAAAAGGAACCTTAGGGCGTTTATTTTTCTTTGTACAAACCAATGTGGTTTTTTTTTTTTTAAAGGAAAAGCGGGTCATTGCAAAGGGCTGGGTATCTTTTCTTTCTGGTTTTCTTTCATTTCAAAGCAATACCAGGTTCTTCAGCGAGACGGTCTTTGTGCAGAATCATGCCATTCAATCCCATACTACTGGTCCACTCTCGACACTCGCAAGGTTTTTTTATAACTATAAATACGATATATATAGGAACTAATATAGTAATGCACCGTGTAATGAAGCCTAGTTCAGTATCGGTCCATGGCTTTTACTTCTCTTAACACTATAGGTAAGGATTGTGTTACAGTTGCTATCGACGGCCGGGAGGGCCCGGCCGCGCGTCCCCCGCCGCGCGTTCCCCGCCGGGGGGCGAGGGCTGCCGGGGCCGGGAGCGGGCGGCTCAGCCTCTCCCGGCCCTTCTTGTACCAGTCAGTACTTGTACAACTTGGGTTCTTCCTTTTCTTCCTCTCGTTTTGGTTATGAATGTTGGGGTACCACCTGCATATAGGGAAAAAAACGTGCTCTGTGCTTTCCTGGTCTCTTTTTAACGAGGTACAGTAGCTTTGTCTATCAACCGAGAACTATACTTGTGGTGTTTCTTTTATTGAACTTAACAGTCTCTTTAGTAAATACAGGTAGGTGAATAATTGTTTCAAAAAAAAAAAAAAGGAAAAAAAAAAAAAGCTCTGCAAAGGCAAGGTTATGTTCTAGAAATACATTTCTTGACAACTTATCATGTATAACAAATCTCTTGTTTTTTTTCTTGTGTTCTTCCAAGCTTCTGGTTGTTTGTTTTTTGTTTGTTTTTTTGGTTCTTTTTGGTTTGTTTTTTTGGTTGTTTTTTTTTTGGTTTTTTTTTTTTTTTAAAAAGAGGAAACGTGTCTAAAGTACATCAGTGTTAATTCCCTGTCACAGGGAAGAAGGAAATACTTTAATAGTTAAAAAAAAAATGCTGAAAGCTCTGCAAAAGACTGAATGTAAAAATAAAAAGTGTACATAGTTGTAAAAAAAACAAAAAAACAAAGGAGTTTTTAAACATGTTTATTTTCTATGCACTTTTTTTTATTTAAGTGATAGTTTAATTAATAAACATGTCAAGTTTATTGCTGCAGAGGGTTGCTCTCGATTTCTTCTTGAGGGTTGAGAAGCTGCTTCCCCCGCATCACCGCTTCTCCCATCGGAACCCCCCGGGGGCCGGGAGCCCCTGGCCAGCGCCGGGGACGGCCGAGGGCCGCGCGGGGCGTCGGGGGCCGCTTCGCCCCCCCGCCACACTCGGGTCACCTTGGGAAGCCGCGGCTCTTCGAGCTGGGCCGCCGCCTCCGGGAGCCGGGCTTGGGATAGGACGGGGAAGGGTTGAAGCGGCGCCGGCGGTGTGAACATTAACCTGCCCGGCCACGGGGGGCTCGGCACGCGGCGCCATGGCCACCGCCAACGACAGGGCTGTCCTGCAGACCATCTTTAACCCCAGCACCCCTTTTGGGGATATCCCGGGCCTGGACGAGGAGGAGGAGGATGACGCCCAGGAGGAAGGTGAGGCGGCGCTGCATCGGGTTCTGGCTGGAAACTGGCAGTGGGGTCCCTGCGCTGCCGTGGGTGGGTGGACGGGGAGGTGGGGAGGCTCAGCACCCCGTGTCCCGCTCCCCCCGGGGCGTCCCGCTCCCCCCGGGGCGTCCCGCTGCCGGCCGCTTCCCCAGCCAAGGGCTCCCCTTGGCGCTGCCACAGGGGAAGCCTTTGCGCCGGAGCTGCTGGAGCAGGTCCGGGACCTGGAGCTGCAGGGGGTTTCCGCTGCCGAGTCGGGAGACGTCAGCACAGCCCTAGAGAGGTTCGGCGAGGCCATCCGCCTGCTGCCCGAGCGCGCCTCAGGCTACAACAACCGGGCCCAGGCCCTGCGGCTGCGGGGGGACGTGGCAGGTGAGAGCAGCGCCCACGCGGCCGGGGCACGGGCGGCCTGCTGGCACCCCCGGCCCGCCCTGACGCCTCTCTCCCCCCGGCCAGGCGCCCTGCAGGACCTGGACATGGCCATCCGCCTGAGCCGGGGCTGCGGCCGCGCTGCCTGCCAGAGCTTCGTGCAGCGCGGCCTCATCCGCCGGCTGCAAGCTCGCGAGGAGGAGGCCCGGCAGGACTTCGAGCGAGCGGCTCGGCTGGGCAGCACCTTCGCCCGGCGGCAGCTGGTGCTGCTCAACCCCTACTCGGCGCTCTGCAACCAGATGCTCTGTGAGATGCTGGGGCGGCTGCGCAACCCCAGCGGCACCGGCAACGGCAGCGAGTGAGACGGGCACGGCGGCGCGTGGGCCAGGCGGGCACGTCCTGGCCCCCGGCGAAGGTCCGTCTCTACTGGAGAAGGTCTGTCTTCAGTGCCAGAGATCCTGTTGTTCCGCCTCCTCCCGGCTGACAGCCGGAGATGGGAAGTACCAAAGTGCCTCGCTTTGTCTTGGCTCTGCTCCACCCCCAATAAACCTCCCTGTGTCGTAGTTTAGCTCCAGTCCCCAAGCTGCGATCGATGCCTTCCCTGGCCAACTCCCCCCACTTAATATACTGGGCGTGACGTCATATGGTATAGAATATCCCTTTGGTCAATTTGGATCAGCTGTCCTGGCTGTGCCCCCTCCCCTCACGGCTTCTTGTGCACCCGGGCAGAGCGTGGGAGGCTGGAAAAGTCCTTGCCTAGTGCGAGCACTACTTAGCAACAGCTAAAACATCAGTGTGTTATTAACGTTTTCTTCACTGTAGCTGGTGTAGTGCTGTGTTTTGGATTTAGTATGGAAATAATTAACTCTAGCCCAGCTAAAACCATGACACTGTAGTACTTGGGCTCTGCTTGCGGCGTTTTGGGCGATGGCAGCGTTATTCCCGTGTGAGCACAGCCCCGCGGAGGCGGGCAGCCCCGTGGGTGCGAGGCTGGGCTGGGCGGGGTGCTGAGCCCCGCTCCGCTGAAGAGGGGAGGTGGGGAGCACAAGGACGTTCATCCCCGGCTCTGGCTGGGTGGTCTCGGGGCAGCGCTCAGGGCCATCTGGGCGGCAGGAGCTGCCGCAGCGCTGCAGCACCAGCTCCACTCAGGGAAGGCGGCTGTGGGGGCCCAGCGAGAGGGATGCTTGCAGCCGTGCCGGCCCGCCCCTGCACCGCATGCACGGCCCCACGCGCCGGGGCCCAGGCGCAGAGCCGCACTGCGGGCTAGGCTGGACGCAGCAGCAGCGATGCTCCAGGTAAGGTGCAGCCTGGCCACCTCCTCCGGCCCTGCTGCGTGCCGGGATGCCGGGGGCCCAGCATAGGGGCGGCCCCGTGTCTCTGCTCCAGCTGCCTCTCTCCTAGCGCTGAGCGTGGCCGGTGTGCCATGGGGCGTCCTGGGGGCCGGCCGGGGGCCACTGTCACCCGCCTCCTGCTCCTGCTCGGTGTCCCGGTGCTCTGCTCAGCAGGTGAGGCTGTGGTGGGGTCTGGCACACAGCTCCGGCAGCAGGACCCTGCTGTGGCTCTGACGTGCCACGGGCTCTCTGGTAGGGCTGGGGGAGCTGGGCCCCACCATCGATGGGCAGCCGCTGGCAGCATGCACGCTGCGGGAGGAGGAGAGCCGTGCCTTCACCTGCCGGGCCCCCCAGACAGCCCCCAGCACCACACTGGTGTGGTACCTCGATGGCCAGAAGCAGGAGGCAAACTGCTCGGTCACGGGCGCTGCCAGCACCCTCACCCTCACCGCCCAGCGCAGCGACCGCGAGCTCAACTGCTCCCTGATGGACCCAGCCTCTGGGGAGACCTACAACGCTTCCGTCCTCCTCGACGTGCAGTGTAAGGTCTGCGGCACCAGCCCTGCTCGGGCCAGAGGTGCAGGGAGGGCGTGTGGGGCTGCTGCCCAGCCAGAGCGGGACGGTGACCTGCGTCCATCGCAGCCCTAGCAGGGCAGCGTCTCATTGGCCCTGTGCAAACGCGGCTGATGAGCGCCCCTGGCCGCGGCGAGTTAAATCCTGCTCCCCACTGTGCTGCCCCCATCCCTCCTGCTGGTCTCACTGCCTGTATTTGCTGCCCAGATAAGCCGGAGATCCTGCAGGCAGAGGCCCACTACCAGAAGGTTGAGGGCGCCGGGCTCCTCCTGGTGCTCTCTGTGCTGGTACAAGCCAACCCGCCCGCCAGCATCACCTGGGTGGACCAGGATGGGCGTGTGATGGCCAACGCCTCCGAGTTCCTCCTCCTGGGCGCCACGCGCTACCCAGGACCGGCCAACCACTCGCTCCGCGTCCACCTGGGCAGCTCGACTGGCAACTTCTCCATCAGCGCTGCCAACAGCGTGGGCGTCACCACTGCCTCTCTCCTGCCCCCAGGTAGGTGTTGGCGTGTGGGCACGGAGCAGCGGCCCTGCGGAGGGATGCTAAGGGGCCTGTGCCGCTCCTGCAGGTCTGCTTGCTGCCCGCGTGGAGCTGCCCCTCCTGGGTGTTGCCATCGGAGCAGCCCTGGCCCTGGGCGCTCTGCTCAGCCTGGGCTCCTGCGCTGCCTGTCTGGCATGCCGCCGGGCCGAGCCGGTGCCAGGTAAGGGGCGAGCGGGAGGGAGCAGCCCGCTCAGCCGGTGCTCCCCTTGCAGCAGCTCTGAGCACCCGCAGCCCCGGGGCGCGTGTCTGCCCCGCCAGACCCAGTCCCTGCCTCCTGACCTGCGCCTCGGCGACCTCGTGCAGGAGCCCGGAGGTAAGGCCCCGAGGTGGCGGCACGGAGGGACATGTGGGGCCATAGGCCCTGCCTAGGGGAGGGTGAGATGTCCCAGCTCTCGTCCCTTTCCTTCCCCGCAGTGTCCTCCAAGGATGTGGGAACCGGTGCCAGGGGAGAGGAAATCTCCCTGCCGGGGCTGGATAACTCCCTGGTCCTCAGCAAGCTTGGTGAGGGGGCGCAGGTGGGCGAGTGGCCCCGAAAACTATGCTGCGGGGACGCCGGCCTCCATCGCTGCCCCAAAAGGCGACGACAATGAGCCGTCTTTGTCCTGCAGGGTTTGTCCAGCTCCCGACGTCCGGGCGCATCTACAAAGTGCCCAGTGTGAGCAGCGATGAGATCTGGCTGTGAGATGTGGTGTGGTGCCCCTGAGGCAGGGCTGCCCGCCCCCAGGTATGTACCAGCCTCTGGAGAAGCGCAGCTGGGGCACCGGGGAGGCCGTACTGGGTGGCGGGCGCCCACCAGCCCCTGGCTGTATGTTAAGCTGTGCACTGCAGGCCTTGGTAGCCACACCGTTAGCCAAGGCACGTTTTTAAGTAGCCCACACGCTTTAAAGTAGTCTGCTATAATCAAAACTTATCAAAGCTGTTCATAGCCAGACTCTGCCCAGCTGCTAGCGCTTCTGTTCCTCCCAGGGTAAGGCCCAGCACCAGCCTTGCTTTAGCAGGTCCATGGCCTGCTTGCTCCCTCATCCTCTCTGCCCTTGCCAGAGCTGTGGCAGATGGGTGGGCAGGCAGCATGGCAGGGGCTGGAGAGAGTAATCCCAACAGCAATAAACTAAACTCGAGCGTCTGCGTGGTGCCGCGCTGGTTATTTTTCCTTGGGGGTAGCTAAGGGCCTTGAGAATGGAGAAAGGGGCTCAGTAATACGGGGCGGAGGAGACTGGAGAGCCCCAGGTCAGACCTGGGAACACACTGGGCAGATCCAAGCGTTATGTCTGAGCACAGAATTTATTCCCACTTGCTTCGGCACTGGTAGCGTGCGCTCAAGGAGCCGCAGCTCTCTGTGGCACAGGGAGCCTGTCGTTGGGAAGAGCTGGTGTAATGCGGAACTGCTTGGGGACAAGTCCAAAATGGAGCGATTGGGCAGCTCCTGCACTGAGTGCGATGAGTCAAGTCCTACTCTATGAATGCAGAACAGTATCTATAAAACCAGGGAGGCTTCTGAAGTTCTGCGCATTGCTTCCCAGGCTGCTTTGGTCAAATCTCAACGTCCAGCAGCGAGCAAACGTTGATCCAGGAGATGAGGGTTTAACATGAAGTGTCAAGTAAAGCTTAACACGTCTGCCGCTTGTGAAGGTGGGTTGGATGGCGGGCTCCTGCCCTTCTTCCCGTCAGCCAGGAGCTTGAAATGCTGCAGGGGAAAGAACATGTTGGTGCAAAGATTCAACTCTCGTCCATCAGAGTACACGTGTGCATCTCAAAACGCAAGCCGCTTCTGCGCTGTGCGAGCTGTGTGCTCAGCAGTCGCCCTGACTCGGGTGGGAAAAGCATTCTGGGCTTATGCTGGACTGTTAAACAACATGGCAGCCCAGCCTTGCGGCACATCAGAGGTTCTGTGTGTAATGCTGAGGCACTAGGGATGTGAGAAGCTCAGAAAACCTTCTTTGGACCCCTTTATCGTGGCCTGCCAGCCCTTTACAAACACCCACAGCACGGCAAAGCCGAACGCGAGGAGAGAGGCTTTGCAATGCTTCCAGCTGGGTGAGCAGCGCCCGCCTGGAGTCGCTCACCTGCGAGTTCTTGAACTCCGAGTAGAGGGAGAAGAGGACGTGGAGAGGCTGGATCCGACTCTTGTACACGGGGATGTCCAGAATGGCTACGAGGGAGAGCAGAAGCGTGTGAGAGCGCCTGGGCTGCACCGCCCTGCACAGGGCGCTGCAAGGGAAGGCTGAGCGTCCCACTGCCCCCCATTACTTAGGCCTTTGCTCATCAAAGACTGCAGGCACCTGCGGTACGAGAGCCCGCTCCCTACTGAAGGCAGCAGAGAACGATCTCGACTATGTGGGGCTGAGCCTGCACCTAGAGGTCTCTTGCTTTAAGCGAGACAGTGCCAGACCAGCAGCACGCGCGTGTCTTCAGCACAGTCTCCCCTGCTTACCACATATCATGTCGATGTACTCGGCCAGGTCACAGTTCATCTCTGCGGTCGGGAGGCCCACCTGGAACAGACGGGGCTGTCAGCTCTGCTCCCGTACGCCCAGAGCCCGAGCGCACACCCTGACTGCAGGCCGAGCACAGAGGCCACGCGGGCAGCAGCCGGGAAGTCAGGCGTTAGGCTGCTCCCCCGCCTTCTGGTGAGGGAGGAACGGTCAGTAGGAACAAGCCTGAACGGGCCAGGCTGTGGGCAAGGAGCCCAAAACGGAACAGCAACCCAGCTAGCATGGAAGATGGTTTCTGAGGCCACGCACTGAGCTACTTATTGCTCGGACAACATACCTTTCCCAAGAGCTCCTCAAATTCTGGTGACCATTCCTGCATGAGGGTCTCAATGTCGGGCATTGGCCTGCCAGGGAAGGAAAGAGCATAAACTTCAGGATCATACGCAACTGAAACAGCTTCCCGCTGCCAGGCGGCTGTAAACGGAACAGTCTCCACTCCAACCAGCCGAGAAAGACCCGCACGTCTGCCAAGGGTCGACCTGAGCATCTTCATTTATCAAAACAAGCCTAAGCTTATTACGTTGCAAGTTCTGGGCGCTAGCTGTTAAACTAATTCAAGTTACGTAGGGAAAGAGGAGTGGAGAGAGGCAAACCGAGTGCCCTACGCACACGCGTGGTACGACTACCCTGATGACCAGCACATCTTCTCCCTCTCGGAGGTATTTTGAGAGTTTTACTCGGCGCTCCGAGACTTTGCTCCCAGCCTCCTGCTGACGCGAGCTTACGCTGTACAAGCGCATGTGAAGCAGAGCTGATGCGATGCTCACCTGCTGTAATGGACTGTGGCAGGAGGTTTGCAGCGGTGCAGCTCGCTGATACTTTCAATCCAGCTGTCGATGGCTTTGGGGTTCTTTTCTGCATTCTCCAAACTCTTCACTTTTATCTGTTGCTAAAAACGGAAACAGAAACCTGGAAGCACTAAGTGGTGTTTTGGGGCTCTTTACAAACCCTGTGTTCGCTCCTGATGAACCACACATTCTCTCTTTCCCAGTTGCACTATACCAACTGATTTCTGCAGCCAGAGGAGCAGCTGGCAAACAAAACACGGAGTAAAACCAGGCAGTGACAACCAAAAGGAAACAAAGCTTCACCTGAAGGAAACAGATCCAAAGTCTGTACCAAGACTTGCCTGAAGCAAGGCTTAGATCCATTGCTGTTTAAAGCTATAGATTAAAGAAAAAGGTTAGGTTTTTTCTGCTTTTAAAGCCAAGTTATCAGCTGTGCTGCAACGCTGTAGTCACGTAGACAAAAGTAAGAGTAAAATGCAGTGGTTTTGCTACAGCCAGTGTGCAGAAAGCGCCTCCTCCCTCTCTGCAACTCACTGTGATGTTGTGCTGCTTGGAGTTCTCCGTCAGCCAAAGGGAGAGCACAGTGGGATCCGACTGCTTGGTTGATGGCTCGTCCAGGACCAGCAGGCCAAGGTTATCAGGCTTGCCGTCGGGACGGGGAACCTGCAGATAAACAGAGACCCTGTCTTCTACAGGAGTCCAAAGCGGGGAAAGCTGGGGCTGTTCTGTATAGAGCCTCCCCGCGGTTTAAAAACCAGGCCTTAAAAGGAATTGGTAGGCGTGCTCTCTTGAATATGAGTCATTAGTACAGTGCTACCTGCGAAGCACAAGGTGTTGGGCAAACACAGCCCTGACCCGAAATTACGCCTGTGCTGTTTGAGAGGTGACTGAACCGCTACTGAGCGCAGTTTCCCAGGTCTCTAGAACGTTGTCTCTGACGGCGCAGAGCAAGGGTGCGCACTGCCGCAGAGACAGGCTGGCCTCCGGTGCCCCTCTCGCAGCGAGGACACGTCGTTTCGGCTCGTGCGGTGGGAGGCACAGAGGAACCTGAAGCGACTGTACCTTTAGGAACGCGTCGATGTCTCCAACTGCAGGAATAAAGTCTGGAATAAAAGGCTGCAGTTTGTGCTCGATCTCTATCGTTTTGGGAGTGTACCTGGAAAACACCACCACCACAGCGTGGGCAACTATGAGCTGTCCTGCAAAACTTGCCACAACAGTTGACACAAAGGAGAGCCAAGAATGGGCTAAAGCCCCCTCCGCTCACCTCTTGATGTACTCAAAGAGTTCCTTGATTTCAGAGGATACCGGCAGGTAGTCGTAATCTGCTAGGTTGAAGTCACTAAATAAAGCAAGAGAAACATGGGCAGAGATTAACTCGTGGTAGGTTCTGTACAAGCAGGACCTGGGACCCTTTTTCAGGAAGCTGAAACATGAACTAGTAAGCCCTCTCTCAAAATGTCTTCTTGCACATGAATGACACTATTGGGCCACGTTTTGCCTTGGGCCTCCTAGCCAAAAAAGGCACTTCAGTGACAGACAGTTGCTTGTGGTCACAGAGACTTGTCTAGGGGCTGTCAAAAGGAGAATGAGTGAGCTGCACGGAGGCAGTCAGGCATTGGGACAACAGCGAGGGGGCTTAGCAACGGTTTTGGAGTTGAAAACAGTGGAAAAGGAGGAAGATTATCAGGAGATGAATGATGTGTTGATGTTCTTTCTCCTTCTCGGGCGTCCACTGCCAGCCAGGGCCAGGACGCTGGCCGACACCTTCGGTCGCTCCAGCCGTGCCTTTCGTTGGTGCAGCAAAGCAGGGCACGGGGATCGTCCAAGGAGCTGCCCCGGGTGGCTGCAGCTCCTCACAGGAAGGAAGGAGCTGCCTGGCCCGATGCCCGCGGCCATGCTCACCCTCGCGGGAAGACGAGCACGCCCGCGGAGCAGAAAGGGCCCCGCACGGCTCCTGCCCGGCAGCGGATCCCGGTTCCTCCGGCCGGTAGCACCACTCACCCCTCCGGTGCAGCCCCGTGCTCCTCCGAGTCGTTCTCAGAGCTGCTTTCGGAGGAATCCTCCTCCTCCTCCTCCGAGTTGTCGTCGTCCTCCTCATCCTCCTCCTCGCTGAGGGCGGCTGGGGGAGCCGAGCGGGCTGCTGCCTCCTCCTAGGGGAGAGGGGCTGGGCGTCACCGGGCCGGGTCTCCCCGGGCCGGGTCTCCCCGGGCCGGCCCCGCGCCTACCTTGCCGCCGCCGCCGCCGCCCCCCTCCTCGTCGCTGCTGCGATCGCCGCCGGCCCCGGGCAGCCCCGTCCGGCGGGAGCGGCCCTCCCCGCGGGCCCCGGCCGGCCTCGCCGCCACCGCCCCGCCCGCCTCCTCGGCCTCCGGCAGGTCCAGGCTCTCGTCGTACGGCTGGTTCTCGACGAGGCGTGTCTATACGGAGAGGCGCGGTGAGGCGGCGGCCCGCCGCCGCCCTCCCGCCCCGGCCCGGCCCGCTCACCGCCGCCGCCCGCCGCTCCGCCATGCCGCCCCGCCGCCGCGGCCCCGCCGTCGCCATGGCGACCCGCCCGCCTCGCTCTCCCGCCGCCGGCTAGAGCGGCGCGCGCTCCGCAGCGCCCCCTGGCGGTAGGGGTGGAGCCCGCCGCCCGCCGGTCCGCCATGCCGCCCCGCCCTGCGCGCCGTGCGTGACGCCGCTTCCGGTTGGGGACGTGGCTCGGCGCCGCCATCTTGTGGGGCTGCCTGAGGGGACGCGAAGCCCAGCGCCGCCGCCGCTGCCGCCGCCATGGTAAGGGCCCGCCGCCGCCGCCCGGTGCAGCGGGGCTCGGGGAAGCTCCGGGCGGGGCCCCGGCCCTCCCCGCCCCGGCTCGCCCCAGGCCTGGGTGCCGGCCGGTGCCGGAGCACTACGGCCTGGCGGGGCAGAGCCGAGGGCTGCGGCCGGTTCTCTCCCCCGGGGAGCCGGGGCTGCGGCCGGGGGGCGGCGGGGGCGCAGGCACGGCCCTCCCGGCGTGAGCGGGAGGCGGGCAGCGGCGGAGCGCCGCTGGCGGAGCCGCCGTGCCCCCTCAGCTGAGGAGCGGGCGGCCGCGGCCTTCGGTACCCGGCCTGGCGCTTGTTTTAGAGGCCCTCTGGGTTGTCGAGGCTGTTCCCTTGAGTGCTGGGTGCAGCCAGGCGCGGGCCAGGGCCGGCCACCCCCGAGTCGTTGCGGAGTGTAACGCCGTGAGCTTTTTTTCCTCTCAGGGCTAGTCCTGCGCCTTGTCGCCCATCCACAGCGTCGTTTGATGGCCGTCTCGGTCAGCAAAGGCTGACACGGACCTCCATCAATAAGGGCCGCACGCTCACGGCGCAGCGGGGATCCTTGGTGCCGCCCGGTTCTCTCGCACCGTGGTCCTGGTACTTTCAGGGAGTGCTTACTCCCAAAGCACTATAATAAACCTCCTCGGAGGTTTATTCCTGACCTGTAAGTACTTGAGGACACGTTTGCCGCCGAGGCATCGAGCTACAGAGCCCCGGGGCAGTCCAGCGAGAGCCTGGCACCCTTACCATGGCATGCCCGCAGAGCGCTGTCGACCTGGGGCTGAGGTGGGACTTGAAGTCGGTCTTTGAGAGCGTCTGCCACTTGCCTCGTTGTTAGACAGCCGTTCATAACAACGCTTGGGGATTTAGAAGAGTTTAAGTGCAGAAACTGCCTTATCCTGACAAAGTTAATTAAGAAGCTGATCTGTGAGAGAGAAGTGTGAGGAGGAAGCCTCGGTAGTCTGAGGGAATGAGAAAAATGTAGGCCGGCAGTTGCCTCTCTACTTGTTTATTGTCGGTGTGCTAACATCTCCGAAATGCCCAGGAGAGCCCTCCAAGTGCTGTGATTAGTATAGCTGTCTGTATTTTATTAACCTGGCTTTACTGTAAATGCAGCACTGGGGAGAAATGTCACGTTTTAAAACATTCCTATATTTAGTTGTAAGCTGGGGCCAGACTGACAGAAAATTCAATAACCCAGAGCCTCACCTAAAGCATTTTGGGGGCTTGTCACACCTCTGCATACGTAGGAATGGGCTGATTCTCCGCGTCTGCCCGACGGGAGCGCTGTGAGTTTTCATTCAGGGTAACTCAGGGACAGAACGCAGACTGGAGAGAGGGAAACGCAGAGGTGGATCTGCTCTTAGCGTAGTTCCATTCATGGTGCTGATCGCAGGAAAAGGCTTAAAATCCCCTTTAGGGAAAATTGGGTGACCGCACTGTACGCGTGAAGGTGAAACATGGTTGGAAGTGATCCTGTCTTTGAGGGAGTTGTGCCACCCTGGGCTTACCGCAGCTGCGTGGTATGGGAGGCCCAGCTAACCAGTGCTCGCCTTCTCCCCAGGTGCTGTTGGCAGCAGCCGTCTGCACAAAGGCGGGGAAGGCCATCGTCTCCCGGCAGTTCGTGGAGATGACTCGGACCCGCATCGAGGGGCTGCTGGCGGCTTTCCCGAAGCTGATGAACACGGGGAAGCAGCACACTTTTGTGGAAACAGAGAGCGTGCGGTACGTGTATCAGCCAATGGAGAAGCTCTACATGGTGCTGATCACCACCAAGAACAGCAACATCCTGGAAGACCTAGAAACACTCCGACTCTTTTCTAGAGTGGTAAGGATCTGTCACTTAACGCAGAGTTCACGTGCATGTAGCCTGAAACAGCGTCGTTATAAGGGAACCTGTCAGTGAGCTGCTGCTGAAGTGCTGTCTGCCCACACCTGGCAACTTGGTTTTCCAGAGCCTCTTCCCGACCCGGGAGCAAGCTTTGCAGTTTCGGTGGTATTTTTGAACTACGTGTAAAAAAAAAAAAAAAAAAAGAAAAAAATCCTCAGTTGTGGTTCAGCTGGTGTGAGACCAAAGGGACGATGTTGTAGATTTAGCATTAAATATTCTCAGTATTCTTAAGATAACACCTGTATCCCTTCTAAAGATAACATGATGTTACCGCATGTGATTGTTAGAAGTACAGCACTACTTCACATGCATTTCTGAGCGTCAAGTTTGTGCAGCTGCATGTCCTCATGCAACCAAAGGATCTTTGGGAAATTCACTGGCCTCGGTGTGTGTTGAAGTTCCCCCCAGTCAGTGCAACACCTAAGCTAAGAGGTCGTATAAGTATTTTAGTGTGGAAAAACTAATAATGGC
Source organism: Morus bassanus (assembly GCA_031468815.1). NCBI lineage: Eukaryota > Metazoa > Chordata > Aves > Suliformes > Sulidae > Morus > Morus bassanus. The sequence continues at coordinate 9,003,709 of CM062588.1, forward strand.
AAAACTTTGTCTTCATAGGAATACTCCTTTAAAATGTTTTCCCCTCCCTCACTAGATCCCTGAATATTGTCGAGCTCTAGAGGAGAACGAGATCTCCGAACACTGCTTTGACCTGATTTTTGCCTTTGATGAAATTGTTGCCCTGGGCTACCGTGAAAATGTCAACCTGGCACAAATTCGGACCTTCACAGAGATGGACTCGCATGAAGAAAAGGTGTTCCGAGCTGTCCGAGAGGTGAGCAGGAATAACTGCAAGCCTGGCACGGCAGGGTACCCTGTCTGGGAAACACTGCTGCTGGGGTTTTTTTGGTTTTTTTTTTTGCTTGTTTGTTTGGGTTTTTTTGTTTTTGTATAAAGGTGTTGCTCCACTTTCATAGGGGTCATAAAATGACTTAGCTTTTCTGTAAACTAAATGCCTGTCTCTTGTTTCCTTTTTCTTTGCAAAGGGCGTATGAGCAAATGCTCTTAGTTCCTGTGCAGACGACGACTGAGACTGCAAAACTCTATCAGCCTCTTGTCTTTTGTTTCAGACTCAGGAGCGTGAAGCAAAGGCTGAAATGCGCCGCAAAGCAAAGGAATTGCAGCAGGCCAGGAGGGACGCGGAGAGACAGGGCAAAAAGGCACCCGGTTTTGGTGGCTTTGGTAGCTCGGCCGTGTCTGGGGGCACAACAGCGGCAATGATCACAGAGACCATCATTGAAACGGAGAAGCCCAAAGTGGCACCAGCGCCTGCCAGGTAGGTGTGAATTAGGTAGCAATGGTTCCTCGGAGCCAGCAGCGGCTGAAACCACGTGCCCAAATAAAGGCTCTCTAACACGGGCTTTTTGTCTGTGTAGCCCTCCCGTTCCATTCCTGCACAGGTAGAGACTGTCATGCCTTTGTAAAGCCTCCCCCGATTGGCAGGTGTCGACCTCTGAGCCTTTAATGTGGGTGCTTGTATGTTGCATATTCTTGAGACCCCCTCTTTTATCGCTGAAGAGCGTTTGTGCTATTGACCCCAGTAGCATCTGCAGTCTCTCTGGAGTCTTTGATGGGCAACGGGCTTCTCATTTCATGTGAGAAAAAGAGGTCCCAGCTACTGGTAATACTTGGAACCGAATCCAGATCTAAATTATAACTTGGCACCCTACACATAAGATCATCAGTTTGATGCGTGTTCTCCCCCAAAAAAGGCTGCAGAGGTGAGCGCCATATTGTTGGGATAGCCAGGTTACAGCACTAAGATAGCCAAGGACGGAGGAATCTGTTGGTGTGAGCCGACTTGGAGATTCTTATGCCTTTTGTTTAGGCCTTCAGGTCCCAGTAAAGCCTTGAAACTTGGCGCTAAGGGGAAGGAGGTGGACAACTTTGTGGACAAGCTGAAATTGGAAGGAGAAAATATCATGACTTCCGTAGGCAAGCGCTCTACGGAAGCAGCCAAAGTTCTTGCTCCTCCTGTTAACATGGAGAGGTAGGTATTGCCCTCGCTTTGAAAGCGGTCTTCTGGCAGCTCTCTCTGCAATGCACGTGTTGCTTCGTGAGCTAACTTCTGTTTTAGTTTTCAGAACAGGCTTTTTCCCTGCCATTGCAGTCCTGTGCGCTCACTCAGCCTCTTCATTTTTAAAAGGTGGTGGGCAAAATCTGGGAAAACAGCCACAAAAAAGCAGATAACTAATTTGATTAGGAATCGTCCTAACTAAAATGGGATGTACAACTGCTGTTTAGCTGAGGCTGGGAATTTTCCTATGCCTATTTTGCAGTGTTTTGCCTTCAGATGAGTTAAAATAGCTGTTTTCCTGTTCGGAAAGGTGTCTTGGAGCTGCCTGCCCCCGAGTTAACTTGTCGGAGCAGCGTTAGCACCCGCTGTGCCATCTGTGCTGTTCCCTTTGGGGCCATCGCACTCTTGGGAGCGCCTGCCCGTAACACGTAGCCTGTCCTTGCTGAGCCCTAACCTCTCATCTTGCCTGTTAGATGCCAAGCACGGGACTTGAGAAACCTGGGGTTTTTTTCTGTCTGTCTAGTGTGCATATGAAAATAGAGGAGAAAATTTCCTTGACTTGCGGCCGTGACGGAGGATTGCAGAACATGGAGCTGCATGGCATGATCATGCTGCACATTTCTGATGAAAAGTTTGCACGGATTCGCCTGCACGTAGAAAATGATGACAAGAGGGGAGTGCAGCTACAGGTAAAGCCTGTTCGGTGTCCCGTGCTGTTGAATGCTCTTTTGCTGCTCTCCGGGGCAAACTATTGGAAATACTTGAGCGTGTTACTGTCCTGCGTTCTCGTCCAAGCCTGCTCAGCAAATGCATTGAAACTGGGAGTAGTCACCGCAGATGTTACTGCAGCGCGAATGCGGGGCCAGCTCATGCTTGAAAGATTGAAGGTCACTTGAGAAATCCGGTCTCGGGCACTTCCCACCCGCCCTCAGAGCCTTATCTGTCCCGTAATGCACATTGGCGTGCCGTCTGGTCTCCCGTGGACTTTGCAGCAGCCTGCTGTGTTGCTTGGTGCTTGTTTATGTGACGTGAGCTTTAGCTGTTGAGCAGAAGTGTGAGAATTAAGTTACTGTGCCCATGAAGAATGAATTTATTATCTAGAAAGCCATTTCTTCTGGGAGTCGCTCGTGTCCTGTGACTGCTGCCTCTGAGACGATTCCTGGAGCCAGATTGCAGTCAAGGATTTCTAGGAGATTCTAGGCTCAGGAGATTCTTAGAGATACCTCCTCCCCTTTCTCCCTCTCTGTTTGCGTGACTTTACTGAGCCCCAGAGGTTGTGCTGCTTTGATGCTCTCTTTTGCTCCCTCCTCCTCACCAAGAGCTTGTCTATACGTAGCTGGCTGCAGGTCTGCCTGTACAATAGTAGATTCCTTGTCAGCGCATCTCATACGCGAGCTCCTAAGAGCGCTCCCACATGTGGTGCTTCTGATGGAAGACGCAATCAAACCCAGCGCTGACTCCTGCCTTTCTAGCGTAACTCGAAAGCTAACTTGCAAGAATCCCCAGCTTGTAAAAAGCTGCTTACGCTTGCCGTTGTGAAGAGAGAATATTTAAATCGAGGTTGGCCACTGCCGTATCGGTGTGTTCAGGTTGCTGAGGGAAGTAGTGTTTTTGTGGTTTCAGGGTGTTCTTCCCAGCAGCATTAGGTTTTTTTTTCTGCAAGAAAAATGCCCGTTGCGGGTCTTCGGGTTGGTCTTCGAGATTTTAGGAGTTGTTCAAGTTGTTCTCTGGGTGTCAGCCCAGGACGTGCCTTGCTAGAGTCTCTGGCACAGCGACAAGTAAAAATCGTATCGTCGTGGTGTGGATCCTTCTTGGCAGATCAGTCTTTTCTGGAAGGAATCCCAGGTCAATAAGCAGATGTGCTCCAGTTGGGCTTTTGAGCAAGGAGCAAAACCGGTGTGTGTTTTGTCGAGCAAAACACTCTGGGATGCGTAGGCCTGTCTTACTAGAAGCCACATTACCTACGTACGGCTGTCTCCTCGGGCCTCGAGTTACAGTCTGGGCATATGTTCCCCTTTCAGACTCACCCGAACGTGGACAAGAAGCTCTTCACTGCAGAATCGCAGATTGGTTTGAAGAACCCCGAGAAGTCATTCCCTATTAACAGCGACGTGGGCGTGCTGAAGTGGAGGTTGCAGACCACGGAGGAGTCCTTCATTCCGCTGACAAGTGAGTGTGAGCGTGTGTCTGGGGGCTCGGGCAGGAGAGGCTGAGGTTCACCCGTGGGCTGCTGGCTTCTTGCCCGCCTTGCAGCAGCTGGGCTGCCCGAGTGGGGCATGTCCTAAATCAGAATTTCTTGGGGATGACTTGGCTGTGCTTTTCGAAGTGCATCGTCTTTTGAGACCCTGTTCCACGTAGAAAGCCTGCACGGTTCAGCGTGCTCTTTCTGTGCCCTCAGTTAACTGCTGGCCATCAGAAAGCGGGAACAGCTGTGATGTCAACATTGAATACGAGTTGCAAGAGGAGAGCTTAGAGCTGAACGACGTGATCATCGCCATCCCCTTGCCGTAAGTGACGTTCCTTGTCCGGGCAGCGCTAACGAGCACCGTCCTGGATCCTGTCAGTTCCTTCCCATCTCCAATTTGCAGTCTGGCCGCACCAACGGGCTCGACAAGCATTTTCTTAGCTCCGCGCAGGTCCCGTAGCTCTCTGTTGTAGCTTCTCGTTGCCCGCTCTAGGTCTGGTGTCGGTGCCCCAGTGATTGGGGAGATTGATGGCGAGTATCGCCACGACAGCCGGAGAAATCTCCTCGAGTGGTGCCTGCCAGTGATAGATGCCAAAAACAAGAGCGGCAGCCTGGAGTTCAGCATAGCAGGGCAGCCCAACGACTTCTTCCCAGTGCAAGTCTCCTTCATCTCCAAAAAGAACTATTGCAACATACAGGTACGGTCGCTGCCGGTGCTCTGCAGGCGTAATGTCACTCTTGCCTCTTTCAAGCTGCCTCAGTCATCCGCTGGCTCAAAAGGGGCCGTGCTGCGGTGTGGGGGCCCTGCTGGCCCACTCTGCCGATGCCTAAGCCTCCGGCTCTAAGCGGCCTCCGTGCTAACCGGGTTCGGGAGCGGCAGCAAGCAGCACTGGCAACTTCAGCTTCCCGGAGCTTGCCTGCCGTTTCAGTTGTGCCTTCGTGCCTCTGAGCAATTGTTAATTCCCCTCAGGCTTTGTTAGAGAATCCAACAGCCTTCCAAGCCGAAATGCTTCTCGGCTTATGACTGTCTGTCCCCACTGAACTGTAGCTAGCGACAGCTGCTTAACTCCTCGCAGGCCGCTTTCAGCGGAGGCAGTTACCGCAGAAAATCATTCCCCTGTTTTCAGGTTTCCTGAGAACAAAGATCTTTCTTTCAGGGCCGGCTTGTGGCTCAAAAGCCCTGGGTAGGTTCCATCCCTGTGACCACCCCGGCGTCAGAAAGCACGGCGTAGCTGTGGTGGGCAGCAGCATTCGATGCTCTGCTGACTGCGCGTGTTGTCTCCGCAGGTTACCAAAGTGACCCAGGTAGACGGGAACAGCCCTGTAAGGTTTTCCGCTGAAACCACCTTCCTGGTGGACAAGTACGAAATCCTGTAATGCCAGCCGTGGGGAATCGCCAAGGAAGAAATTTTTAAATTAAAAAAAAAAAAAAAGGCCGAAGTTTATTCTGGATGTTGGAACGCTGCAGCCCCCTCTCTGCTAAGACGCGTGGCTCTGTCTGCCATCTGCAGCGGTCCTGGGTCACAGACATTTTTGGCAGAGAATTGACGTGCTCATGGGGGGAAAGGCTACAAATTTCTCTGGCAGATTTCTACCAACTGGCAAAAAAGCAAGATCTCCGCAGAGGACCTGGCTTTGACGTGTCCCCTTCTCCCCCGAAGACAACCGGAGCTCAGTCCCAGAGCCTACCAGACATCATTCTCTTCGTTTCTGAAGCGTCACGCGCCGCTCCGTTGTTGGTGCTGCCATTTTAATTTCTCCTTGGCCTTCAACTCTCGTTTCCGTTGATGAAAGCAGGCATTAAGATGACATGCGCCGGGGCGCCTTGCTTCTCTGGACCCTTCTGTCTGGTAGAAGCGGAGCAAGTTGGCCTCGGTTTCGAAGCGGGGGGGTTGTGGGGTGGGGAAGAGGGATCGGGGCTTTGGTCCTTCTGTGCCGCACGGTTACTGCTGTCTCTCCAGCCCTGCTGTACGGCGATGGCCTGACGCCAGGGCTCGCCTCGCCGGCTCCGAGGGCGCTCCAGGGTGTAGCACAGGCTGCGGCTCAGGATGCTCGAGCTCCTGCTGCAGGGAGGAGAGCATCCAGAAGGGACCGTCCCCTGCTCGCTGCCTGTTGCAGCTGCTCTTGGGCCGGGCTTTGGAGGCAGTTTAACTCGTTTAGAACCAGCTGTGTGTCCTTCCCAGGCCCTGTGGGCGTTTTGGGAGGTTGAAGGCTTTGCCTGCCTTGGTGCAAGCAGCTGTGGAGACTGGGACGTCTGTCAGGACCTGTCCCAAAAGAGTGTTCTTTCTCGGCGCTTGCGGATAGAGGAGAAGGAAATGCTGGTTTCCAGAAAACGCAGGGGCCGATCCCAGTGCGAGTAGCGCCCTGGTGCGGCATCTGCTGTCCCAGAGCCCTTCCTCCTCCTCTTGAGCGGTATTTGCCTCATCCCACAGCGCTGTGCTCCCCTCAAACCTCATCCCGCCTGCTTGACTCGGGGCCTGTCGCCAACAGCTTCACTGGCCACCGGCGAGGGCTGCGGGGAAGCGCACCGGCCGCTGCCGCGGGTCCCCTGCCTGCGGATGGAAAGAAAACGCCCTAAGACAGACGTGTGCCGTGCTCCCCAGAGAGCCCCTCTGCGGGAGCGAGCGCACCTGGGTTCCCGTGGGGTCCTCTGCCAAAGAAGTTCGTGGTCTCTCCTCTGTCAGCAGCACCTGAGAGGAAACCAGCCCCCCTCCCCATCCGGGGAGGGCGGGAGAGCAACCCCCTTCCCTAGCGAAGTAGGTGACAAATCCCAGTAACTCGCTCCTGTCCGAGAGTTGCTCGTCTGTATGATTTTAAAATGGAGTCGAGGTTAGTTCGAGCACCCAAGGAGCTTTTTCTTTTGTTCCTGCCATTCGTTGGAGGGTAACGTTTACACCGAGCCCCGCTCCCCCCGTTTGTAGCCCCGTACGATGCTGGCCTAGGGCGTAGAGCACATTCCAGTGTACACAGAGGAAAACCAAGTCTTTAATCAAATAAAGCGTATTGTCAGAGGAGCCGGCTGAGGGTGCGGGGGTGCTGCGGGCGGGCGGAGCGGGGCGGCCCGGCCCCGCGGGGCGGGACGGGACGGGACGGGGCCGGCGGCGGGGCGGGGACCGGCGGAGGGGAGCGGAGCGGAGCGGCGGAGCCCGGGACGGGGCTGCCGGGCCGGCGGAGCGGAGGTGAGCGGGGACGGCGGCGGGGCCGGGCGAACCGGCGCCAGACGGGGCTGGGGGGCGGGCCGTGGGACCCCCACTCGTGCCCCGGCCGGGGGAAGGGGCTGGGCGTGCGACGTGGGGGGGGGGCCCTGGGGGGCTCCCGGCGGGGGCTGCGGGCGGGACAGCAGGAAACCCCCCTTCGGCCGTAAAACCGCTCATTGCACAACGTCCTGGCGGTGCGTGGGTGGGTCCGCAGCCAGATCCGGTGGTCCACGTCAGTGGCGAGTCTGGCCGCGTGGGAGGCTCTCCTGTCATCCCCAAATCCTGCCACGGCCCGTGGGCGGTGGAGGAGGCAGCCGGTGCTCGGCCCGAGGCCGCCTGGGGAGCCTGGGAACCTGGCTGGACCCTGCTCCGTGCCGGGACCTTGCGTGCTCCCGCTTCCGGACACGCTCTCGCCACGGCCCCTTCGGCCCTGCCAGAAAACTCAAGGAATTTGGCAGCCCCAGAAGGTGTCCAGCTGCCGCTCTGGAGGGTACCCCCTCTCCGGCCGCTCTGCGAGCCCCTAGCCCTCCCCGGGCACCAGGCCGGGGCCACAGCGGGGCGAATCCGCCGGCCAAGCACCGCAGGCAGCACGGAGACCAGGCGGCAGCAGGGCAGCGCTGCCCAGGTGGTTTCTTCCAGCAACTCCTCGGTACGTTTGGGTTTGCCGCGCATCGGCGTGCGCAGAGCTGCGGCGGGCAGGGTGCCACACGGGGCGATGCGGCCGTGGGTTCGCGTGACGAGGCGGTGCTTGCCGATGGCCAGACACCAGAACAGAGCGAGCGATGCCCGTTTCGGAGAGGTGAGCTTCACCCTCGCCCCTCTCCCAGCAAATGCAGGGCTGGGCTGGGCAGTGGGTTTGTGCCAGGAATCAGATCTGAGACCCATCAAACCCATCCCGTGCTGTGGTCCCTGAGCTGTCATTAGCAAGGAGCCACAGATGCTCCCCGCTGAGCCAATCCAGGTGTCTGGCCTGCAGATGAGGAGCCATCCTTTGCCATGAGAGGGCTTCGAGAAACGAGTGTCCATCGTGCACCCTTACGAGGGGTCTTGGAGCTCAGCGGTGGCAGTTTCCCCGTCCATGCTGCAGTGGCCGGAGGCATGTGCTGACGCTGGGCTCGGTGCTTGAGCTCCGGCAGCGATCGGGACCATGCACGGCATCACCGGCCCTCGGAGCTGGCTCATCTCAGGGAGCATCGGGTGAGGGAAAGCAGGGATGCGCGCCCTCCCTGACCCAAACATGCAGTGGGCGTACCCCAGCCCGTGGAGATCCCGAGGCGCGATGCCGGCAGCGCCTCGGCTGGAGCGCAGCTGTGCCGCACCACAGCGGTGCAGGAGCGCTTCCCGGGAGCGCTGAGATCAGCGGGTGCGGCCGGGATTCCTTGGCTCCCGCCAGAGCTGTCTGGCGGCTGATTTACGGTGATGTTATTGCCAGGAGCGTTGTGTTGCCCCAGTAACCGTGAAGCAGCCCCCACTGCCCCTCGCCCGGGTGGGATGGGGCCGGCTGGGTCTCCCCTGCTCGGCGTGGGGCAGCCCCAGGCTCCGAGGCAGCGGCCGGGAGCAGGCTCCTCACTCTCCTCCGTCTTTGTGCCAGAGACAGACTCCCCCTTTCCAGCTGCCGGCGGAAGGGTCGGTTGTTTACCGGGACAGAGGGTGTGGGAAGGGGTAAGCGCGCCCTAAGCATGTTAGCAGATGGGGAGCGAGCACGCAGCCAAGTTGGACGGAGGCTGCGATGCTGCATGGTGCGCAACCGTTAGCTCAGCCGCTCCAGCTCCCTCCCGTGACTCACTCGGCTGTGGGTGAGGAGGAAAGGCCATGCCGTGGGATGCCGTGTGCCTGTCCCTCGCATGCTGCATCCCGGGCGGGGGGCAGCTGGGGCACCTTTGGGCGCCCTGCTTGTGGCAGGGTGCCAGGCTGTGCTCCGGTGCATCGGCACAGCCCTATGCGAGCATGGGCCGGCTGGCCGTGCCCTGGCCGTGTCCTGGCCTGTGGCACACGGTGCGGCTCCAGGGTCTGCCTGCTGGCTGCTGGCACCCGGCCATGCTGATGGGGTGTAAGGCAGGCTGTGCCGTGCCCGGGTTGGGTCTCGGTGGGCAGCAGCGGGTCGAGCAGGAGCGGACCTCCCAGGTGCCGCTGCCCGCGTGGGCTCGGGGCAGGCAGGCAGGGTGCAGCCCATGGGCGGTGGGGTGCAGGGGCTCCCTGGGCGTACGGTGGTGGTGGGGCAGCGTGTCCGCACACAGCCCGCCCGGCGTCGGTGGAGGCCCCGTGGCGACAGGGCTGGGCGTCCTCCCAGGTGAGGCCTCTGCCTGCGCCAGGAGAAGAAAGGGGCTTTTGTCCTCCGGGAAGCCAGGGCCGAGCGGGCAGCCCTGCGCACGGGGGACATGGGGGCCATGAGCTGCTGGGCGGTAACCGAGCCCGACCCCTTGGCATTTGCTGCCTTCGCTGCTTCCCGCGGCGGGAACAAGCAGCGCGTTCTGCAGGCAGTGGCGGGAGAAGAAAGGCTGCCTTGTCCGTCCCAGTGGTGGGGCGCCAGCCGGGGCGGCCGCACTCCCGCCCGCATTCCTCCGGCAGAGCTGGCTGGAGAGGGGCTGCACCCCCCGAGGGACGGACTGAGGGGACGGCAGGCGTCTCCTGTGCGGTGAGGAGCCAGGTGAGAGGCTTTGCTGGGGCAGAGGGTGATGCTGGGGGGCCGGGGACTGTCAGCGGGTAGGGCAGGCGTAGGGGAGCAGCCAAATGCCAGGGTCACCCTCCGGCTCATGGGCAGGCAGGGCCACCTGCGGAGCTGGGGGTGCTGGGTGGAGCGAGTTTGGCCACCAGGCAACGGGCAGGAGCGGGGACAGATTCCCCAGCTGGCAGGGCTGGGGGTCCTCCGTGATGCTCACCCAACCCCACTGGTACAGCCGTGTTGGGAAGGGGTTAATGACAGCACAGGATTCCACCGTGGCCCCGCTCCCTTCCTATCCAGCAGCCTGGCCCCTCCTGGCTTTTCCTCCTTCCTGGACATTGCGGCAGGGCCTGGGTGCAGGCGTGGGGCAGGGGCTCAGCCGGGCTGTGGGGTCTCCTGATGCTGGGAAGCGTGTCCCCCCCTGCACCCGGGGGATATGGGGACACTGCCGTGGAGGGTCCCGCTCGGTGCCCGGGCCAGCACTGGGTGGCAGGTAAGGGAGAGTGGGGGGTCCTGCTTTAGCACCCACTGGGCACCGGGGAGCTGCTCCTGGGGTACCGCATCTCTTCTCCCCCCCACCCCAACCAAGTGGGCCCCAATCCGTTCGGGGTGGCTGCAGTCCCCACGGAGCCCTCGCCGTGGGGCAGCTGGCCCTGGCGTCCCACGGAGCTGCCCGGGCTCCGTCCCAGCCCTGGATCCCACGCCTGGTGTTTTCCAGCATTTCATTTTTTCCGCAGTGTGTAATAGCCGCCCGCTCGCCCCCGCAGCTGAGCCCAGCGCTGGCCGAGCCGGGGGGGGGGGGTGTCCCTCGGCCTGCGGGACACCAGGGCTGGGGGCACCACGGGCACTGATGCAGGGAGCCGAGCCCAGGGCTCCGTCCGGTGCCCCCCGCTGCCCTGGGACCAGGTGGGAGCGCTTCCCAGTCCGTCTGCCCCAGCCTTCCCAGGAAGGGTTAAGCCACGTTCGTCCAGGCCGGGGCGGAAGGGAGGGACGTGGGGAGCAGCAGAAGGTAAATTTAGTAACCCCGGAGCATCCCGGGCTGTGACGGTGGTGTGAGCGCCGGGTGACGGAAATTGTTCCTCCCCGAGCTGCCTCCTGCCTGCGCAGAGAATGGCAGCGGGTGGCTGCCCCCGTGGGCAGCAGCCCTGCCAGCCTGGCGTGGGCGCCTGTGCTGGCTAGGCAGGGTGCCGGCAGGGACGTAGCGCACTCCAAGGTGCTGCTGCTGCCGCCCAGCTGTGCAGGAGCAAAGGTGCATGGCCAGGTGCTGGGGACAGGCATTCATGGCACGTGCGGGTGTGCCAGGGTGTGCTGCGTGCCATGCACGGGCAGGCAGATGTTGCTGGGGACAGCTGGATGCTGTGCTCACATGTCCTTGTCCACCAGCAGCCACTGGGGTCCAGCTGCCCGTTGCTCTCACATTTAGGGCGGGTGTTTCCTACGCTACCTCCCCAAAGCCAAGGCAGCGTGCCGGCTCCTTCTGGCACCGTGTCCTGTGCTGACGCTCGGTGCGCGCACGAGGGTTTCCCAGGGCGGACGGGGGCACGTGCCTCACCCGGCGGGGATGGCTGCTGGCTTTGTGCAGCTGCTGCAAGGCTGGAGACCGGCACTCAGGTGGGGAACCAGGGAATCCCCTTGCTGGCAAACACCGGTTTGGGGTGGGGTAGGGTTTGCGAGGCTCGTGCTCAGGCTGCCAGACGTGCAGGCTGCTGGCAGGGACATGCGGGAGGAATATGGCAGAGCCGGGCCCGGCGTGGTCACCTGTGGTGACGTCCTCTGTTTCTCCTGGCAGAAGCCTGGGCCCAAGAGTGGCCAGTGTTTCCGAGCAGGCACCATGGAGGCACCCGGCAGGATCCCTGCCAGCCCAACCCGCAGAGTCCAGACCATCATTCAGGTGAGTGCGTGGGGCCGTGGGACCTCTGCCCTGTGGGAGCACGGGGATCCGGCTGGCAGCCCTTCTTCTCTGCACCACCCCTGCCACGGGCAGCCGGCACTGCCCTCCGGCCTCTCCTCACCCCAATCCTATTACGGGATCGATGGCAAAGCCAATTGAGCTAAGTGGCTGGCAGCTCGGATCCTCTCAGACACAGCCCAAGCCCCAGGGATCTTCTCCTGCTCCCACAGCGGCTCACCTCCGCTCCCTGGGGCAGGCAGCACAGGCAGGAGGAAGCCCTCAGCTCCCATGTCCCGCTGCCGGACTGCCCTGCCCGCGCGTGGCTCTGCCTGGGCATCGCTCCCTTCCTGGGCTTCGCTCCCTTCCTGCGTGCGCAGCTGTTTCCGAGCAGCCCGAGGCAGGTGGGCAGCGCAGGGGAGCAGGCTGCAGCTGCGGGAGCTGTGAGCATCCCTCCCCTCTCCTCCTGCAGAACAGCCCCCTGGACCTGATCGACACGGGCAAGGGGCTGAAGGTGCAGACGGAAAAGCCGCACTTGGTGAGCCTGGGCAGTGGCCGGCTCAGCACCGCCATCACGCTCCTGCCCCTGGAAGAAGGTGAGTGCCGGCTGCTGGGGCGTTCCCGCGGGCACGCCGGCAGCAGGGACGCTGAGCCGCCCTCTCTGCCAGCAGGGAGGACCACCATCGGCACAGCCGCGAAGGACATCGTCCTGCAGGGCCCTGGGCTGGCGCCCCAGCACTGCTACATTGAGAACGTGCACGGGACACTCACCCTGCACCCCTGCGGCAACGCCTGTGCCATCGACGGCGTGCCGCTCCGGCGGCCCACGCGCCTCACCCAAGGTAGGATCCGTAGAACCATAGATTGTGTGGATTCTCTGATTTCCTCCGGAGCAGGACGTGGCGTTGGCTGGCGGGACTGTGCTGTCGGGTGTCGGGCTGTTTGCAGATCCGTCCCGCAGTCGTGCATCCCAGCTGGGACGCTCGTTCCTCCTTGCTGCAGGGTGGGGATGTGCTGGATGCCAGCACCGGTTTTGCCGTGTGCCCGGGGACCGTGCGGCGCCTGGGATGGGGAGGGAGAGAGCTCTCGCCACGGCACCCGTTTCCCCGGCAGCGGTGGGGATGCTGACCGGGTGTGGGAAGGGGAGGTGAAGGGTGGAAACAGCTCGGCTGCCCCCGCGGCGGCGCCCCCTCTCCCGCACGGCCCGTGTCACCTTTCCCGTCCCCGCCGCGGTTCCCGGGGAGGCCCCTCCGCCCGGGCGGCGGGGCACGGAGAGGCCCGGCCCCCGCCGCCCCCGCCCGCCCCCCGCCGCCCCTCCCCGGGGGCGGTGCGCGGCGCTGCCCGGGCGGCGGCGGCGGCGGCGGCGGCGGCGGCGGCGGCGCGGTGAGTGCGGCGGGGCCACGCGTGTCCGCGCCGGGGGTGCCGGGGTGGGTGCGGGGGGGCGCTCCCGTCCCCTCGGGGGGGGTTGCACGGCCCCCTCGCCGCCCCCCCGGGCGGCCGGGCTGCGGCCCCCCCGCCTCTCCCCGGGACGGGGGGACCCCACCCGCGTGGGGCGGCCGCGGGCGTCCCCTCGGGGGGACAATGGCAGCCACGTGGCCGCCGGCGCAGGGGCGCGACGGCCGCGGTGTGACCGACCGCGGGGTCGCTGGGTGGGCGGCGAGAGCCGGGGTCTGGGGGGTGCGGGTGGGGGTCAGCCGAGCCCCCGGTTCTCCTGCCCGGGTGGCCGCGGGCGAGGCGAGCAGGCGGGGACGCCGCGGGGCAGGGTCAGCCTCCGTGCGCCGCCAGGCCGTGGGGCTGCCAGGCCGACGCTGGGGCCGTGGGGTACCCCGCTTTGCGGGGGCGACGCACGCCTCTGCCGGGGCCGGGACGCGGAGGTCGGTGATGCCCCGAGCCAGAGCAGCCGCTGGGCTGGAGGAGCCGTTGCCGGGCCGGGTGCCGGCATCGCCGCCTGGCAGGCAGGATGCCCTCGCCGAGCCGGGGTGCTGCGGCCGCTCCTGCCGGGGAGCGCGACTCCTTCCCTCCCCGGTGCTCGGACAAGGAAGCCAGGCCCCCACGGTGGCAATGGCATTCACCCCTACGGCCTCTCGCTCACCTTGCCACGAGCCTGGGCTGCCGGGTGCTCCAAAAAACGCGTCCCCCCCGGCGAGGGATTTTCGGCTGCGGCTGTCGGTGCAGAGCGAGCCTCTCCCAGGAGCCCTGGCAGGCGCTTCAAAGCGGGGTGTGTCTGTAGCATGGAGCCTTCCAGCTGCCCGCCGCTCCCCGCTGCCGGCACACAGCTCCCCAGCACCGTGGGCAGCGGGGGAGCGGGCAGCATGTGGCCCTGCTCCCCGTCCCGGTGGCTGCTCAGCAGCCTTCCTCCAAGAGGGCTGCTGCTTTGGGCCAAGAAGAGGCGCTTTGCGGCTGGGGACAGGAGCTGTCTTGTCTGCAGCTGGCAGCCGCACAGGCTCTGGAGCGCCGCCAGTTCCCCCGCGGCAGCGCGGCCCCCGGCAGGGACCCCAGCTGTGCCTGCGCCTGCGACGCACTGCCTGCAGCTGCCGGGGAGTGACCTGGATTTCAGCCTCCCCCTAAGCCTCTGCCGATGGCAGGAGCCCACTCCCCTCCTGGGGATGCGTTGCAGGGCCAGGCAGCGCCCAGCCTGTCCGGCACCGCTCTAGGACAGCCGGCTGACCGGTGGCTGAGCCCTCTCCCCTCTCTCCACAGGGTGCACCATCTGCCTGGGCCAGGCCACCTTCCTCCGCTTCAACCACCCTGCCGAGGCCAAGTGGATGAAGAGCATGATCCCGGCAGGGGGCAGGAGCCCGGCGGCTCTCTATGGGCTGCCAGCAAGTAGGTGATCCCACCTCGTCCCAGGTGGGGCGGTGGGAATGCCGGGCCACTCCCGGTCCCGCACCGCCAGCCTTCCCGGCACCCGATGCTCTCCCAGCCCTGTCCTGCTCAGGCTGCTGCGTTCAGGAGCAGGGCTCACTCCCAGCCACGGATGTGCCGGCCGTTGACTCGGCATGGCAGCTGCGCTGGTGTTTGTTAATGATTAATATTGCCTTGGAAGAGGGTAATTGCGAGGGCGGTGAGGCACGGCTCCCGCCTGTGCCCAGCCTGGCCGTGGCAGAGCCATCACCCGTCGGCCTGTGCCAGGGATGCAGGGTGCGTGGGGCCCCCCCTGGCTGCCTTGGAACCGGTGTTTACATGCTGGGGTGGCCATGTGGAGTCTGCGAAGGCCATTTCCCTGGCTGCAGTCCTCCATCTCGCTGGCTGCTTATCTTGCTGTGTCTGCCTGGCTGCAGGGCCGATGGGACGAGTGCCTGTGCCGAGGTCCGGCGCGGCGCCTGGCTCCCGGGGACGTCCGAACCCCCAGCAGCAGTCCCTGGGCTGGCAGCCCTTCTCCCTGCCCCGACCGGCACGCCCTGGCACGGGGAGAGGAGCTTGGCAGCCTCCTCATGCCACGTGTGTGATGGGAAGGCAACGTGCCCCGCAGCTGGGGATGGGAGGAGGGACGCGGGGAGGTGTCGTGGCCACAAAGCATCCTGTGACTGTGGAGCATCCCACCGCCGCTGCCTGCGTGGGCCCCGCGTGGTCCCTCTCTGCCCCACGGGACCGGGTGGGATCGCACGGGCAGGGCTGCGGCACATCTCTCCGGGCACGGAGGCGCTGCCGGCCGCCACAGGGGAGCCGCTGGGTGCCAGGGGGTGACGCAGCCTGGGTGGCACGCCGTGTCCTGGCCAGGCTCCGTGTCTGCTGCTATTAGCTCGTCCCCTGAGTGACAGGCACATCGGTGCTGCGCCAGGAGGACAGGGCAGCCTGGGCAGGGGGCACACCAGCCGAGGGCACGGGGAGGCTGTGGGCGACGTGGCGGTGGGTCTGGCGCGCTGTGGGTCTGCGCTCGGCGGCTTTCGGCCATCGCATCTCTGCCCCCTCGCCGGGGTGCCGGAGCGTGCCGGGGACGAGCGGTGGGCGCCGGCGGCTGGCGCGGGCAGCTGCTCCCTGGGGAGTGGGGCCGGGAGCTGCCGGCAGCGCAGGGATGTCGGGAGCAGGCGGCTGGGCTGCGCTATCGGGTTTCTGTCTCCCTGGTGATGGGGCCAGCGGGATGCCGGCCTCCTCCCTGGCCCAGCTCCCCAGCCGGCGCGGGAAACGGTGGCCGCGGCACACGGGTAGCTCGGGGTGAGGGGGAGAGGAGCTGCAACCCGGCGCTGGCTCTGCAAGGCTGCGTGGAGGGGTGATGCGGGGCTGCTCCCTGGGACCCCAGCCTGGGTAGGAGCTGCGGGGGGATCCCGCCGCGCTGACGCCTGCTCCCGTGTCTCCCCGCAGAGCCCGAGGCCCTGGTGAATGGTGGCCGCCAGCCGGCTGAGCGTGGGTGTCCCAACCACAGCTCCCTCGTCAGCTCCATCGAGAAGGACCTGCAGGACATCATGGACTCGCTGGTGCTGGAGGAGCCGGCATCCCCCGGCGGCAAGAAGCCACCCGCCTGCGGCCGGTCCCCCCTCTCCCCTGTGGTGAACGGGGGCGGGCGTTGCCTCTTGTCCCCCCCGCCCAGCCCTGGGGCCACCTCGGGGGGCTCCAGCTACGAGAACGCCTCCCCCGCCTTCTCCCCCCTCTCCTCCCCAGCCAGCAGCGGCGGCTACACCAGCCCCTCACCCAGCAGCCAGGAGCAGGGCCCGGCTGTGCCCCCCCTCGTTCCGCTCCGCTCCTCCAGCTACAACCACGCTGTGCAGCCGCCCCCCCAGCGCCCACCCCCCCCGCCTGGTGGGGGTCCCGGCGAGCCGTGGCCTGCCGAGAGGCTCGGGGACCACCGGGCAGGCAGCCCTCGGCTGACTCCGAGGGCGGCACCGCGGCCGCGGGCAGCCCTGCAGGAGCGGCCCCCCAGCCCCTTCCGGGAGCCGCGGGACGCCCCGGCCCCCAGCCGCCAGCCCGCTGGCAGGGCGGTCCCAGATGCCCGGCTGCAGCCCCCCGAGAGCCCGCGGGCAGCCAGGAGGAACGTGGAGAGCATGCGGGAGCTGCCCCCCCTGAGCCCCTCCTTGTCGCGCCGGGCCGCCAGCCCCCGGACAACCCCCGACGCCCCCTCCCCGCAGCCCCGGCTGGGCAGGGAGGTGCCCGGCAGCCCCCGCACCAGGCGCAAGGGCCCGGAGGAGCCAAGGGGTGCTGGGAGCCCCTCACCCCCGCTGCTGGTGGAGACCCCCCAGCGCCGCCCCAGCTTTGGCACCTGCCTGAGCCCGGCGTACGGGCTGGGCTCCCCCGCCATGCCCTCGCCCCGGCAGAGTCCCCGCACCCCGAGGAAGCCCTTGGGGGATCCACGGCCGCCAGTGGGGCCACGGGAGCGCAAGAACAGCATCACCGAGATCAGCGACAACGAGGACGAGCTGCTGGAGTATCACCGGCGGCAGCGGCAGGAGCGGGTGCGGGAGCAGGAGATGGAGCGCCTGGTGAGACCTGGGGCCAGGGGGGTGCGGGGCTGTGTTCCAGCATGGGATGCCCTCTTTGCAAGCGCCTTTTGGCTTTTGCTGCTTTAAAAACCCGGCCCTTGCCTCTCATGGATTTGCTGCAGCTGCCCGGCTGCCGGCTTATCTGGGGGGATTATGGCCAGGAGTGGCCGGCGGTGCACGGCAGCTCTCCTGGAGCACAAAGGCCCTGGCTTGCAGGCAGCCTAGGGAAACCCGTGGGGTCGGCACGGCTCTGCGGGGCTGCCAGCTGAAATTGTGGTGCCCCCCGGCTTTGCCAAACCATCCACGTCTCGCCCAGCCCCACCAGGGCCGCGTCTGCCAGCGACGGTGCTGTAGCTTTGTGGGCGCTGCGTCTATATTTAGGGCGGATGGACTTTTTATGGAGCCGGCAGCTGCCTGGGTGGGGTTTGCCCCGTGCATCTGCCGGTCCCGGGGGCCGTGCAGCCGGAGCCCTGTTTGCTCAGCCCTGACTCACGCCTGGCGCGGGCAGCCTGAGTCACTGCCTGGAAATAGCGGAGGCACTCGGCGGCCAGCACTGCCGTCTGTAATTAGTCCGTCTCCAGCTCCCGGCACATCGCATGCCTGGCTCCAGCACGGTGTTGGGGCGGGCTGCATTGGCCTTTGCCATGTCCCCAGCCCGTCCCAGTGTGTGGGCAGGGCAAGGAGCGAGCCTGCATCCCGGCGCCTGCCGTCGGCACGGGCTCCTGCGGGCTCTGGTGGCGGCGTGTGCCGGGACGGGCGCCGCGCTGACTGTTATTCCCTGCAGGAGCGGCAGCGCCTGGAGACCATCCTGAACCTCTGTGCCGAGTACACCAAGACAGATGGCACCGAGCTGGGCGACATGCACCGCCTCCTGGCTGGTGATGGGGATACTGGCCAGCGGGTGCCCAGGGGTGCCGCAGCTCTGGGCCGTGTCGCCAAGGAGCTGCGGCAGAGGGAGAGCTTGGAGAGGTCGGACGAGGAGAACCTGAAGGAGGAGTGCAGCAGCACTGAGAGCACCCATCACGAGGTGAGAGACGGTCGTGCCGTGCCGTGCTGTGCCACACCGTGCTGTGCCGTGCAGTGCCAACCTGCCCTCTCTGCAGCATGAGGACCTGGTGGGCCCTCGGGCCAAGGAGGCACAGCGGCTGGAGGAGGAGCGCGCCGGTGTGCTCGGCCGCCTGGACCAGCTGAAGAGCCGTGTCAAGGAGCTGGAACAGCAGCTGCAAGAGACATTGCGAGAGGTGAGGGGATGGGGTGCCCCACCAGGTCCCCCGCATCTCGCTGCCCTCGCCAGCCAGCGCCCGATCCCGTGGGTATGAGCTAGATCCGGCTGGGGCAGCCATCCTGACGCAGCCGTGCCCGTCCAGGCGGAGATGGAGCGGGCGCTGCTGCAGGGCGAGCGGGAGTCAGAGGCAGCGCGGCTGCGGCAGGAGCAGGAGGCGGTGCAGCAGTTGCAGGAGAAGCTCTCCAGCCTGGACGCCAGCATCCGGAAGGAGCGGGACAAGGTGAGCCCTGGGGCAGGGCTACCCTGGCACGGGCCATCCCGTGCCCACCCTGGTGCTTGCGGCCAGTGCTGTGGTGCCCCGTGCTATGGTGTTCCCCTGGGGGCGCATTCTCCTGTCCCCAAGCTCTGCAGAGGCATCGAGGAGCATCTCTGGGTTCGCATTGTGGCGGGAGGGGGTGGGGTGGTGGTGGTGGTATCTGTCTGTGCATCCATCTGCCTGGGACTGGTCCCATAGCCCTGCCAGAGGAGGGCAGGGCTGACGCTTGGTGTGCGGTTCAGCCACCGTCCGTCATGCCGGCGGGGTCTTGCAGGGAGGTTCTGTGGCGCGGGGCTTTCCCAGACGGCTGCTGCCTGCAGCAGGCAGCACTGACCCTGGGGTGGGGGCCTTGGTGCTCCCCGCTCCCTGCCCTTGTTGGGAGGCTGTGTCTTTTGGCGAGTCCCCCCACTCTGCCGCCCGTCGGGGCGTCTTCACGCGTGATGGCGGCCGCCACTGTAGAATTCAGCTTGCTGGAGGTGGCCAGGAGATTGCTGTGGATGTTTCACTCGGCTCGGTGGCTGAGGAAGGGGTCCCAGCCCCCTTCCCCTGGAGTCATCTTTGGTGTACTTGCTGCCGTGATCTGCCAGCCATGCCCAAAGGCACCTGTGCCGCTGCATGCATGGCATGCTTGTCCCGGCTGCCTGTTGCCGGCCATCCCGCAGCCTTGCAGGCGGCGTGGCATGGCCCTGGGCAAGCTGCTCCGTGGCAGGAGAGCTGCCGGGACCTGGCTCCCACTGCGTGAGGCTGGCATCCCTGTTCAGCCTATGCCTGGGTCCTGCCAGTGGCTCTGTGTCGCCGTGGTGCAGCGCCAGCGTCCCTGGGCGTCTGGCTGGCCCCGTGGCCGCAGGTGCCTGGGCCGTTTGGTTGCCCATGGCCGGGCAGAGCTGCCGTCTGCGCCTGTCAGCCGTGCCCCTGCAGTGTTTGGGGTTTTTGTTCTGGTTTTGGTCTTCCAGCCTTTGCAGGCATCTTCTCTAGCCAGGGGCAGCCTTGTGCAGAGCCAGGAGAGGAGCACAGGGAAATCCCCCTCCCAACCTCTCTGCTGACCTAACCACCCGCTTTCCTACCTAACCAGCCTGCGCTAATTGCACTAATGGTGCCTGCTCTGAAGTCTGCCATCACCTCTGATATCTCTGCATGCCCGGGAGCCCCCTGGGCACCCTGCAGCCCCTGTCCCGGGGCGCCTGTCTGTGTCAGCCCTGTCTCACCCCGGGGCATGCACTTCGTGTCCTTTTGCATGGATCCCCGTGTCTCCGCGCTGCCATAGCGTGGAGCGGGATGTTTTGCAGCGTGCCTTTCCCAATGCCTAGCCCCAGTATGGGGCTGCCAGACCTGTGGGAGGTGATCCCGTATGCCAGCCCCGTGTCACCGGCCTCCGTCATGCTGCTCCTGCGGCCGTGGGAGGCAGGGCAGGGGATGCTTCCCCCTCCTCCCGGGGCCAGGAGCAAGTGTCTGCTCTGCCGCTGACTTGGTGCAGCCTGAGCAGCTCCGGCAGCAGGGTTGGACCTCAGTCTCCCATTTTCACTGCCATCCTGCAGGCAGTCCTCTCCTTCTGATGGAGAGGGGTGGTCCACGGTCCCTCAGCCTGCGTACAGGACCCGCTGGCTTAATTGGCAGCGTCCTGGATGGTAAGCATCAATTAACAAAGCTAGTTAGCGGTTGTTCAGAAGGTGTGCGTTGTGCAGCCTTTTCCAGGATCGGGAAGACTTTATCCGTGCTGTAAGCATCAACCTTTTCACTGCCTGTAAGTGGGCTTTCGGCATGGAAACACGAGTCTGAGGTCGAGGGCTGGCCGTAACCCCTCTAACACTGCCCAGCCTGGGTCCCCATGGCTGTCGCTCTCTCGACCCCTCTGTAGATGCGGTGGTGCTCCTCCTCGCGAGCCCCCTCTTTTTCCAGCTAAGCCCCTCTCTAACTCTGCAGCTTCTGCATGGCGCGGATTTGAGAAGTGTGTTTTCTCTCTTTTTGTTTTTTTCCTTTTCTTTTCTTTTTTTTTTTTTTTTTTTTTGTTTGTTTTGTTTTGTTTTGTCTCGTTCTCCCCTGATTCAGGAAAGGGCAAAGGTTGATGCTGAAAGGAAGGAGCTAGAGCAACTCCGGGCGCTTTACCATGAGTCGAAGAGCCACCTTGATAAGTGCCCCGAGTCAATGCGGGAGCAGTTGCGGGAGCAGATGCGAAGGGTCAGTGTCTCCCCCCACCCCTCCCGGACCATGGCCCACCTCCCTCCGCTCCAGCTTAGGCCAGCTCTTCCCCGCCAGCCGGGGCCGCACTGGGAGCGTCGCACCCGGGCTGGAGGCGGCTGGCGCCGGGCACCGCCGTCCTGGTAAGCTTGCTGCTCACCCGGGCCTGGGGCGCGGTGCTGGCTCGGCAGAGCGCGGGGCTGCCCACCGCCGCGGAGCCACCGTGCTCCTCTGGACCGGGCAGGGCGCAAGCATGTATCCTGCCCCACAGAGGAGGGCAGGCTGGGGAGCCTCGGGGACCGCCAGGTCCTCCTGTGTCCGGTTCCAGCTATTTCCCACGAGCGTTTATTTACACGATGTCGTGGGTTTATGTTACCACTGGTCCGCAGCATTTTTTCCCCTTATCTGGTATTTTCCGGTAGTGGCTGACCTTTCCCAGCCCATGGCCGGCGCCTGCCTGGCCCTCGCTGTGCAGATAAACCTGCCTTGCCCTAGCTGGCTCGGGCAGGCACCCCCATGTTGGATGCACGTCCTGGCGTGCGGCGGGCAGGGATGGCGATGGGGCGGTCCTGGTGCACGGGAGCCCTCGGTAGCCATCACGCTGGTGGTGTCACACCGACGGCTGCCCTGCTCCTGGAGCAGGGTGAGACGCATCCTCACGGGGAGCACGGTGCAATTGCTGCCAGGGCGGCATCGGCAGACCCTGAGCTGAGTGCTGCCGTGTGCTGTTGGTGCTTGAAGGCTGGGAGGACGTGCAGGTGTTTGTCTGGCGTGGTGCTCGTCTGTGGGGGCTCTGCCGCCCATCAGCTTGGTGACACGGGGCTGCGTGTTGGTGGTTATGCTAGCGCATGGTGTTTTGCTGCCCGGCAGGGCACGGTGTCGGCCCGGATGTGCTTCGATGGGGGCGGCTAGTCTCCGAGGGCTGGGTGAAGCCCCCGGCTGCGGCGAGCTCCTCGTCTCACGGGGGTGATGGCTCTGACCTGGCCAGTGCCTGGTGCCTCTATCGCCTTCTCCAGCTGGGCAGAGGTTGCCGGTGTCTCCCACGTTGCTGGTGCCGAGCAGGAGGGAAAGCTGCCTGCCTGCTACACAGGACACTGGAGACAGGCTTTGCCATGGGTTCCCATTCCCAGCCAGCACCAGCAGGATGTGGGGGCACGGCAAGAGGTTTCGCTGCGGGAGACCTGCCCGCGGGATGTGGAGGTGCCCGTCCAGAGGGGGTGATCCGCTGTGCCCTTGTGTGTCCAAAGGAGGCGGAGGCGCTGGAGACGGAGGCCAAGCTGTTTGAAGACCTGGAGTTCCAGCAGCTGGAACGGGAGAGCCGCCTCGAGGAGGAGCGCGAGGCACGGGGCCAGCAGCTCCTGCAGGGACGGGCCGAGTGCCACCGCAGCATCGCCCGCAGGAAGGTAGGGATGGAGGTGGGCAGCGGGTCTGGCATGGCTGGGCTGTGCCCCATGGCCCCCGCTGAGCCCCACGGCTCGCCGGCAGCCAGCTCATCCCTGCTGCCCGCTCCCCAGGAGCGGGTGGCCGCCCTGGATGCCCAGGCTGCCCAGATCCGGCTGCAGAGCACCCAGGAGGCCGAGCGCCTGGCCAGGGAGAGGAATGGTGTCCTGCAGCTCCTGCAGAAGGTAATGCAGTGATCGGGGGGTCAACATGTGCTCCCTGACCCTGGGGGTGCCTGAGGCAGGAGACAAGGTCGCGCTGGCTCTTGCTGAGGTGCTGGTAGTCGCGGTGAGCTTGTGGGGGGACTGGCCATGGTGTGCTAGTAACCATCAGCTGCCTCTGCTCTCGCTGTCACCCTGTGCTCAGGAGAAGGAGAAGCTCGTGTCTCTGGAGAGGCGATACCAGCTCGTCACAGGTGGCAGGAGCTTCCCCAAAATGTCCTCAGCTCTCAGGGAGGTAAGTGGGGAGAGGAGGGTACAGTCCCTAGGGCGGCTCTACTGCCACCCCGAGCTGCTGTTGCCAGCGGGGGTGAGCCTGGTGCACCACAAGCTCCACTCTGCAGTGGCTCCTGTGCTCCCAGGCGTCTCCCAGCCAGAGCCAGGGGCTCCCGGCTGCTCAGAGCCCCTCCGTGGGCTGCAGAGACCATTGCCAGGTTGGGAGGGAGGGAGGGAGGGAAATGCAACAGAGCCGGGCTTGGGAGCAGCATCGTCTCCCCCACCGGTGCTGCAGGAACCCCGGAGCAGTCCAGGCTTTTAGCAGGTGGCTCGGGGAGGGCTGCAAGTGCCCATGAGGGAAGGGCTCGGTGCCGCTGTGGAGCACCCGGGACAGGCACTGCCTGGGGTCCCGTCCTTGCTGGAGAGCAAGCGTGGGGCTGTCTTGGTGCTGGTACGGGGGACTCCTTCCAATTCATGTCCAAAGGCTTTTAGGTGGGAGCAGGTCGCCCCGTCGCCCTGCTCATGGCTGTGAACCTGGAGCCAGAGCCACGATGCCCTTGGGGACCATGGTGCCACCCAACCCGCTGCTGGGGAGAGGGGCAGGATGGCAGAGTCCCTCTGCGCCTGCCTGCAATGGGGCTCCTGCTGCTGCCACCTTGCTGCCCATGCCCACCTTGCCTACGTGATCTTTACCCTCCAACAGGAGACCCTCCATATCTCAGAGCCTTATGAGCTGTTGGAGGGATCTAAGCCCCTGAGCCCCTTGCCAGCAGCAGCTGCCTCCTTAGCTTCTCCTGCCGCCCGCTCCTACCCCAAGGCACAAGAGGTAACGGGACTAACTGCATGTGCTTGCTCGCTTGCCCCCTCCTTGGCTGAGCCGCCACCAGACCCCTTACGTGGACTAACGTCGCCTTTGGGCAGCAGGGCACCCCCACAGCAGCACGCTGAGGTGTCATGGCTGGGGCATTTCTCACTTAGCTCTCTGGCGGCTGTGCTCATTAACACTCAGACCCCGATTTTAGGTGCTCTCTTGAGCCCACCAGGCAATCTGGCTGCCGCCCTTGGTTTTAACCCTGGCGCAGCACCGTGTGGCACAGGCATCCCTGCACTTCCCCCTTGCCGGGCACCTCCTGACAGCATCCTTTAGGGTCCTGCTAGCCTGGCTCCCCCAAAAAAAAGAGCAAATCCCCAGCTTTAGCATGTTTGGTTTAGAAAGGGTGAGGAAGTGGATTTTTGAGCTGACTCAGAGCAGCTCGAGGTGCCTCATCCGGTGCTGTTGCACCGGGGAGGGCTGGTGGCTGGGGACGCTGGGGGACCCCAAGATCTGGGTGATGGGAACAGCTGAAGGCGCCTGGGGCCTCAGCAGCGCAGGCTGCAGCCCTCCCTCCCCAGCCTGCACCCAGCAAAGCTGCGCCTAGCTTGGCGCTGCGCACTGAGGCAGCCGCAGGCAGGGAGGGCAGCAAGGCAGGGAAGGGCTGGGCAGGCAGTGGCAGGGGGGGCACGCGCGCGCGGGGAGCTTTGCTCCCACTTTGCAGTCAGCGCCATGATGCCAGCGCATGGGTCTAACTCTCCTCCTTCTCCTCCGCCGTGGATTTCTAGGAGTACATGAGGCTGTCTGACGTTTTCAGGTTCTGCAGCAATGTGCACGGCCCCAGCCTGGACACTAAAGCTTCTGCTGCTGCCCCTGCTGCCGCTCAGCGCTCTTTCTTGCTTGCTGTACCTCCCACAGCCGATGAGGTACCCGCTCCAGAGCATGCTCGGGTTTGCTCCCTTGGGTTGCCTGCTGCATCCCGGACAGCAAGGATGCTGCAGACCACGTGGCCTCCCTGTTTGCCCTGGTGCTCGGAGCCCACCTCCCTCTTGGGCTGGGGGACTTGTCTGGCTGCAGCTGAGCAGGGAGCAGAGAGGCTGGAGCTGCCTGGTCTTGTCGGGGAGCACTTCTCACCTGCTCCAGATGGGCTTTGCCCTCTGGGGCTGCAGCAGTGGGGCTGGGGAGCAGAGCGAGTGCCCAGTGGGGCGGGAGGGCAGCCCTTTGCCTGTTGGACCCAGTCCTGGCTGCCGGTCCCAGGCGAGGAGGATGCAGAGCAGGCGGGGCCCTGATCCAGTGCCCAGCACCGGGGTGGCGGGCAGCACCAGCTACCCTCCCTCCTGGGGACGTGGCACCCTCTTTTGGGGGACTGGAGCCGCCTGCTTGTTCCCCTGTGCTTGCTTGCTCTTGCTTGGAGCCACTTTTCCCGTTTTAACCTGCTTCTCTCTGCCCAGTACGTGACCGTTGAGCAGCTCTCGGGCATCCTGGGCGGCCTCTGTGCCCCTGCCGCTTCCCCGTTGGGCTGCGCCCTGCCAGCTCCTTCATCCTCAGGCTGCGTTGCTCCTCTTCCTCCTCCTCATCCTCCTCCGTCTCTCTCTTCTCCTTCCATCTCTGCAGAGGTTTGTGCCCCACTTCCCTCCCTCCGCACCCGCGCTCTCCTCGGGAGGTGATGGGGATGCACGGGAAGGGGCCAGCTGCAGATGAGGCTGAGCGGCAGCCCGGGCTCTCACCTGCCTGCACACCTCTCACTGCCCTGCCTGCTGCTTCACTGCCCGCCTGGCACCATGCTGCCCGCCTGAGACCTGCCCAGCCCGTGGTGCAGGGCAGGGGGTCTCTGTGCCCTCCCGGCTCTTGCATTGGCTCTCACCAGCCCCATGAGCAGGAAGGGGGTCCTGGAGCTGCTGGGATTCAGCCAGGGAGTGCACGGGGTCCCCAGGGGTCTGCAGGTCCTGTTCTGGGGGGGCGGTGCAGGCGCAGGCAGGGATGCTCCGGCCTCTCTATCTCTGTGCATCTGTCCCTCTCGCTGCATTTTGCCCTCCCTCCTTTCTCATGCGGCGTCTCTCTCCAGATGGAGCGGCAGCTGCCGGGGGGCCCCGTGTGGCTCCCAGCTCTTGATTTAGAGAAGTGGTACCAGGAGGTCATGGCTGGCTTTGAGACCTCCTCCTCCTCTGTCTCTCCTCCTTCTTCCCCTCCTCCACTTCCAGCTAAAGCTCACTCCTCTCACAAGCCTCTCCAGGTAATCTCCGCTCCCTGCTGCTGGGGCTTAGGCTTTGGGGCTGCCAGCCACAGCAGGAACGGGGCAGTATGGGGACGTTCCTGCCAGCTCTGCACCCTGGGCACTGCTGGGCACCCAGCTGCCGCAGTGGGCAGGGGCAGAGCAGGCCCACAGCAGGCAGCACGCCTGGGGCAGGCAGCCGCTGCCTCCTCTTGCCTGCACCCCTGCCAAGACGGCACTGACACAGGGGCAGGGTCTGGGGAGGGAATGATCAGCCCCACGAATGGCTGAGCCATCCATCCAGGGGGGCTTTTGCAGCCCCCCATGCCCTTCTCACCTCCCTGTCTCTGTGCCCAGGTCTATCGTGCCAAAACGGAGGGCGATGCTGGTGCCCTCACCCCTCGGATGAAGAGCGGGACCCCCTCATCCTCGCAGCTCAACCTCTCTGTGCTGGGGCGCAGCCCCTCGCCCAAGGTACGGCTGCTGGGGGGAGCCGGGCATTGCGCAGCCCTGGGCACCCCGGCTGTGGCTCCTACATGCCCGGTGCCAGCCCCTGTCCCCGTCCCTGCAGCTGACTACCTGCCATCCTGCCCAGGGCCCCCCGAGCCCGGCAGGCAGCCTGCCTCGCAACCTGGTGGCCACGCTGCAGGACATCGAGACGAAACGCCAGCTGGCCCTGCAGCAGAAGGGTAAGCTCCGGCTCTGTGTCTCTCCGGGGTGGTGGGATTCGGGAGACGCTTCCCCTGCTGCCACTTGGGCGATGGAGAAGGGAGCCCGGCCAAGGGCAGCAGTGGTGGTGCTCTGGCGGGACGCAGTGTCTCTCTCACGGTCTCTTGCTTCCCCCCCCTCTCTCCCTCCCGACCCCTCTGCCCGACGGCGTGTCTCCAGCCGAGCTGCTCCCAGCAGAGCCTTTGCAGCCAGGCAATCTACCAGGTAGAGACGTGGGGCAGCTTGGACTGCCTAGAGCATCCCAGAGGCAGCAGCATGGCTGTTTGCTGGCACCTTCTGCCATGCATAGGAGGGGCGTGACCAGCCCAGGACCCTGGGTGCCTCTTGGCATCTGCTTAAGGACAACCCTGTGCACCCCTAACCCGCTAATGCTTTGCCCAGCCTGCTCCTGCCAGCCTGGCGCATGTGCCCCCCTTGGCTGCCCAGGCCCCCTCCTCCTGCCTGGACAAATGCTGCTTGCCATGCTTGCCAGGGAGTTGTGACGGCGGCTCCCACCTCTGCACCCGCCATCCTTCCCTGGCTCCAGCAGTGCCTGCGGCATCTTCTGCCATGCCATCCCCTCGCCTGCCATGGCGTGGCTCTGAGCACGGCATGCTCAGTGAATGTCGTCTTCTTCCCATGGCACAGGTCAGCAGGTGATCGAGGAACAGAAGCGGCGGCTGGCGGAGCTGAAGCAGAAAGCGGCCGCTGAGGCTCAGTCCCAGTGGGAAGCCCTGCACGGGCAGCCCCCCTTCCCTGCTGCCTTCCCCCAGCTCCTGCATCACTCCATCCTCCACCACCACCGTCCCCACGGCATCGGGCCCCGGGCCGAGGACCTGGACCATGCGTACGACACCCTCAGCCTGGAGAGCTCAGACAGCATGGAGACCAGCATCTCCACCGGCAACAACTCTGCCTGTTCACCTGACAACATCTCCAGGTAATCCTGGGGCCAGCTCCCGCGGCCCGAGGGATGGCCCGCTCTGCTGGCCACGCCATGGGCTCGAGGTCCTTCCTGTTGGGATGGCAGCTGCGGTTGTCTTGCAGTGCCAGCGGGATGGAGGCGGGGAAGATCGAGGAGATGGAGAAGATGCTGAAGGAAGCGCACGCAGAGAAGTCGCGGCTGATGGAGTCCCGGGTGAGCAGGGGCACCAGCTCCGCGGCCGGCCGGGGCACAGGTCCCCCGTCCCCGGGGCTGAGCGCCTGTGCGTGCTGGCAGGAGCGGGAGATGGAGCTGCGGCGGCAGGCACTGGAGGACGAGCGCCGGCGCCGGGAGCAGCTGGAACGCCGGCTGCAGGATGAGACCGCGCGGCGGCAGAAGCTGGTGGAGAAGGAGGTCAAGCTGCGGGAGAAGCACTTCTCGCAGGTGTGGGGCGGGCTGCCCCCTCCAGCGCAGGGTCCCCTTTCCCAGCCTAGCTGGCAAGGCAGACCCAGTTCCCTGCTGGGGTCCTGGTAGGGAGGCGCGGCTCTTGCTGCCACTGGCGGGCTTTGCAGGGCTGCGTTGCTTTTCCAGGCTCGTCCCTTGACACGGTACCTCCCCATCCGCAAGGAGGATTTTGACCTGCGGCTGCACATCGAGTCCTCGGGCCACAGCGTGGACACTTGCTACCACGTCATCCTGACGGAGAAGATGTGCAAGGGCTACCTGGTCAAGATGGGTGGCAAGATCAAGTCTTGGAAGAAGCGCTGGTTCGTCTTCGACCGCATGAAGCGCACCCTCTCCTACTACGTGGGTGAGTCCCTGCACTGCCCTGTGCCATCGCCCCCTCCCCGTGCGATCGCCCCCAGTGCTGTGGTCGACACCGGTTCCTTCTTTCGGGCAGATAAACACGAGACGAAGCTGAAGGGCGTCATCTACTTCCAAGCCATCGAAGAGGTTTACTATGACCACCTCCGCAGCGCGGCGAAGGTGAGAGCCAGGCGCTGCCGCTGCCCTGGTGTCCGCAGGGACCCCCCCGGCACCGCTGTCCCCCCACAACCCCTCCGCCACGCAGGCAGGAGGCAGCTCGTGCCGGGGCTGCTCCCAGAGCGGTCCGTGGCCCCTAATGGCGCCGGCTCCTCGGGGTGCCGGCGGGACCCCGGCGCTGAGCTTTGCGGGGGGTGGAGGGGACCAGGGCGCCGACCCTGCCCTCCTCTCCTCCCCAGAGCCCCAACCCCGCGCTCACCTTCTGCGTCAAGACCCACGACCGCCTCTACTACATGGTGGCACCCTCGGCCGAGGCCATGCGCATCTGGATGGACGTCATCGTCACCGGGGCGGAGGGGTACACCCAGTTCATGAACTGAGGGCGGGGGGTGCTGCGCACCCCGGAGGCGCCAGCCTGACGGACTCCGGAGGAGAGGAGAGGATCTCCCGGGGGGACACCACCGACCTTCCTGCGCCCCGTGCCAAGCCAAGCCCTCGCCTGCTCGGCCAGCGCAACCCTTTCCTTCCCCCCCCCCCCTTCTTTTTTTACGTTGACTTTTTAAAAACAAAATTTATTGGAAACATACCGACGTGCTGAAACGTAAAAAGCTACCCCAGACCTGCCGGTGCCCGGAGCTTTCTGCCTCGGGGAGGCGCCGGCCCGGGGGGGGGGGGGGGGGGGGGCGCGGCCCCGGGGGGGCGGGGCCTCGAGGCGCAGAGGAGGGGCTCGGCGAAGGGGCGGGGCCTGGGGCAGAGGCGGGGCCTGGTGGCGGCGAGGCGCCTCTCAACCGCTTGGGGTCGCGCGCGCGGGCGAAGCAGTTGGGCCGCACGTGGCTCTGTTGCCGTGGGGTTGCGCGCGCACGCCGGCGTACGACGCCACCACGCACTCCCCTCCCGTTGCCCCGCCCCTCCTCCCCCGGCCAATAGGCCCGAAGCTCCCGTAGCGCCCGCTTCCGGTTTCCCCCCCGACGTGGCCCAATGGGGACGCTCGGGCCGCCGGGATTGGCGGGCGGGGGCCCGGCGCTGTCGGCCCGCGCCAATGAGCTGGTGCCGCGTCCGGGCCGGGGGTTGCGCGAGACGCCGGGGCCGCCGCCGCGGGACGGGACCGGAGCGGGACGGGACCGGAGCGGGACCGGGAGGATGGCGCGGGTGCCGTGCTGGGTGCTGGCCTGCCTGCTCTTCTCCTGCCGCCTGCCCGGCACCGGTACGTGCGGCGCGGGGCGGCGGCGGCGGCGGCGGGGCTCCCGGGGCCTCTCCCGCCTGGGCCGGGCTGATGGCGGGCCCACCGGGCGGCGAGCGGCTGGCTTCCCCTCGGTGCCGCGGCCCCTCGCCCCCACGCCAAGCCCCCCGCCCGGCTGTCACCCTGCCCCAGGCCGCTCGGTACCGGGAGAAGGTGTGCTCTCCTGCCGGTGCAGGCCCTCACCGGAGGTTTTTCTCTCCTCTGGCGTGCTGCAGAGCCTGTGGCGGTGATGTCGGTGGACGTGGGCAGCGAGTCGATGAAGGTGGCCATCGTGAAGCCTGGGGTGCCCATGGAGATCGTCCTGAACAAGTGAGCGGCGGCGCCCCGAGCCCGTCCCGGCGCCGGTACCGGCACCGGCGGTGCAGGGCGAGGGCTCCCGGCTGTGTTACCGGAGCTTGAAACATCACCGCGGCCGCCGTAAAGCGCAGGGTGGCGAGGGTTCGGTAAACGCTGTTCCTCCGCCGTGAGGGAGGCGCGTCCGCCCTCTACCTCAGAGCTTTCCAGCTTGCTTCCTGCCCCAGCGGCTCTCGAGCATCGCTCGGGGCAGCCGTGCAGTTTTATCCTTACCTCAGGGGTGCTGGTCGCGATTTGGGGGGCCTTTTAAGTAAGCGACCAAAAGCCTGCGTGGTTAGGGATGCGTCACAGTTCCAGCGTGAAAGAGCATAATACCAGGCTCTTGCCTCGCCAGTTGGGAAGCCTGATTTTCAGCTCTCCATAAGGGAACCTGGAGGCAGGTTTGTTTTGCCGCAGCCCCTCCCCAAGACACCAAATGAAAAACCTGCCATTGGGAGAGGACGTACAGTCGGGAGCAACCTCGTTTTCTGGGAGTCTAGGTTGAGACATAATGAATGGATTTGTCACCCAGCTTCCCGAGACTTGGCAGTAGTTAGAATGAGGGAACTGTCTGTCTCACCTTGCTCGCTGGTGGAGGAAAGCAAAAATAAAGCAAGTTTTGTCTAAGTATAAAGCAGCACGTTCCAGAAAGCTGCTTGTGAGCCTTTCTTCTTTACGGCAAGTCGTTATTGTTATAGCCTTACGTTAGAAAACTGGTAACGTGTTATGAGGCATGTGGAAGTGGGTAGCACACACTGAGCTCAGTGGACAACTTTAAGCTATTTCATAGCTGTCGTGAAATACTCACCTTGGTGTGCTAATGCATGAATTGGAGCAGAAATGAGTCATTCTCATTAAGTTCTCTTTGGGGAAAAATAACAGTCTGCCCCCACCATTGCTTCGACTGTGGATTTGAAAGATGCCTGTCCATGGTTCGGTAAAGCACGTTATTTGCCTGTGTCATGAGGAACATCAGGAGGTATGAAAGCTCCGAAGGCAGGTGCTGCTATTGCAGCCCTTCAGGTGAACGGAGGAGGCTGGCCTTCCTCGCCAGAGGTGGTATCTGAGCACCCTCCCTTAGTCTTTCTGAAATGGAAGCAGCGCCCTTCGTTGCTAGGGACTCTGTATTGAATGTTCACCTGTTTTGACTGGTTCATTCCTCTCTTTCTGCACAGGGAGTCACGAAGGAAAACGCCCGTGGCCGTTTCTTTGAAGGAGAACGAGCGACTCTTTGGTGATAGCGCGCTAGGAATGGTAAGAGTTCTTGTTACTCATCACACCAGCTGCAGTCCCTGTATGCACAATATATGTTCCCACTGCTGGGTCCTTCATGACAAATGTCTGAGCTAGGAAGTTTTCTTTCTTGTCCTGTGGTTCTCGTCTCCTTGGTGTGTTACCGGCTCTTTGCGTACCGGTCTTGTGCTCCTGACTCCCATAACAAAAGCTGTTCACGACATAGCTTGGGAGAGGTTTGTTTGACAACAGCAAAGCCGAAGAAATGTAGCTGGGTGATGTGCTTTTTCTTTCTGCAGTCCATAAGGAACCCCAAGGTGGCATTCAGATACTTTCAGGATCTGCTGGGTAAGCGTATCGATAACCCGCATGTGGCGCTCTACCAGTCCCAATTCCCAGAGCACGAACTGGTGAAGGATGAGAAAAGGCAGACTGTTATCTTCAAGCTTTCCCAGTAAGTGGCTGCTTCTGGGTTTCTTGAGGGTGGGTCTTTGGCTACCAGGCTTCTACAGCTGAACTCTGTAATTCACTGTAATTTTCTTTCCTGTCTGTTTCTTGTAGAACGATACAGTATTCTCCAGAGGAGATGCTGGGGATGGTCCTGAACTATTCACGTGGTCTGGCTGAGGAGTTTGCAGGTTGGAAGGATTTAGCCGTTTCTTAATCTCGTGTGTGTGTGTGTGTGCGTGTGCATTACAGGATTTGAGTAGAGACTGAAAGTGTTAGAAAATCCACAGATTTTTAGAAACAGGATGTTGGGTCTCTTCAGCTGTAGGCTGCAAGCAAGACTTAGCAGCTATTGAGTCATCATTTGTTTCTAATACAATGTGAGTTTGGGGTCTTAATCCTATACTCGGGGACAGGCACCCCAGATCCCACCTAGTCTTGCAGTGAAGAAGCCTGACTGTCAATTTCTGGAGAAAGAGTGAAGTGTTTGCTCGCTCACCTGTGTGACTAGAGCAGAGGCACCTTGGTAGGTAACTGCGGGGAAGGTGGAGGCGGCTCTGTTGAAGTCTGTGTTGTAACTGGTCTGGATGGAGACTTGCTGCCGGAGCTGAACTGCAATTAAAGAGCAAAAACTGCCCTCTGTTGTGAAACTTGTGTGACAGCCTCTTATCCATTAGCATTTTCCATGCTGTGTTGCTAGTGAAATACCACAGTAATGAAAATTGGGTGAATTCTGTTCTCGTGTTTGACTTGCACTGTTTTTAGGAGGCTGTGTGTTGTTTGGTTGGTAATACTAAAGTCAGTCCAAAGGCTTTTTACTCTGGAGAGTGAACATAATCCAGTGACGAAGTAAGTCTCCATCAAGATTGTTGAAATCTAAGGCCTCCCAGAGCATTTGAGAGTGTCCTAACGTGTGAAAGAGAGGTCAGTAGACAGGTGGCTCTGCGAGAATCTGCAAAGCCTGCTTGGTTTCAACAGGACAGGGATAGATTCATCCCTAACAATCCTGGCTGCTCATGCTGCTTCAGGATTGCATTCTGTATGAGTTTTTACCTTGGATTCTCTGGCTTTGCTGCCGTCACAACGTTCTCATGTGTCTTTGCACGTGGCTACACTGATGGAAAAACACGTTCCCTGCAACTCTTTCAGAGCAGCCCATCAAGGACGCGGTGATCACTGTTCCTGCCTACTTCAACCAGGCGGAGAGGAGGGCGGTTCTGCACGCCGCTCACATGGCTGACTTGAAGGTGCTGCAGCTGATCAATGACAACACTGCTGTAGCACTGAACTATGGGGTTTTTAGGAGGAAAGACATCAATGCCACTGCACAGGTAGGTGCAGCAGGGAGATGTGGTGAGTCCTGTGCAAGCGCCTGCATGTGGGGGAGAAAGCGCTGCAGATAAAATCAAAAGGACTTAACTGTGAGGAAGCAGACTCTGCTAGTCAGCCAGTCTCCTCTGTTTTCATGTGGTCATCAACAAGAGGGAGAGAGGAAACCCTATGTGAATATGTGGTGAAGCCAGAAAGCTTCTGCAGTGAGGGCAGGTGGCTGGGAGCTCCCATTTTGTAAACCTGCATTTGTTCCTTGCCCATCAATCTGGAGGGAATAATGTTAGCGATTTTCTAAGGTATTGGAAGGCTGACTCTGAAATACTCGATTTTCCTGAGGTTGAAGAAACTTGTAAAGATCAAAGTGTTGCTTTCTGATCTACGAAATGGATGGGAAAAGCTTCCTTGTCCGCTTGCATCAAGCGTGACCCTGAACGTCTCCTGTGTTTGATCAAAGTACAAGTCCTGTCGTTACGGTATACAGCCAGGCGAGGGAGTGGATAGTCTTGGCCTGTATCAAGCTTGGACAGCAGTGGGTTCTTTCCTTATTCATGGGAGATATCCAGGTGTTTCTGCTTCACCAACCCAGCTTCTCTTTGCAGAATGTCATGTTTTACGACATGGGAGCAGGAAGTACCGTTTGTACGATCGTTACATATCAGACAGTGAAAACCAAGGACTCGGGAACCCAACCTCAGTTGCAGATCCAGGGTATCGGGTAAGAATTCAACACAAGTTGCACAAAACCTGCAGGTCTCGGGGAAGAAACCGTTTGTTTCACAGTAAATGTGGAATTTTGCGGTGAGGCTTCAGCACGGTAATTTGGATGGCAGAGTGGGAAACGTTTGGAGCAAGAAGGCTCCAGTTGGTAATAATTCTGGTGTTGCCGTCTTGCGCAGAAGGTAACTGAGAACTTCCAGGAACCCAGGAGGCAAGCCAGTATACTTAATTTGCTTCAGGCTTGCTTGTTTTTTTATAGCCTCAAGCCGTTTTAGCGTAATTCTGTTTCCTATAATCTTACAGAAGTAGAGCGCGTCAGTTTGAAAAAGCAGAATACTCTTCTAGAGAGGAATTAAAATGCAGTGTGTTTGCCAAGCAAGGAGAGGGGTGCTGTGAATCGCCAGCCCAGCAATTTTAACTCCAAAACATTTATATACTGCTGTTTCCAAGATAATACCTGGGACCTGTGACAGTTATCCTTTGGCTCCTTGGCTGTTTGACGTGCTTGGCAATAAGGCCTTTACCATAAATATAATGATGCTTCCTGCTCAAAGGCTATTGCAGTGAATCTTTCTTTTCTTTGTTTCATTATAATGTGTTATTTTTGGAACAACCGTTGTTCTTTCACAGTCGGTCACAGCTGATAGTATTACAGCTGCTTTTGACCACTTGTTGCTCTGCACGTTTGTGAAATAACACATGAAGTTTCTTTGTATTCCCACTCGGTTTGAGTTGTTACATCTCTGTTCCTTCTTTTGCTCAGGTTTGACCGTACTCTTGGAGGTTTAGAGATGGAGCTTCGTCTCCGGGACTATTTGGCAAAACTCTTTAATGCTCAGCACCCTTCAAAAGATGTCCGCAAGAATCCCCGGGCCATGGCCAAACTCCTGAAGGAGGCCAACCGCCTGAAAACAGTCCTGAGCGCGAATGCGGACCACATGGCACAGGTCTGACCTTCTGTCGCAGAGTTTCCGGCTTTTTTAGGCCTGAGGGCGGGGTGGGTTAAGGACAGGTGTGTAGGATGCCTGTCCCTTTGCAGCGTCGGTGTGCTCAAGAGCATCGCTCCTGGTGTTCTAGTGGTGGTGGTGGCACCGGTGGTTCCTCTCAACGTGTGCCCACTTAGTACCATGGATGATTAAATGAGTGGATTGGATGAGAGCTAGTCGCGTGAAGTTCAGTAAATAAACTTTCACTGAGAGAGGCTGGCTGTTACATCCATGTTCCATCCTCTTGTGACCTTAGCAATGGCAGGGTTAGGATGAGTGTAGTTAGGTCCTAGGTGTGTTAAGAAAGCTGGAACTTTTTGCACACTGGGCAAGTCAGGCAAAGATTTTGCTTGGAGAATGCTCCGTGAATAATTTCATTCTGGCTGGTTTTTCTTCTGGACAGATTGAGGGGCTACTAGATGACATCGATTTCAAGGCCAAGGTCTCAAGGCAAGAATTTGAGGATTTGTGCTCTGACTTGTTCCAGCGAGTCCCAGGACCTGTGCAGCAGGCTCTGAGCAGCGCAGAGATGAACCTGGTAGGTTTAGGAATGCATTAAGAAGGCTGAAGTTCCTATGTACGGAGCTGTTGTCCTGTCACGGTCAAAGCTTCGGTCATTGCATTATCAGCACTGCTGAGAGGTACAGGTGCCTGCTAGCGTAGTAGAGTGGTGTTGCTGCTGCAGCGAGGTTACTTGCTGCGGTGTCAAGCAGGAGTCTGTCACGGCTCCCTGCGCTATGCACCAGAAACAAGGGACTTGGAGGAGGCATTTCTTTCTGTTAAAAAGCTTTACTCTTGGGCCGGAGGTTTGAAACACTGATCTTTCCTTTTTTTGTCTCGGACGCTGGTTCTGGTCTCTCTTGTGAAGTTTTATCTCAAAGTGCCTGGAAACAGAATTATTGCTGTTCAGGCTTCTTCTTTGAGCGCTCCCTTTAGAAGCCCTGTTGCGGACTGCAGTTGGACCAAACATGATGCAGTCCTTTGGAGAGACTTACTGCATTGTTAAACAGTCCCCTTCCAGGGTGCCAGGACACTCTTCAGCATCTTTTGGCTCTGGTATTCAGTGCAAGACACTGAGTCACCTCTCAGAGTCCGGGTTTCTGTCTGTTCTGGTCCAGCTTGCTGTCTGAGTCACTGGCTCCTCTGGCATTAAACTGTAGTCTGTCTTAATTTTGAATCGAGTCCCATGTTCAGGTGACTTGGAGGCAGCGGTCAGGTTGCCCCTGTTTGACAGACCTGACTCCAGGTTCCTCGTGTCGGCGTGGCTTGCGTCGGCCTGTGTGAGATCTCTCAGGCACTGACGTGCACTGGGACGGCAGGACATCGCGTGGGCATTCTCAGAGCACCGCATCAGTGCGTGGTGATGGGGGAAGGAGCATAAGGAAGCCCTGAACTTAGCTTTCCAAAGTTGCTTTCTCAAGACAAGGTGACTGTTTCCAATCCCTAGGATGGAATTGACCAGGTGATTCTAGTTGGCGGTGCCACACGGGTCCCCAAAGTGCAGGAGGTTTTGCTGAAAGCTGTGGGCAAGTGAGTATGTGAGGCCCCCTTCTAGTCTGTCTCCTCTTGACAAGTCGCTGTTCATGGCAGCAGCTGCAAAGCTAACGTCTGTTGCTTTTTCACTTCCTAGAGAAGAACTGGGCAAGAACATCAATGCCGATGAGGCTGCTGCTATGGGCGCAGTCTACCAGGCAGCTGCTCTGAGCAAAGCTTTTAAGGTGAAGCCTTTCATTGTTCGGGATGCCGCTGTGTTTCCTATCCAGGTAACCCTTGGCTTGCTTTCTCTTGTGCAAGGTATGGGTAAATGGGGCTGTGCTGGGAGAAACGTTTTCAGGTGACCTGTTGGATTCCTTTGAGTAAGGAAGCTGTGGAGATCTTTCTGCTGATCCAGTAAAGAAAGCAGAATAAATTTGGCCCCACTGTAGAAGTGCTGTGTCCGAGAAGCCAGGCATATAGAAACACCTGTTGAGAAATACTTGCCTGTCCCCCAACTTTTGCGCGAGGTAGAGCAGCCAGAGGCTGCGGAAACTTCTGACGTAAGACGCCGTAGAGGAAGTTTGCAGTTGCTGAGTCATATTTTTTGTTTGTGATGCAGGTGGAGTTTACTCGTGAAGTTGAGGAGGATGATAAATCCAAGAGTTTAAAGCATAACAAGAGGATTTTATTCCAGCGCATGGCACCCTATCCACAGCGCAAAGTTATCACTTTCAACCGCTACACAGATGACTTTGAATTCTATGTCAACTATGGAGATTTGTCTTTCCTGAACCAGGATGACATGCGGTGAGTTGAGGCTAGCATCTGAGCAGGCGACTCCAGGGCAGTGCAATATACCTACGTGGAAAATGTTATTGGCAGGCAGGCCTACGAAGCTGACTGGCCACGGGCGGGCGTATTTGCAGATCTGTTCTTGGAGTTGTATGCGCTTTAGCAAACCAAACCGTGCCGGTTCCTTGCTTTGTGCGGTTGTTCGTTGCTGCAAACGTGACTGTGAGAAGTGCCTGGCTGTTCTGCAGCTTTGTTATCTTAAGCTTTTTCTCTGCTTATGTCTCTGCGTCGTCAGGATTTTTGGTTCTCTCAATCTCACTACTGTGAGGCTGAAAGGAGTTGGGGACAGTTTCAAGAAGTACTCGGATTATGACTCCAAAGGCATCAAAGCTCACTTCAACATGGATGAGAGTGGAGTACTGAGTCTTGACCGGGTAAGCATCACCCTGTTGTGATGCTTCTCAGCCTGTGTATTTTCCAGTTCTTTCCCTCTCTCCAGTATCAACGGTCCCTGCTTAAAACTAATTTTCTGCTCCCCTCTCCAAGGTGGAATCTGTGTTTGAGACCTTGGTGGAAGACAAGCCGGAGGAGGAGTCAACGCTGACAAGTAAATGCCGAACTTTGATATTCATACAGACTGTTGTGTTTTACCTGCAGTAGCTGGGATAACAAAAGCATGTCATTGCTTTGAGCAGAGCAGGCACAGTGGTTTGGGTTGTGGAAATTAAATGGTTAGCCATAGCCTCTGGTGTACACAGCTCCAAATACCTAAAAGCCCTTTGCAAGCAGCTTCTGGGTGCTGCCAGCAGCTCTGAAATGTCATATGCTCCTAAGGTGACTGTGGCATGCATTGCAACTTGAAAAATAGGATTTGTTTCCTCTTTGTTCAGCCACAGCTGCTAATTTCAGGAGGTCTGTCCTGAAGGGAAGTCCTGCATCCACAGCCCCACAGCATTCTCCCTTCTCGTTGTCTGGGTTTTGATGCCCTGCTCTATGCTTTACGTTACTCAAGTTTTAGAGCACAGGCTTCCCTGTAGAGAGGAGTTGGAAATCGGCATGTTTGGAGGTGAAGGGGAGATGCGGGGATGGCTGACGCAGCCACAGGATGAAGCTTGAAGCTTTTTAATCGAAGTTACAAATTTCAGGTCGTACTCCAGCAGAGGTAGAGGCCTCTCTCGTCTGTGCATGCAAAAACACCAAGTGAGGTCAGGGAAGGATGAGTTTCTGGAGTGTATGTAGTTAACCTACACTGCCAAGGGAGCTCCTTGGTGATAACTGTGGTTGTGAGGGGAAGAACTGAGAGCTGAAGATGACTTTCTTCCTCCCTTCTTGGGATACACAATATTCTGGACTTTTTGTCTCCCATCGACAGAACTTGGAAACACCATCTCAAGCCTGTTTGGGGGAGGTGGCCCTGCACCAGAAACAGGAGAGAACCTGACAGACTCGGTTCAGGTGAGCCCCGGGGTGATTGCTAGCCGGGGGGAGCTCCTGGGTCTTGCTACTGCCACTGAAGAGGCAGCGATTCATGTGAGCAGAGTTAAAGGTCTCTGGCAGCGTGTCAGGATTTCGAACATCTTCAGAAAATGCTGTGTTCCTCTTGAGTTTCATGTGGCGTGCGTGATCTTTTGCTGGCAGGTCCAGCAGTGGTGGACTAATGTTACAGGACTTGTTTCTGGGGAAGTCTCTCTTTTCTAAATTGTCCTGGTGCCCAGTGGATAGGCTTCTGCCTGTGTGTTGTCTGTGCAGGTGTCTAGCAGGCTCCTTGCTTTCTCCCGGGCTGTATAGGCACAGCTGCCGTTATGCTGGCAGTGGCGATGAGGTTTCCTTCTAGTGAGACGAAAGCTCCTTGTCACAGAGTCGCGTCCTGCACTGAAGTGACTTTTAATGAATATTCTAGCTCAGCACAGTCCCTTGCTAATGGCTGCAGTCACTGTGAGTGCTGTTTTTTCATCCGTACATTTTTTGCAGAGAATTATCTGTTCTGTGAAACATTTGCATGGAAGCATTCTAATTTCTACATTAAAAACACTGTTTTGGTTTCCCCTTTCCTGGCCGGTGATGACCAGGAAGAAGAAGAGAGCCTAGCAGAACCAGGTAAAGAAGAGCAGGGGGAGAAACAAGACCAGAAAAGCAGTGCAGAAGATGCCGGTGAAGAGCAGGGAGAAGAGAAACAGCAGTCTCCAAGTCAGGCAGAAACTGCCTCTCCGAAAGCAGAGTCCCAGAAAAAGGATGAAGGCGGAAAATTAGAGTCTCAGGTGAGCATCGGATTGAAGGAATGGGACTGTGATTTTTGGTGTCTGAGAAGTGGAATTTCCTCAGTGGAATTTTTCTTTCCCTGTTAGTGCCCTGTCTTGGAAAAAAGTTGCAAAACCTGTAGATCTGTTCCTTTGCCTGAGAATGTACTTTCTGTTACAGGATCCCAAAGAAGATAGGGAAACTGCAAAAGAGGAAGAACCGTCAAAAAGTTCTGGTGACAGCACAGTTACCAAAACGGAAGAGGAGAAGAAGATGAAAGCACCCAAGAAGCAGAAGCTTGTCCATGAGATCACCATGGAACTGGACGTAAATGATGTGCCTGACCTGCTGGAGGATGATCTGAAGAGCTCGATGAAAAAGTATGTTTGACATGGCTCTGTTAGGTTAAAGCCCTAGATAAAGGAAGTGAATTGCTTTGGAACGGTGATAGCTCATGTAGCACTGCTGTCCTCAGAAGCTAATGTATATGATATGGTGCTCATCTAAAGGCACTTGCTACCTTTGATTTCTGTTCTCTTTGCATGTTAGGCTCCAAGACTTGACGGTCAGAGATCTAGAGAAACAGGAAAGAGAGAAATCGGCCAACAGCTTGGAGTCATTCATCTTTGAGACCCAGGTAAGAGAGGGGTATAAAGAAATGAGAATTCCTGGAGAGCAGGTAGAAGTGTCTTACGCAGCTTGGCTGATCTGAATGCAGGGGAGTTGTTTGAGCTGGGGGAAGCTGGTTTGAAGAGCCCAGCTTTTGTCTTTCAGTCACTTTTCCTGCTACCATTAGGCTTCTCAAGCCCGTGTGGACTTGGGAGGTTTCCTCCATACAAAATGAAACCCTTTCCTTCAGCATGTCGAATACATTAAACTTTGGGTTTCCAGTATCCTTTATGTGCACTTCCCTGTGCGTTTTGGAACAACTGCACTCAGGCTGCAAGGAAGCTATAGCTTCTCAAGCACTGTTGTGCAGAAGAGGCCACTAATGTTAAGTGCGTGTGAAATTAGGGTTGTTGCAGCCTTACTGTCATATACCTGGTGTGTGCATGTGTGTCTATACCTGGTGTACGACCCTCATGCTCCTGGTAATGCTGGGAGCAGGAGCTTGGATTTGGGAGGGTTGAAGGAGAATCTCCTGGCCAGTGCAGGCAGCACCCAGGAGTTCAGAGTCCAGCCCAGCTGCAAGTGGGTGACCTGGGTATTTTATGCTTCCGTGCTCAGGGGCATTTGACAGGAGTGCTTGCTTTGTTCTTTTCAGGACAAGCTTTACCAAGAGGAGTATCAGTTTGTCTCAACGGAGGAGCAGAGAGAAGAGATTTCCAGAAAGCTTAGTGAGGCTTCCAGCTGGATGGAGGAGGAGGGCTATGCAGCCACAACTAAGGTACTGCTGCCTGTAGTCAGGATACCAGTCCGCTATCGCTGATGTGGAAATGACCACACAGGCTGACAGAGTATTGATCCATCTTCACCCTTTGAAATCCGGTTCTTGAAAGTGTCTTGCTTCCTTAGTGCATTACAGCTTCAGCAGTAACCTGTTGATTCCACATAAACCTTAGTCACGTGGCTCTTTTTACTGTATTGAAATAGTATATTTGATAGAGAGAATGACAAAATCTGCAGTCTGAACTTCTGAGGTTTACAGTGTTAGATAGTGGGCAAACTAATTGTCTCCTTTCCACTCTCCCCCATTTGCAGGAGCTGAAAGACAAGCTTTCAGAGCTGAAAAAGCTTTGTAGGAACCTCTTCTTCCGTGTTGAGGAAAGGAGAAGGTGGCCGGAACGTCTGGCTGCCCTGGAAAGTCTGCTCAACCACTCAACTATCTTTCTCAAGTAAGAGCAAGCTGCTGGGGAGGAGAGTCGTGCAGCTGATAACATAAGAGATGCCAACAGATCATGACTCAGTCAAGTGTGGTCTGAAAGTCACTAGTGCTTCTTGAGGAAAGATGACTGAAACCCTGCTTTCTAGCGCTCAGTTCTGCAGAACCCATTAACACAAGCATGCAAGCTCTGTTTAAACTGGGGGGGACAGGAAGCGTCCAACACTGTACGCACCATTTGCAAGCAGATCTTTCCCTCTTGGTCCTATGGCCTCAGCTTTTTCTGTCTTCCTTGTTTGCCTGATCTCCTGACAGCTGCGTTTGCTGGCTCTGTATTCCGTTCTTAGCATCCAGAGATTGGTTTAGGACTTTGTTTCCTGCAGATGCAAGAGACATAAATGTGAAACGTACTAATTGGTTGGCTAGTTGTTGTTATGATTACTGGAGCTGTAAACACTGAGTTGGCAAGGTATGCTCTGTTTGGTTTAACAGACATAAACTTTCTTCTTACCTTTAAGGGGAGCCCGAATGATTCCAGAGTCTGACCAGATATTCACAGAAGTGGAACTGAGTACGCTGGAAAAAGCCATCAATGAAACAATGGTAATAAAGGATCAAATGATCCTGGGGGAGGGTGGGGATGGCAGTTTGGATTGTGTTTCCTGTCTGAAGTAACAGGTCATGTACTTCCACTCAAGGTCATGGAATAGAGTGTGTGTGTCTTGTTTCCGTGCCACCAGCAAACCCCTTCTGTGTTCCAGTGGTTTTCTAATGCCTAGCTTGACCCCATACTGCTTTGGGGGGTAACGGTTCTTGTGTTGCATGTAGACAGTTGTCTCCCAGAGTGGTGGTGTAGGCCAGTAACCTGGCTGCAGTTTTTAAAAGCAGACGCTGGGTTTGGAGGGTTCTGTTTCTTCATTTTGTCCTCTGTCTGGGTAACTAAGAAGCTGGTGGAAATGTAGCAGGGAGCAGCATTATCCTGGGTAAGTTAGAAGGCCCAGGAGTGGTGACTATGAGATACTGTGACGTACAGTGGTTCCTGGAACCAAAAAGCATCCGAAAAGCACCTATTCCCTCCCATCCCACAGATTTGGAAAAACGAGACACTGGCTGAACAGAACAAGCTCTCTCCTACTGAGAAACCCATCCTGCTGTCCAAAGATATAGAGCTCAAGATAGCAGCCCTGGACAGGGAAGTGCAGTATCTTCTGAATAAGGCCAAGTTTGCCAAACCCAAACCCAAAAAGGAGAAGAACACCACAAAAACTGATTCGGGCAAGAATGCTACAGCAGACTCTGAGACTGAGAACACTATCCCTCCCACGGAGGGGAAACAAGAAGGTAAGGAGCGGGTGGGGAGCGTGTGTATGACTTCTGGTATATAATTACCATGTGTAACACACTTTTGTATCTCTGCCTGGAGTGAAAGGGAGCTAAATCAGTGAAGACAATAGTTAACTGTAGGATCAAATGATCCTCCTCTTAGTTTTCCAAGACAGCTGGGAAAACCTAGGTATGGCAGTGTCCTTTTCCCCCCACCATTTGTTTGTGGTTTTGTTTTTTTTTTTCCTGTGAAGGAACATAAAGTATTTATAAACTTCCGAAGATGGTTAGTCAGAATCTGTCTGGTTGGCTGACTGCCTTATAAGATAAGACATCAGTTCCATTCTGGGTGTCCAGAGCAAGTATTCAAGGTCATGTCCTACATCAAGGAACAGAATGAGCTGTTGATGAGAAAGGTTTATGGCTTAGACAGACCCCAGGGAAAGAAGAAAAAAAAAAAGGAAAAAAAAAAAAAAAGCCAAAACCACCCTTGTGACACTAAGACTTGCAGTTTTCTGAACTTTTTAAGATCCTCAGGTTCTGAGTGCCCTGGTCCTTTTAAATCTAGGCTGCTGTTTGTCAGCGGAGTTCCCTGCTGGTTCCTCTGGCCTGAGTAAGAGATCCCGCTTACAGTCACAGCTCCAAAGGTGACTTGCCTGTGCAACCAGTGATTCTCCAGGGCTTCTAGGGCCATAAAGGCTCGCAGGCAGAGGCAGTGAGAAATAAGGAGCAGTTCTGTGATGCTCCTCTGAGTATTATACAGATCTGCTGT
The DNA here is from genome assembly GCA_031468815.1 of Morus bassanus. Classification (NCBI taxonomy): domain Eukaryota; kingdom Metazoa; phylum Chordata; class Aves; order Suliformes; family Sulidae; genus Morus; species Morus bassanus. The sequence goes on from CM062588.1 coordinate 9,046,470, forward strand.
GAGAGTGAATTACTACAGTCCTGCTGAGGCACTATAGCTGGCTTGTTTGTAAACCTCGCCGCTAGTCACCTCCATCTCCCTGCACCTAATCTCCTGTGTGTTTTCCCTTAACTTTTGTGCTGTTTCTTTCTGCTTTAAACATAGACAAACCTGAGGATATCGGTGCAGCCAAGGAACCTCCTACAGCTGAGAAAGTAGCAATAGATCATGAGCCTGGATCAGACTATGGTGGGTAAATGTTTGACTAGCAGTCTGGAACGTGGTAGCTACAAGTGCAAGCTGTCTGTCTGCTTCCTTCCATCTTTTTAGCTGTAGGAGGTAGTCAGACGGTAGAACCCCTGACTGCAAAGCGGTTGTTAATTCTGCAAGGAGGAAGACACAAATTTTGGTTCCTCACTGTTCCTACGTTTTCATTGTTCAGCGTGAAGTTACAGTGTACTACTGCCACCTGCCTCGGCAACTGCTTTATGCCGCGGTCACTGCGGTTTCTAGCAGTCCCATAGCTGTAAGCCTGTCTTTGTGTCTTTGTTAAAGAGCTGACGTGCTGGTGTGTGTTATTCTGCCAGTCCTGTTGTGAGAACAGTGATGTTCAGCAGGTGGAGGGCAGTCATGTCCTCGGCTCTTTAGCGCTAAGTATCAGTCCTCAAAGCGCTCCCCCGGCTTCTGTGCCATAGGCGGAGAGTTTGGTGGAATACTTAATGAACATCAGGGGCTTTCTGTGCTGCTTTGTGTGCTGTAAAAACCATTACAGTGTGTAACTGAGTTTACTTCATTACACAGGGTCCAAAAAAGAGGAGAAGACAGAAGCTGGAGGAGAAAGCAGGAAAAACGATGAGTTATAACACCCCTGAAATCCCACTAGTGTCAACATCTATTTATTTCATGGTTACTTTCTTGTTTTTATAATGGACCTGGTTAGTCATGATGTAAATGGAACCCAACAAACAAAACAACAAAATGGGATAGAGATGTAAATTTTATTTTTTTTCTTTCTGGGGATTTTGCCGCTACTAACTTAGTGAATTGTTTTTGGTTTTCTTATGTCTTTAAAGGTGGCAGCGTGCCCACCAACAATTGTCTCATTTTCAGTACAGAAGTCACCAAAGTGACTCTTCTGTGGAGAGAAAGCAGTAAAGAAACATCTTAAGCTTTGGGAAGTAACTTGGAACATAAACTTTGTGCCGTGCCTCCTCTGGTGAAGATAAATGGGATTAATGTGGAAGCGTACGTAGCTGAGATAGGGCCTCATACACCGAGACGACACCAGCTTAAAGGAGTTGTGTGATTTCAGCGGATGGGAGGTGTATCCTCGTTTGGATTCATGGGATGGCGGAGCAGAACGGGGGAGGCGGATGCTGCGGGTTTCAAGATAAGAGAGTCTATTTTCTGTAGGCAGCTGTTAAGCCCATCTCTCTGGAAACTGCCAAGGGAGACGTGACAGAATGATTCTGTTCATAGTGTACTCTACAACAAGAAGCTCAGAAAGGGCAGCGCTCCGTGCCAAGGAGAGCAACCAAAGGCGTTGGTGCGCCTTGTAGTCGGAATGACCGCCGGTACGTGACGGCAGAGGAGGCACGGGGTGAGGCAGAAGCAAAGCTGGCAGAGTCATCCATAACCATCCTCCTTCCTCCCAACCTCCCGCGCTCAGCCTGCCTTCGCTGTGACCCTCCGGCGCCGCGGGAGCCCTCGCCCTGCTGCCCTGCGCCAGCGGAGTCGCCCATCGACTCACGCAGACGCCTGTGAATGTGCATCTGATGTCGTGCTCCATTTTTTGGCCTCTTCAACCAAAAATAAAAATGACACTTCCTGACGGGCTCCTCAAAGTTTGTGTTGGGAAGTACCGGGAGGGAGCCGGAACGGAACCGCCGGGCTACGGTGGCGGGGGGGGGCCCGCGCGGCGGGCGGGTCAGGGCGGCCCAATAGGAGCGGCGGGGCGGGGCGGGACTTCCGGGCGGGACGGTGAGGACCGGGGCAGCGGCAGCAGCCGGTGGCGGCCGCCGGTCCGTCCGCTCTTGCCGTCCCCGGCGTCGCCGCCGCCCGCGGGGCCGGGCCTGGCCGCCTCTCCCGTCGCGTCCCGTCCCGTCGCCGCCCGGCCGCGGAGGAGCGCGGCGGGATGGCGGCCGGCGGGTACGGGCGGTACCGGGCCGTGATCTTCGCGGCCATGTTCGTCGGATACACGCTCTACTACTTCAACCGCAAAACCTTCTCGTTTGTCATGCCCGCCGTCATGGCCGAGGTGCCGCTGGGGAAGGACGAGCTGGGTGAGTGCCGGTCCCCGGGCCGCCCCCGGGCCCCCCGCCGCCGCCCTGCCCGCCCGAGGCTGGCTGTGGCGGGCGGGCAGGCCGCCGTGCCGCCCGGCTGAGGCGCCCCTCGGGCTCTGCCTCGCCGCAGGGCTCATCACCAGCAGCCAGGCCGCGGCGTACGCCGTCAGCAAGTTTGTCAGCGGCGTCCTCTCCGACCGGGCGAGCGCCCGCTGGCTCTTCTCCTCCGGGCTGCTGATGGTGGGCCTGGTCAACGTGGTCTTCTCCTGGAGCTCCGCCGTCACGGCCTTCGCAGGGCTCTGGTTCCTCAACGGCCTGGCCCAGGGGCTGGGCTGGCCGCCCTGCGGGAAGATCCTCCGAAAAGTAAGTGTTGGCTGGAAAAGGCGAGGGGGAAACTCTGCGCGGCTCTTCTTCCGAGCTCTCCCGGCAGCAGTTGTGCGCAGGGAACGCTTGCTCTGAATCCAGAGGAACTCGCACCTATTCCTGCCTCCTTCGAGCCAAGGAGGTCGAAGCCTCTAGCTGTGCTTTCTTTTGCCTGCGGAGCAAGTTTCTGTGCGCAAGGTTCTGCTTATTCTGGCAAAGGGTCAAAAAGTTTGTTAGCCCTTGCATTTTCGTGCCTCGATTCTAACTCACTTTGGTACGCAACACCTCCTGGTAGCAGACCTTCTCCGTGTAAGAGACCTCATTCATCAGAAGCCAGTGTTTTAAGCGCACAGACGGAGGTCTGCTCATCCCTTTGCCGTTGTGGTGGTTTGCTGCTGGGCAAGGAGCGATGAGGAGAATTCCATCTGCGCGCTCAGGGAACTCAGGAGTTGCAAATTGCAGGCCGTTCAGTTAGAAAACCAGTTAACGTATGGAGGAACAGCGCGAGTCGAGCCTCTAGGCTGCGTGTATTTGGGCTTTGCGACAACCTAAATGGAACAGATTGATTTCTGCCTTAGAGCAGAAGGAAAGGAGGTCAGCTGTTTGCTAACCTCTCTTCAGAGATGTAAAATCCAGGAACGCAGGTACTCGCAGGACGAGGGGAGATTGCCAACCGCGTTGCCCTTCTGTGAGGCATCTAGCCTCACATGTAGCTGGTGTGAAAAGAACCGTCCGGGACGGTTGTGCACACAGGAAAGAAGTTCCCAAATAACGGAAACAATACACCTAGTGTTTTCTGAAGGCGTTTGTGAACGTAGCACTCGGATGTTCTCCTGCCAACAGCCACCACCCGAGCGGTTCTGACTCTGAGCACACGTTGCAACGCAGAGCCGATTGTGCCTGATACTTAACGGAGCGGCGAGTCCTAAAGTTACCCTGTGACTCTCTGCGTATCCGTTCATGGTCCTGTGCCAGCAGACCTTTCCAGGGGAACGCTGGTCCTAGCAAAGGAGTATGCAGAACCGTGCACTCTTAAATTTGCCTCTCCCGGCCCACGTCTCAGTTTCACCATCTGTAAATGGAAATAACTCCGCGCTGGCTCGCGGTACAAGCACCTGTTGAGCTCCCGTGGCTGACACTTGCGTAACGTTTGGAGTTCCCTGCATGACTAAGGGAGCGAAGAGTAGGTGCTCCCTTTACCTGCTTTTGTAGATCTGGTCTGAATCGCCCCGAACCCGCAGCATGGGCCTTGGTTGAGGATTTTCAGGTGCCGCGTCGCTCTCTTCCCCAGACCTCATGCCGTTTTTCTTGTTGTTGCACAGTGGTTTGAGCCTTCCCAGTTTGGGACATGGTGGGCAATCCTGTCTACAAGCATGAACTTGGCTGGAGGCTTAGGCCCCATTGTCGCTGCTCTCGTGTCTCTGAACTACGATTGGCGCATGACTTTGTCCTTCTCTGGCTTCACCTGCGTGGTTGTCTCTTTTGTTTGCCTTGTCCTGATTAAAAACGAGCCGTCGGATGTTGGGCTACCCAACATTGAACAAGGAGCCAAGAAAGGGAAGAAAGGTGAGCACGAGACTTCACCGTCAGCGGGCAGCCACAGGAGAAGGTGCAGTGCCTTCTGTCTGTGTTCTGGCGCAAATGCGTCATGCTTGGTGTACTGAGACCTTCCTGCTTCCCGCAATCGCTGCTCGCAGGATACATCTAAGGGGTCGTTTTCAGCAGCTTTATTCTGGTAACTGTCAAGCTGCTGTGTTGAGGTTATGAATCGTACGAACCAAGCCCCAGTGTAATCTTGTGTGAAGGGGCCGGCGTACGGGCTTCTGAGGCTGTCGCAGCCAAGTGCAGTGGAGCAGAGGAAGAGCCTGACCGCCAATTAGTTCTGTTCCTTGGCCTGCCAGTGGCCGCATGCGCATCGCTGAGATGCTGGTGGCCGGCTGTTTCATCTCCCCGTCTGCGTAATGTCTTCCTACTAAGTAGTGCCTCCGTTTTCTTGGGGCTTTATTTGCTTAGGCTCTGAGCCGAGTCTAAGGAAAGCAGGGAATGCTTCCTTAAGCCTGACCTTCCTCTCCTCCATGTTATCAGAGGACAGGCAGTTCTCCCCTCACCCCGCCATGGGTTCTCTTGACCTCTGGCTTGTGGTGGACTCTGCTCAGTGTTTTCTGTCCTAACCTAGGACATCTAGTTAGTAAATGTTTGTTCAGACCGCCGAGCGTGGTGCTCCTCTGGAAGCAGAACAGGTAGAGGGGAATTGCAACAGAGGTTTGCTGTAGGATTTTAAAGGCCAGTGGAAAATCGGCCTACCTTCCACACTGTCCCACGATGCCTGTGCTGCTGGGCTCGACCTCTTTGTGTACAAAACCAATATTGTTTCCCCAGAGCGTTCTCTGGGGAGGGTAGCTTTGCAGCCATTCTTGGGCAACCAATGCAAAAATAAAGGCAGCACCTGAAAGTCAGCAGCTTTGTTTGGGTCTGTGTAGTGGCTTTCACAGGCGGAGCTTAAAAGCATTAGCACAAAATCCAAGGAAGCAGATCGTTTTTCTAACAACCTTTGTGAAGGGTTCATTAGCAACCGCAATAGAGAAAATTACTGGGAGTAGTGTTCTGATTATTCTTTTGAAATCTTTAAAAAACGTGGAATAAATTGGCAGGAAAGATTCTGAAATCACAGCAAACCCAGAAAAAGGGAGGGGTAAAGCCATTCACTAACAGTAGCTATGAATATCTCCCTCTGTAAGGATGTCTTTATGCATGAATCCTGCTTGCAGATGACTCTGTAGTGCTGCCGAGGCAGTGTGGTTCAGTTGCTGTGCTCAAGTAGTAGTAACGTTCCTCCTGATCTTCCTTACAGGTTCCTCCAGCGACAACAGCACTTTGACAGAGCTGCTGCTCTCTCCGTACCTCTGGGTGCTCTCGACGGGCTACCTGGTTGTTTTTGGAGTGAAATCATGCTGTACTGACTGGGGACAGCTCTTCCTGATCCAGGAGAGGGGACAATCCATGCTTGTGGGTAAGATGCAAAGCTGCATTTTTAAGCTTTGTGGCTGCAGTTTGGGAGGTGTGGCAGAGAGCTCGACTGGGTACAGCGAAAGGACACAGGCACCTCCGTCGGAGAGACTTTTTCTCTTACCTCCTGCCTGTCTGTTTAGGTACACGTAGTTATTGGAATAACTCACCGATGAAGTTACTGCATGCGCCCAGTGCTGTCTCGTGCCAGGGCCCTCCTGGGACTGGCAGACGGGCATTCCTGTGCAAGGATGAGCTGGAGAGTCTTGGCCAGCAGAGCTGCTCTGAGCTCATGGTGAGCTGACAGCAGTTGAGCTTGGTCTAAAGCATCCAGCGGCTTTGCTGTTTGACCGAACCTGATGGCCTGTTCTTTGCTTCACCTACCTTCTAGGTAGTTCCTACATGAGTGCCTTGGAGATTGGGGGCTTGGTGGGAAGCATTGCTGCTGGATACCTTTCTGACAGAGCAGTAGCAAGAGTAAGTAATCTGGACCCTCAGGTGTGCTGGGTGGTTGACGCAGTGTCAATTTGAGCTGCTTCAGAACTTTTACGTTTGTTTTTGGCTTCCTTCGTGAGTGCTTAAAGATTTTTTTTTTTAATTTTTTTTATTTCCCCCCCCCTCTCTAATACCTGCACCAGCAGTGGAGCAGAATGCTCCCCTTGTCTGTGTTGCTCTGGAGATTCAGGATACCCAGAATGCAGTGGTAGGGAGCTGCTGCCTCGTGTTAGGAAACAGCCATTCTCAGTACCATGCTTCTTCCTTCTGTCTTCCCAAGCTCTCCTTTTGGCTGCAGTTCTGTGTCTAAACTACACTGCTTTGAAATGGGACTTTTGAAAACCAGACCATTCTCAATTAACCAAGCTCTTTCCCTTTGCACGGAGGTGAGTTGGGAGGGACGTGACCCGTCTCAACAGCCTAACTAAGGTGCTCAGTCAGGGCGGCGTTGCCACTGCGTGCCAAGACCTCAGTCAGGCCTGTACCCGGTTCTGCCGCCTGCACGAGGACAACTGCTGAACACCCCAGAAGGTGTTGGGAAGTACATACACCGACATTAGGGATTGCGATACGCCTGTCAGGTTTAAGATGTTTGGTCTGTTTCATTTGTTGGCTTTACTGTGCTCTCCAGATTTCCGTGTTGAGAGAGATCTGGTTGTTGACAATTGTCTTCTGCCTGAAAACCTCCCCCTCGCCCCCCGTCACAGTCCAGCAGTGGGACCTGAAGCCAAACTCAGGGTGGGAATAGGGCGCAGTTGACAACAGAAGTATCATTCATCACTAAGAGCTGCTTGTTTAGCACAGCTTGGCTGCGGGCAGGCCTTAAACCAAACCAAGAAGCCTTGCTAAAAGGCATGCTTTGGATGTGTGTTTCTGACTGGGCTGCCTGGATGGCGTTGGTTACCACTAGCACAAAACGGAAGGAGTCCTTCCAGTTTCTGACCCTCAGTTTCCCGCCCTGTGTTACAGGTGGGTCTGTCAAGCTACGGGAATCCTCGGCACACGCTGCTGCTTTCCATGATGGCCGGGATGTGTGTGTCCATGTTCCTCTTCCGCGTCACAGTCACGGGCGATTCTCCCAAGGTAATCCATGCAGGAGCAGCTGACTATAAGTTGTAGGGATAGCCCTTTAGCAGTGAGGAGTTTGATGAAAGGGACCATGGCTGTTTTCTTCACCAAGAACCATAAGTTTGCATTTTCTTTGTTTGCACTACAGAGAAGCAGGCTAGCTTAGTCCGGTTTGGACTGCTTCTTCTGCCTCAGCTGGCTCGGGTAGCCTGTGTTACCGGCTATAGTGTAGACGTGATTTGCATCTGTTCCAATGATTGCTAAATAAATGAAACCTCTTTTCTCCTTTCCCTTTTTTCTTCTTCAGGAAAAGCACTTCTGGACTGTAGCCTTCCAACCTCTAGCTGATCTTACAGGCCTAAAAGAACATGAGGTTTCTGCCTTGCATTTTTTCTCCCTCTGCCTGTTTCTGCTTTCGCTGATCTGCCTTTTTCCTACCCTGCGAGGTTGGTTAGCGCTCCAGAACTTAGAAGCAGGGCATTGAGAAGATTACTGTAAGTTTTGTAAAAGAAATCTTTTCTTGTAATCGTTTGATCGCACTGACTGACTTTAAAAGTCTGAATATAAAATTTTTAAGTTCTTATATAGAAGGTTCTGAGGACGTTTGTTCATCAGGTAAAATGTAGCCAGTGAAGGCGTCTTGCGAGTGAGGTCAGGATGAATGATTCTCTTCCTGCAGGTGCCTTCCTGCTTAACTTTGGCAAGCGTTTTCCTAGCTCTTTGTTTCTGTTTCCCATCTGGAAAATAAGATGGCACTTACTTCCTTCTGGGCATCTTGAAATGGTGTTTGTAGTTCAAAAAGCATGCTGTAATCTTGAGATGGTCACGTTACTTACCCTTTGTTGTCCTTTCACATGTGACTGATAAATTCTGAGCCGGGTAGTTTTCTCAGAGCTTAAGCTAACGCTGAAGTTTAGACTGTCGGGGTTTCTTGGTTTTGTTTCTGTGTTTGTTTAGTAACGTCGAGGTTATCGGAGAGTGGCTACTCACAAATAAAGACGCGCTGATCAGTCACTGTAATCTAGAATGAGAAAAGCTTTTAGGTGGTATCTGCAGGATCGCTTTTAGAAGTGATTCGATTGACAGCTCTCTCCTGTGATTTCACGGGCTCATTGCCCATCTCTCTTCGACGCTCTGGTTCTTTCTTGCAAAACGGCGCACATTACGTGGTGTAGGGGGCGGAACTGTAGGAGAGAGGAGAGCTGGCGCTGGCTAACAAGGCGGTGTGGTGGAGGTGCAGCTGGGCCCTGTGCATGTGGGGTCCCTCACCGGCTTGAGCTCTTCTGTCTGCAGGCCAGGGAGCTAGCGTCAGCCTGAAAATGTCAAAACCCCTTTGTACCGTGCCTAGGATCTGAGATTTGTCAGCAGCCGCTGATTGGCAGTGGTAAGATGAACAGATCCTGTTTCTCATCTTAACTTGTTTCAACAGCTGTGGATCCTGACTCTGGGAGCTGTGTTTGGGTTCTCCTCGTATGGGCCGATCGCCCTGTTTGGGGTTATAGCCAACGAAAGTGCCCCTGCCAACCTCTGCGGCACCTCCCACGCCATTGTGGCCCTCATGGCCAATGGTGAGTAATGCCTGTTTCCCCAAAAACCAAACAGAACCCCTGGGTGTTCTTGATGGCACGTGGTCTCGCCCCTGGGTGCCAAGTTACTGGTCGCGGGAAGTCGCCTTAGAAGCAGAGATAGTAGAGCTGGAAACCTCAGGGACACTTCCTGCCGCACCTGACAGGCTTTTGCCGCATGCTTTAAGTTCGAACCAGGCCCGAGGAATTTTCAGACGTGCAAAACCAAGTACTGGCGGATAACATCGAGATGCTCAAGCGTTGCTAGCTTTCTGTTTGTTTTTCCTTACAGTTGGGGGTTTTCTGGCTGGACTGCCCTTCAGTACCATTGCCAAGCACTACAGCTGGGCCACAGCCTTCTGGGTAGCCGAAATCACCTGCACCGCTAGCACGGTGGCTTTCTTCTTACTGCGGAACATCCGCACCAAGATGGGCCGGATTCCCAGGAAGGCTGACTGAGGATAAGCTGCTTGGTGAAAAGGATGCTCCCATGCCAATGTGAATGATGCTTGTTTTTTGTTTAGGAGCGAGTTTACCTACTGCTGCAACCTAGATAAAAATGTCTCAATTTCTTGTCCACTGTCACGTGCCCGAGGGCACAAGATTCCCGCTACCGATCGCTTTTTCCCTCAAGATGTGATAATTCAGCTAGTTTACATTCGCAGTAATTAGCGCTGCTGACGAAGCAAGCGAGCGCCACAGCCTGGGCTTCTCTGCTAAAAGTGCTCTGAAGTGACTGGCTCCAGGCACTGTCACGTTTAGTTTTGTCCTTACTGTTCATCTCTGCCAGTAGCTGTCGGTTCAGCCTCATCGTTCAGGGGCACATCCCCTCCGGCTGCTCTAAGTGCAGCGCTCTTGGTTTGCTTGTGCGCAAGCGCCCTGTGCGCTCTCGGCCCGGGAACAGCGAGGGATGATCGGTACAGCTCAACCTCACGGCTGATGTGAGAGCAGCCTGGCTTTAGCTTTTCCCAGGATTAGCTGTTAGGAGCGAGCAGGACGTTTCGCTCTGGACAAGCGGAACGCCGCTGCGGTGCTGCGGCAGGGGTCTCTGCAGCACTTAAGAATAGGCACGTTTCCAAGACATTCTTGGCACTTCAGGGGAGAGTGATTAGAGAAGCTCCTTCTGTTGAGCAGATCCTGCCCGGTGCCATCTCTCTGCACGGAGTTAATGATTTGCAAGGGAGGCAGCTGCTGCCAGGTCAGCACGTAGGGAATCAGCCAGGAAAAGCAACCCGGCAGCGGGTATTGTGAGACCAGCTACCACCGGCCCACAGCCCCTACAGCTGGGTTTGGTGAAAACCCGTTATTTCCAGCATTGACTTGTATTTTCTCAGTACAAGGTGCATAGTCCAGGATGTTTTCAGTCAAGAGCTACGTCTCTCGTGGCCGCGGGCAGGGGCTTGGGCTGCCTGAGAGCCGGCCTTAGCAGAGCCACTGCTGACAGCCGGCAGCCTTGAGCCATCAGGCCCGGTGCTCTTCGCAATGAGCAGGCTCAGGTTTTTAACCGGGATCTTGTTGAATGTTCTTGTTTTTCCCCAAAAGGATTTACTGCTTTAGGGTCCTGGGAGAGGCAAGTTCAACTCGCGAAGAACCCACACGCAGGTACTTTGCTGAACAGTTTGGTTGCAAGAGTAGGTAGCCAGCCTTAATTAAAACAATGGGAGTGAATTACATTTTGTACTTAATTATGTGATCTTCTATCTGTGCAATAAAAACTGAGCAGTGTCACAAGGGCTCTGGCTGTCTTATGGAGAGCAGCACAAGCAGAACCACCCAAACCCACTTCCCCTCTTGAGGGGTGAACTTACCCTGCCAACAGAAAACAAACAGCCGTCCATCTCTTCACAGAACATTTATTACTTCTACACAGAAACCCTCTGCAAAACCCCAAGTTAGAGCTATACAGGAAAAATACATATGTACAATTACAAAACGAAAAGACAGCAATCGGCCACAGACCCACACCTTCTCTTTCTTCGCTCAAGGGCAGTGGAGCCGCAGCAGCAGAATAAGCCTGTGCTGCTCCATGTAAACAGTAGTAACAAGCCTGGTTAAGGTAAGTTTCACAACAAAGGGGATAAAACGGTATGTGGGGAGAAAACAAAGCATGTTTCAGGGATACGCCATCTCTGCTGTGGAGGAGAGCGCTCTGGGAGAGACCGGCTGGGAAAGAGCGAGGCCCTGCTCTTCAGAGAAAGGAGTCCGGGGAACAGGTGAGGCTTTCTCTATGATCCAGGTCCGAAGGGTCCAGCTTTTTCTGCCACCTCCAGAGCAAGTTTCAAGTTCTGATCAAACAACTCACACCTGAAACAGTCAGAAAAGCAGAAGGGGATGACTTTACCTGTGGAACAGGCTAACCAAGACAGGATCTCCACGTCCTTTGGCTCTGCATCCTTCAAGGAGAGATTCTATCAGTCACGCGACAGCAACCTGACTGCTGTCAAGCTTTGGCTTGGCCGTTAGGAACGAGTAAAGCTGCTCGCATGAGCTCCAGCGGGTTGGGACAGCAGGGATCGTACCCAGGAAGAAGAGCACCTCCCACTTGGCCTCCTTGCGAGAGCAAGGGCCAGCATCCCGTCCCTGCAGCGGTATGCTTGGTCTTCCCCCTTTCCACACCCTATGGCTCTGCTTCACTACTCGACTTAAGGCCTGACAGCCACTGTTACTGCGCAGGCAGAAAGCGACGAGGGGCTGCATTACTAAAAGCGGGCTTTTCCTTACCTGATGGGCATCTCCAGGGAGTAGAAAGGATTCTTCAGAGCAAAGTCAGAGTAGATCTCATAGATCTTGCGGAGAAGGGCGTCTATCCCTGCCTGCCGCGGGTCAGCAAGAACCACGAATTTGATCCCTGGAGCCACAAGGACAGAAGCGCGGGGAAGGCCAAGTTCTGTGCCAGCCCGGGCAAAGCGGAGCAGCGCCGGCCGCCCGGGGCCAGACAGTACCTGTCAGTGTCTGGAAGCAGTGCAGCTTGAAGGTGTCAGTCTCCAGCATCTCGATCCCGGAGCTCCCGACCTCGGGGGACAGCTGCGACCCGATGGCGAAGAGCCTGGCGGGGGGAGAGACGGCCCTCAGCACCCCCCGCCGCCCCCACCCGCGCCGCCCCCGCCCGCCCCGACTCACGAGTGGAACATGGACGCCAACATCAGCTTCTCGTTGGAGGAGAGGCGGTGGCGGCCGAAGCGGATGGACACCGGGTAGTTGGCGGGGTTACCCAGAAACTCCAGCACGTCCTTCCCGTCCGCCGTCAAGCGCCCGTTCACCTCGGCGCCGTTAATGGCCAGCACGGCGTGGCCCACTGCGGGGACAGGGCCGTGTCAGTCGGTCGGTGCGGCCCGGTGAGGCCTGGCCCGCCCGGTGAGGCCTTCCCCGCCCGTCGCACCGCGGATGCCGTCGCGCTGTCCGAAGGCGACGACGACCCGCTCGTCGTGCGGCCGCAGGACGAGGTCGAGCGGGAAGCTGAACGTCTTCTCGGTGTCGGCGCGGGGGGCGTAGTGGTCCAGCTGGTAGATGAGGCCGCCTGCCTTGTTCACCACATAGACGCTGAAGATCGCCATGGCGCCGCCCGCCCCGCCCCGCCGTGCGCCGGAAGTGGCGTCACGCCGCCACGGGGTTTCCTCCGCGCCTCGCGCCCGGCGCTTCCTTTCCCGGCCGACATCTTGAGGGAGCAGCCGCCGCCGCCGCAGCATGGTGAGCGTGGGGGCCGAGGGGCGGGCGGGGAGCCCCGAGGGGCGGGCGGGGAGCCCCGAGCGGCACCCCGAGGGGCGGGCGGGGAGCCGGGCGGCACCGGGGGGGCGGCCGGGGCCCGTCCCCGCGGGTGGGTGGGCCTGTGCCCGCCGCTGACCCCCCCCATTCTTCTCCCCTCGCAGCCGCCCAAAGACGACAAGAAGAAGAAGGACGCGGGCAAATCCGCCAAAAAGGACAAGGACCCGGTCAACAAGTCTGGCGGTAAAGCCAAGAAGAAGGTAGGAGCCCTCCCGCCGGCGGCAGGCCCCGAGGCGCGGCCCTCCCGCAGCCCGCCCCGAGAAGCCGGGGCGGGCAGGCTGGGTGACCCCAGGCCCGACCACCCTCGGGGGCTGAGGGGGGCCGAGGGGGCTCGCCGGGGCTCCCACGCGTGCGACGTGGGCAGCCCCACGGGGCGGGCAGCTGGGCACGCCTGGCAGCGTGGGGGCGCGGGGGCCGCCGTGCTGCGAGAGGGGCCATTTCCTTACCTGGCAGTAAGTTGCAGGCGGCAGTGTTAAATCTGGGTAGCAAAAGGCTTTGCTCCTTTTATTTGGGGATGCAGCAGGTATTCTCTGCAACATGTACGTCTACAAAGATGATTTGTGCACCTCGTTAGCCCTTTAATCTGGGGCGTGAGACAGAGGTGCCTGATGCTGCAGTTCTCAGGGCATCCTAAAGCTTTGTTGTTTGTTATTGCTCAGAAGGCGGCTCAGGGGCTTTTTTTTCTTCTTTTCAAGTAGAAGTGGTCCAAGGGGAAAGTGAGAGACAAGTTGAACAACCTTGTCCTGTTTGATAAGGCCACCTATGACAAACTGTGCAAAGAAGTGCCCAACTACAAGCTCATCACACCCGCAGTTGTCTCAGAGAGGCTGAAGATTCGAGGCTCCCTGGCCAGGGCTGCCCTCCAGGAGCTGCTCAGCAAAGGTAAATGCTCCAAACTCTGCAAAAACAGAAAGCAGCTTGAATTGGATGTTTTCTTCTCCTTGCTCACCCAGAAGATTTCGTGCTGCATCTGAAGTACGCAAATTGGCATGTTTTTTGACGAGCCGCCGCCCTAGCTTGCATTTCAAAAGCGCTCCAAAGTAGGGAGCAGCAGCTTTGCTGTGTTCGATGGCATTGCTGTACTAGGAAAATGCTGCCGGAATGACAGGCTATGATGTAGCTGCCGCCAGACTGGAGTGAAAGCCTTGTATAAGTGTGTGTGGTGTCGGGTACCTTGCTATTTCCTATTGCATGTTGTCTGGTCTGCTGCTTTAGAAGGGAGCGTGACATCTGTGGTGTCCTCCAGTATGTGTGTGCTCAAATAACTTCCTTTTTTTCATAGGTTTGATCAAACTGGTGTCCAAGCACCGAGCCCAAGTGATCTACACCAGGAACACGAAAGGCGGCGACGCGCCTGCCGCAGGGGAGGACGCGTAGGGAGGTGAGGCGGCGGGCTCCGTGCGGGTGCTGGGCTGCGCTTTGTCAGGGGGTAGCAAATGGCTACACGCCGTGCAGCGGACAGCTCCAGCCTTGCTTTGGGCAGGCCGTTTCTCTAGATGTTCGGAGGACGCCGCTTGTGCTCCGAGTGACTTCCTGGGTGGCGTTAGGGGAAACGTGGGTTCCCCGGAATTAAAGAGTAACTTGTGGTTCTGCCCCTGTTGCCCATCGGATGGGGAGAGCTGCACGTGCTCTTCTATCCCTGTCGGGTACACGGGCATGTGTCCTCCCTGCTGTCGGTGGGCGCGGTGCCCAAGTGCTCTTGTTGGAGCAGAGCTCTTGGACAGTTTGCTTTGCGCTAGCTTGTTTTGACGTGGTTGTCTGATTTGGGACTTCTTGTTTTGCAGGTTCTCCACTGACCTTATCGACAATGTGTCATATGTAGGTGCACACAATAAAATTATTGAAATTATTTTTCTTGCTTTTTCAAGAACGTGTACGTTTCATTATTGATAGGGGATTCTGGTACAGGGCACAGCTCTCTTCCTCTGGCAGCCAGTCTTTGCATTTATACAGTGTTATGAATGTACCTCTTTTTATATTGTGAAAAGGGAAGGAGCTTTTGCATTGCCGACAGCGGCCAGTGATGTTAAACCGTATTGAGTTCTAGTAGGAAAAATTGAAGCCTGTTTCTCGCACTGTAGATAGGGAAGGTGGTAGTGGGATATCTTTGTTACTTATTTAAACTCCCTCTAAACAAGCCCTGCCCACAGATCTCCGCATGTACAAGGCAGCAGCTTCTTATCAGGTACGTGTCTAGTGACACATGTCTAGTGGGGAAGCATAAAGAGGCAGCTTGAATTAAGGCTAGAAGTATTTTATTTCAATTAAAAGGAAGAACTACCCACAACAAAGGCCTTTAAGGCCTGCTTTCTTCTACTGAGGACTAATTAGTCATCCTTCAGGTGAGGCGGAATAAGGAATGAGTGAAAGTAATATAAATTAGAATGAAAACATCAGGTGCCCCCAGAATGGGCCATGCATCTGAAACGAGTTGCATTTGGCCTACTAACACAGGTAATTAAAAAAAAAAAGTTTTCTCAAAAGTTTAGGTCTTTAAGGGGATGTCCTGCTGCAGGTCAGCATAGGACACCGGCAGCACATGCTGCGTAAGGCAGGCTTTGTGATCACGAACAGCATAGCCAGGACACCTTCCTCGCTGGCAGGGTCTGCCTTTGTGTCACTCAGGACGTGAGAACTCACTGCCCAGACAGACGTTATGCAACGTCTGTTACAGGGGGAGTAGATCTGCTGCGACACCCCCTGGCAGAGCAGCTTTCAGCAACAAACCCCGGTATTAGGCTGCGGTCACCCTGCCTTCCAGGGGACCGAACACATCAAGATGTACACATGAAATAAGAGCACTAAAGTTGGTGGCAGCAGCAGCAGCACCGACAAAGCTGCAGCTACCTCCAGTCTGCCTTTCCATCGCAGCCACAGCTTGCTTCCTTCGGCATTCCTCTTCTGATCACCTTTTTTTCTTCTTTTCCCCTGATTCAGTTCTAAACTGATGCCTGAAAGAGAGCGTAGAAGTCAGAATGCAACAGCCTTTAGAAAGAGGTAATGACCGCTGCCCAACCTAACGAGTAGGCTCGCACTACGCAGTGTTTCAGAAAGGAAGCCCGCTGTTTTGGGTTTTTTTTTTTGGGTTATGGCAGTGAGCTGTAGCAGTCTCTTCAGCTAGCCAACGCAGATTTCTAGCGTAACACGAGGTGCCAGCGGGAGAAGCGCGCGGGTCTGAAAGGTGAGCCGAGCTCAGCGAGGCAGATGCCTCTGCATGCGCGGCCCCTGCCGTCGCGACCCTGCTTCATCTTGCAAGTCACATGTTTGCGCAGCGGGACGTCTCTGTAGCTCGCTGCTACCGCAAAGCCTGCTCCACAAGGAGCTTGTGTGGAAAGAAGCTGCTCACCCTCTGCTCGGCATCGGTCTGCGCTGCCCTGGAGCTTACCTGGACTGCCACCTCCTGCCGTGATTCCAAACCCGCCCGAAGGAAGGCAGCCAGCTGTCGCCTGTCTGAGAGGTATGGTCAAAGTTGGCACCGACACGCCCCGCTGGCAGCTTTTTCAGCTTCTGCTTCTCCTCTAAAAAAAATGTTTTATTAAGCGAAAGCTTTTCAGTCAAACAGCTTTTGATTCTTCGGTGCGGTAAAGTGAATGTAAGGTTAACTGAAATGTATACAACCCGCTTACTTTGTCTGAGAAACTCCTCATACGAAGGTCCAATTTGTTGTTTACTTCCATCCTCTTCCTCTGCCTCTGTCAGCCAGGGAGGTTTTGCACCTAGAAGTCACAGGCAAAATGTATTCAGTCACTGAAGTCATCCTAAGCTTGAGATAGGGAAAAGCATCCCCTCTGCCCCCCGTCCCCGCAGCTCGCCCTGCCAAGTAAGCGGTCAAGGACGAGTAAACTTTGGGCTTTGTAAGAGAAGGAAGCGGGCTTGCCTCGATTAAAGCAGTGGCAGATCACACCCCAAGCCGTGCACTCTACACGGCAGCGGTGCTAACAGTTTTTGTAATACGTAAGTGTTTTCTTCTTCGGTATGTCAGAGATTAGCAAAAGAGCGAGCACCTCTTGGTTATGCTGTGACTGCTTCAAAATTGCTTTAAGTTACCCCTATTACATTTGCAAGCCAAGAGTTTTCCGTAGGGTAGTGAGCACTTGAGTCTCGAAGCAGGCACGATTACCTGTGTGAACATTTCCTTTCCCTTCCGTTTCCTGTTAACAGAAACAGAACATGAATGAGAAACTGATGCTTTTAAGAACATCTCCAAAGAGAATGGCATGGCGCACATTCCCTTCCAGAAGCAAGCTCTGTTAGACGCAGAGGGAGGCTCTGCTCTACTTTCTTGAGGGAGCGTTGGGGTTTTCTGCACGGGTTAAAGCATGTTTGCTTAGTGAAACGCACATTAGCACGGGACGACTGAAACTCTCAGGTAGTCGGTCAGCTGAATCAGCAGCGCTGCCTGTTTCAGCAACAGCTCTGTTCTGCTTTGTAACATGTGCTATATGTAACTTGCAGTTATTTGTCACACTCGTTAGCAAGTCACCCCTACCTGGTGGCCGATGAAGGTCAAAGCCTGGCCTGATTCCATCCAGTTTAAGTCAGGCCCTGTCTGCATCCCGCTCGGGCCAGGCTGCTCTGCATCCTCAGAGTCGTCCCTGGAATATGGGAGCCGAGTCTGAGAGGCGAGCGACTGTCGAAGCCGGGCAGGCAACGACTGTCCGGAGGTTTCTGGAGAATGTGTTTGTGTTTGGAGAGCTTTGCAGTAAGAAGGAAAAGGAGAAACATTCTCGGGGCACGATAATGTTAAATGCTTGTCTGTTACCGCTGCGCTTGCTCTTTATGGCTGTTAGCGCTTACCTATGGGGGTGTGGAGGGGAGAGCAAGCTTTCTGCAGCTATGGTGCTTACGATAGTCTAGATCATAAAGGTTTGTGAAGGATCTGAACGGACGGATGCAAGATCCT